>OY282473.1:16323428-17573428 GCA_958295575.1 Leucania comma
CAGTGTTCCGATGCAGGGTCGAGACTCTGCTAGGCAACTACAGTTTTACTGTCATCTCTCAGAGGCAGGCTTGGAACACTACACGCTGTTGACGCCTCGCTACTCATTGCTGGTCATCCTGAGCCTACCGTGGCTATAGTCGGGATCAAGTTCACGGCTAGATCTACAAGTGTAGGTTTTGCATTGGCTAGCAGTGAGTTTTGAGATTTTTATCAAAATGTTTTCATTGTAATATTTAGAAAAGTCGAAGTTAAGCAGAAATCCTCACCAGTTTCTGAATCATTATTACTCAACACTGTCGAGAATACAAAGTAAACTGTTTGTCCATGTATTAGGGTAGCAGTGACAAACTTATACAAAGGGGCCAGATATATGATGAACGCTAACTTTCCGTGAATCCAGTAATACCTATACGTACCACATATCTACTAATGAAATTATCTGTCCTCGTTGAAGGAACCCTCTTGATTAATGAGCCGAGTGAAATGGTGGGGAATGAATGCGAGTGTCGTTAGGGATTTGATTTTGCATATCACAAATTAATTTCAGTTGGCACTGCGTTTTACAGTTCCTGGTTTTCGATACCTGAATGTTCTATAGAACATAATATAAATATACGTCTTTGGAATTCATTTTGATATAATAATGAATTAAAGAGATAGTTTTTCAAAAATTGAATAAATGTAATATTAGATAGGCGAAAGTTTAATATTATGAAGTTTTATATTATTATGTATATATTTTTAATATTAGTATGTATGTTTTGCCTGCAAATATTTATAAATATTTAATTATGTGTGTGTGTAATTTAAGATTTCACAAACTCTTCTATTTCTGCACACTACTACATTTCGTATAATCTCTCCTTTCACAGGTTTGCCGGAAGAAATTTATTTTTGAAATAAAATTTAACTTTGTACAAATTTATATAATTATGTATATAAATTATAAAATAAATAAAGTTTGTACGTAGGTATGTTATTTCTTCTAGGTAAGCGCGATCCATCGTCGACCGTATCGTCGTTTTCCATCAGGTGAGATATCGGTCAAGCGCGAAACTATCAATAATAAAAAAAAAGTGTTTTTTACAATGATATAGCTAAAACATCAGAATAACAAGCTATAATACTTATAATGGGGCCAAATAAGGAGTTTTTTTGCACGTTTTTCTCCATAGAGATCTACGCTTTGGAACGTGTAATTTAGCTTCACTTTATTTTAGACTGACCGAAATTTTGACAATTCAAAAGTGCCATTTGAAATAAACGCTTCAGATTTCGATTAGAATACTAATTCCAAGCAAGCACATCCACTAGCCTAATGTTTAAATAAATGTGTTCCTTTACTTTACAATAAAAATTAAAAAAGAAATAGGTATTCATTTTATGAACATCGTAGCAGACATGACAAATTTAATTGCAAAGTTGTTAAGGCACTACTTACGTATATCCTCAGTTATATTCGTGATTAAGACTGTTGTTGTTATTTTTTTTTTAAATAAAATTTTTACAAACTGTGATTTTAATTTATTTATTATAAATTTATTTCTTTATTGTACACCTTACCTTATTAAAGGACAAACATTTATAAAAAAATTAGTGTACAATAGGCGGTCTTATTGCACAGGGCAATTTCTACCAGACAATCTTTGGATGGACTGGAACAAAGAAAAAGAGTTGGGGTTGTCAGTGTACAACAATAAAAATAATATAAATTTTTATATATATAATACAATAGGATTTATGTAAATAAGTTAAATACATAAATAAGTTATCAAATAATAAACTAATAAATATTAAAATATACAAAAGAGATAGATTAATTATATTTTTTATATTTGTATAAGAGTCAATGTTACTTGCAGTAAATAAATAATTATTACACGTAAATTAATTAATGGACACATTATTTAATGAAGATCCTTGGTAGCAGCTACTCATTTCTTGTAACATATTTAAGTAAGAAATATTTATTAAAAGTCAATAATTTTATTAACAATTAACTCATTTGTACATAAGCACATCTTGAACTTCCAATAACCACGTGGGTTGAATCGGATTGTCGTCACAATAACGGTTATCTAGTGTTGTGTTGTTGCCCACATTATGTAGATATATTCACTTGATACTACCAACCAACCTTCCATGACCCTTTAGAATACTCATGACTAGAACTTCATAGAAGGGAGCAGGGTTCAAGATATGTTGGTGAGATGAGTTCGGTTTGAGGTGAGCGGTACTATTGTTGTCTTCCATTGATTAATGTCATAGTTTATCCACGATATGACAACAATGGCGTCTTGCCCGAATACCTTAATGCGTTCTGCCTATAGGTTTTATTTACCCTTCCCTTGTTTTCACTTATATGGTGTTCCTTTATTGCGATGAATATTGATTTCTTTTTTTTTTCTTTCTCTTGCAGGAGATGCAGTGACGTCGGCTTCACGATCTGAAAAGATAGATTGATTATGTGAATTTTTCGCAACAATGAATTTAAGAGTTATTAGAACTCATTAATTTATATTTGTTCGATGCATAATGAAGATGTTATAAAGGGTAATTCCTGTCAGCTGCAAAAAGGGTTTTTATATGAGTAAATAAACGGTATCATTAGATGAAGTAAAATTATAATCATAGCTTCTCATGGGAACAAATACTTTTAGGATGACAACATATTTTTTTTTCATCAGTTTCATAATAGTAACTGTTTTACGGATGATAAAAGCAACGTACGCATACGTTGAGTAACTTCAAATGATTCTGATGCACTTAACGAAAACCTAAAGCAAAGAAATCTAAATATATTATCTTATGTGTGCGCAAGCTTCGAATAAAAAATAAAGGAGGGATCTAAACATAGTAGAACACATGCCATCAGCGAAGACGTGTAAAATACAAAGGTAATTACGTTTTGCAAAATTAATTACTAGGTATAATATAATATTCCACAACTATCACACAACGCTGTCTAGTCTCAAGCTAAGCAGAGCTTGTGTTATAAGTACTAGACAACTGATAAACATACTTAGATATTTCTAAATATATACAATATGTTATAGATAAATTACACCCAGACACAGAACAAATGATCGTGCTCATCACACGAACATTTTTACCTGGGTGAGAATCGAACCTACGACCTCCGGCATAGCAACCAGGGTCACTAACCACTAAACCAACAGGCCAGTCAAAAGGTACTTAAAAAAAATATCATTTCGGGCTAAAGACGTCCACTACTAGTTAAATGGCTCCTTCCCCCAAGAGTCACCACAACGATCAGTCCAATGCATCTCGCATCCATCTGATTCTTGTGGTCCTCACCAGGTTATAGGTCTAGGGAAGGTTTTCCGATATGCGACCGCCATCGCCATTCCAGAAACTGGGCCCCAAGTACAATAAAAAGATATAAAGTTCAAATTGTGAACACCCCGTACAAAGTAGGTGTCACTCACACAATTTGACGAATGGCATCGCATCGTACCATTATATGCAAATGTTCACCAGCGTGTACCAACACTGGGTACGATCGCGATACCATACTGATCACCATCTAAGTGGCATGCCACTGGTTTTGATGATGAATGACATGACACATAAGGCATATATGATTGGTAATGATGGGCCAAGATTTTTTGGGTTGTGACAGAATTTGGATCATTTATAAACGAGAGTTATATCGGATGATGAGACAAAGATTTTTGAAGTACCCTCACCATTTGTATATTATAAGGGAAGATAAGTTAAGCAATAACATTGCAGTCAGAAAACTTAGTCACAATTTAAGCGTTCTATGCGCTATAAAAAAAAAGAGGCGAATCACCTATTTTCTGCTGTTTTGATTAAATCTAAAACTCACACCATTAATTTTGAAGAGAGAAATTGCAGAGTACACCTACAAAATACTGCAAGAATGACTAGACACTTAAAACTTACGCATCTAGGGAAGCATAGCACAAAGGTAAGGATGCTTACACTAAGTAATGGGCCCTACAAACCTGTACTTCATGTTGATGATGATATGAAAAATTTTGCACAAGTAACTTAAGGCACCTGACAGAATGTTTTTTTTTTGTTTTTTTTTTTTGTTTTTTTTTTGGGTAGGTAAAATCATCCAATGACAAATCCCGCCCTTGGGTGGGGCGGGAAATAATGTCAGACTTTTACTGACTAAAAACCTACCTTTCCATTCCTTGCCTTTATCCCGGGGCCCGTGGTGACAGTCTCACATAACCTTTGGCCCCAGACCTTGGCCTGGAGTGATTGGGTTTTTTCTTGGACATGATAAGTTAGTAACATTTATCAATGCTGTAACAGGGTTACTAACCTGATAAGCAAGTAGGTTGACAATAGAAGAGGCTTATGTACTGCCTTAGGCCGAGTTTAATCAAAGCATCTGAGCAAAAAAAAAATAGATGGCATCTGTTACTTGCGTAGGCGCACTTCAATGGTTTTAACTGTGTCTGCATGGTTAGAGATTACTTCGATAAGAAGACAGTGACACTTACCACCTACAGATTTTGTAACCTGTTTGTTTAGCACTTGTGCTTGCGCAATTTGAGCATCTGCTAATAGATTTTGTTACTAAGCTATTTGCAAGAACCTGTTTATGTACTTAGGTACGAGAACTTACAGTTGAATGTTAGTAGTAATTAAACTCTTACCTATGGGAATCTTGTCATCTGACTATTTTGAAAATTAACTATACCAAGTTCATGCATGGAGAGGGGCCAGTTCCCGCTTCGCTGGAAGACGGGGAAACTGGTCCTTATCGCGAAGCCGGGGCGCCCCGCGGACTCTCCGTCCGCGTATCGGCCCATTGTGCTGCTCGACGAGGTGGGCAAGCTCTTTGAAAGAGTAATTGCAGACCGCCTCGTCGTGCATCTGGCACGGAAGGGGCCGGATCTTGCGGACGGCCAGTTCGGATTTCGCAGGAGGCGCTCCACTGTGGACGCCATCATGCGCGTGCGAGCCCTCACGACGGGGGATGCGGTGTCCCGGGGCAGGTGTGTCTTGGCGGTGTCTCTGGACATCGCCAACGCCTTCAACTCCCTGCCCTGGAGTTGCATTGGTAGGGCACTCCGGTACCACCGGGTGCCCGACTACCTCTGTCGGGTGATCGAGGCCTACCTGTCGGACAGGTTCATCATCTACCCCGGTCATCAGGGGGAGCTGAAACGGCGAGAGATGTCGTGCGGTGTTCCGCAGGGATCGGTACTAGGGCCGCCCTTGTGGAACATCGGGTACGACTACGTGCTGCGCGCCGACCTCCCCGACGGGGTCAGCGTGGTCTGTTACGCAGACGACACGCTGGTCCTGGCGCGGGGACGGTCGTACCAGGCGGCGGTCGAACTAGCGACGCGCGGGGTTGCGACAGTCGTGGAGAGGATACAGCAGTTGGGACTCGAGGTGGCATTGCACAAGTCCGAGGCCATGTGTTTTCACGGCCCTCGGAGCGCGCCACCTCCGGGCTCCCAATTAACGGTAGGAGGAGTTCACATCGGCGTCGGGTCGACGATGAAGTACCTGGGACTCGTCCTCGACAGCCGGTGGAACTTCAAGGAGCACTTCCGACGTCTGGCTCCCAGGTTGAATGCGACTGGGGCTGCGCTCAAGCGGCTCCTGCCGAACCTAGGGGGTCCAGACGCCTCCTGCCGGAGGCTCTACGCAGGCATCGTTCGGTCCATGGCCCTTTACGGTGCGCCGGTGTGGGCGCCATCGCTACGGAAGCGAGTGGCGGCCCGGCTAACCGCCTGCCAGAGGGTCATGGCCATCCGGATGATCCGCGGATACCGTACGGTGTCCTGCGAAGCGGCGAGCCTCCTTGCTGGCCTACCACCGTGGGATTTGGAGGCAACAGTCCTTGCACACATGCATGACTTACGCGTGGAGATGCAACGTCGGGGCGAAACTCCGCTGCCGCGACAAGTCGCGGCATGGCGGACAGAGCTCCGGCGGGATCTCATGGTGAAATGGCGAGAGCGATTGTCGCAACCTCGTGCTGGGCACGCCACGATCGAGGCGGTAAGGCCCCTCTTTGAGGCGTGGCTGGAAAGGCCCCACGGCGTCGTCACCTTCCGTTTGGCGCAGGTGCTGACCGAGCACGGCAAGTTCGGTCCGTACCTGTACAAGATTCGTGCGGAGACGACGCCCGGGTGTCGCCACTGTGCGGACCGCCCGGTGGACACGGTGGAGCACACAGTCGAGGTGTGCCCCGCTTGGGAAGAGCAGCGCCGTGTCCTCGTGGGGGCGATCGGCGGCGATCTCTCGCGCCGGGGCTTGGTTCAAGCCATGCTCCGGAGCGAGGAGGAGTGGCAGGCGGTCGCCTCCTTCTGCGAAGCAGTAATGCTAGTAAAGGAGGAGGCCGACCGCCTTAGGCAAAGGCGGACACGCCGCCGCCGCCGCCGGGTTTCCGATCCCAATTTCCGGCCACCGTAGGCGCGGGCTCGCGGACGGTGGGCAATGGGTAGCTCGCTGTCCGTCCGTCCGGTAACAGACCGGTCCGAGCTCAGGTCGTCTACGGCGCGCACCGTTCCCGCGCGCCTCAAGGAGTTGTCAGCATACTGTAGGGGTCCAGCAGGGCCGAAGCCTACTGGGGCCAAAGGTTATGTGAGACTGTCACCAAAGGCCCCAGGATAAAGGCAAGGAATGGAAAGGTAGGTTTTTTAGTCAGTAAAAGTCTGACACTGTTTCCCGCCCCACCCAAGGGCGGGATTCGTCATTGGATGATTTTTACCTACCACAAAAAAAAAAAAAAAAAAAAAAAAAAAACTATACCAAGTTTGTAGAAGGATAGTTTCGTGGAGAGTTGAAAAGGAATAGTTTGTCTTGGTATAGTAATATCATCATCTTGGTAGTCCTATAAAGAGGAAGACTGAAACGATTGTCATTAAAAGAGCTACGAATACACATGTAAAAGAATGGAGAAGGAAGCTAAAGAAAAAATCGACCGGATTGTTTGAAAAACGATATGAAAGGAAAGGGTGTTAGTGATAGCGTGACCGATTGACAAGACAGAATGTAAGAAAAAAAACGTGTTAAGCCAATCCCAAGTAAGCTGGTACTAAACCAGGAAAATTATAAGTGGAGTCTTCATTTAACTGATCAGTACATTTAAGATCGCCTAACTGTTCAAAATGTACTGAACCTGTTGATTGTTTTCGCAATTTCAGGTTTAGTTCCATGGTAAAAGTTGTTTGTTATTACGAGTATGACTACAACCACGTGTTTAAGTATCGGTCACTAATTACCAGTCACCCTATATAGGACTTGGTGACCTTATTAGTTATAACACCAGGGGTCTAAACATGACGTGTTAAAATGTCAGGTTTGCCAGGAAGAAAGATTGATGGAGCTACACACCCTATATAGCTTCATCCCTTTAACAGTTGACTTTAGGTCGTCAAATAGATCTCTTATCTTTCGTGATTAATTTAACTCAATAAAATTAACTGCTAATTGCAAACCAATCCCTCCATTTTCATCTACTATGAAACATCTGCTAAAAATAATTATACGCCAAAATGCCAACATCATACGACAAACTAAAATACCAAGTTCCCGCGTTATTTAAGACGAAACAGGTACGAGTATGTGTCATGGCCGATCGGCGATGACGTATTCATTTCAGCAAGAAGGGAGAGTGCGGTGACAAGGAACATGTGGAAATGCGAAGAAGCTGCAGGCACAGTGTTGATAAGTGATTCGTTTGTTTATGATGCCGGAATGATAAATAGAATAGCTGTGTTTGTAGGTCTGGGAATTATTACGGTAGTGAACTTGGGAAATATGAGCTTTCTTTTAGTGGCGAAAATCATCTAATGACATCTCTCGCCCTTGGGCGGAGTGGGAGATAGTGTCAGACTTTTACTGACTAAAAAACGCACCCTATTCCTTCATTGCCTTTCATACCAGGGCCGAGCTTTCCTTTCGGAAACAGTCACGCCATCGACGTCTTGGGCTCAGTTTGGACTGTTACCGGATGGTCGGACAGCGAGCAACCCATTGCTCACCATCCGCAAGCCCGCGGGAAATATTAGCTCAAGAATCGAATTTTAGGTTAAATCATCAAATATCTTTCCCTGCTCTGGGTCTCCCTGTGATTCTTTAGTGTCTGTTTGCGTTCTAAAGTCGTGGTGACTGTCGAACAATCTCGTAAATCTGGCAGAAAATTTTAGGTCACGATTTTTTATTTAGTGCAGTCAAATTGTAGTTGTCTTTGTAGATCTTGACCTTGTATTTATGTATGACCTAACCTACATCGTTCGATTACAAACAGTTTGTACTTTTGTATAAAATGTCATGTGCTGTCAGTTTTTCTATGACATTTTGACACCGATGGCGATTGTCAGAAGGCCAACATCTATAGAATTCGTCACTGTTATTTGGATATCGCCTGTCAATCTTATACAATTAGTTTTTTTCGACAGTAGTAATACGTTTGTTTTGTTTCAGGAAGAGAAATCATCAAAAATATTTCTCGCTCTATGCAGAGTGAGGAAATATTAGGACTTTTTCTGGCTAAAACTGCCATGTATTACCTAAGGCCATAATTGATATACACTTAATAAATTAGGGCTTCCTAATTTAGAATTAAAAATATCTATAAGCAAAGGATTGAGCTGCCCGAAACCCTAAAAACACAAACGTTTTTCCTGTGTAAAAAGTTTTTAATGTACAGTTTTTTATAAATCAATAAAATATTAATTGGGCGCCACAATATATCCGTATTGACAAGTTGCAGATTGGAAAGCTTACACGATGTTATCAATAACGTTAAGGTCACGGGGTCAAAAGTTAAGGCAGTTAAGGAGAATTCTGTATATTTCGTATGATTAAGTTTAAGTTACGCAAGTTGTTTCTCAAGTTGACGACTTTTGCTACAAAATAGAAGTAAGCACATACTTACGTGTCTTAGCAGTCAGCACTTCTTATATCTACTTACGATCGTAAAACGAGAGTGTAAAAGTAATCTATCTACTTAATTGAGTTGTCTAAAAACCTTTTACTATCAAGGAAATGGTGAAACTAATGATTACGAGATAATGCGTAAGAAATGGACGAAGGCAAGAACGCTTTCCTACGTCTATTCTGAAAAAGCGAAAAAAGGATCCGTGATGGAGAGACGAAAAAAAAAGACCGAATTTCGTCTCAGGAGAGTAAGACTGCAGAACCTGAGTATGATCACCCAACGAAAAACGTGATAAGGAGCAAAATAAAGCACTTGAAATAAGAACTAACGTTAAAACAATTAGGGATTGTTTTCCTCTGATGAGATTAACGTTTTAGAAAGATACTTGGCAGCAAATAAAAACGAGATATCCGTGACTAGTGTGAGAGGAACGGAAGTACAAAAAGAGCGAGACAAAAATATGGCATTTTGATTAATACGCAGCCATTGCTCAGAGCGGGCTGTGTACCATTGCTAAGTAATGACCACTCCATAAAGACATGGTTAAGGTTAAAAGAAAATTACTTTATCAACGCCTTGTTTTAAATAAATATCCTGTTTCAGGAAATATTATTGTTGTTTCCAATACAAGAAATTGAGATGTTAGTGAGATGTTAAGATTCGGCCGGCTTATTGATAGCTACACAAATGATGTATTATGAGTATCGTTTATTTTGTTAGGAGTTTCTGTTTCGAGCGTTTTATTTGAAACATGGCGGGTTAATTTTATTGCTGCTATTAATTACGCGATTGTGAATAGATAACGTTAATTAAAATGTGTTTATTGTGGTAATAAATAATATTATTGCTAGTTTTTTTTTTTGTTTAGTAATGGATGTCGCGTTTTATGATGCTGTTATTTAGTTAATGTTTGTTCCGTACAGTTTAATGATTTTACACGTGTTTTTGTCAAATTGAGTGGTAATAAAATGAATTGAAACTTTAAGTTTTACTCATTAAAAAGTGTTTTTAAAATTTTCAAAGTCATGATAACGAATAGAAAATTGGTGGAGTAATTCAAAATTTTCCCTCATTTTTTTAGTTCACATCATAAAAAATATGTTATTTTGCTATTTACTCGCCAAATCGTACTAAAATATCTAGTTAATTAAAAAACTAAAAAATCCAACTGCTTATCTGAGTATTCATGATAAAGGCCCAAAACAAGAAAGTCGTTGTGCCCGATTGCACTTAACTATATAATATTTTAAATACAAGATACATTGTAGCAGTCGGGACACATTATAGAAATGGAGGCTTAGAGAATTGAGAGCACATACTTATAACACATTGAAGATTACTCCAATCTATTGACTGGACGGCTGACTTTCTAGAATGGCTCCCGACTGCTACAATGTATCTTGTATTTAAAATATTATATAGTTAAGTGCAATCGGACACAACGACTTTCTTGTTTTGGGCCTTTTTCATGAATATTCAGAAAAGCAGTCGGGATTTTTAGTTTTTTAAATTACCGTTTTTTATTTTTTTAGTTTTATTTTATCACGCAAACTAAAATCCATTGAGCCGTTCAGGCCGCAGAGCGTGCCAAACATTGAATTTGGCGCTAAAAATCCGCCATTTTGTTTTTTTTTTTTATTTTGATGTAACCAGTGTCACTCTTACAGTAAATACAAATCTAACGACACCTTTCAAGCTAAAATCCTAAATAAGCTAAAATATTTTCGAGGAAACATCCTGACTCACAGTTCTACTCAAGAATCCAAATCACCTAACAAAATAATTAAAACGCTTCCTTTTATCCGAACAAAAAACAAACAAGGATATTAAAACGCAATAAAAAAGCACTTAATATACTGAGCTGGGACGAATAAAAAAAAAAAACAACTCAATGTACTTCGTGCCTATGACATTCTCATTGGTTAAAAAGGGTTAAGACGGCTGTCAGATTGGGCCTCCACCAAAGCAAATGAATAATGGTTTAAGATAATCTGTGACAGATCCGTCTTAGTAAAAATGCCGGCGTTTGACACAGATAAATAAGATTATTCAGCCATGTTCCAACCTTGAATTTTATTCCTGATTTAATTACCTGAATTCTCACAATGTGTGTCACGGGGTTTTGTTTAATTATTTTTTTTCAGATCAGATGTTTTAATATGATAATTTTTGGGGGTGATTTCTTTTTGTGTTGCTTTGTGTTCATTTGTATGTAACTAAGGATAATTTGCAACAAAGAAAAGTAGCAAATCAGTGTAGTTTTTTTTTTTTAATTGTTTCAATAAAACTTTTACAATGTTCTCCGATTAAAAAAAAACATTGCTCTATAATAGGAATTACTCCCGTATCGTGTGTACGTTTAAATTCATGTAAACTCAAACACAATTCACGCAGACCCAGAACATCTATCTGTAAGCTATAAAAATATTTGTTCCGAGCGGGAATTAAACCCGCGACACGAAATATGACGGCCAATCGCTTAGTTACCGCACACACCGTATCATGCCGTGATAAAGAAATGTTTAAGATTGTCTTTATATATTTACAGAAGGGCTTTTAATGTTTTTAATGTATTTTTAATCTAACCCTGTACCTACTGCAACACGTGGTTCCGCCAATGTCAACGTTACTTTCTTAGTTTCCCCTGGGAGGAGTGTTTGGAGTAAGCTTCCTCTTACGGAGGTAATTATGTTGAATATACCTAGTTTTATTTATTTAATTTTCATGCCAAAACAAAGGCAGTCTTAGGCATTCTCTATCAGTCAACCTAGGGTAGTGTAGAGATATTATGGCAGGTGCATAAAAAAAAGAAAATACTATTTACCGATACTAGAAAATACTACTTGCCGATGCAAATGTACCACCACATGTTGTAGATAATTAGGTGTCTAAGTGGGGTGTCTAAGGTGATGACAGATGGGCAAAAAAGATATTGTAAAGGAAGCAATTACTTTTTCAGGTGTGAAACAAAAAAAAATTACATGTGTCCAGAATGCCCTACTTTTTTTTTATTGGTTATAAACTAGTGCTTGATTGCAATCCCACCTGATGGTAAGCAGTGATGCAATGCAAATAGTTTCTCTAAAATTCTAAAACTACACTTTTACAGAATGGTTCAATATGATAATCAAATATTCGTAATACTCTAGGGAAGGTTTAAACGGTGAAAAATTATGGAAAAAATCATAAAAAAACCCACTATTAGCCGGTACGAACTTTGCCGGGTCAGCTAGTCTTATATATAAAAAAATGAATAGCTGTACGTTAGTCTCGTTAAAACTCGAGAACGGCTGGACCGATTTGGTTCATTTTGGTCTTGAAATATTTGTAATAGTCCAAGAAAGGTTTAAAAGGTAAGAAAAAGAAAAAATTAAAGAAAATTATTATTATTTTTAAAGAAATTAAAGAGCATTTTCTTTCTCAATGACATAGTATTTATATATATATATAATGTATATAAGTATTTATGTATACCTATATTTTGTGTTTTTTTTTTTTTAATTCTACACTGGTTCTTACCCTCTAATGTAATCTCTCTCTATTAATCAATGGTTTGCTGGAAGAAAACTCAACTTTGAGTTAAGCTCGCCTTTGTACATAAATTTTATAATCCACTGTGTTTTATGTTGTTTTGGTGTACAATAAAGAATTAAGAATTAAGAAAAAAAAATTACTATTAATATTAATTGACTATTAAGTGGTACGAAGTTTACCGGGTCAGGTAGTTTTAAATATAAATTCACTAGGCATATTTTTTTTAAGGAAAATATTTTGCTACACATAAGTATTACAGATGAGCCATCAAGAATATAGAAAAAGTCTCGCCATTTAGAAAATAAACATCATAAATCTTTATTCTAATCCATAATGTTCATATACAGGCGGTATATATTATTAGATACAATTATGATCCTCTTTAGCACAGCAAAATTTTTTAAGCGAAAGGAAGTGCAATTCATTAATTTTCCTCACTCAAATTAATATTTCCAATAAATTTTTCGGTTTCATCTATGTCAAAATAAAAAATTATCTCATAGAAATATACTCCTTATTGCCAAATTTCATTCAAACGCGTCCAAACTAAGAAAAATACACACATTACCTTTACACTAAAGTATGATTTGTAACGATGGTCTGTATGTTTTTTAACGACAGTACGCACATAAATATGCTCAGTCAGTTCCAGACCACGAAAAACGTGTTTTTTCACCAACAAAATATTCAAATCCTAATTCTAAAACCAAAGTTCCACAGAAGGGTTCAGTATATAATCAATTATGTATGTCTAGGTGAGCCACCAGGCAGTTAGGTACAATGGTCTCGCCATTACCAACTAATTCCTTGTCATTTGCCTGTGGCGGCCCGCGCGACGGTCAACCGATTGTGTACTAGCTGTGAATATGTACTGTGATTTTACTTTGATGACTGTACTGGAGCTTGCTTATGTAATGGTTGTGGAAAATTTCGGATTGAATCGTCACATTAGATGGTTCACTCGCGTCTTAAATTACAACTCCACTGTATTGGTTGGTGCGTGATGTTATATAGCTTGTAGTCTCGATATTGCCACAAAAAAATATAATTGTAATCTATTTTTTTTTTAAATCAAGGTTACAAGTTTTTATAGGTAAACTTTTTTACACTCATTAATAATGAAGCTGCAGAAGTTTTCTTTTTAAATTTCAAATACAGTAAAAAATGCGACTTTAAAACCCCGAGGTACTTGAATCATAAATACTCACAAAACATAACACACCCGCTTTTATTCCGCTAAAAAAGGTAACTAACATTCAAATTCCTAATCTCATCACGATCCCCCAAAAAGTATTTAACAACGACAGAATTAATATGCAATTTTCAAATGAAATCCTTAATCTCAGTAAAGCCACTCAGCAAAGCGGTTGTATTACAGCAGCAAGACAATCGATTATGTACGGTGGCCGCAGCTCAGCAGTTAGACGGAATGGTCGCGCCATTATTGTATAATCCTGACCATTTGCGTACGAGTGCAAGACATTCCAGAGAGCTGTGGGGGTCAAGGTTTGTAAGAAATAATTGTGTTTGTATCACATACTAAATAAAAATAGTTTAATTATCTTTTTTTTAATCATCCAATGACATCTCCCGGTGAAGCGGGAGATAGTGTTAAACATTTACTGACTAAAAAACCCACCCCGTTCCAACGTTACCTTTCATTCTAGGGCCGAACCTTCCTTTCAGAAGCAGACTCTTGGTCCCTGTAGGCTTTTTATTTTTTGGTGGTGGGTAAAATCATCCAATGACATCTCCCGCCCTTGGGCGGAGCGGGAGATAGTGTCAGACTCATACTGACTAAAAACCCACCCCGTTCCTTCGTTGCCTTAGATACCAGGGCTGAGCTTTCCTTTCAAAAGCAAACCCTTGGTCCCCGTAGGCTTCGACTCTGCCTACCTGCAGCTAGCGCGCTGGGTGTGGACAACTCCTTGAGGCGCGCGGGAACAGTGCGTGCCGTCGACGACCTGGGCGACCCCTGTAGGCTTCGATCCTGCTGGTATTATTTTATTATGGTATTAGTTTACTTAACTATGTTAAAATTTTGATAAGAAAAATACCTATTTACATAAAAGTTTTCATTGGTTTGCATCTGAGCTCAAGATTTGTATTGCAGAGACGATGTGATTTTTATTATAAAAGGAGAGAAAAAAAGAAGAAATAAAATTAAGTATTTTTTTTTCAAACAAACTTTAGCTTTTGGGCATGACAACGTGATGTGCTCGCCATAGCTTCGTACTTAGACGGAAAAATCGTACCACTTTGGCGTAGGTACTGCGTACGTGTGAGTGCAAGACCTGTAGCAGGACATTGTGATTGTTGACATCACTCAACAATCGCAATGTCTTACGCTTTTAAATTATTTATTTGTATACATAAATCATAATTAAATCAAAAAATTAATTTAAAAAGGATATATAGGTAAGTTTTTATGAATAAACTTAAGTTTATTTACGGTAAGCTGCTGGAAGCAGCGTTTAAATGGAACGCTTGCGCCATTATTGGATAATCCAGTCCATTTGCGTGGAAATTCCAGGGACGGCGGAGGCTTGCAAAAAGTATCAGTAATAAGTCGAAAGTGTTAAAAAGAAGTAAACAGAGCTTTAGGAAATTATGTTTTCTTGATTAAGTATGGTGGCGTTCCTGTGCTGCAGTAAAGGAGACGGTCTTGTAATTTATTAGATAACCAAGGACAAAGTTAAGTAATCAAAATTGAGATGGTGTTTAGGAGATCGTAATTTACAAAAAAAAAAAAACATTTAGAAGGATTTAAAAAAATTGTTAAGCGGCTTTGTTGTTTAGTAATTTGGCACTGCGTCATTATTGGATAATTTATTCAAGGATAAAGTTCGTTAAGGTGGCCCACCTCTGCTCGCCTATCGTCAACGTCGAGCATGGTTTAAAAACTTGTTCCTTCATCTAAAGCCAACGCGATGTTTGATAGATAGGCAAAGCGAAAAAAGAGAGATGCCTGGAAACTGTTGGCATTCGGCCGAATATTTTTTTTTTAACAGAAAATACATGTTTCTTTAAAGCCCATAAAAAGGTTTTTGAGAAAAATTGATATAATTTAGGATTTCGATTAAATGTGCAAGGCTTCTATAGAAGTACTTTTTTATATTTTTAATAAATGAACACATTATGGAGGGCCAAAGTTCATTTGAAATAGCAGATATTCAGAAGATTATTGTATTTGTTTGACACAAATCTATGTTTTGATTTCTGTAGAAGCCTAGATAATATCCGCAAGATATCTGTGTATCCAAAATATCTCTGAAATATATCTGAAGAAAGATGTGTATCGGTACCTCAGGTTGGCCGCTCTTAAATAATCAAAATTGAGATGGTATCAAAGAGATCTTGAATTATTTAACAAATTTAAATAGGATAAAAATAAAGTGTTGTTATGAGGCTTTATAGTTAAAATATCTATGATGTGCCTATATCTACAGCATAATATAGAGAAATGATCACGCAAAAAGTTCTAGAAAAGAAACAGCTTCAAATCTAGATATAAATCTTGAGTAAAACGAATCCGAACTGTACATTTTTAATACAAGTTAGATGGCTTCGCAATACTAGATATTTGTTTTAAAATAAAACAAAGAAAAATTCAAAATGTTCATTTAGTCGAGCTCTCCTGCTACTTTGTCACCTTCATTCCTCTATAATCCATCAAACTCATTGGAATTTGCGTACAAGAAAAACAAAGGAACAAAAGCAGAGAAATGGTAGATCCACGAAGGCGTCTCGCCTCCATCAATCACGCACAATATTTGCTATTGGTGTAATCTGTGTACCCAAACTCCTCACTCCGGGGACACACACACTATGGGACAAAAATCGACTCTCACGGAAATTATATTGATATTCAATACACAATAAATGGGCCCTGTCAAAAACTTGCTGTTCGCTCCTACGGTCATCCCTAAGCTATCTGTGTCATTTGCTATTGGAAACGCAGCATCTATCTGTCCCTTTTCTCCCTCATACCTCGAGTAAGTTAGAGTGAGATAACCGTGTATAGTGGGTTTAGCTCGCCTTTGTCACGAGGACTGAACTAATTTTTCATCATAGGGCCCGCGACAGTTACAAATGCGGCCCGAACTGTCTCCTTCTTTAATAATACTTTTTATATTTTTTCAAGGGTAGTTCGCCCTCCGTCGAAGGAAGATTTTCATCTAGACGCTCGGGAAAAAAATTAAGAAGCTTAAAATGCAATTTGTTTGTATAAACTCTTTTAATGCCACTTTAATTAGAAAAAAAAAAACAGCCAATTACTCGGATGTTGGAATTTGATAAAACCGGTGTTGGTAAGAAATAAGAACTGATGATCTTTAAAAATACAAATGGATAACAAACAAATATTTAGAGTAAATTATTTTTTTGTTAGCTTTTTGTGTCCCACTCCTGGGCAAAGGCCTCCCTTCACTCTTTCAATTTTTTGTGGGTCCGCACTTCCTCTTGCCAGTTCTGGAGAAATCTGTCTAGCTCGTTGTGATATATAATTATATATTTTTTTTATCCTATTACATTATAATGAAATCCTGGGCCACCAAGATACAGGCTGTGCCTAGTTTGGGGCCCACGGCTATTTCTAATGTGTTCTCGTTTTGTCCTCTTCTCAACTGTACTGTATATCTCCTTCGTGGTCTGCCCCGACCTCGTCACACTGTCTCAGGGCGCCAACTTTGTACTTTGTTCGGCATGTGGCAAACGTGTCCTGCCCAGTTCCATTTCAGTTGGGTAGCCTTTTGAGCCACATCAACTGTTCTGGTTTTGGAGCGCAGTGTAATGTTTTGAACTCGATTCGTTAATTTAACATCAAGTATACTGCGCTCGTTGGCAAACCTTGAGTTACGACTTTCGGATATTAGTCAAAGACCAAGACTGCACGACATTTGTCGACACAGGAAGAATACACATGTCCATGAATAAACATTATTTGAACAGTAAAATGGCTTTATAAATCCTTATTGGTTAAATATATAGTATTGGTTGCTCGGAGTTTCCTTCCATGATCGTATCAGGAACGAAGATATTAGCAGTAGTACTAAAGTAAGCAATGCAATTGCAAAAGAAGAATCACCGGTTTGTGATTAACTTAAGTTGGTTAACTTAAGTGGTTGTACGGCATGGGCAGGGCACATTGCTTGCAGAACTAATAGTTGAATGGGCCGAAAAGTTTTAGAGTGACGATCACGTACTGGAAGACGTATCTAGTCTTGGTAGGTTTTCCACAAAGTGGACCGATGACCTGGTAAGAGGAATAGGGATAGCGGGAATCCGATGAGTATGAACAGTGGACCTCTTTTGTCTCAAATGATGACAGTGAAAATATGGTTGCTCAATTTTTAATCATCTGCTTCCGTATACGGATCTATCTATACAGAAACTGTGTTTAGATCCCAAAATAACATCCACAGGCACGACTTCCAACAAACCAAAATAATAAAAATCACAGATGTTATTCTAATACCTATCGATGAGCACAAACGTCTTGGGGTACAAAAGCACCCCACGCATTATAATTCGGCACCCCATCAGATGAACTGCGCTCGCTCGATCAATCTCTGACGAATCTGTCATGTTCGGTTTACGAGAAAAATTGTTAGGATGCGTCCAAAGATCCCCCTTCCCTTCTCGCAAAGTGTTGGTTTATATAAAGGGTATGGGCATGCTAAATAAATAATGTACTGATATTCAATATTTAGATCGGATTTATGAAAAAATATTGGTTCGTTTTTTTTGTTATCGATCAAATGAAATTTTGTTTTGGCTAGTTTATGAGTATTGCTAGCTACAAATTTTGGTATTTTGACAACAATAATATGAGACCGAATATTCTTTCTCTTATTTAATTTATTAGTTTAACGGATATGTGTATACATGTGGGTAACTATGGTAATAAATTATTAATGTTTTTGTACTTATTTTTGCAAATTTTTTACAACTTTCCTATCGCAAGTATGTGGAAAGTGATTTTAGATAATATAAATAAGCATCACCTATGTACCTATTTTCCTGTATCTTTTCCTTGTTTTTATTGTGTCTATGTAAGTATATATAAATTGTTAAATAAATAATCCTAGTGAGAAGAAAGCTTCCATTTCTATCTCTTTCAAAAGATCTCAAAATATAGTCCAAGACCAGCCTCAAAGAGCATTTAAACCGCAACGCCCGAGGACTTCACGGAATCCCGAATAACATCGAAAGGCAAAAACATTTGAAGAAAATACTTGGTTGGAAATCATTTGTCTGAGCATCGAGGGGTCAATGCGACGCGGCCGTTCCCACGCTGAACCTACGACTAAAAGCCAGGCTTTATTTTCGCTTAATAAGGCTGTACACATCTTGAAAGTAAGCCTTATAATGTACGGAGGAGAGTTGTGTGTGTTGGAAAATTCATTTCTATAACAGCAAATGTATGTTTGTTTTAGTGTAGGTATTTCGAGAGAGTTTCCGCTAATCGTCTAGAAAAAATATTTGCCGATTCAGCGCCGGTTCTTTTTCCACTGATAAATGTGCTCGGAATATGTATCTGGCAATTTGTGTGTAGTTCGGATCCTTTTGTTTCATTAAGTGCTTTAGTGGTGGATGTTTTTTTTTTTGTTTTCCCTGGGAAATCTGCCATGTGACGGCGACAGTGGATGAAAGTGAAGCATTTGTCTTTTGTTTTTTTTTTTCGTTTTATGTAAACAGGTTTTGTTGAACGAGTATTTATTTTATCCAACTATACATTGACTTTCGTTAATAACAGTAGAATAGATGAATATACGGACAAGCTTAAATATAATCTATAATTGGGAAGAAGTTACTCAGAGATAGGAATAATTTAAGAAATAGAGGGAAGTCTTTGTCTATCAATGGGACAATATAATGGGAATGGGAATAATGGGATCCACATAATAATAATAATTTCGGATATAACTATTGCAATAAAAAAATTAAAATTATTTTTTCTATAATTAATTATACTTTCATTAAAAAGATAATTACTATGCAAATAGAAAGAACACAAAATTTTGTTTTTTATTTTTATTTTAAGGGTATATAAACTCTAGTGTGTATTTACTAGAGTTTTACGCAAATGAGTTGTACGTCGTTGGTTTAAACTCAGGTAGGTGCTTTACTTTGTGTAATTCGTTTCATCACCACTGCTGTCAATGTGGTAAAGGAAAATATCGTGAGGAAACCAACAAGTCCTTGAACCAAAAATCCAGATGACAAGTGACATTTACAAACCTTAACGGCACACGTAGGTAACGACTCATTTCCTCTCTTAAACAGGAGGTCTGAGTCCCAGCAGTGGTAATATTATCAGGCTTATTATGTTTATACTTATGACAAAACTACATACTTATTTTACATAATAAACCAATTCTAACCGAACCCATTAAATTCATGATACAAACACGACGGAAATCATCAATTTCCCTATTATGAAATAGGTTCACCTTGTCACATAATTGTTATAATTGCCCAACCAAAAAATACCAATGTTATGAGAGACAAAAGTTTAAGTAGATTGTGTTTTTTTTTTTTTTATTCATTACTGTCTTTTACCAGGGGTCTCTATAGCAATAACCTTATAATTTTCTCACTGCTCGGACTCATGTCTTCTCTCTAGGGGAGGGAATGGGCCGAAATCCAGCAAGCGGACCCAGTGCGGGTTGGTAAATGTCACTCGTCTTCGAATTTTTGGTTTCAGGACATGCCGGTTTCCTCACGATGTATTCCTTCACCGTTTTGAGAGCAGTGGTGATGAAATAATTTACACAAAGTAATGTGTCTGGAGAGCAGTAGTGGCCGAGTGGTAACGGCCCCGACTTACGAGTTGTAATTTACGGGTTCAAACCTAGCACGCATATAAGTCTGCAAGATATTTTGTTATATAGGTCAGTGTTCTTTGTAATTCTTCTTATACACCGTTAAATTTTGATCGTTTTAATTCCGTGGAGGGTCGATTCGGTACATGAAACACTATCGATTTGTAAAAATATAATTAAAAAATAAAGTACTTTTTTAAACTCAAATTAATTTTCGCATGTACGAAATTTATTTCTTTGAGTAAACATCAGCTCGGCGAGTTCCATGACCTGTAGGTAGCACGCAACGACCGACAACTACCTACAAGGTCATTCACTCGTTTACTTAAAGAAATTATTTTTGTACATTCGTACCTATATTAATTCAAGTTTTAGAAAAAAAAGTACTTCATTTCATTTTTTCTTTACAAATCGATAGTGTTTCATGTACCGGATCGACCCTCTACCGTTAAATTTTGATCGTTTTAATCCATACGATTAAAATTGAACGGTGAACGTTATATAAAAATGAAGAAGAAAGAAATGAAGTTTGTTGGGTCAGCTAGTCTCCTTATATATAAAAATGAATAGCTGTTCGTTAATCTCGCTAAAACTCAAGAACGGCTGGACCGATATACCGAATATTAGTGATACTCCGAGGAAGGTTTAACCAGTGAGAAAATATAGAAAAAAATCACGAAAAAATACCATTATCACAATGTTCATAGACTATGGCGGTACGAAGTTCGCCGGGTCAGCTAGTATCAATACTTATAATTTTGTAACTCAATGGAAATAAAACAAAAAAATACTTATATAACATTCACATTATTTACTAAAATTGAAGAAAATATTATACATCGAAATCAAAAACCCACAAACATTAGGGCAGCGGGCACACCGAGCGGATAGATATTGAAATTCAAATGGCCGCCCGTGATTTAGTATTCATTTGACGTGATGGAGGCTTTACTTCGGTTTAGGTTTCGCCAGGCGTCGTCTTCTCGTACATCATAGCGCTACGCTTCAGATCATTCGGATGGAGACGCACTGGGAGCTCGATTTTTTTGTTTTGTGTAAAGTTTTTGAAGAAAAGAAGTAAAGAAACTCTCTTTCCTTTCTTTTTCTTTTGCCTTGCAACACACACTTGTTGTTTGTACAGGACAGGTTGAAACATATAGAGCTTTTTAAAGTAAAATACTAGAGTGAATAGTTTCACTCTAGTATTTTACTTTTAAAAACTCTACCAATTTTCTAGACAAAAATATGTTTTGTAGGTTAAACAAGTTTTCTTGGTTATGCTGATTTTAAAGGTAATTATAAAGAACTAGAAATATTGTTTTATAGAGATAAGAGTTCGGTAACTAAATATATGTACATATATGTTGTAATGTTACCGACAATCTGTATAGGTAATGTGTGCAAAAGACGAGAACAGGGAAGGAGGTGATGTAATTTTAGGCCACCTCAACACGGACGGGTTAGGTTAGGGTTATTTTTTTTTACCACCTGAAAACAAAAGCCATACTTTAAAGACAATTGTCTGTTACGGATGATTCGATGCCAAAAAATCTGATACCGGTCATATTGGCCAGTTATTAGGTGGTTGAAGTCTGATAAGGAGTCTATGAAAAATACTGGTTTTCTGCTGTATATAGCTAGACTGAAAGCCGACCCCATAATAATTGTGTAAAGATTAGGTAGAGAGATGAGTCAAACTCATCTTAATACAGACTATATTAGTCATTTTACCTACAAGGAACTAGGCAACGGCCCGATAGTTGGTTTCGGTCTGTTCTATAGCTATGTTCTAATCGCGTGGAGAAGTCTAATTCCGCAATGAAGGATTTTGATTTTTTATTTCATACGTGGCGTCTTAGATGTTGCTACATTTCGCCATTTTCAAAGTGTATTTTTAGTTAAACTTTGTACAGTACATACGTCAAGTCATGTATTAAGTTCGATAATTTAGGTGCTGTTTTTTTTTTAACCGCTAAGTTCAGAATATACAGTGCTCGATATGTCAACTGAACACCGTAGTTTGATAAACAGTAGGTTCAAAATACCTTGTTGTCCTGTGTTGCCTTTGATATAAATAAATAGACGCTCGAGGGATTAATACAACACCAGATTTAACACACAATATTTCAAAGTTTTTTTAAAGATCTCATTATCAAGTGATATTCCCCATAAACAAAAAAAAAATAACACATAATATCCCTCTCAGTACATCCTCACCCTCGTCCGGTTGACGGCGGCGTAATCCCAAAAGATTTCCACTTGAAGCGAGCATCAAGTCGCGTCCCCTACCGCTACACATTCTAAATAATAAACAGCTTCTCTACCTACGCTCGAACAGACTCTATGTGCTACCTACTACCTACTACTACCTACGTGGGTAGGTATTGAAAATACCAATGCCTACTGTATTGGTATTTTCATTGAGAAATTCAAATTGGGACATAGTTTTGTAATTCTCGCATTGATATTGTATATATAAGTATGTTCATCAGTTGTCTAGTACCCATAACACAAGCTCTGCTTAGCTTTGAACTAGACGGCGTTGTGTGTGATAGGTGTGGAATATTATATTATTGTATCTCTGACAGGTGCATAAAATGTACATATTCGGACGCTTGAATCAAAAGCAGCACTTTATCAAAATTATTTTACCCATAATACCCATAATACAAGCTCTGCTTAGCTTGGAACTAGACAGCGTTGTGTGTGTTAGTTGTGGAATATTATATTATTGTATCTCTGACAGGTGCATAAAATGTACATATTCGGACGCTTGAATCAAAAGTAGCACTTTATCAAAATTATTTTTCAGAAGAACAGCATGAAGTTTTCAATAATTATAATTATGTACTTATTTTTCTTCTTCTTTTAGAGTCCATAAAAAAAAAATCCAGTATTTGGCAACCTGTACAACTGTTTTATTATAGCCACATATAAATTCTCGTTATATACTTATTTACTCGATAAAAAGTGGCGAATCAATTACTATGAGGAATATCAATTAATCATACAAAAGGTTTGACAATCTTTTAAAATATGGGTTCTTTTGTCTGGATTAAGAAGCAAGGTTAACCTAAAAATGTATTAAAAATAGATTACTATTTATAATCGTATATTATAGTAATACTACTTTTATTTTGATACTGTGATATATCTATTCAGTGTCCAGGTTTTTGTACTTACTTTTTATCCTTTCATAAGGTAAAGGCAATAACGAAAATCTTGTATTTCCTTGATTATAAAGACGTAATTCTTTCTTTTCATTTACATAAAGGTAGTCGTATTTTTTATTTTAAAACAATTTTTATACTTCGATGTCAGTACCTATAACTGTTCATTTTTTTTTGTCCAAAATAAAACCTTTTTCAGATTAAAATACTGACATTTTAGTTAGTGATGTCTACATGTACGACTAAGGCGGCGTCTTTCATCCACTTTGGCGGGATAAGTAAACTGATATTGCTAATGAGTTGCTTGGCAACGCAGGCAGTCGGTTGAGAGTAGCCCAAGAAAAAATAATACGAACGACATGAAGAAGCGTAGGGTGACAAAAAAGATGAAGTAAATGGAATTACATTTTCTGAGCATCAAGTGACATAGTTAGTTGTGATTGTGAACCTTCTAATAACTAAATATATTATATATTAATAAACAAAAAAGAAAACTTTCTTTGTATAAAAAGTGTCATGGTTCCCTGTAAAAAAACCCCTTCTTAAAATTGTGACCAAAGCATTGCGCTGTTTCATGATTTTGACGTGAACAAGGTCGTGGACACCAGCTAGATTACTAGCTAGCTATATTAATATATAATATTAACATGGTAAATATATAAATATATATAGTTTAAGTACTCCAAGACATTTTGCGGTCTAACCCGTCGGCTTCGACTCGGTCATATTGACCCGAGGTAATTCTTTAGGCGAAGAAACATTACAAGTAAATTGTTGAGCTAAACAAGTAATTTTCTTTGTAGATAATAGTATAGTTATTATTGTATGGACAGGTATCGGTAAGTATGCTTGCGTTAGTTAGTAATACCATGGGTACGGTGAAAATGAGAATGGCGCAGTGCCAATAGCTTCTAACTGTCGAAGTCAAAAACTTACTGCCCCAAAAAAATTGGTGCTTTTAATTGACATGTTGTTTTAGTCAGGAGGTGTTTCCACAATTGAATTTGATGCAGTTGCAATTAAATATCCACTTCGAAGAAAAAGGTATTGAATATAATTATTATATTTTTAAACATGACCAAAAGCTGCAGTTTCTATATTCCAATTGTTACCTTACTAAATGTAAACAATTCCTTTATAACACATATCTTTAATCTAAATTGTTTACAATTTGCTATTTACTTAAACCAGTGTTAGGTAATTAACTAAATTTAAAAAATCTTTGTATGTCTTTATACGATATATTTAAAATAAAAATACATATCAAGATTTGAGTATAGAATGATATTGGCTGGTTAAGTTAATTTTTAAGCAGATTTGATCTAAATTCCATAAATATCAAAAATCTAATGTGAAAACAACACAAAACATAGATAAATCGCAAAATCTGGACATTGAATAAGTTTGACTTCCATTAATATAATAACGGTGAGATTTTTCACAGTCAAGAAACGCCGTCAGGTACAAATGGTCGAAGAAGGACAGAAAGCTACACTTCTTTCGATGACCTTTGGAAACAAATATCCTTCTCACATCATTGTCTACGACAATATCCCCAATTTACATTCCATTGCCGACTCCTTTCACCAGCAAAATTTCAAAATCTGAACAAAGGAGCAATGTATCACGAAGTTACATATGAAGTCGTGAAACACAAGAGTGTCAGATTACGCAGCATTGCTACCACTGTGCATTCGATTGATGCACCGCCGACGGTGGACGTATTGCAATCGTTATGTACCTAATGTCAATGCGATCGTGTCCGACTACTGTTAGTCTGTGTCCGCGTTCAAGGAGTTTTATTTTAGTGTTAGATTGTAATGCTCTGTCTGCAACCGGGGGAATATCCGAATATACGATTTTGGAGAAAAACGGATCTTTATTTTAAATACAATTTTAGAAACAGGAAGTTTTAGGTATTGAGTTTTAAGAGCTTTAACTTTGATTCTTTGATTTCAATTGGAATATTGTTTATCATACTCAATCATACCACTCTTGAGTAATAGCCTTGAAATGATCTATACGAATATGTACTGACAAATTTTTACACTGAATGGACAAGTTCATTCAAATTTGTGTAGTTCTTTCCTCAAAAGACCATCTGGACTGAGATACTATCTGCATGGTTCTCATATGATTCGATCATTATATATTTTCTGTATAGACTTTAAAAGAAACATTGACCCCTGTGTTTGTGTCGGTATTTCTTCTCATTGGGGTTAGCTACGAAACACTGGTCTCATCTACTTTAAACTGACGAAAAAATTGTCATTTTTAAAACCAATTTGCAAAAAAAAAAAAACGATTGCTTTAGCGCTTATCATTAGGTGCGATCGGAGTCACTCTCTTTTTTACAAAATTATTGAACGGAAAACGTGCAAAGACGAAGATATCGAAAGATAATTATCCACAAAAAAGTTTGTCTAATGTATTGCCATTTGAAATACAATTAAAAAAACATTAAAAACAAAGAAACAAACAAATCATTACAACGCTAAAACATAATGCAAAACCAGTTCGAACAGAAAATAAAAAGAAATATCGTTAACGAAAACTGGTTCATTGTTTATTAGAGTCAATTTCAGCAAAAGCAATCTAAAACATTTAGCTAGGGAAAAGCGAGTAGTGGCCAACAAGTTGTTCGTTTGGGCACAGAAACAAAAACTAAGTTATCGTAGGTAACTGCGAAACAGAAAACTGGGGACCAAAGAATTAAAATCATAAAACGTTTTTAGGTCAGAGGGAATAAAATTTATAAAATATATTTTTGACATGGTGAAGAAGACTAAGTTTTAGATAAGAATGAAATTGAAGATTTTAAAGACGATGCAAAAGACAAAGAGATAGTTGGAGCTGGAGTAGTTGTGACTGTGTTTGATTTTGTAGTTCTGTGAATACAAATATATCTTACAAAATGAAGTACTTTTTTTTTAAACTCGACTTAATTTACACATGTACGAAATTGATTTCTTCAAGTAAACGTCAGCTGATCGAGGCCAATGAACTGTAGGTAGTTAGTAAGCAATGACCGACAACTCCCTACAAGGTCATTGACTCATTTACTTAAAGAAATTAATTTCGTACATGCTTACATACACAAAAAGTACTTTACTTTTTTAATTTTATCTTTTTAAATCGAAAGTGTTTCATGTACCGAATCGATCCTCCACGGGATTCAAACGATCGAAATATAGATCATAGTGGGCAAAACGCGACAGCTCAAACCTGGGTGCGGGAGCAAAATAACCCCTCAGTCCCTCGGATGGCTCGGTAACCAAGTGTTTGTGTGAACAACTAAGTAACATAACAAGCTTATATCTTTGTGATTTTTCGAGATACACATAGATTTGTCATAGATTCTTTACTTATAAATACTAGACACGTGTTTCGAGTTTCGCATATACTAAAAATAAGGTTGTATATATACATGAATCGCAGAACAGATGTTCATTGGGGACGAAAGGTTCTGGAATGGTGACCGCGTACTGGAAGACGCAGCGTTGGAAGGCCTCTCATAAGAGGTATCAAATCTAGAGGATCTGGTTTATATGGCAAGAATCTGATGGATGCGAGACACATAAAACCAGTCGCTGTGGGTGAAATGATGATGATGATGATGATGAATCAAAGCGTTTTGTAATTTCCACTATCAAAATTGCGATATGTTCTCATGATATAGGTACTAAAGCAAGCTTTATACCTGGCCTGCTTGTATAAATCGTTCGTAAATAAACACCCCGTCTCTACAGTTGTAATACGATATAAATAAATCGACGCTGCCACTTTATAATCTAGAGACATTGTAATCACTTGAATACGTTTGCGACTATATTCGCAATATAGTCGTTTTGTACAAAAGTATATTAATAAGGCTTTTGAACTGTATGTCAACCTTGGTGTGTAGGTATTTATAGTAAAATCAAAGTAGTAAGACATACTTCTGTTTACCTAACTACTTAATAATAATACTAACGACAAAACATAAATAAAAATATTTGACCTAATTTACCTGTACTTATTATACAAGTACGACGTAATAATAAACATACATAATTATGCACATCTTTTAGACCTACAATAATATTGAATTCTGTGAATTACTACTTAGCCCTCTTTCTCTGTCTCCTTATTTTCAAGATCCATAATTATTGATCTTTGTAATTTTTTATTTCACCTAAGCATATGGAATACAATAAAGTTTTGAGTACTATTTTTTTAATTTTAACATATTATAATTATGGCAGCTGCATAATTCAAAACTATAGAAATTTTACCAACATTTCTCATTGTCAGTCTAAATTTCTAAAATTTGACTGGGCAGGAAGCAGAATTAGCTTCCGAACCTTTCCGAAGCTTTAATACCACAAAAAAGGTTATCCTAACCCTTCCAGCAGACCATAGAGCAGCTAGAACAACGTAGGAAGCATTCACAAGACTGGTTGAAACATAAATCTGGCTCGGCGGCTCGGTCGCGCGGAAACTTTTTGAATTATTAGTTTTAATTTCCGCCTAAGATCCGCCGCGCGTCCCCGTATCTGTCAGCGGACATATACAATCCGCGGATATATTATGTTTGTGTGAACTACGCCTTACATGTGGGTTATGAAGCGAAGAATTTAATTACATGTGGATTTTGTTTGTCATCGTTTGGTTTAGTGGGATTATGGATTTAGGAAGGTACGTTTATTTAAATTGTATATAGACATTAAAAATATTATTGTCTGGTGGGGCTGATCAAAATAAATTGGTATTTTCTTTATTTTGTATTTCTATTAAAACACTAAACCAAGCCGGTTGATAATCTGACAAGGCTTAATGTGATTCAAATACTTAATAATACTCATTTCCGTATAAACAAGAGCATGTTAATGAAATCGGCAACACTATTAACAAGTTTAGCATTATATAAGCTCCGCTAAACCATACATCCAGCCATACATCACAATCCCTGCACAAACCGACTCCTTCCCAACACAGCAATATCAGACATCAGCAACATTCTTAGCACTCTATTAAGATACCAGTTTGTTATTGAATGGTAGCGTAATTACAGAGTATAGAACGCCACTGGCTGGGGCGATGTTGATTTTATACTACTGCAGATCGAATGCGAGATACGTGGGCAAATAATGTGCATGTGTTAATACGAGGTGCTTGGATAGCGATCGTCTGACTCGAAGTAGGGTTTATCATCGAAATGATACCTTCTGGAATAACGAGATGCGAGAATACAGACGTTGGGCCAATGATATGTGATTTGCCTTGATTTGGTGCTGCGTTTGCCAATTTATGGCATTATGTTCGATTGGTTAGTAATATTGCTGTTTTACTTACTGATTTCAGTTGATTTGTGAATCGGAGGAGGTTCATTTAATTTACCCTTTAAACTCTTGCATCGGATTCGTCCGACGAGTGTTTTCGTGTCTAGATACTTTACCTCGTTTAGCTCTTCAATCCTCATAGGTGACAGAAGAGCTGACAAGATGCAGTATTTGGTCGTGGATATGCGACCCTGGTGGAATAAACGCGAAGGTATTTGTCAGATATATGCGATGCAGGTTTTTTTTTTATGGTAGGTAAAATCATCCAATGACAAATCCCGCCCTTGGGCGGAGCGGGAAGTAGTGTCAGACTCTTACTGACTAAAAACCTACCCCGTTCCTTCGTAGCCTATCGTGCCGGGGCCGAGCACTCCTTTCGGAAATAAACCCATGACCCCAGTAGGCTTCGACCCTGCCTGCCTGCAATTAGCAGGCTGGGCCTTTTCTGTGTGCTGACAGCTCCTTGAGGCGCGCGGGAACAGAACGCGCCGTCGACGACTTGGGCTCGGTCCGGTCAGTTACCGGACGATCGGACAGCGTGCTACCCATTGCACGCCGTCCGCAAGCCCGCGCCTACGGTGATATCCGATGCAGATGGTTAAAAGCTCATTTATAAAGGTGGACGTGGATGAGTATGAAACAGATATTGACACTTCTGAGAATGCACAAACTTTTAAGTTCGATATTGAAACAGAAACTGTTAGCGACACTAAAAGATACAGAAATAAAAAGCCGATACAACACACAAATAAAAGCGGCCGGCCGATAGGATTAATAAATTTGTCTAGTGGAAACGCCACGCTTTCACCGTTCTCCCTTTTTGCGTGTGTTTCCACATTTTTCACGCTATAAATCATATTTTTTCACCGGTAGCGCTTTTTGCGCTGGCGTCCTTTCGGTTTGCCCGAGCGTACTGTCATTTTTTTCACTCGGACATGGGAGTTTGCACTTGCTCATTTCGCTTTTGTTTTGTACAGAGGATTTATGATTAATTTGTACCACCGATGACGCACAGTTGAATGACCTCGACATTGAACCGCAGTGTTTGCATGTGTATGTTATGACTACAGGCTGTAATAATAACGGCGGTCTTAATTAAAACGTTTAATTATTGATAAACACAAACAGTGAAGCAAATTCCCTTAACGCCAACATGACAAATATATATTCAGTCGACAGCGGGGGCGATGGCGTACCGCTTAAAATCTCTCATCGCTGTAAATTTTAATTCAGCTACCACAACGAGAACAATTTAATTTAATTGCCAAATCATTAAGTTAAGCACGAAAATATTAGTCGGCACTAGTGCGACGGTATTAATAAACTCGACAGTACAAATAAAGAAATCATTGACGTATCTATCTTCGGAAAAAATGGCGGAGACTGTACATTAATACGTAGCCATAAATTAAAGCGTGGCTTAAAATTAAGACAACAAGCCTCTTTAATCTACAATAAATGGTGGTCGTCGCTCGGAGACCGGTTTCGAGATGGAGGCGCAAAAGAAAAAAGAATAATCCGGTCCGAAGCGGGTCCAAAATATGATAGGCATCCATAATACAACATGGCCGCTAAGCTCCTATATCTGTCTCTGTCGCACGCGGGGACCTTGTGTATGGCTATCACACTTTATTAAGGTTGACCACATGTGGAGTGTTCCGCTAAGCCTAACCTTGATATCATACTCTCCGCTGTACGGGGTGTCCTTATGTCGATTTCATCTCGCGTTTTTACAATTTATTGCTTTGCATCGTTTCCTCACAGGTCATTTACTATGTATTAATGAGTTCATATGAGTCACTTCTTATACGGAAATTATATTTGTATCGCGTTCGAATGTCAATAAACTTTTGGTAAACTCGTTTATGAAAATGACCGGACGAAAAAACGTTGACATTAAAGATATACTGCATGAGATTTCAACGCAATTAAGAAGCCAACGCATTTATTAATCGTTTAGTTATAACCTATACCTATAATGGCAATACTCATCTCATGTCCAGTCACATAAATGTCCCCTATGTCGTAGAACACCCTATAGCTCCGGCCCCCCTCCCGCATCATCCAACCGTCGTCGGCGACCACAGCATTCCACATTACCAACACCACCTTATAAATAAAACCGCTTATGTGAGCCTACCTGCCGAAGCTTCTCAGAAAAACATAATGTAAGTAGGCATCCCGTGTTGACATCCATAATGTTACGAACATGCATGTCTTGCGGTATATTTTAATGTAAGACTTTTCCGCCGGCCGTTGCGTTTGAATTTTTTTCGAACATTATTTTTAATTTTCGAATGATTTTGTACAGTGTGTCCACTGGCTTAATTATTTCGTCCATATGTAATGGTACCGCCGGCCGTTGCTTTTGATTATTTTTTTTAGAACACTGTTTTGAATTGTCAGATTTTTTAATCTTTTTAATTTTTGGTCTTGATACTAAGTCCTATAGTCGTAACTTTTTGTACTGTGTATCCATTAGCTTATTTTTTTAAATGTTTTGTATAGGGTCACGCCTGGTTGCTATCTCACCTGATGGTAAGCGATGATGTGGCCGAAGATAAAGCACGCTCGCCTAGAAGTAGCCTATTCACTCTTGATTTAGAAACCATGTACCAAATTTACTTACGTATTATCTTCATTAAAATCTAGATTATTTGTTTTTAAATCACTTTTTAGAAGAAAATACACAGGAGCACATATTTCAATAAATGCAATGCACTTCACTATTTCAGAACTGATTTACCCAAAGCAAAGAAACAAACTGAGCCGGTCAAGTGAAAACGAAACAGCATCTCAGTCATGTCAATGCGAATAATATGCAAATTGTCACGATCAGCAGGTGGTCATTGTAACAGAACACTTTTGTCTAGCACTGCCCTATTCTTCTCAATAATAGAAGAACACTTTCGCTCGCATTCTTGCGAATATTATACACCTTTACTTTCAACTTTTCGGAACAATTGTCTTGTAGTGTTTGTTGAATGTTTTTAGCCGCATTGCCCTTAATGCGGTTGTAAATCAGTAAACACTTTCTTTTGCTAAAACGTGAAAAGAAAGTACCTGTTACAATTTTGCACAGTTTTGTCGCAATAAATAATGGTGGAGTTTTTTCTTTGTGTTGGCACCCTTTGGTTACCTTAAGTGATATTGCAATTAATTGTTGTAAAGCGGAAAGCAGCATCTTTACTTGACTGTGTAAGAAGGGTGTAGGTAAGGCTTTTTATGTAAAACTTTAGACTTTTTTGTTGGTGGTTAAGAGTAAACCTTTGTAAAATTCATTTTTCTAGGTCATCATTAGGACGTTTTTTTTATATCTATTTAAGTAAGAAAAAACAATTAAATGTAAGACTAGCTCCTTTCAGCGGCTTCTCTCGCGTGGTAGTAAGGTTCTCCATACAAACCTTGGACCTCTGTTTTATCTCTATTGAGGGTGAATTTCAGAAAATCTATGTAGTTTCGGCTGTGCATTGATATCTAATTAAGTCAGTTTATTATCCTTTTATTTATGTACAAATTGTACATAGATTGATAATATAGAATAGTATTTTACAATTTTCCTCAGATGAAGAACACCTAATAAAATAGTCAATTGGGTAATAGTTCTACTTAAGGATATTTCTACTTAAGGAAGTCAATAGTTGGCAAAGCTACCGTACAATTTTTTATTAATACTTTTTATGAAGATTACTTTCACTCAATGAATTCACTGTTTAGCACTATTATAATTCTCCTTCCGGTATTCAACAATATCTCTTTCATATTAGACACATCTGTTAATTGGGCTGCTAACGTATCATAAGCGAGGCGTTTTCAAGCTGCCTTAGCTTGTTTTTTTTTTACAATAATAATTATTATAAAGGCGAAAGTCTGTCAGATATGTTTGCTACTCTTTTACGCTAAGGATGACAATAGGCACATAGGTAGACCATGTCAAAGAATAGAAAATCCCCATTGTACTCATACTTAAATATATGATATTATATACACATATAAAATTTGGTCTCAATTTATGTATTTATTAACTGTTGAAATATATGTAGTATATTATATTTCTTAATTTTCTTATAACAAAAAACCGAGTAATGTTATTTATTTAATTGTAAGTACCGCTAATGTTTAATTTTGAAGTCAGTTAAAAATCCTCTTTTTCAGAAATTTTCCATGTTTAAATAAATAGAGGTTACTGTCGTTGTATTAAATATATATTTTATTTACACTATACGCTAGCTGGGTCCAGGAGCAGTCACGCTACCCAGCCAAGCGCATTACTTTGTGTAATTTATTTCATAACCACTGCTCTCAAATCGGTGAAGGAAAACATCGTGAGGAAACCGGCATGTCCTAGAGCCAAAAATTCGAAGACATGTGACATTCACCAACCCGCACTGGGCCCGCGTTTTGGATTACGGCCCATTCCCTCTCCTAGACCTCTCTCAGTCCTCCTCAGGACTGAGACCCAGCAATGGGAACATTAAAAGTCTGATTATGAACTATACGCTATATGCTTTTGAACGCTTGATTGCTCAAAAAGTTGAGTTTTATAAAATATTATAGTATCGCATATCTATACAAGTGCATAGCGTGCCTTCTTCAACTAATTATTGCCGCCTGCAATAACAGATGTTTCACTGTTATTAATACTGTACGAATCAACTACATTTGTTAACACACCATTTTGTTTTATTATAAAACTTGATATTTGGAGAATACGGAAGTTTGTAGTGGTGAACTGTTTTATAAGACTTGGCCACTAGTGCACTGTTTTAAGTTACTTGTACAAGTGGTCCAACTTAAAAATCTAAATCTTGGTGAATTACACGGGTTTTTTTATGTGAAATCTTTCTTATTTGGGTAAAGCAACAGAGGGGAGTGTAAAACTTTTATTTATTAAAATTCACATGTGTTCTTTTAGATGCCTTTTGGGTTTTAAGGCCGCGGTTTACTCTGGGCCTTTGGCCCTAATGGATCCCGTCACTTAAAATCAATATGACTGCAATTGCACTTTTACCCATCGACCTAAAAAATCACATCAAAGCCCAAACTTGTTCGGATGTAAAATACCACACCATCATACCATCTATTTCTGAAGCCACGCTCAACTTAACACCGTACAAATTCCGTCATTTTATAAATACACCGTCGTCGATAGCAATATACCGTTACCTTGAGACAGGCGCGAGATGTATCTCGTGCTGACCCGTACCCAGGGCACGAAGAACAAAGCTCCTAATTCTATTGAAACACCATTATCTAATAAGTTTGAGGACCATCGATCATTTTCAACCGTCCCCTCTTCACTTCCATATCATTAATCAGTATCTATAAATGTGAGGCCGACACTTGTGTATCGAATTCTGGGTTTTTTGGGGCTGATTCCTAATAGCGTGGTGGTTTGTGTGTATGTTAGCATGAGGTAGAAATTGAATGTATTACTTTAATGTAGTTGCATGTAGGGGAATTGTTTCAACGTGATATTTTTTGTATTTTTGTTATAACTGTTATGAAAAAAATAAACAGCAATATTAAAATTTTGGAATATACACCGGAAAAGAGTATATGCATGATAATAATGGATTAGATGCGTAGAATTTGGTCCATAAAAGTAAAGGTCTTTAACCAAGGCTTCGAAGATAAATTAATGTTCAATGACAGAATACCTAATAATTATTATTTCAATTATTGTTCGCTCCTTCTTTATGGGTTGTTATTAATAAATTAACCCATTAGTAGTAAAAAAAAAGAAATGAAAAGAATAGCAAAATTAAATCTGCTCCATTGACACGCAACGTTGCATTCGTAACAAGGTTAATAAGTAACGATTAAATAATCGATTTGCGTCAATTTAAATGATCATTTAACAGCCTAATCGAATAACAATTTGCTCATCACTAAGCGAACGAGCAATGACTAAATCGACATGCTAACTAATGCCGTGCATTTCTGAAAGCATTAACTGTAAGTGTCTGAACATAAAACTGATAGGTATGCGATATATCCGAGCGGCCATCAATCCGGGAGTGATTCGAATAACATCTCGATATTTAGTATCGATAAAAAAGAGCATCGAGTGCGGTGCCTTTGTTCTTGTCTAAGCTCGCGGTGAGTCTTTAGTGTTGTGAGTGGTTGGTTTGATGTAAAAGTTATTGCCAATTGTTTGGCGTTATTCGTCTATGGGAATTTTTATTGGGGCTGTTTCTGGGTAATAACTGAGAGATCTCGTGTATTTAACGGGGCCTATTATGGACGTTGTCTGCCAGGGATACGGGAAAGGGTTTCAATAAAAAAATCTGAGACTCACAGAGTGGGAGAAGTTAATTTGATATTTTTCACCCAGCAAAAATTGTTGCTCAAATATACTTTTTAAAGGCTATTAAAACCTATCTCATTAAATGCTATTAAACGAGTTCAATTACAAATTGAGAATTAACATTTAACACATCAACTACCCTCATTAAAAAAACATTCAAACAGTAGTCATATAAATCTTCTAAGCAAAACAAAAGTACAATGTCCAAATCATAGGCAGGAAGTTAGATTAAAATCGGGCGTCACACAGCGTCATGACTTGAATAATTCCGTCCAATAATAGGGTGGGGCCCTATGGCATGCGGGCATTTGACTCATGTACTACGGCACGGCATCGGTATCGCGTTTTGTTACTACTGCATGCCGCATACCGATCGCGTGTACAACAGGCCTTATGTAAACGGACGACTTTTCTGACACTTCTAAATTTGAAATTGGAATGATTGAAAATTTAAGTTTGTTTATTTATTTTTCATAAATCTATGATACGTTTATATTATTAATACTTTGTGCACAGAAAATTACAGAAGTAGACTAAGTGCCTTAAAAGTTGATGATTACTTAACAAATTTAAAGTACAAGCGCTTTTCTAAAAGGACGTAAATTTTAAAGAGTTTTCACTTCACTAACACAGGCATCGATTATCCAATCAATCGTCTCCCCAAATCCCATTAGCGCCACTATTTTTATCTATCACGACATTTTTGTCTGAAACGTGCTCGCGGTCGTATTCCGTGTGTCGACATCCATTTGTCACCATCGATCGTATTCACCATCACTCTACCTCCAGACACGCCGATTGCCTTCACTATGTGTAAAACGTAATTGTTTTATTTGTTCGAGCAAAAGTTTGATAAATCGCCAATTGAGAACTATTAAAAGATCGCTGAGGAACTTTAATAGCCCATTAACGTTGGACGAATTGTAAACATCGAGAAATTATTATGTGGGATAGGATTAAGAGATTTTGTGGTTTCAGAATAGACCTTTTGGATTAGAAATTGATGCAGAAGATTTTTGTTCAGAAGATTTTTGTTCTCGAATAATAATTATTTTTGGGGAACGTTGTCACAGTGACTTGGTATTCTCAACATCAGGTTCGTGATTTTAAGTTCCTGGATTTTTTTTAAAAGCTATGGCCCTGGAACGTAAAATACCATTGAAGGAATACAAGTGGGTTTATTTTTTCAGTAAAATTCAATCACTCCTGTAACTCGATTCGTTTCGGTCGGCTACTGTTGGATGAGGAGTTATTTGACGATTCCACACTAAAAAATATAAGTTTTTACTTTCGGAATATTTGTTATTTCCACAAAAACAAAATAAGTACACACTTCCTGTATTCATGTAATACTAAAAACAATAATACGATTAATATATGCATTTTTGGAATAATAATAATTATTATTTTTCGGCTCAATAATGAAAAACTCTACATAATGAATATATGTATATTCTTTTTTTTAAATTAAATTAAACACTTTTTAGCTCTAGGAAACAAATAATTAAGGACAAAAATATCTTTATCAATTGTGAAGTTATAAAGCTTCAAAGCTAAGCTATTATAGATGAGAAGACCGACATGGTCTTTGACGTCAAAGGCCATGACACCCGTAAGACCGAAATAGAAAACGAAGTCTTAGCGAAAATCCTGTTAAAAAATGTTATATTTTGTTTGGTTGCCTACCAAGTTTTGTCTTCACATTTTGCATTGTATTTTTGATTATAAATTGGTTAGGTATTAAATATGTTTTTCATTAATATTCCCTGTTGCAAAAAAAAAAACCACGGATTATTTTGTAATTAACAAAATAAAACTTACCGGTTCATTATTAAATCATCGTTTTTGCTCTGATGTAACTATAGGAGTGTAAATTATTCCCTCGTAGATTGTTTTGCGAGGCGAGTTAAAATCGTACAATTATAAAGTAATATCTTGATTGCCGTCTTCGTCACGAATCTTATATCTTTTTCTTTCGCATAAAGTAAAAGAGAGAAGGAAACAGCACGTACGATGGATCGTACGTGATTGAGGAAAGTGGGCGTATTTGGTACATATATTGAGTGGAAATTATAGATTAATAACAACGATCATTTACAACACCATTACTTCACTACTGGCTTGCGATGGATATGAATTAAAAACACTTAATTAAACGATCAATTAATATACTTTTTATTATGTTGCTGTCTAACTAACTTGTGTCTACTTGGGTTTAATAATTATTCAAGCTATTTCTTGCTGTTTTGCAAACGAGAGATATAGCGCTAGATATTTTAATGTGTTGCAATTTTCAACACAGAATACACACCGTTACATTTTGATAGCCTCAATCCCGTGGAGGATCGATCTGGTACATGAAACAATATCAATTTGTAAAGATGAAATTAAAAAAAGTATATTTTTCCTAAAACTCGAATTGATATAGGTACGTATGTACGAAATTAATTTCTTTAAGTAAACGAGTCAATGATCTTGTAGATAGTTGTCGGTCATTGCGTACTAACTGCCTACAGGTCATTGGCCTCGCTTGGCTGACGTTTACTTGAAGAAATTAATTTCGTACATGCGTAAATTTATAAGAGTTTAAAAAAAATACTTTATTTTTTCTCTTTACAAGTCGATAGTGTTTTATGTACCGAATCGACCCTCTAAGGGATTAAAACGATCAAGATTTAACGGTGTATACAGACAGAAAAGAATTGAATAACCTAGAGGTTATTCGGTTTGTTTTAAGCCCTTTTCATTTGCTTACTATTATTTTGTGTTCAGAATAAAATACATGAAACCAATTTTGGTATTTTTTAATTTGATTTAATCTCTATTGCAAATCACATCTGTTTTATAAAATTTAAAAAATAGTGTAACAATTTCACATGGTATCTGTCGGGCACAACTATTTTTAGGGTTCCGTACTTCAAAAGGAAAAAAACAGAACCCTTATACCTACAAATGAATTGGTTATAAATATACTTTTCAATAGTGTCTGTATATTCTGTGATGTAGCTAAGTATTTTTCTTTGGAAGAGTTCAACATCTATTAATACCGACCTAATAATACACACTTGCTCTATACCTACATATTAGATAAACCAGTATACGCCAGTTTTTTTTATAGATGGGGAAAAAATTGTCTTACTTAACAAACATTTAGGTTCTTTAAGGCTTAAACTTTTTGCAAAATACTCAAGAATAACTCCAAGCTAACTTCAACCGACTTTCTATAATCACACTACTTAGTTTACGTAATAAGTCTTTCAAAAACACGTAGCGTGGGCGGTAAAAACTCCCTTTGTTGCCGCTTGAGCGAGCTGATTTCTTAAATAATGTCGGTTTGTGTAGGTAGAGGGCTGGCGAACCACATAGCAGGCAGGCATAGGCAAGCCCCGGTGCAATCAGTCTTATTCCACGCGGACGCGCCACGATTAGTCAACGCCTGGTGCAGAGACAACCGTTCCCTTTCCCCCCGACCTCCTCTCGGGACGCGAATATCGATTGTTAGTAATCGATTTTGGTTTGGGCGTGTATCGATTGTTTTTATGTTTTAATTGATTTTTTTTTTCGATGATTTGTTACTACATTATTACAACATTGAGTTTGGCTGTCGGAAATTAAAATTGGACAAGGAAGGCATACAATTGAGTCGGTACGGCATGTGGTAAAAACTCAGCTATTTAAATAAAGAAAATAATTTTAAGCGTATATAACTCGATTAATTTTCCATGACGTAATTTACAAAGAACTACGTCAATCGTAGGACATACAAGAAGAAACCTGCAACATCATACTTCCGTCTTTTAAAACTCCAGGATGTACAGACAGATAAGTACATGCTATTAAGGACCAACCACCGCGCAGCTTAGGTCATCTCTATACAACCTAAACGTTCTGCGCATAAGAAAGGGGTAAACAACATCATCGAAGTCGTGCCCTAATCAAGGAATGCCCGGCCTTTGGCTCTTCCAGCAAATTACTGTAGTTGAGCGTACCTCTTCGTTATTATGTGAGGTAAGAACTTTCAAAATGTATGGGCGGGTATTCTGATGAAATGATGTGTTATTGTGTTTAGTTGCGAATATTAATACTTGATCACGCATGACCAAAAATTTTTGAAGATATGCAGCTTTTGTTGGTGAAATTCCAATTATAAGACTTGAAAATTTTGCGAGAATTTTCCGTAGAATTTTCTTTTCTGAAAATACGACAAAATCGTGAAAACAAAGTTGATAGTTTAACAATAAAGATAGTTAATTGTTGGTTAATCGGAAATAATAAGTAGACTGGAGTTCGCTTTTAACTTTTACTTAAAAGTTTTCTTCTCAAATTTTGACATTTGGTCACGTGTAAGTACAAAAAGAATATCCAGAGACTAATAGAGCGACAAGTGAGGACCAAACTAAGATGAAAAATTGGTAGCGTCTAGAGCTGCGATCATAAAAACAATAGCAAGGTAAAACAGCTACAATTGATAGGATTGTTCACATGTTTTAATGTAAAACTAACCTAATGTGTTGTAGCTTGTATCTTAAGTAAAAAACCAGATAAATGACCTATCCATATCTCGATCGCATTTCCCGTAAACAACTTTACACGCCACATTATCTATCCACGAGCCTTCCTCTATCAGAATTCATTACCTATATTTTATTCACGTGGCTGTCGGTTATCGCGACTTTTCTCACTGCGGCATTATAATGAAGAGTTTAAATTTAGGAGTAATGGTTGACCAATAAGATAAAAGCGAGAGGGCTGCGCTTACAAACGTAATTAGTCAATTCACTGAGACTGTATCACAGAAGACTTAAGGAACAGTATTGTGTGCTTCAGGTTGGATTTTATCTTGGTTTTTTGGTAATGACGGACGCTTGGACGGCCGCATACAAAGCAGCCGGCTACCAGAATAAAGTTATCTCGCGATACATCCCCGTATTAATGGGCAACTCGTTACTTGGGTATTGAGACGTTTCGGATCACTAAACCTGATGATTTTAAGGCAACGAACTTTTGAGAAAATCAACATGGCCGTTCGTTTTATTTAACAGGTTGGCCCTCGTTTAAAGTGTGCTTAAAGTATGGTTCAAGTAAATCGAGATTATTTCTTATAGTCCTGTAATAAAATTACGGGTGCAGTGAATTTGCATGAGGATTTTTGTTGATTTTGCCAAAGGGTATGACGGTCGATTTGAGGATTAATATAGAATAAAGAAACAAATATTTTGAGGACTTTGGCGACTTGATTTTTTTTATTTAGTTGTTATCATTTTATTATTCATTATTAATCTATTGCTTAATTATTATCATTCTTTTTGCAAATTAATCTTAATTCAAATTATATTTTAATTATAATTATTATGCTGTCACCTAGTTATATGTGCATAATGTGGTCTCCTGTAACTGAAGGAACGCACGCTAAAGGACCTCTTGTACTATTTATGATCTTGGTATTACTGGTTATTACTGTGTATCTTTGGTTGGAGATCCTAATAAATAAATAAAATAAGTAAAATATACCAGGAAAAGGCTCAAAACGTTATCGAAAGGTAACATTACGAGGAATACTTGTATTCTTCCGTAGCGTTTAGTTAAGTCACCATGATGGTCGCCCACAACAGTCGGGCACGCAATCACCGTGATCTCTATCGCGCACCCATGACCACGGCCAATGTCTGCGGTCCCAGACTATAATTTGCCAGTTTTCGCCGCCTAGCTGCCTGTAATTTTATAACAACGTCGAACAACTTGAAGACTTCATTTTGATATTTTAAACTTTACCTTTTTTGCTGCGGATAGGCCCGTAATCACTGGCTTTCGGTTACGTAACAACGGAGAAAGTCCGCCATAATGCTACAGGAACGAAGATGATTTTATCATACAAATGAGTGAGCAGTATCTTCTTTTATTGAAATGTAAAGTGACCGTTGTTTTGTTCGAGAATAACACATTAGGAATATAAGTTAATGAGTCAATGTGACTCGTTGTTTACACACGTATAGTCTCGCTTCATAGAAAACTAATCTGGTAACCAAATGTTCATTCAAATGCTAAGGACTTCTGGCCGTATTGCGCAGTGCCATTGGAAAAAATCACTATGGGCGAGCGTTAAAATGTGCAAAGCACAAGACGACGTATTTAAATGAGGCATGTGCCATAAACATCAAAGAAACGTCACATAAATCATAAAAGGTTTTGGAGACAAAGGCTCCTGGCGTCTCCAGTAGTCCCTTAATAGGATTTCATGAAATCAGGTCAGGATAACATGTGCTTCCAGTTCATTGTTCCGCATTGTGCAATCTTCCGGGTTCTGCGGGATTCCATTGTCGGTTATCGGCATGCAAATTTTTTGTTCCATTTTCGAAAGTGTCTTCGCTTTTGATTTTTGCATTGTTATTGCAGTTTTTGTTATTCTATTTTGAATATCACAAACTTTCAAAATGTTGTCTGTCTATCTTTGTTGCATAACATTCAAAAATTCTTAACTACATATAACAAAATATAGACCTAAATATTCGGGTTGCATGTCTGATATCTATTTATATTGTAGTGCCTAGAACCAAAGTACAGGCAATTTTAGGCACTTATATGATAATATCACGTGTTTCGCAGGTTCACTGAAGTCGCATTACCATTTCTATAACGTACGTACACGCAAGGAGCGAGAATCGAATTCGTGGGAAGTCTAAGGCGTCGGACAAAACAAATGACCGTGTCATTCCATCCATTTACTTGCAAATTTCGTGCAAAAGTATCGAAAAAACCCCAAGATAAAGGTACAAAAGTGTTCTATTCTAGTCGCCAAATGAATAATTACCTTTCACGTCTCTCCTTTCAATCTGCGCTCGGCGATCGATCAGCGTCGTGGAACTCTTTCAGTGGCATCACCCTTGCCGCGCCTCAGGTAAGGCGCAATTAATCTGAAACATCCCAAATCAGTATTACATTAAAAACTAAATAAAAAGCCCGCAGCCTGCCGTTTTTTCGCTGCCGCGTTTTCTTTTCCATTCAGATTTTTTTGACAGCACGAAAAATGAGACTCATTTATTTGACTCGTACACAATGTAGGACTGTTTGAGTACGAGTATTTGCTATAAATACGCATTTTTCTCTACATCTCCTTCCTCCGTGGGGTGAGCATTAGCCTCGGATGCGAAGGGAGTCTCACGTGTTCCCTTTGTTCGATTTCGAGATTTTAGGGGAGTGCTGATGCTTGTGTTCTCATGGAATCCATCAAAATAATCGCACACTCATGTATAATGGATTCGTGGTGTCAACAAAGTTTCACATGATTAACTGCTGTCGTATTGGAAAGATGTGATATATTGCTTGCTTATGCGTATCAAGGACAAAAATAATACTTTATAAGAAGTCTTCAAAATAAAAGTTCATAACAAATACGAAAATATTCAGAGGTTTTTTATGTGCTTGGCTACTGTAAAATTAATGTAAATGTAAGCTGAAATTGACGTATATACTTTTATAATAATATACGCGTCAACTATACGGTCATGACCTGCCCCTCAATTATTCAAACATCAAGACACAACTAACGAATCAGGAAGCAGTGTTTAATTTCAACTGTCTTTAATTGAAACGGCGTCGAAGCCCAGACCGTGCTATACAAGTGCTTCAAATTGTTCCCATTAGCACACACATAAAAGGGAATTGTTTCTTTATACTTTTTAAATGCTTGTCTTTTGTTTTACTGAACACCGTGCACTAGCAATGTCATATTTTCAACGTTCTTACATTTGTTAAATGCTAATAGTTTTTCTAAGTTCAATTTTAAGGTTCTCGTTCGTTCAATGACGTCGTCATCCGAAACATTGGCTCATTGTGTGATAAATTAGTGAACATAAATAGTGTTTTGTCTTTAGCCATTCAGCTATAATTAGGTAGCACAATTAGCTCTGTTGAATCGGTAATGAGGCTGGCTGACTCGTGGACAATACGCGGTAAATCAATTACACAATGCGTTCACTGATTTTTACGCCTTTGACAGTTGTTCGTTATGAATATGTAGCGTTTGGGAGGCTAATGAGTTTTGAGATGGTGCCCGTATTGAACAGGTATTTCAACTATTTTATCATTTTAAGCATGCTTTCCGTTTACATTGTTATTCTCTTGTTTATCAACATTTTTGGTTTTATGGCTGAATTATTTTGTTGCATCTAAAAATTAGTTGTGTTCTAAAATAATATGTTTTGGTTTGTTTTTTTAATAATTCATCGTCGATATCATCATTGTTTCAACTAAACGACTCTGTCCACTGCTGGACATAAGACCTTCCCCAAGTGTCATCACAATGAACGGTCCTGTACTTCTCACATCCATCGCATTCCTGCGAGTCTCACCAGATCATCGTTCCACCTCGTGGGAGGTCTTCCAACGCTACATCCTACAGTGTGTGGTGGCTACTCCAGAACCATACAGACTTAGATTTATATCGATAAGGGGGCTTACTCTCGAGTCTAATTCCGATCGTTCGACAATGGAATTCTGACGTTAGGTACTCTTAAATTCGATGCTAGCGCCAAATTGGTTTAAAATTGCGTGACCACACGCCAAGTTCAATGCCCATTTTACTTAGTTTCCCAAAAAGGTCATGCAATTTGGCCCTAGCGTCAAATTCAAGAATACCTAACGTCACAATTTCAATGTCGATTGATTAGAATTAAACTCGAGAGTAAGCCCCAAGCTCAGAAAAACTTAGCTAGCGGATTAAATAAATATAAACTCATTGGATGATTTTACCTACCATAAAAAAAGTGTTGTTGCAATTATACACCACATCAATATTTTGCTGTAGAAATGCAATTTTAACATTAAATTGCTTTTCAAGCCTATAATAAAATCTTCAACAAAACTCCACCAAAAAGAAAATTCTTTAGAAATTTCAATTTAACAATTTTCTTATCGTAAGCTCAAGTTATCAATCAAAAACAAAATAAGTTTGAACAAACCACTCGGCGATTTGTCCAAATGATAAATTAATTTTGCCGATGATTAATATAATGACTTACAATAAAACATAATTGCTGTTTGGAAGTTTTTACATCTTCCTCTTGTCTAAATTAATTTGTTTCAACAGAACGGTGGCAGAATTTAACATTGCTTAACAGTCTGTAAAAATACCGACTAAATATTTTTTTCTTTGGATTTAAATTCGACCTTCTTTTAATGATTTTTCCTCTCCAACTTTTTATACCTAAATGATTACTTTTTGGTTTCAAAACTGAAAAGCATAGCATATAGCATAATCATCCTTATAATATTCCCACTGCTGGGATGCAGGCTTCTTGTTTAGGAGAAGGAATGCAAATTAATGAATATCACATGTCTTAATTTTTTTTTTATTTTAGGCCATTCCGCTTTCCTCACGATGCTTTCCTTTACCGTTTTGAGAGCCGTGGTGATGTAGACAACACATAGCAGTGAACCTGGCTGGGTTTGAACCTGCGACTTACAACTTATAAGTCAGAGCTGTTACCACTGGACGCTCTAAAACTGAATATTGTTAGAGAAATGTTTTTATGATTTTTTTTTAATTATTCGGTACATTAAAGGACAACTTCAGTAACATTATATTATGGACAGTTGTAAAGTCCCCTTTACACGATAAATCCAAATCCGTGCACCCCGAAATTCATTCAATTCCAGGCATAAACTAGAAGACACCTTCTATTGAAACCTGAACCAAAACAATCAGGTGACAGCATGAGATATGACGTTTCGTAAAACAATGAGCGGGATCTCGCTATAATAATAGGATGAAATATCTGTGGTAACAATTTATATTCTAACGCTGGATTCAACTTGACAATTTATTAATCAAACCGATTACCTCCCCTGCAAAACCGGGGCCTATTGTGAAAATATTGTCGCCCAAACAATCCTATGAATAATTAAGGATTTAAATTTTAACACAACAAAGGCATAAAACAATACACACCCTTCAAAGTGGACAAAGGCATTTCTGTGAGTGGCATTTTAGATGCCCCTCGTAAAAATTTTAATGTTTGGGGTGGTCAGTTGATTGTTGGCACTAACTATACATTAGCATATACTTAGTCACCACATTCTTCACTACATAACTACGTTTTAGTCCTATAAAACTAAAATAATTTGGTGAAACAAAAATTCTGCGGTTGAATGGTAAACTTTATGCAGAAACTTTAGCCTCTGACTCTGTTTGCATAACTTTCAAAATTGGCGAAATTGAAATTGTATTTATAATTAAGGTGGTCATGTTTTACGCTAGGTAACATTTTAGTCAAAAGTCACCTTTAATTACATCAAATATATTAATTTATTAAGATATATTCTGTGCGAATTTTATAAATGGCATAAGAACATTTATTATTTATCTTCCACAAATGATGTTCATTATTTATCGGTACACATAATATTAGGTATTCATATAGCCTAATTAATAACAAAAATGTTAGATTAATCCAGAAATCAATTAAGGCCACCATCGGTTCGGTATACGTCTCCGACACATGTCGGTCCCCACTTCCCTCAGCTTTTTCCATAACGACCTGTGAGCCCCTCCCTTCTTTAGAGAGAAAAGCATAATCCATCACTGTACGTCACCCCTATTTTGGTGCTTGCTGTTTCACTCGCACTCGTTATCGGAGAGTATTTCTGTCCTTGTCTCGCCCGCTAGGGGTAGTTTCTCTCAGTCGCCGCTTGACGGGTGATCATTTTTCTTGTGGCGCGTTCAATCATCGCGTCACTATCGCCTTCCCTTTCGTCCGAGGGCATGTTTTATGTCCGTCTCGCTCGCACGGGCCCTTCCTGTCTTTCTGTGTGTCCCTTATTTTCTGTTAGCGGTGCGTGTTCCACTACGTGCCCGTCGACCAAATATGGCGTCTTTTGTGTTTGATTTTGACGTTTTAATTTTTGTTAATAAAGTAGTCGGATTTTTAATTACTTTTCTTTTGCTTTACATTTTTGTTGTCATATCTTTGATGGAAGGGTTGGGTAAGCAAATAAAAAAAAATCTTACACTTAATGATATAAACAGTAGTAGTATAGTATTAATTACGTTTTAGCCATTAAATTATAAATATCATTCTGCTAGCATCAATGATACATGATTATTACCGTTGTTAAAATAACACACGTATAATTAATTTCGCCATTAATTTATATCACATAGTAGCTTAATTCTAAGATTCAGATTACAGAGTATTAATCCAGCAGTCATAGGTACTCCATGTAGAAACGTATGCAAATGCACTGAATGTGTTTAATGGACGTAGAATATGTAAGGAATAGAGATGCTTTTATTTTTTTCTGCTGGTTGCAATGGCATCATTACTGTGTTTATTCGCTCATAATGAAATAATTGGTATTAAACAATTAAATTTTATTTTACGATTATGACATTACCTTACCTACCTATAAAAAAATAAGGCATGATCAAACGCTTCCAACGTTAAAAAATGTTGAAGAAACGAAACGAATAATGAGACTCCGACTTTTCACTTTTTTTTTCCTTTCTCAGTTTATATATTACATTTGATATTTATGTATTAGTATATACCTATAGTAAAAGACTAGAGTGAATAGGCTTTTAATAAAATACGTGCGCTCAAGGTCAAACTCTGGTTTATATTAATTTAAAAAAGTACATATATATTAATTTGACTGCCCTGCTGATCTAGTGGTTAGTGGCCCTGACTGCTATGCCGGATGTCGTGGGTTCGATTCCCACCCAGGGCAAAGGTTTGTGTGATGAACACGATCATTTGTTCTATGTCTGGGTGTTATTTATCTATAATATGTATGTATTTAGAAATATATAAGTATGTTTATCAGTTGTCTGGTACCCATAACACAAGCTCTGCTTAACTTGGGACTAGATGGTGTTATGTGATAGGTGTAGAAATATTATACAAAAAAAATAATTGTATCAGTTTCTGCCAGCGGCTTTGGCTGCGTGAAAATAGGCTTGTCTATTGTAACTTTGGACCCTCGATTTATCTCTTTAGGGAGAGTAATATAAAAAATGCTCTCTTAGTGCTTGCTCACGTCATAAAAGAAACCTTGTGCAAAATTTCACGATCATAGTCTCAGTAGTTTTGGTTTAAGCTGTGCGTTGATATGTCAGTCAGATTCTCTTTTTATAGATTTTCGATCCCTATCCTATCAGTATTAATTCTGATGTTTGTACTTCCACTGATAACTCCAAATCCATCTCATTTCGTTCAGTCAGATGATTAACTAAGCCACAAATTAAGTCTGACAAGTATTTTGAAAAATTTTTGTTTATTTCAATATTTTTATTTATTTTTTGATTTTGTTTTGCATTTTGTTACATAGTAGGTCTTAAAATTACATCTGCCAAACTGCATATTAGTTTGTCAGTAGCACTTATCAATAGATTCAAGACGACTTCAGCGAGATTTGAACGCAATTAACTTATTGCGATTCGGCTTTTAAGTCGTGGCTAATTTTCGAACAAAACTAAGAAAATATCTTCACAATTTACATATACTATGCAATGTGCATGACGCTCGGCTGTCCGCTCTCGGGACCGCCCGGGAGCTCCGTAGATTGACTTGTCAGAATATTTGAATTTTAATCCCGGCCAAACGTTAGATAAACACCACTTTATTTATTCATGAGCCTACCACTGCACTGGCTATGTTTGTTGTCAAGTGAATCTGAAATTTAGGGATGGATTGACATCTTCAAACAGTTTTTCAATTAAGAATTTATTGTAAACTGAAGCCCTGTAAAATATATACCTTTGATATTAAAGTAAGATTAATAAAACAGGCTTTAGTCCAATTAAATGCAAGAAAAATAAAAATATAGACCAGCCACACCTTAACTCACACAAACATATATCTTACACCACTGAAAGATTTCTTTATTCTTTATTGAACGAATTCAAACGTAGTACACAAATTCAAACCTATTTAGTATTTTAAGCAATGATGTAAACTAAATTAAAAGAAGCTGTTCAAACCAAAATAAAACAATTGCTGAGCTAAATGCCTTATTAATATTACATTACCGAAACAATAAGATTTTTTTTTACACCAAAGCAATATTTCATCCGCAGGTCCCCCACATTTCGACGCACGCTTCATGTGAGACGAACTGCAGTTTATTAACTTATTGCTGTGGACTTCTGTTGTTGCTACCCTTACAATTTGCTATATTAGTAAGTTCTATTTTTATTCTGTTTATTTTATATGTACAATATCTTTAACAAATATTAAAAAAGGCTTCGTTTGAATATTATATAGGCTAACCAAGAACTCAATTATTATTTACAGCTTCTTACATATTTATTCAAATTTTGTTTTAAATAAAAGGTTATACGAGCGTGCTGATTGCAAAATTCGCATCTAGCCTCGGGTAAGGCGCGATGCGTGCAAGTCTTCGGCGTGGGACAGTTGCTGTGTTCCTTTTAGCACCCAAAGGTATGAACTTTTCATTTATTTTTTTATGATGTTTTTTTTTTTGCTAGGTATTGCGTAATAACTTAGATTTTGCTACAGCTTTACACTGGATAGGAACGTGGATTCAAAGTCAGGAAACTGAAATAAAAATTATCCTAAAACCTAAAACTTTTAAGACACGTGACATCTACGAATCTTCACTTAACTCACGTGGTGGGTTACAGCCCACTCCCTTTTAAAGAGGAAACATTGTAGCATATGCGATAAGTATATTCTATAATCAGTCAATACTAATTTTGTTAAGCCTCACTTTTACAGCGTTGTGTTGATTGTTAAAAAAAGCTTACTTCGATTTGAATCCAAAAAACCCAGTAGGTTTGAAAAATAATAATAAAACTCACGATTTACTGAAAAACTGAGCGATCAGCTGTTTTTTTTTTTAATTTGACGAAAATTTTCCCTTTATATAAATGAATGATTATAAAGTTAAGTTAGATAGTCTTAAGACTGCGTCATTTCGCAAAATAGATTTTCTTTCTTTCTAAAAAAGCGTAATTGAAATATGAATGTGCCAACCATGCACATTTCAACTGACATATTTTTTTTATCTAGAGTGGGTAATCATCAAAAATCTTTTCCAACTCTCAGTGGAGCGAAAAAGAGTGCCAAACTACTGATTGAAATACAATTATGTTCCTTTAATTGTCATTTGCGTAAAAAGTTACCGAGGCTCTGGACGCAGTAGGTAACTTTCGAATAATTCTTATTATTATATCTAGTATGAGGTACTCAAAATACCAAGAAAGGGTTATAATTACAAACTTATAATATACTAACTCATACTAAATTGTAACGGGAACTAAGTGTATATCTTTTACGCTTCTAATAAAATGTATTAACATTTAAAAAACTCTCATAAAATTAATTGTTAATAAATCTGTACATCTCTCTGTACAGACATTTTAATTACAAAATTATCCAATAAGTCACCATCATAATTTCTATTAGTATTTTAACGTAATAATTATTCCTATCAGAATTTTATTAATGGGTGCAAGTGGAACAAACCACATGCCTTTAAAGCCAAGAAACCTTTAGGCAGTAAACGATTTGATGGCTTTTTAATAAGTTGCCTTACGCGGCCGGTATGAAATTAAATTGAATGACCGTATCGGAGAAGTTGATGTGGCCAATCAGGGAGGTGGAGCTAGAGTGTTAATTATAAGAATTTTATGGAACATTAATTAAACTGTATGCAGAAGATGGCTTTACTGGAAATTTCCTTTTTGAGTATTTTCTGTCGATATTGATTCTTCGAACTTGTTTTGGCTATAATATCGAACCTTTTGAGCAAAAACATTGTAAGCGACGATTTGCGCTTTTTGCAGGAATAGTTTTTCTCTTTCATAATTAAAAAGTATGTATAAAAATAATGTTAATAGCAACTATTCTATTACATCAGTAGTTGTATGAGTAATAAGTTGTACTTTTTTTTTAAAATGATATTGTCACAAATATTTTTTAAATATGGAAGAGAATTTCTGAAAACAAAAACACATAAACTATCACTTTTTTTTAGGTGGGAAAATCATCCAATGACATCTCCGTGCCCTTGGGCGGGGCGGGAGATAGTATCAGACTTTTACTGACTAAAAAGTCACTCCTTCTTTGCCTTCGTTCCAGCTGAAAAAGATCGATATTTCCATATTGAAATATGTAGGGTCTTATCGTCACCATCAATTTATAACATGCACCAATGAGAGTTTCCAGGAAAATTAACCCCCCCACTTGGCGCCACTTAACCGAGAGGTCTTCTACTTTTGAAAACGTATACATGACGTTTAACGTTTGACGTTGACATTGATGTCTGACCAATGTCATTGACATAAGCATTTGACAGGTGCCTGACACTTAGTACTGCCACTTAGTGCACGTCATTTTAGAACACCCCTATAGAACACTACATAACTCGATCTTCGGTCATTCTTATCAGTTCTCGTTTGATATCTAAAAAAAATAAGTTTATCTACACCCTTCTCAAGTTGAAGGTCGCCCGATTTTTTATCTTAAAAAAAGCAAAGACTAACTAACTTCGTAGTATATAGAAACCTATTTATTACTTTATGTAAAAACAACTCGGAGTGTCTCGCTGTAGAGTTTTGAAAATGGAATACATTTTTATAACTTGTTTTCTTCTTTTCTTGAGATAGCCAGTTGTTTTTCTTATTGTAATTAGATACGGAGAGAGCCACAAAGGTAGGCCGCTAATCCAATTTTTTGTTTTTGTTTTGACGCGTACAGGGGAAAGATAGTGCCATCCATTAGGGGCTACAAGGCTGAGTAAAGAGCCGACACCAGTTGTCTCAGAGTATCCTACGTAATATAAATATTCAATAGGGGTTTGAATATGTTAATACAACGTCTCCTCATTGGGTTGTAGATTGCGTCGTCGTTTTTATCTCATACGACATTTAACTCCGGTAATTCAATTTACTTTATTTGCATAATGTCGCTTGCTTTCTAAAGTAGGTGAGTATGGAAATCTCACTGAATGAAAATACAATTCGTTTGTCCTTTGAAGTGTATAAATAGATTATTCATGTTGATTTTCCGTTTGATAAAGTTGCGTTTTAATTGAGTGCATGTGTATTTATTTGTATAGATATTATATAAAAAGTTTCTAGTGATATTTTACGCTTGTTTCAACCCACGCTATCTTTGTTAACATGAGCCGAATCAAAAAGGTTTCATCACACTATTACGTATAGGCGAATGGAGATATCTAGAATTAATCGGGCTCTGAAGGCATACAAAGCCGTGAAATATTGCTCGCTCGTTGTTCACAATGGCTACGTCTTCATCACGACCCTATTGTTTTTTTTCTTTGGGCACCACACGCGGGATTGTTTTCTGTTACAGCTTTAGAGTTGGGAAACGTGTTCTGCTGTCTCAGTGCTCATTTGTCAGGGGCTAGGCACATCGACGCCTTAGCTTGTGGAGATAAAAATATCCCTGTACTTAAATATAAGATTCTTACATACTTGTTAATAATATTTATGGACGGTGACCTACAGATATTGGCCTGAGGTGTAGGGTGTACGTACGAACCATAATTTATTTGATGACAGTTCTATGTGTTTGGAAACTGTACGATACAGGTACTTAGAATCCACGTTTACCGTATTGGTTTATAAAGATACATATAATTTTCATAAAATACGTATTTGAAAACGAATATTTAAAAAGCAGTCCACTAAACCAAATTCAAGTCGCCAAACCTAAAAAAAAAAATTGCATAAAAACTAAATTAATCAAAACCAATCAATCCGTCACACTTCCTCAAAAATTCTTAATTCAAATCTAACATATGGGAAGGAAGTAAGTATTTACCACGTAATACCTACCTGCAGACACATATACAAAGCCACAATAGAACTGTGCTCTTCATTCCCCGTTATCAATCTACCAGGATGCCATCTGTGACGACGCCATTACTCAATTTCCTTTGCCGCCAAAAAAGAGCGCGTAAAAAGAATTCAAAGAAAGAATTCAAACAACCGTTTAGAACAGGGAATAGAGACGCGACGCCTCACTGTCGGTTTGATGTTACTCTATGATTTATGGCTGAATAAATAGGTATTGGAATATGATTTTGAACGGGTCTAGGGTTTGTTTGCGTGGGTGTTTCGTAATGGGATGCTGGCTGAAATAGTTTTGTTTTTCGGAATGATTTTTGTTTTAATTTTTTTTTCTTTTCTTTCTAATACTAGCTGGCCCTGCGGACAGTTAACGAATGAAGGAATGATTGAACGAATTATGGAATAACTACAACGAATGTATTTGGATAATCTTCTAAAGTTTTTTAAGTGTTTCCGATGTTTTAATAATTATTCTGCTATTCGGGGCGGTGACGAATCGAACAGAGCAAAGACTATTAGAATCGGTCCAGCCGTTCTTGAGTAAATGATGTATCAAACACGAGTTTGTTTTATACAATGTATTATTTATGGATATAGCAATGAGGTTCTACGGGTTATATTAAGGCAGTACTTTTTCAATATTTTGGAGTTGTTCTATTTCATTTATTTATTGATATACTAAAGTAAGAGCGTTAGTTAGTTATCGTTATTAATTATTTATATTTTCTATCTTGTATTTAAATTAAAACCGGTATTGAAAGCCAACCAAACAACTTACTGTAAACCAATCGCAATCATTAAACAAACGCCTTGTCGGAAATAGATAGATTCTTATCAGATTTGCATATAAATTTTCGGTTTCTAAGCGGAATGTGGTGGTGCACCCACACAGAACCGAATTTGGACTCTTGCACTGTGTGTTGGTACCACTGAATGATAATTTAAATTCATTCTCTCCGCCGCCCGCGCCATCATTTGGACAAATGCTGCGTCATTTGTCTAAGGGACTGCACTGAGGTACGGGACGGGAAAACCACCTCACAACATCAAGGAAAATCGACCTTACAGACCCAACTTTAATGTTAGTTTTCCAACAATACCAACCGATCAGATTCCAAAATCTTCGGTTGATGTAAAGCTACGCAAAATTGATATTTACGCGCAAAAATATAGAGTTCATTCGGGTCCGTGCCACCGAAATCTCATTTTGTAAGCTTCCGAAAACATTTTCACAATGAAAAATGAAACTTATAAAGAATGCTCGTCGGTTGATTTTTAATCGGCAAACTTTCCTTTCAATGAGTATTGAATTAAAACTTACCGTATTTGTGCTACGTTACTAATTAATTTAATTATTTATCTCATTGTGCGCATGTTTATTCAATACACATAATTTTAATGAATAGGTGCTTATAAAGGAAGCTTCTGTATCTCTATAATCGATTACTTACAATGTCATTATAAATAAGATTTTTTTTTACTTGAATTCCAATTTCAAAAATATTCGTTCACCTCCTTATTGACAAAGCCATTTTCTTATTAAAAAAAAAAAAAATATTTTCTTACTATGTATTTATTTTTGTTATCTTCTAAAATGCAACCTAAATTAGTTTTTTTTTTTGAGTTCCAATTTCAAAAATATCCGTTCACCTTCATTTTGACAGAGAAAAGCTATTTTCTCATTGATCTCAGCTCGGATGTGTTACGCTCAAAAGCTATCTATCTCGCGTAGTATTGCGGAAAAATAGGTTAGTAAGACAAAGGTGTCTTAGGTGGTATATTGACTTTAGTCAGCCTTGTCTTGTCACTGTGTCGTGTCTTGCAAGACCTGGTTTGGCTAACATTTTTACTAGCTTCTTTTTCTGCGATATTGTTAGCAAGAGATGCCATAGTCCCGGAACGCAAAGAGCAGCTAAAAAAACACAGGTCGGGCCTCTTTTTGGCTTTACCCAGAGCGAGGAAAGTTATTTGACGGATTCCCAAAAAACAAAAACTAGAACAAAAGAAAAAATGGTTATTTTTTATTTGATTTAAACTAGTGCGTGAATGCGATCCATCCTGATGGTAAGCAGTGATGCTATCGTTGATGGTGAGGCGCACTAGCATTCACTCTAGCCTTGATGACACTTTATTTGGCATCTATACCCAACCTTACCTCATTTTGTTTGGGGTTTTCGTCGAACGGGTTAGTGCTAATCAGAGCACTATGACAATAATAATAATTAAAAACTAATGAGCTTCACCATCAACGATTGCATTACTACTTAACATCGGGTATATCGGTGAGATCGCAGTCATGCACTGGTTTATAACAATTACAAAAAATCTCATCATCATCATCATCATTTCAGCCAAAAGACGTCCACTGTTGGACATAGGCCTCCCCCAAGCGTCGCCACAATGGCCGCTCCTGTGCGTCTCGCATCCATCGGACTCCAGCGACCCTGACCAGGTCATCGGTCCACCTTGTGGGAGGCCTTCCAACGCTGTGTCTTCCGGTACGCGGCCACCACTCTAGAACCTTTCGGCCCCAACGGCCATCTGTTCTGCGTGCAATGTGCCCAGCCGATTGCCACTTAAGTTTGGCAATTCTATGTGCTATGTCGGCAACCCTGGTTCTCTTGCGGATATCTTCATTCACAAAAAATCTAAACACAATATAAGTATAGCGCACAATAGTCAAGGAGGCCCAAAAAGCTAAAATACGTATATATTTATGAGAAATGCGATCTGTTTACATAAATATTTTTAAATTTCTTTTTAAAAGAATACCTAATTGTGGAATTTCTTACCGGTTCTTATCTACAGGAAACAATCAGATGCAACCATGCTTCTGACGTTTTATGAGCGCCCGTGACTGATTTTGAGCTTCGTCATGTAACACTTTTTTAGTCAAGGCTTTATGCCATTAGCCAATCATCGTTATCTATCTTACTTCACGTTCAGATACTAACAACCATCATATGAATTTGTGAAGAACCTGAGGTTTACCAACCCGCGGGCCCACGTGGTGGATTACGGCCCATTCCCTCTTCTAGAGAGAACACATGAGTCTACGCAGTGGGAACATTAAATGACTGATTATGCTATGCTATGTTATGCTGAGAGCTTACCTCTTCCGATTCTCGATCACCACTTAAGAACATGATCCGAACATTCATATAATCTGCTACGGACCCATTTTTTGTATAATTAAGCTGGTGTGCTAATTACCATCTAAGATAGCTGTGACATCTTTTTTTTTGAGGCACTCTAAACACTACACCCACTCGCGTTCCTTCAGTTACCCTTTTACGTTTCAGGGCCATGGTAACCTTATTAAACAATCTTGCAGGCACCACCCTGTGAACCTGTGAAGATCATCGCTCCACCTAGTCTGCAGGCTTAATGTAGAAAACTACACTGCGCATACGTGTGCCACATACGCCGATCTGGGCGCGTCCGTCTCCATACATTTTATATAAGGAAACTGGACTTGTAGAGCTACACTTGATCCACGCCATGCGACGTCGTTCTACTTACAAATCAGGCATGGTACACGTGTGTATCAGTCTAGTGTAGTTCCATGTAGCTTTACGCTTTTTGATTCGTGTTCTTCGCTCAAAACACTATCCCAACAGTCATATAATTTTGACCCATTTTAAAGCTTAATAAAAAGCCCGTCTCGACATTTTCATCGTACATTATCGCGACATCTAGATAAATAATTATAATCGTATTTGTCTCATCTTAAGGCTTTGTAGTTCTTAGTCGTGGCTCACGATTGGCTCAATCGTGATCACTCGGTAACATCCTGATTCAGATCTATAATAATAAAAATGTATATAGGCCATACTAATTTAAATGTTGGTCTCACAGTATAGATATCTCTAGATTTTAAGAGGTTCAAAACATAAAAGGCCGATCGTGTATATGCCAGGGATGTTAACTATTACTATCGGATATCCGAAATAAAAAATGTTCGTAACCGTATCCGAAACCAGTATAAACTTTCTTCTATTTTTTCTATTATTATTATTATTTCTTATAAAAATCTTGCTATTTTTATTTTACTTTTATACATTTATTTTTTCTAAATGATATAAACTTGTGTTTGACTGCGATCCTACCTGATAGTAAACAGTGATTCAATCGTCGATGGTGAAGCACACTAGTTCATTAAGAGCTTATTCGGCCTTGAAGACATCTAAATTAGGCAAATTGTTCCAATCCTAATATTCGTAACCGAAACTATCCGAAAATATCAGATAATCCGAAATAATTTCATACCCATAACCGTATCTGAAACTGGTATAATATTATTCCTCAATCCGTATCTAGATTCGAAATGTCATATGCACAGCATCCCTAATATAATATATACTTAGATACATTTTAGACAAATTAGAATCAGACTCCTTATAAGGCCATTTATTCACCATATTTTGAGATACGAACATCAATCAAAATCCCTGACGGTTCCGTAGTTTACATTAAAATAATTCCTATTACTTTGAGTTGTATCCGCTACGGGAAGGAAATGAAAGGCATCAATTTCCTCGGAAACCTTAATGCAGTACATACAGGCAATCATGTAAAAAAGCATATATATATAACTTAAGTACATTACTGAGGCTCATTTATATCGGGGTAGGCAGTCAGTGTAAAATAATCGGATCCCGTAAATGTTAAATTAATGATAGTCCATTTGTAGGAGTGAAATAAATTTGATGAAATTAAAAGGAAAAAAAAAATCAGTATGAATAATTGGCGTTCGCTTGTTGTATGTCCGCCTTCTGTTATTAAATTCCACGTAGGTTTTATGTGAAATGTGGAAAGAATTGTTCCGTACAAGTTGGTCATATATTAGCAACGTATTTTACGGTTTTTTTTATTAATTTGCTACATGTGGCTATTACTTATGAGATTATTCGATATTTCATACGATGAAAACGTTTGAAAATAAAATGTAGATAAATTCCTTCAAAACCCCATTATCTCAGATAACCCGTCGAATTTAAACTTTTGAATGTTTTTTTTTTTTAATTTGAAGATCATTATTGAATAGTTCAATAACAAAAAATGTACTTATAGTTATATCTTGTCTTTAAGTTAGAGATAATTATGATAACGGTTTTATTGAGTATTATATGTAAATACGAGTACATACATGTAATTACTGCATAATTTTTGTTACCGGCTATTCGATACTGAATTCAATCAATACGCAGTTGCATTCACTTAATGAAGTGATATAATTGCACTTGGCAAAAATGACGTCAGCAAAATGAACCGAAAGATCGTCAACGAGCTAATTCCGCGAATATTTGATTTTTATCTCGGTCTTTTTTTACCAACCCTATAGTCCCGAAAGCAATCTAGTTGGGCACAGGATTACTCGTTTCTTTTTTTATTTTATCTAATTGTGCCCGCGGTATGCCCCAGAGATGGGGCGATGTGTCGCGGAGTATCTACTCCGCTGCCCTGCGCGGAAACCAATTTCAAAAGACCCAGAAACTGTACAGAGTCGGATGGATTTGTGTTTTTTTTTTTTAAGATAAACTTTTGGGCGATGTTTTTACCTACAGGTAAGGTGTCATTGCTTTATCTGCTTGTGGAGAGAATCTAGAGTAATGTTTATAACGTGAATTTTTTGCTATCTGATAAAAATAAAGTTTAATCATTGCCATGTTCTACAGACGAACTACAGTCTCCTTAAGTTCTAACCATAGTTTCATTCTATGATAGTATATGAGTCCTTTTAGACCTCCTGTCAAAAAATTGTCTATGAATTCGGTGTTTAGTAATCTCAAGTCTATTTGCTTCGGAAATATTTGAGATATCGATCACAAACCAAACCTTCGACCCTTTACAAGCACGTAAAATCCATATTAACATACAGATGTATATCAGAAATCGTAGGGTAAATATTGTTTGGAAAGGATACCGTACTCCGGCCCTGTCGAGAGTGGCGCCCCCTTCAACCCGCGAGTGACACTGACGGATCGTGGGACATTAGTCATAGTCGAGACCTCCCGCCCTCCCTCCCCGAACCCCCCATTTCCCCGCACATACCCTGTTTATTTACTTTTTGTAACGCTATTGATGTTTAATTATAGAGCACCCTAATGTATCTCGCCTAATTTTGACGCGTAATGTTTTGCTTGTAATATTTCATTGCATCACGAATATATTTTGTTAGTGCTATGTCGTTTGTTAAGTGCTATTTTGAAGCGATTTTCTGTCTGCAGTCGATATTTCTTCGGCGAATATAGGAGCGTTTGACCAAGATACTAAGTAAATATTTGGTCGTTGTCTGGTTGGAACATAATCTGAAATGCTATTCAGCAAAATCATAAAAGCATCACATGAATTTACGTTAAGCACTTAATCTTACATAAAAGGACAAACTGACTGACTGACATATCAACGCACAGCTGAAACTATTAGGACTAGGAATGACATATTTTGTACAAGGCTTCATTTTACTATGTAGCCGAGTATTGAGAGAGGATTTTTCGAAATGGGGATGAAACGGGAGTCTAAAGTTTGTTTAGAAAAACCTACTAGCACGCGGACGAAGCTGCTGACAGAAGCTAGTTTTACAAATTTCCTGTAAAAAAAATTTATAACAAGACGGCACACAAGTTGAATCATTTTGGCGATCGACCTTGATTGCGCAGTACCTAACCGATTTTCGGGTCTCACTCGAGGTGATATTTGGCGCGTACTATACGTATATCGTATTGTAAAAAATCCAATCCTAACAAAATTCTCGGTTCGATACCTCAAAACATTCGCATCGAATTCGAAATTTAAAATTCGAACTTCAAAAATCTGTCGTTAATTCACAAGCATCGCCAACCAATCCCAACTAACTTTCAAACATCGAAGTATCCATTGGCGAGAAGCTAGACGCAAATAAAACGGTACAACCAGCTTTCAGTCGAAGTGGTAAAACAAGAGAAATACTGCATAGTCCAAGGCGGAATGATAGTTTGTCTTGCAACTATGATAGTTGTTCATTAATACTTTAACAGCTGTGTCATTTCGCGCTATCAACTGTTCGTACTGTTTTGTTGCAAGAGGATTATTCATTTGAATTGAAATAGGTTTAATGTGAGTAGAACATACATCATTAAAATACATACAACATTTTGATTAGCGTGTTGTAATTTTCTTCTTTATGAGTGCATAGAGTCTTATTTTGTAGATTTTTTTTTGTGTTTTAAGATTACATTATGGAGATTCTATGGAGTTATATTTTTCATGTCTCTTACCCTTTTCTCAGAGTTCTCCCGCTCTGGGTAAAGTAAGAGGGTGTGTCAACCTTTTACTGACTAAAACCCACCACCTTTAACAGTTGCTATTTGCGTTCTAGGACCACGGTAACTCTTTTGAACAAACTCATTCTTCCAGTCGTGCGGTAAAGATTGAGCCCGAGGCGTGGACGGTACATATACCGTGATTTTTAATTAGACGAACCAAAGTGACAGCAGTGGACAATACCCAACTGTCAAATAACAATGCTCAACTGTCAAACAACCATTGTTATAGCTGTCACTTTAGTCCATCTAATAAAAAATCACAGTATAGTGTTACATGTGCACCTCAAAGAGATGTTAGCAAAATTGAAGGCGCCTAGGAGGCCCTAAGTGTGCTATGGTGACCAAGAACGCAAGAAAATGAAGGGGTTTTTGATTAGTAAAATTCTGACATGCCCCTTTCGCTCCACCTTATAGTCGAAAAAGTGATTTGAGGATTGGACATTGGACACCTAAAAAAAAAACGGTTATTTTCCCCACAGCCCAAGATTAATCCAGACTGTAACGTCAATTTGTATTTACTTAATATTTAACTTTAAATAAAATTTAGTACAAAACCAATTTATACGAGAATAAAGTTTTATTTTTTGGTTGCAGGAAGGTAATCTCTGAAAGTACAAGGTACAGAAATCAGAAATCAGAAGCTTCTGTTTCAAATAGTCCAATTACATGCCACTTTGAATAAAATTGTCAAAATGTCGGTCAGTCCAAAAAAAGTGAAGCTAAATTGCACGTTCCAAAGCGTAGATCTCTATGGAGAAGAACGTGCAAGAAACTTGTTCAAATGCTATTTCTTTTTATTGATAGAAAGCTGTATTAATCCTGCGTGACATAGGCTATATTTTATGCCGCCGTCAATAGTTAATCTTCTTTATATACAAAAATGATTAGCTTTTCGTTAGTCTCGCTAAAACTCGAGAACGGCTGGACCAGTTTGACCAATTTTGGTCTTAAAATATATGTACATAATACTCTAATAAAGGTTTAAATGGTGAGAAAATGTGGAAAAAATTGACTATTAGGCGGTACAAAGTATGAGAGGTCAGCTAGTGCTTTATAAATTACAATACCGTAGTTTCATCTGAGAAAATCTGCACGATAAAACCTTCCAAAAAATATCCAAAGATCTAATAATAATAATAATAGCTTGGACCCTTTTCCCAATCCCGGTGGGACACTATTTTTTATATTTTTTAGTGTTTTTTTTTGGATAATTTGTTTTTTTAAGACATATTTAAAAATATAATTAATATGTTTGTAACTGAAATAAATTAAATAATAATATAACATTTATTTTCAGACAAGAGTCCATAGCTTGTACATAAAATAATATTATAAAACTGAAAGAAACCAGGATAAAATTAAATTAAAATCAAAATATAAATAGTGAAATCATAAAGAAAAATTAAAATGTCATAAAATAAATCAAAATTATTCAAAATTAAAATTAAAATGGCAATAAATTTATTAAAATTATTCAAAATTAAAATTAAAATGTCAATGTTCAAATTATAAGTCCCTCCTCTAACCTCCTAAAACAAACACCAATCTTCCAGTAGCAACATAATCTTTAACAAATCGAATTTTCCATCAATCTTAGCCCGTCATCGCTAACGATATCTTTACCTGGAAGGTGGCGCCCCCTGCCTTATCACATAGCGACATGACGAATGACTCGCGCCTATCTGTTAATTAAGATTTTCGCGGCTCTCACGTGTAGACGGATGTCGGTAATTTAACTTAGATGTCACTGGATGTTGATGACGAAAAATATTGAATTTAGATAGTGATTGTTGATGCGATAGCGTAGGTACATTGCTGGTTTAACTTGTGATTTTCTTATTAGATGGTATGTCATGGGTATTTACATTAGCTCCGGGAATATTTTTTTTAGGAAAATTCCATGTATGTAAATAATTTTATTTGTTTATTTATAAAAACTTCATGCAACTCAATCGTACAAAGCCGGACTTAGTGCCTTAGGTATTCTACTTTTTTTAGGTAGGAAACCATCTGCCGCTCTAGGGTGATACGGGAGGGCGTGTTAGACTTTTACTGACTAAGACCACACCTGTGTCCTTCAGTAGTCCTTTGCGTCCTAGGACTTTTTACTTTCGTCCGGACCAAGCCCAAGTCGTCGACAGCGCGCAGTATACTACGCACGCCTCAAGGAGATGTCAGCAAAGCGTAGGGGCCCAGCAGGGTCGAAGGCTACTGGGGCAACCGGTTGTGTGTTCACTTTCGCACTACGTTACACACCCTGGAACGAAGGTAAAGAAGAAACAGGAGTGGGTTTTTAGTCAATAAAGGTCTGACACAACCTCTTGCTCCGCCCAAGGGCGGGAGTTACTTAAAGAAATTAATTTAATACATGCGTAAATTAATTCGAGTTTAAAAAAAAGTATTTTATTTTTCAGTTTTATTTTTACAAATCGATAGGCTTTCATGTACCGAATCAATCCTCCGCGGGATTAATATGTGTTTTATTTCTAATTTGTTAGTAGTTTTTTTCTTATACTTAATCTTAGTAAGTTTTTTGGGATATGGGCCAAAGGTAAAAGCCTCCTCCATTTCCTTTCTTTTGACCCTGTTATCTGCAATATTTTGCCAATCATTTCCTGCTTTATTAGATATTATATATCGTCAACCCGACTTCTTTTTGGTCTGCCTACCCTTCTTTTTCCTTCTGATCCTCTCCACTATTGGTTTTTATTATAGTTTTTATTAAAAGAAAAATTATATTTAGAATGACCATCCTACCTACGAGTACTTCTAATTAATTGAAAATTTTCGGTTCTAACCTAACACAAACATTCTCCGACTAAAAAACCGAACTGATATTTGCCATAAAAAAAACCCAGCTGCAAGTGCAAAGTGTATCAAGACATACTCGAGATAGTTCGCTGATCGCCGATAGAGGGCGGGCCGTACATCCATTTGTTAGGGAGAGGCTCATTAGGGTCGAATCTGGTTGAATCTCCTGGGATTAAGGGTCTCAATACGACTCGAGCCGTCACTAGTGTACGTTCATAGATATGAAAAGAGAAATCTTAGGTTTACTGCTCCAATCATGGTAGTCTGATTTGGTAGAGAATTGTGAGACCCAAATACAGGGTGTCTCTGGAAAATACTAATGCTTATTTGTAGATGCATAAAAAATAACACATATTTATACATACATATTATACCCTCACTACTCATATTTTTCTCAGCATCACCCAAAGGTTGACTGGTAGAAAATGCCTAAGACATCTGTGCTTTTATGAGTCTTCTACATGCATAAATTAAAAAAAAAACCTATATAATTTTATATCGCTATGATTATGCAAAAACCGATTGGCAAATAAATAAAAGGAATAACTATAACTGTACTGATGATACTATTTACATATCTATACATATAATACAAATACAAAATTTCAGAAACTACCTATACCTATACCTAATACCTTCACGCGGACGAAGCCGCTGGCTCAAGCTAGTGTACTATAAATTATCAAGCATCTTCTTCCATAGTACTTGCGCAGTGATTGAGTGATTGAGTTTCTGCATTGCGTGTCGTGGGGTATTTTTCACACGAAAAAAAAAAATTGTACGGCCTACAGATAGTTGTTCCGGGTTTGAGTGTTTTGGTATAAGTACATATTATGCGTTCCAAATAAGAATAGGAAAGCCAATAACCATGATCTGTCAAATGTTGAGTGAAAAGTACGGTTTGCAAAAAACCTTATTTTGGTATAAAGGGTTTTTTTTTGCTTTGTATTACGAAGTCTTAATTAAGTCTAGGTGAAGTAAAAACGTTATTGTTTAATATGAATTAGCTAATTTATTTTGTTTTAAGTAATAATTAGTTACAAAAAGAAAAACAATTTTCTTTCTTATTTTCATTGTTAGGAACGATTCGCCTTTTTCTTTCATTTGCCACTAATCGGACACTTCACACAGTGACGCAGAGATGAGCAAAATTAAAGAATTGGATTCTGATAAAAAAAAATTCGTTCACGATTCATAAATAAATTAAATTAAAAAAAAAAAAAACTTTTTTGTTCGCCGTACCCAATTTCTTCAATTTGACAGTTCGACGTGACGTCACAACATGGCAATCGATCCTATTCTCATTTGGACCGCATTGTAACATTCAAACATTCAAACTCACGAGTTCGAATGTTTGAATGTTTCAGAACGAACCCGCAATAAAGTTGTATGGGGTATGGTTCTTTTAAGTTATAACTTGTAATTGTTTAACCATCTCGAATCTTTATACTGATAACTATCCAGGCAAAATCAAGTTGAAGATCAGTTAGCTGTGGTTGTATAAATATACCTTATATTTTTTAATAGTTTTCCTCCACATTGCATACATGAAGCTTAGACGTTAATGGTTTGGTCTGATTGGTGTTGATTTTCCGTGCAAACATTCAATATTTTTGGTAGATTTTTTTTAAATAGTCTGTTATATGCCCATATGCTGGGCAAAGGCCTCCCTTTTTTCCTTCCAAATCTCTTTGTTGGGGGATCTTGGGCCAAATTTGCCCCGCGTACACGTTCAGATCGTCACATCACTTCACCGCGGTCGACCTCAACGGCATCGACCTCCCTTGGGCGCCCAGTGAGTGACAATCCTCTCCCACCCGTCCAGGTGCATTCATGCGACGTGACCAGCCCACTTCTTCTTCATTCTAGCTGGTAGGTACTTAGTTATGTAAAATAATTTTAATCTATATAGGGTGACTGGTAACTAGTGAACGATACTAAAACACGTGATTGTAGTGATGATAACAAACAACTTTTACTATGGGACCAAACCTGAAATCGCGAAAAAAATCAGACAAATTCAGTACATTTTGACCAATTAGGCAAACATAAACTAGACAACTAGATCTTTTTTCGCGATTTCAGGTTTGGTCCCATAGTAAAAGTTGTTTATTATCATGACTACAATCACGTGCTTAAGTATCGTTCACTAATTACCAGTCACCATGTACAAAAGGAGAAACTGACTGTTTTCCTCGTCTATCTAAACTAAGTCTTAGTACTTGCTGTCTTTAAAGTTTACGAACTATTTTGATTATCGCACGAAAAAATATGAATCGCCGAGATTTATGAATTAGTTACTCTTAAAATTTACATCGAGTGCTAAATGTAAATACCAATTTAAGAAAAACTAAAACAAAAGAACGCATAGACAGATACTTTATCTGCCTATGCATTTGTAGCCTCACATTGTATATGTTTGATCTCGATTGCAGTTATAGTCAACTAATAGCTGCTAAGCTTCCAAGATAAAAAGTCATATACCCTATGTGCAGTCCAGGACATGGATAACCTGTATGCCAAATTTCGTCCAAATTCGTTTTGCCTTTCGAGCGTGAAAAAGTGACAAATATATGTATAATATATGCACACTCACAGAATCTTATCTTTACAATATTAGTGTGATGTTTAATATAGTAGTTTATTTTAACACAATTTAAAAGAAAAACTACTACTGAAAAACCGTTTTGCAGTTAGGCAGAATTAAAAAAATATACCTACGGCAATCACAGAAGAATAGATCTAACTCTATGCTTCTGTAATTGCCATAAATCTGCGCCCATTACTGTAGTAGTACTCAAATGAGGATTAACTATCAAACATGTCTTGTTATTATATCATTATTTGTTTTTATCGCTGCCCCTTTTAGCAATCACACAGATTTGTCATATAAGTACATTAGGTATCATTACACTAATCGACTTTTCAAGCAAAAACTCGAACCCCAGAAAACGTTAGTTAACTTAACTATTATTTACTATGTACGATGTAAATCTGTGTACGACGATTATAAAAACATTACACGATAGATATAAACTTATCGCGACCGCCAATCAGAAACGAGAAGTCGAAATAAATCGATGTTACATCCAATCATTACTCTACGTCAGGATCGACTCAATTAAAATATCGTTAATGCCCTATAACTAAACAAAAATCAACCCTATTCTGTAGACTTTAGAGTGTTTTTTTCAATTGACAATATTTTTACCTTGCAATGGTCATTATGGTAAATGTAGTATACTATAAAACCACGAAATCGGCGTGTCGGAATCGGAATAAAGGTAAAATAAACAGTCGGTAAAGCTGCGCTGGACACGAGGTAGTTTTAAATAATATAACAGCGGCCATTATAAAAATATCAACCTGTGAGTATCATTGGGACGACGTTCATTTTCAAACAAAGAGAATACAGAAAGAAAATGATAAAACTATTATTATTTTTGTAGTTTTTGAAGGTTGTCTGGTAGACATCGCTGTCAGCGATAAGACCGTCATTGTGCCCATAAAATGAAGAAATGTGTACAATAAAGTACATTCTATATATTTAATCTTATACTGTCCCACAGCTAGGCAAAGACTTCCTTGCATTGTTTCCGGATCTGAGCCACTTCTTGCTAATTCTTAAAGATGACTTCCAAGTAATCCCGCCATCTCCTTTGTTGTCATGGTGGTGGCTTACTGATGGGGGTATCAAGTTAGATCTATATACCTAAATATGATACTTTAACATTTGTAGGAAAAGTTTTTCAAAAAGATTCAGTCATTTGTCTTGGAAGCAAATTAAACATTAGATCAGAAAATTAATCAAAAATAGAATAGAATTAATTTTAATGGACACAAAAATAGTAACATTTTACACAAACTTAACTCTATGGGTACAATGTTGGTCTTATCGCTAACAGCGATATCTATAAGACAAACTTTGGATGGATAGAACGAACTCAAAAAAGAAGGTAGTCTGCGGTAAAAAAGAAGTATGATTTCATTGCTTAGCTGCTTTACAAATTACAATTTTGCGACAAATACTTCAATTATCTTCATGTTCCATAAATTAAATTAAATTAATATTGTTAGCTTGCCTACTATAAAATGACCACCATTTAAACGTTTGAAATCCATATCTATAGAATTAGTTTCCAGTACTCTATCAAATTATAATTCTAGTACATTACTGTACTAAAATGATTGCGTAGATATCTATTTTTCATAATCAACGTAAAGTCAGTTGTAATTTATCAGAGTGTTCACCTAAAACAAATACGGAGTTAAGTACTATAATTTGTTTTTCGTGTACCTTATCTAGGCTGATCTCGCAGCGTAGTACCTAGGTAATTTACTTTAGTTTGGAATTTGTTATTGCAGGTTTGAGCCTTTAATAGCATTTATTTTTTAACCACACCTAAATTTCTATGATCCTTCAGAAAACCGTGAGTATCTGTATCCTTTTCAGCATCGGAAAAAATAAATAGGCAAAGATTTTCTGTCTCACTCCAGGCCAGGGGCCATTTTTCTCTCTTTCCACATTTTCTTATTCTACTGCATTATTGGATCAAATCTTTTAAAAAGAGTTCATCCCTCTACAGTAGGTATTATTATTTTTTATCATCAATATAAATAATTGAAAAATAAATGATAGTGCTCGTAACTCTACTTCATTCTCCTGACTCTGCCTAGCCCCTGCTTAGGCATAAATTACTTGTTTAACATTAAATTCGTCAGCCATTGCATTTTTTTATTAACACTTGAAAATTTCCCGCTCTGGGGAGGAAAGAATGTCCCAGACTTTTACTGACTACTTACTAAAACCGGTCTGTCTTTCTTTTGCATTCCAAGGCCAAAGAACCATTTTTCATCAAGGTACTTAGGTACCTGCCTTCTTTATTAAGTGATAGTATTTCATTAACTATAATTATTCAATCGACTATTAAGTAGTTGCTTCAACGTTATTTCCACCAAAATTACTCAAATTTTTACAGACACTACAGCATCATCGCTCATCTCTTCCCAAAATACCCTAAAACATTTCGACAATCTACATGAGTACTTTTTAAAAGAAAATATTTACAGTCTCCAGCGGTGTTATCCTCGTGTACGAACGATAAATTACTTGTAATTTCGTACTTGGGTGATACCTGAGCTCAGTGAAAAAACACGAGACATAGACGTCTTGGTGCGTCGCAAATTACGGTCATCATCTTCTCATCAGGAGCGTGGGTACGCGTTGATGTATCGCTGTTCGGCTGGAGGGTACCGGAGCGTACCCGTGTAGGATCATGAAGGTGCAGAAGGGATTTTTGAATGGTTAATAGAGGTTTGCAAAAATTAAGGGAATGGATTTTAGAGTGGTGTCAAGCAAAATAAAGATTATTTGAATTTTTGAAAGAAGAGTCTTGCGTAAAGAAAATCTCGAAACAGTCCTGCGTCTTAGTCTATTCCACGAGCTCTTATCACGATCCATTTGATGACCTAAACTAATCTGTTAAAGGGATGGAGCTATATAGAGCGAAAAAGAAAGAGAGAAAGAGATTTCTCGCTCGCACGCTTGACTTTTTAACACGTCATGGTAAGGACCCTGTTAACAGAGTTTATACCAGTCAGATCCCTGGCTTCTCTCATGCTGCTGCTTCCAGCCCTGTCAAAGGTCACACTGACTGCTGTAATTTAGAAGAATGAACTCTGATCGATGATATTATACCTAAATGATTCACAAAAGTATTAAGTATAATTTTCAATCAAGATCTTACTTCACATTGATTTTGATAATCCTGGCCACATCTAGACTCATTTCGAAGTCTGTGATGTAAATATGAGCACTTCAACGTCAGAGAGAGTTGGCTTGAAGAGTAAATGGGCGTTCAGCGTTAGGTTTTAAACTCCACTAAAGTTTGTGCCTCACAAGAAACAAATTACGAGGAAACAAAATCACCACGATAATGTCCCGTTATGTAACATTGTGTTGCGTGTATTGCCACCAGCGAATATTGAAATGTAAATCTGTAAATGATCAACATCGTCTAGAATAGTGTAGTCTTCCTTTGATATCTCTAGTTTTTTTTTTTTTCTTGGCGTCGAAATTCCACAGGTTTTTTTGAAAAGTCGGGAATGATTTTTTTTTCGCTTTGAACCAGCCTTCCGTTTATTTTCAGCATCTCAAACGCAGATTCCTAAAAAGCACGTTAAGTAAACTTGACGAGTGAACGAGATTTTTCATCTTGAATATTTTTATATCCGGCTAAATTTTAAAAGTGCTAATGCGAAAATACAAATACAAACTTTAGCAAAAAACCGTTGATTATCTGCTCAAAAAGTAGGATAAATTGCGCCTAATCACGATGAAACTATCGAGGACAAAAATAAAACAGATGACACTGCGTACCCTCGTAAAACCATATCGAAACCAGCTTCCAAATGCCATCATACTTAACCCATTTATCCAAAACAGAAAGGCAGACAGGCATTACAATATAATATTTCAACTGAAGGTATTAGAAAGGCAGTAGGTAGTGAGCTGACGGTAACTAATCGTCCAGCATGCGTGGCCAATCGGAATGAGTGTGGAACAATTGCTGGCAACTCTTTATGGTAGCCATGGGTGCACGAATTGATGGGTGAGAACGCTTCTGCACAATTAAAAACTCATTTAAATTATCGTTGACAACTTTTGACGTAGCTTTACGAGCTTAAAATCTATCTAAAAGGCTGCGTATGCGTCGTGTTCTACTTCGATAGATAAGTTGAAACAGGTGTATTTTTTTTTAATTGACAATGTTGTTTTTTGTGTTAAGAGTATTGTTAATAATTTGTATGTCAATTGGTAAAACATAGCACACTACCTAATTTGTAAGATCTTATATATAATTGTCATCTACAAATTAGTTTTACAAATAAATGATTCTGATTCTTAACAGCGTTTTGATTTTATTGAGACTGACATATTATTTTTGAAAACTTTGGTACTTTTTTGCTCTGGAATAAAATATGGCTAAAATATGCTCGACAATATGTTACCAGTTATTAATTAAATGTTTCCAAAAAGAGACAAAGGAAGTAATTAAGAAGAATCAAGCATAAAATGAAACTAAATTAAGAAAAACCTTCAAAGCAAATTCAAAGCCGTCCGACCCTGGGAAAGGGCATAAATTTTCCTATTTTTTCAACGTCCACCCACACCTAATAGTTTTACGCATCAAGCGGTAGTCGTGTAAAAACGTAAATTACCAAAACGGATCGCCGGTAAAAAAGTGGGCTGGCCGTCAGATCATTAGTACGAGCCAATGGTCGTTACCTAAAAGTCATTAGCGTCAACTTTTACCGTAATTTGAGGTTGTATACCAACCTACATAAGTGTAGTATGTGATGGGTATTTTCATTATAATAATTTATGTAAAAGAACCAATTTTGTGTTATTAGTTACGACTTTCGATGATGACTTGATGGGGTGAACTTGATTGCGAAATTGTATCGAACTTGTTTTGTGACTTTCGATATATTTTGCTCTTCGAATAATAATGTAATGACTTAATTTGTCGCAGCAGCCTTATTTTGTGTGATGTATGCTAGCCATACCTTGACGATGATTAGGATCACCCGATGACGCAATTTCCATACTCGACGTACGTATTTTTTTTTTCAATTAATATAAACTAGTGATTGACTGCGATTCCACCTCATGGTAAGTTATAGTTAATCAATCGTTGATGGTGAGGCGCACTAGTTTGTAAAGAGCCTATTCATTCTAGCCTTGAAGACACCTAAATTATAATCGGACGAAAATACCGCAGCAGACAAGTGGTTCCAGTCCCTCGATGTACGCGGTATAAACGATAAGGCGAAAGGCTTGGTCCGGACCGTAGAAGTTTCAACAACGTAAGGGTGGACACTCGCCGTTAAAATGTTAAAACATCGATGTCTGTGTAAAAGAGGGCTTAACATGAAGAAAGTTTTAATTCCTCATGTGGAGATTATGTTATGTTAGAGAAGGCCTTTAAAAGTGACCTTCAGAATATTCATACCAAGTAAAATTGTCATAAACGCAACCGTACTATACAACATGTAAAAAAAAAGTACACTCTTACAGTAGTATATTCAAAATCTACTATTCGTCGTCAGTCAAATCGATTTCAGCTATTCTTCTAATAGGTATTTTTTTATCCTAAATTAATTTTTGATTTCATAATGTAGGATAAAAACATTACTTATTTTAATAAATCTAGAGTGCTTATGTGTGCGTGCGTAGGTACCAATACGCGGTATCAATGTAGTGCATAGATTCGCATATTGCAATAGGGTAACAATTTTTTTTTTAAAACGCTGCCAAGCCATAAACTCACTTAAATAGTGAAATTATATTGTTTGAATTATGACAGTAAATTAATTTTCAAATTTTGGTGTGCATTATTCCAGTTACGTGTACGAGTATAAATATACAATAATATTTTTTCAACATTACAACATACAAAATTATAAAAGCAAAAAGAGGTGTTTGTTAGTTCTTCACGCACGAATGGATGGACAGGTTTTGATGAAATTTGCCACCCTGTTCTGGAATAGTACCTGAAGGTTCAAATTACCAAGAAATGAATTTCTTCGAAGCATTGTGGCATTTACATCAATGAGTTTCCATAACAACCGAACCATGAAAAATAAAAACCTAGATTTTCCGCCACTGCTTTACGATTACGAATCAATCAAACAAAAAGTCGGCTCCGTTTCCATCAATTTGTCGCCCAACTTTTACAATAGCATAAGTTTTTGCGCGAGCTAGTGCAGTCGATTGTTCTAATTGCGCGGTTCCATTACGATAATGTCTTATAATCACAGGGCTATTTGTAAACGCCGCGTCGGGCTGCAATGAGGTGTGGAAACGGACCGTTTTGCGGTGCGCGCTTTCAGTGGAGCGGCCGTGGTACAAGTCAGTGGCGGAGGGAAAGCGGCAACGAGCGGTACATGAATATTGACAAATGCTTGTACTTAATGCACAGGTTCACTCAAAGACCATCTCAGTCATCAATCTGCATGCTTCTCATATGATTTTACAGTTACATGTGTACCCCAGAGTTGAATTCTTTTTGCAGCTAGGAAACACTGACCTCATTTAGTTTAAAATGACGAAAAAATTGACGTCATCTATTTGCAAAATAAGTAATATATCATTTAACGATGGTGCCGTTTATACTAGGAATATCAGATCGTTTACTTGGACAACAATTGTTATCTCTGAAGTAGCTACTGCCAGCAGTTTCACACACGTGAAATTAGAAAATTGAAGTGAAGACCTAACAGGCATACATAAAACCAAACTTTCGCTTAATAATATTAGTGTGATAACACTCTACTTTCGTAATTGGGTAAGCTTTATTTTGTTCATTCAATGACAAGTTTTCAGAAGGACAAGTCCTGTACCAATTACTATGTTATTTGAATATTTTGGTGAGCTATGAAATAACTGAGCCCTATACTGCTAACTGGTACTAAACCAGACCCCATGCAGGCTACTATTGAGATCTTGCTAACTAAATCTGTTAGAGACTTAGTAGTCACATTAGAAAACCTATGGAACCCCTACAAATCTATGAATAAGAAGGTTATAGGTTTCAATTACTTACAACTTCTCGACACACAAGAATTCTCGGAAAGAAAAAATACAATATTTATTGACAAAAAATATCGCACTACTGTAATTAAGAACAATTTAAAAAGCTATGACCATACTGATCCAGTCTTTGTTTTACCTAACATTTGCGTCTCCTATAACCCGCTGGTCACTAATTTCTCACAGCTTGTACCGCACAGGTTCTCTGCATTACTGTAACATTGTCGGTCGCTGATGGCCAGTAGCCGTGCGGTTTAGAAATCGATTCAGCTATTCATTAATTTAATACATTTCCTGTTAGCGAGCCTTGTAATTGATATCTAGTTTAATAACGCACAATAATACTTAATGTACCACAAATTTTGAAATGCTTTTTATTAGTAAAATCACTTCCTGAGTGAAAATGGACAATAATTTCCAGTAACATTAAAACATGGATGTTGAATGATTTTTAAATATATTTTAGGTTGTTTTAATAGATTCGGTAAAAGTTTATTTTTCTAAATACGAATTTATGAAAAATTAAATGATGTACGTAAGTGTGAAATTATGCTTAAAAAAAATTGAAAAGTTTATTAATTTTTTGATAAAAAAAAACATCAATTTACCAAATAAAATCAGCACAGGTTCTCAAGTCAATTCGCTTCAAGAAACGAGCTCCTTCAAATTTTTCTTCTCTGAAAAGAACTCATGTAAGAATTATCCTGAGTTAAAAAAGATAATAATTCTAGAAACATTAAATAGTTTGGTTCTTGGTAAATTATAATTTATAAAAACTATAAAAATTAGTTGGTAATAGTACTAAAAATAAATAATTAAAGTCCAATATCCAGTAATATTTTTGACCGCAATTCAATATTACTATGTATCAATTTACCAAGTAAAATCAAAAATAAAGTCGAAGCGACTGTCAAATATGGCCACAACGCAATAAGGTGCCACGTTATATTTTAACAACACTGGTGATGAAACTTGCGAGCTTCCGGCTACACGTTACAACTGCCAAAGATTTACGAATGACAGTCGTCCTGTGACACATGCTTTCACATTTCAAGTTAACGCTTCAATCCATACTAATATTATTTAATGTGAAAGTAACTCCATCCATCTGTTACGCTTTCACGGTAAAAACTAATGACTGAATTGATTTTAATGAAATTTAGTAAAGAGAGAGCAGTGGTGGACCGCAGTTGAAAGTCGCAGGATGAACCAGCAAGGTGAATTATCCACCAATTCACTCACACCCGCGGGGTGGATTATGGCCCATTTCCTCTCCTAGAAAGGTGGCTTAAGTCCCAGCAGTAGCATCATTATAAGGTTGATTATTGTTATGTTATATTATTACAGAGTAAGCTTGAACTTCAAAGGACAAAGGTTTCTTTTTATCTGGCTTCAACTTCGACTGCGTATCCGCATTAACCGACATCAACGAGGACGAATTCACGGGCAAAAGCTAGTTCGTAATATAAATATAAAAATAATGTGAAAACACAAAGTTAAACGATGAGCTAGAAGTGTGAACTGCAAAGGTGTCGGGTGTTGGTAGTGAGACGATCACTCGTCACATATAATAATTAGTCAGTGAGATAAACGGGTCATGAAGAGGGCTGTCGTGAAATTAGAACGGAGGAGTTGTGAATCGTCTTACGGACAAAGAGATGACAAAAATCTTTTTCGTCGTATAGTAAAACTATATTGGTGAAGCTGATTGATTAGTTTTTTCTTTAAATATGATAACAGGAGCCTTAAGAGAGTATTGGTTAAACTCAGAAAATGCCCGATAACTTTTCTTGTGGACAAAAATAACGAACCTGGAAATGTAGACCTGGATTAGCCGCTGTACAAAGAATTGCATGCCTAAAAGAAGTAAGGATGAGAGTGGGGTTTTTGAGAAAATGTATTGAAATAGTACATTTCGATACAAGTGCAGAAACTTTGTCATTGCGATCAAGGCGGATATCGCACGAGCCGTAGGCGAGTGTGTTATGGAGCCGAGGGCTGCAGTGACAAATGTGCACACTTATCAAACGACGTTTTTCAATACACTTACGACTCGTTGGGGTTGAACCGCGCCTCGTGATAAACAATTTTATTGCAATAAAATTGTGGCGGGGAGAGAACGCGCTTATTTCCGCACGAGTGCGAAAAACACTCTATTGCGTGCTTTAAAGCGGTTTTCGAGTAAGTGTATTGAAAAAGACTTTTCCAACATTAAATGTTGGAAATTATCAAATAAGTCTTTTAAACAAAAAAATAGGTTCAAATCAAGCTCAAACTAGTATTACTGTGCATTAATTTTAACAAAAATACAACGGGTGGTCTTTACCGGAAACCGCATCATTCCAAGTTAAACCAATCCCTGCAAGATCATCAATAAAATAAAATAATCAAAGAGCTGCATGCCAAAAATGAAACAATACACCATTATTCATTGGAACATCTTAATGTTAAATGCAAATTCTTGACGCGTTAATCTTGCACCTTTTATGTTAATTGAGGACATGTAGAGGGGGCTTAGAAGTCCCCTCGAGACGCAGTCTAGGATTTTGATTAAACTTTGAATAAAGACAACAATGACCAAATAGAAACTATTGTGAATGGGTATGTCAGTGAAAAATTATGATCGATGATGAGGAAATGTGCATGCGATGCGTTTAAAGCTAATGTACCGTTTTGTAAATAAATATACTTACAATAATGATTCTTACTTGTAGGTAAGGAGATAAAGAGTGATTTTATCTTTGCATTTTCCACTATAATAATAATTTTATTTTCAGGCATCGGAGGCCTATAGAAAAAGTACATAAAATAATCTTATAAAAGTAATAAACTAATACATATTATAAAAAAAAAACTTATTTAACTATACACGTAACCTTATTCCCGTATTCTTTATTTTCGTAGTACTATTTCGCTACCTCCTACGCATAAGGTAGTAAGCCAAAAAGTGTATTTTTTCCGGAGAGTCGTTTCTATAATTGTTAAATAATTTGTGAAACTCTTTTAACCGATGTTTTTGCATTATGCAATCAATAAACAGATCACACCAAACGCTGGATAGAATATTATTCAAATAAAAAATCTTTGGAAGATTTTAGTTGTGTGTGTCACGTACTTAAAACTGTTAGAAATTTACATAAATAACTTATATTCATCAAAATTGTATGTAGGTACGCAATCGGTTGACTACATATATAGGGTATACACCTTAGGGTGGTGTCCCTGCACCACCCTAAGGTCGACTGGTAGATAATGCCTACGGCATTAAGTCCGCCTTTGTACACTAGTGCATAAAGATTTTTAAATAAATAAATAAATATATCGAAAAATAGTTGACTGTTCGACGGTACGAAGTTCGGGTCAGCTGGTAAGAAATAATAAAATAATTTTATTTTTTATAGGTATTACCATTTTGCTCAAAAATTATGTTATGACTACACAGTATTGTAGAAGGTAGCTATCGATTTATTAAATACTAGCTTATGCTAGCGGCTTCACTCATGTGAAAGTAGAAAATTATCTCAAGAAAACATACTCCCGAGATTAAGTGTATCCTATGCACAATATTCCACCTGTGGTGGTGTTGGTCTACCCGTGTACGAAACATCATCGTATTCCGTTCAGCCATTTGAGCGTGAAGGAGTAACAAACATCTTATCTTAACAACTTCTTGCGAAAGATTGTTGTTAATCATTAAACAGTTGGTTGTGCCATCTTCTCCTAGGTATAAAAATGTTTATTTACGTACCTTTTACGTGTATAGAAACAGAAGTGTGCAGACATATGACTTACTGCTGGGTACAGCCCTCTCCAGTCACACGCCACATTTCTCAATTCTCGACAAGTTTTATATAAATATACCCACCTAATTCTTCGCCTAGCTAGAGCATACTCGTATACAACATTATATTTTAGTACCTATATGCGAAACCTAAATATAGTTTGTTCAGAATCAGTAACTGACTAATTTCCAATAATTTTTACACCATTTTATATTTTTTCCCAATAATTTTAAAGGTCACAAGTTGGACACCACTGACACTAAGTACCATAAAGTTCACAGCGGGTCATAGTGAGTATTAGGCACCAGCGCACAGCTACCCCTCAGTCATCCGGATGGCACGGCGACCATGTGTTTGTGTGAACAACCACACAAATATGGTAACAAAAAAAGAGAGAGAGAGTAGAGGGGCGTAGAGGGAATCTACCGTGACCCACCACGCGGGCGCATTGCGGGTCAGTGTATATCACATATTTAAGGTTACACTTATTTTTAAAATTTTTGGTTTTAGGACATATCGGTCTTCTCACCATGTTTTCCTTCTCCATTTTTAGAGTAGTTGTGATGAAATAAATTGCTCAAAGTATAGCTCCTACCTGGGATTAAACTCGCAGACGCGCAGCGTACAATTTACAGAAATATCAAAAAGTAGTGTAACTTGTAGGCCAGGGCAATTGACACGGGGCCACCATTGCTTCTAGCCAGAGGGCATTAACGCCACCTTATCATCACAACCTTGTTTTGCATACTTTGAATTAATAATCGAAAAGTATGTAAGAATACAATTAAATATTCCCAGAGTAGATACCAAGAACAACCCTAGTCCGGCTTGCCAAGTGACGTCACTAAAGAGTCGACAGAGCTCGAACGTTAGCAAAAGGCGGACTGACCCGAAATTCCATTTAGAAATGCACAGAGCAAAACTTGAACAAATGTACTTAGCAGAGCTGCTATTTGGACTACTTACGCTTGTCTTAAGGTATATTAATACTACGAAGATATTGTGATCTGTGGTGTTACGAATTTTTTGATCTAATTTTTTTTTTTTGTTCAAGAGCCTAAGAGTTTAATGATTTTTTGTCCAACTGTCAAAAGGTTTGGATTCAATAGTTGGAGACCACTATATAATTAACCTTACAGTGTTTTGGACCCTTTTTTAGGAAAACGAATGGGCCATAATCCACCATGCGTGCCTAGTGCTGGTTTGTGGGTGTCACATTTCTTCAAATGTTTGGTTCATGTTAGGCTATGCAGGTTTCCTCAAGATGTTTTCTTCTCCGTTTTGAGAGCAGTGTTGACGAGACAAATTACACAATGGAATGCGTCTCGTTATTTAAACCAGTGACTTACAACTGCTTCAGACCACTGTGATTGCGATTATTCGTAAACCATCATAAAATGATGTGCTGATAATTTTATTCCATTCCAAGTTCAAGACTTTTGGAGAAAGAAGAGTAATAAACCATCAATGTGGCTCGACATTTCTCCAATTAAGATACAAACAGTGAAAGAAAACACGTTGTTTGAAAAATTCACGAGACCAAAAACCCTTTTTCTGACAATATAAATAAGGAAAAGATGAATTTTGTGATAAATTATCATGAATTTCAGTGCTGCTATTGTTATAGCAACTGGTGAACCTATGGCAACTGGTAGAATAATTAAGATTAGAATAATATCTATATATAGAATCTTATTATGTTGACTGCTGTATCCAATTGCGTAGACATTATCTAGGCAATTGGAAACAGCAGTCAACATAATAAGATTCTCTTTTTCTTAATTAAATAAACAAAGAACTCTAAACATTATACATACGAATTTCGGGTTGCAATAATTATGATTTAGATACTGGCACCATTTTTTTTTATTGTCCATTAGACCAAGAAGTCCTTCAAGACCAGAGTAAATAGGCTCTTAATAGATACCGGGGCAAAATTCAAAGCGGCTGAATAAAACAGTACGCCTCACCATCAACGATTGCTTCACTGCTTACCATCATGTGGATCGCAGTCAAGTACTAGTTTATATCAAATAAAAAAAAAACATTATGGCGTACTGAATTGAGAATTTTGAGTTAACCACATGTCAAATTCTATTTATTATACTAGATTTTCAGAAATGCTCAACATTTTTTAAAATATATATTTAGTGGCACGTTCTTCAATAAAGGTTTGTCGTCCCTGTACTATAATATAGGTACGTAGCTAACGATTTGAAAGTGCAAACCCGTTATCCAAATGCGAGACGACCCGAAAATCCACTTAGCCGTCGAGGAAAACTTGGTAAAGGGTTGTGGGGGTCCACGTAAGAGCTTAAAAACAAGGGGTGTTTATTAAATTATTTCGTCGTGCACAGGATTTGATCAGAGCCGCTGATAATCATTTGGGATTGGGATTAATGAGTGAAATGGGGCGAGGTTTTTCTTCATTTATTACGCAAAAGTTTTTTGATATGGTTAGGTGTTAGAATTTCGAAAAAATTAGGATGTAGTTAAAGCAATACTAAGCTTAATGGTGAATTTTCGTTGGTATAGAATAGATATCTGACTACAATCATTCATCTTCTAGACAATCAATCAAATAACCTTTTCGTAAGTACTCTACTGCCGTCTATCTCAAGATTCGTCACAACACCAGTCAAGTTACGACCGTTTCGTATCGGATCTCTTTCTACAATCACAACATTGTAGAAACGATCACATTTCATTATGTTATTTTGAACGATATGAAGTTCCCACACACTTGATTAGTTTTCTAATAACGTTAACGACTGTAAATTATCTACTTGGATAAGCCTTAAGTCTATGCCTTCTATACTCACACAGATTGTCCTTTCTTAGGTCAGAAATCATCCAATAATTCCTCTCACTCTGGATGGAGTAAGAGCGAGTGCGGGTCGAGTAAGATGTGCTATGAAGATAAACCGCCCCGAGGCAGATGTGCTGTACTTTCAGTCTTAAACATGCGCCTATAGTAGGTGCTCTGCTCTGTACATGGCTACACCACTCGCGACTGTCCATAGCACGTATCCATTCATGCAAAAACATATCTAAGTTAAACTCATTTCAGCCAGTGCTAAGCTACATGGACCAATAAATATGTTTGGATGCTTAGCAATGTAATATAGCACATCTCTTGTGGAAAAGCACCTTAACTCTTTTCGATCAAATCCGTTCCTGCCACCTTTTTAATGTTCTCTTGGTCAGCTTCAAGACGTGGACATAAGATTGCTGTTCCAATCGCTAACTATTAAAATCAACCCTTACTTTTGGGCACTGTCACCATACTCTTAGCTACTTTATATCGCTTGCCCTTCAGGGAGTATGCGTCGAAATTACTTAACTTTATTTCGCTAAGCTAGTTCCATCATCAAACCACATGCGCCACCGATACATGGTAAACTAGCCACATACGCATAAAACTTTTGAGAAGGAATTTATTCGTGTGTAGGTACAGCAAAGGAGTGAAATTCCCTGCCAAAGTCTATGTTTCCTGATCGCTACAAGCTAGGGGTCTTTAAGTCAAAAGTTAATAGGTTACTTCGTGGCAATTGTACTCCACCATTGACCACATCATCAATTGCTATCTGGTGAGATAGCGGTCAAGCGCAAGCCTGTCTTTAATAAATAAAAAAGTACTAGTTTGAGAGTCTCTGCGTTCCACCAAGCATCGTAGGCCACGTTTTACACTTTGTGCTGTTCACAATTCCGTACTCACATATTTGAAGCAAGCCTGACATTCCACCACGAGCACTACATCTAAACGGACTCCACGATGTCTAATTAGACAGAACGAGAACACGTCCCAACCGTTGCTCCTTGTGTAATGACTTGTTATTAAAACTTTATATTTGTGTCAGGTGCCTTAACAGAGTGCTAAGTTGCCTGCAAACTACTAAATGACACTTGTTTTGAATTACTGAAGACTTTATCAAGAATTTTGTGGTACTAAGGATGTTGGTTAATGTCCTTTTTAGTTAAAAGAGTTCATCTTGCATTGCTGTCTAGTTTAAAATTGAAAGTAGAAGACGAATTTGGTGATTCGCGGGCTTGTTACGAAGATTTTTCATGTTAGACTGTAAATTTACTATTATAGCATTTGGAATTTCAATTTAAATCGTAAGTTGGATAACATCGTCAAAAAAAAAAAAAAAATCATCATACGAGCCAAAAGACCACTAAGATCTTGGCCTCTCTTTGGCGTCGCCACAACGACCCATCCTCTGCGGCTCGCATCCATCTGTCTTTTGTTTTTATTTATTTTACTAATATTAATTTCAAAATAGTTTGAGACCTTCTTCCTTACCAAACCTCAGCTTCCACTCATAATCACATCAGCACACCACACATCAATAAAACATCGATATACAAATCCCAGATGTCAAACGACTAGAAGCGACATCAAAATGCTAATAGCAAACTACGAGCGCACTCGAAATGTCGAATAAACTACATTATGCTGGGATGTTCAGCTGTTCAGTTTTACAGCTCAACCCGCGTAACAATCCTCGAAGGAGAAGCGGCGCAAAACTTTTAATTGGCGTGCCATTACGACGGGCGGAGGCACTAAGCGATTTGTGGTGTACCGGCCCTCTCTCTCTCAGGGTTTTAATTTCTCTCGCACCTCTTGTGGGGGCTTGTTGATTACGTATTCTGGATTTGGATTACGAGTGCCTTTGATGTGGTGGATGTAATTGTTGATGTGTGGATGCAGGTGTCAGTAAATCAAACGACTGACTGAAAAAAATATCTGAATTCTCCAAAAAAAAAAAATTGCTTAAGTTGCAAAGTTTAAAAGTATGAATGAAAACTTAGTGTTTTTAATAGTTATTTTACTATGTGTTTTTTATAAAACATCAGACTGAAAACCGTATGCTTTTAGATAGATATTTTATTAGTGTTACTAAATCTTTCTAATTTAATTTGACAGATTTTTTTTAATAATTTCATTTTCATCACATGTACATCGATATTGTCAATTTATGATTAGTTTTACTGTATAAATCCTGTCATTTTCTGCTAACTCATTAAAGAAATGAAAAAATAGTATTTTTAAATAAGGACGCGTCATCAAGGCAGATTTTAACTTAGTTTCAGACAAATCGAGGATTACTTGAAAGGCACGATCCAGTAAAAAAGTTTGCAGCAAAAACTTCGCTCAGCAACTGAGGGAGCTGTTATAATTTCAAGTGTTTTTCTCAAGCGTTTACTGGAGCAAAAAACTTACGTAATGTTGGTAGAAATTGATATGTTATACGCGACAAGTAAAGGAGAAAAAGAAGTAGAGAAAATGGATCTTTTGTTAGGATCAAACAATGCAACTCTCGATTTTTAAATTAGTCAATTATAACTTGTGGATTTTCGCGAAGTTCTGTTGTAGCGGGACGGTCATGTCTTCAGCTAATGACACATCGTTACCGCCACAAATCTCCGACATTACAACGTATTAAAACTCTAAAACTTTACTCGGCTCGCCATTTGGCTTCAACAAAAAGTTTCTTACATCACAAGATTTAAATTCAAGTCTCGAACGGCGCGGAGTCATGAAAATATTTTGTGCAAGGTTGTCTGTCTTAAGAAATACTAAACTCCTAGTTGTAGTGTGCTCTTTGATTCTCATAATTCTTATTTTGAAATGCATCAATGTAGTCTTTGAAGATTAAAGGTCCCGCATCACCTTTAATTTTCAACTGTTTTGATGAGTCAGCGTGGCCCTGGAACTCAAATGGCACCTTTTTTGATATAATTGATAGGCTCGCGTTTGATCACTATCTCACCTGATAGTAAGCGATGATGAGGTCGACGGAAGGAATTAAAAGAACATGGTCTGCCAGTCCCCCGCGCTCGACCCGGAGTACTAGGAGTTATTTGATGATATTTTAATCGGCCAAAAAAAAAAAAAACAAAAACAAAGAGTATTTAAGTTTTGTCTTATTATTTTTGCAAGTACTTATTGTCTGAGTCAATGAGAGAATCTAATCTAACTAGATTTAATCATGTCTAATAGGTATGAATAAATATTAGGTTCATTTTGCTAATTGGTTGTCTCAAGAAGATTTTACTGTTTACGGTTCTTATTTGCAATACTAATATGTTTATGACATTTAAAAAAAAAACGGGTCTATTCTATACATGTGTATTTTAAACACAATTTAGATCATTATTTTTGTCTCACATGACAATGTAATATCATCAATTATTCACCCAAAATTAAAAAAAAATGCAATCTTTCACCGGATTTAGTTTTTTTTTTTTCAAAATTCGCGCCTTTTTCCACTTCAATAATATTCGCAAGTGGCGCCGTTTCGCAGATTTTCATTCGCAACTTCGCAACCCTTAGCTACGAGGGGATGGTTATCGTTCGCCTCACCTTGAATAGATGGCGCACGGAATGTATTGTATTTCACTAAAGCGAGAACAGATGGCGCTGACAGAACTTAAGGTTATAATATAAAATGTAATATAAATAAAATCGTTCCTACGTATAATAATAATTGATATACATACTTAAATATTAATCGACATTATTTTAAAGAATCAAATGTTTTTCTGCTTTTGTATTGGTCAAAAGAAAATCGAAGCAGGAGAAAACTGTGTACTCGTAACTGTTATTTGTAATCACAATCAGTAGGGCGATCGGCGGCAGCGATCTCTCTCGCCGGGCCTTGGTTCAGGCCATGGTCCGTAGTGAGGAGGGATGGCAGGCGGTCGCCTCCTTCTGCGAAGCAGTAATGCTAGCGAAGGAGGAGGCCGACCGCATCAGGCAGAGGCAACGGGGCGCTCGCCCCAGCCGCCGCCGGGATTCCGATCCCGATTTCCGGCCACCGTAGGCGCGGGCTTGCGGACGGCGTGCAATGGGTAGCACGCTGTCCGATCGTCCGGTAACCGACCGGACCGAGCCCAAGTCGTCGACGGCGCGTTCTGTTCCCGCGCGCCTCAAGGAGCTGTCAGCACACCGAAGAGGCCCAGCCTGCTAACTGCAGGCAGGCAGGGTCGAAGCCTACTGGGGTCATGGGTTAGTTCCGAAAGGAGTGCTCGACCCCGGCACTATAGGCTACGAAGGAACGGGGTAGGTTTTTAGTCAGTAAGAGTCTGACACTACTTCCCGCTCCGCCCAAGGGCGGGATTTGTCATTGGATGATTTTACCTACCATAAAAAAAAAAAAAAAAAAAAAAAAAAACACAATCAGTATCTTTTGTTAAAAACAAATGACATACGAATTTCAATATTGTTTAATTATTCTGAATTTCGAATACAAACGATACATTAAAGTTAAAAGGTTCTAGCGGCCAAACGCCGGCTGTCGACGATTAGCCACGCTAGCCGGAACAATTTTTTAATATCCCCAAACAAGGAAGGCAAGTCTATCGAGTGTTTGAAAAGTGTGGATGAGACACTGTATTTAAAAGCTTTTATAGCTCTTTTAGGACACCTCATCCTACAGTGTCAATAGATGAATTTTATTACTTAGGTATTTTTAAAAGTTTCAGCAGGTAGGTAGATTCAAGAAGACCTACTCAGTGTCGTTACGAAATGTCTTTTCATCTGTTTCAAAGATGATGTCAACAGATTAATTCCGTTTAGTTTCTCTATAATAGTATAATAACACTTTTGCTTGCATATGGTTAAACACTTTGTCTTTGATTTTGCATACGTTAATGAATGCAATATTACATAGCCCTGGTCTATAAACCCAAGTCATAACTTACACTATGAATAGAATAACAACAGCCATTCAAATCTGTACTCCGTTTCTCAGTAAACTGTCGTGTCTACACTAAGACAGCACGAAGGGAACATTAACAGTTCGCCAGCGAGTTTGACAGCTACAATACGTGTCGTGGTCGGAATTAGCATACACACTTGTCGCATGCACTTGGCGACCAACTATTCCTGTCTCATTCATATCCAGCTCATTGTTCACGTGTGAGAGAGATGGGATGATTGTGTGTAGTAGCTGGCATATAAGACATTGATGTAATATAGATGTGTATTGCTTCTCCGTGACGGAATACGCATTGTTTGATGGATGAAAGGAAAACATTATAGTTATCTCGAAAGCTTTAAGGTCAACGCGGTAGGCCAATGGGTTATGTTGTCGAAGACATCTGTACGGTCTTTACAAGTACCTATTTAAGACGACGTTATCAATTTGGCACATGTGTAAAAGCACTGCCGCTTTTGCCCACTTGAAGTCCACTTAACGTCACTCATCCTTAAGGCAAATAAAATCGTATAAGGATATACGAGTACTTATCTGGCTTGTTACTGACATACTGACAGTCGCTCTTTAAGTAATTTGTTCGAATTTAATTGAGATAAACGTTAAATGGCAAATATCGTAATCGTAAATAGCCTTAGTTTCATACAAAAATATTAGGTAGGCACTTAAGTATACAATTAGAAATACGATGGATTCAGAAGATAAAAACAGAAGTAAAAATAATGGAAAATGAAAACTAAGCCTGAAATCAAAATGAAGTGGAGCCAAGTAGTCATTTCAAAGACAGAAAGCTTAACACAAAAATGAAAAAAAGAAAGGTTTTGCAAGCGTAAGTTTAGGGCACTAATAATAAATTTGAAGTAATTCTAACTTCAATGTTAAACCCACTAAATAAATGACTATTATTCAAATAACCATAGAACGTTTAATTTTTAGCAACAAAGGCTGACGGGGAGTGGCTCCACAAACACGGATTTCCAATTAAGTTAGGGCCTGATTGGCAGGTCGTTAGTCAACGCTGCAGCGTGAATGTGGGCGCACGTCTCGGCCGGGCCCGCGAAACATCGCGATTATTGATGGCTGATACACAACAAGATGATTTAGAAACGTATTTTGTAAAACAAGGTTGAAGTAATTATAAAAATATTTAATTTTAAAGGTAATAATGAAAAAGACCACTAATTAAAAATTAAACTTACAAACTGTACTTAATTGTACGCTTAATTTAAAATAGATTTAAAAAATAAAGCTTTAATAGATAACTCAAACATAATAAAGAATATAACTATGCTCATCCAAACAATAAATCAATTGGTAAGCGTAAAATGTACTTTGACTTTGTGAAACCTTAAAATTTAAATTTGAATCCACAATTTTATAGGGTTAAAAATTGCATTATTTATTAACGTTTATACGAAATGTACGAATAATTAGTTCACACCATTAAAGTCTGTGTAATAGCAATTATTTAGAGACATAATTAAGTAATTAAGCACAAGGAGATATCGACACACCTTTCATTGACTGTAGTCTAGTTCTTTCCTTCTTTATATAAGGAATACAAGACCAAAAAAGTAATAAGATCAAGTTCTATAGTATCATCATCTCTATTAATTTTACATACTCTTAGACATTTAAATACATGTACAAGTATGTCTGTACCGAGTGCTTGTGTTTCTTCACAATCATTATTGATTGGAATGTTATTAAAATTAACTGTGGCCACTTAGGTTTTATCCTTGTTGGCATCTTAATCACTTTCAGGTGCTTCATCTTGATCAGAGTTATTGCACCTGTCTGTAATGTTAATTGTAACTTACTAAATAAGTACTTTACGATCCAAACTAGTCAAATTAATAACAGTTTGATAAAGTTGCTTACGTGTATCTTTACAAGTACCTTTTCAAACCTCTTATCTGGCGTTCCCCGATAAGGAAATTTTCACTTTCAACAACATTTCTTAGAAGGGCAGTTCAGTCCATCCTAACTTTGATGCGACCGCCATTGTACCATAAACTTAGCTAAAACTTCTAACAAAGAAGTTTTAGAATAACAATATTTATTATTCTAAAACTTCTTTGTTAGAATTTTGGTATGAAATATAGTATGTAAATTTTTATCTGTTAAATTAAAGTAACACAGATTAATAAAAAAAACTATGGTAGTTTCTATAGCAATAATATCTTCAAAATTAAATAAAAGCGCAGACCAACATCCCAGAAATACGTCACAATTTGAATTTTCTTTCACAACCGCGAAAAGTAAGCAAGTCACGCATCACTTCACAGTCGTTAATTATCGTCGACTGTCTCCGTATAAACATGATCGATTGACTGGTATGTACGAAAAGTGAAGATATCGGAGGGAAAGAAACATTAAGTGTATTCCTATGTCGGCAGTGATATCATTTTCATAGGCTGCCGAGGTTTCTGCAGCCCCTTCGAACTATTACGGACAAGAAAGGTGAAGAGATATAATAGTGTCTAGAAATTTTCTTGGAGAAAAATTCATCCTATCTCTATGGTTTTAGCAGTAACATTTTATGTATGGATACATTTGTTTAGCCTATGCCCAACTGTGTCGGAGTCGGCCGGGTGTAGCTGAATACCAGTATTTTGAATGGAGTAACTCAACTGCTTCTGTCATCATCTGCCCTTCGAAACCCAGTGGCTGATAACACAATATCCCTTGGTAAGGTTAGTGTCAAATTTTTCGGCTTTCTGAATATCCGAAACGAATGTCATAGACATCTAAATGACACGCAGGACCAATGGTTTAGGATCGGAACTGAGTTGAGCGGGCGCCCACGATGGGCACCCATCGCGTAGCAAAGGGCGTGTGTCGTGTGCGACGATCTTCGTCGTGGGAATCGGATTATTTTGGTTTAATTTTAATGGTGTACATGTAGTCGTGTCGATGGAGAACTTAATGTGTTATTAAGTAGCAAAACGTGCGCGGAACCCGGCTACCCGTGACATGTGCATTTTGAGGCACCGAAGATTCTCATCCATCTACAGACTGACCTCGCCAAACATCGCTTAACACCTACGTTAAACTGCGGTACTAACAAAATGAAACCATTGTTTACTTCATTATCTTTGAAACAAGTTTAGAAACCTTCACACGGGTTATACCTACTCAGAAATACCATTGAATGGTCGGTGGTCGCCAGGTGGTTGCATTTCTTTTGATTTGGATTCCTAGCAACGACTAAGAAACACAATAGACCGTGGAACCCAGTAAACTATAAAAATAGCATATAGGTACATATTCTTTATATATAGATATTTTATTTATAAATAAAAAAAAAATGCTGAAAAAGAATGAACTGTGTAGAATAACTTTAAAACAGTCACTGCACTAAAACAGCTGTCAATGGTTAAAGCGCCCCATACACGCTATTCGTAAGGAAATAGCGACTCCATCGAATCCTTATTCTGGACTTACGAAAAACCAACTGAATAGTAAGGCGTCGGAAAAAAACAGAATGATTCAATCGGCCACTCTCGAATCTCGATCAGTCTTCGTCACTGTTTCGTGTGTTTAGTCGGATATCGATTTATTGTCGACACTTATGGAAAAACTGACAGTTTAGACGGCTAAAGTTTTACAGCGCCTTTTAAGATTTAGAGACTACGAACAGCTGATGATATCGGAGATGCTAAACACTTTATTTTTTCAATATCTTCTGAATAACGCTTCTTAGTTCTTTGCGTTTTCTACTTAAGCTATGTGAGTAAGATTTGTTTCACTAAATTTTTGATAACAATACTTTGCAAAGACCGTGATTTAAATTGTTATTATTATTATTGCTAGGTCCGCGCTTGACCACTATCTCACCTGATGGTAAGCAATGATGTGGTCGATAATGGAGCGCGCTTGCCTAGAAGTAACGTATTCACTCTTGACTTAAAGAAACCCTAGGTTGTAGCTATCAGGAAACACAGAATCTAGGAAGAAATTCCACTCCTGTCCTGTACGCACAATGAATGTATATTCAAAAATTGTGTGTATAGTTGCGTACACCATGTACTGGTAGTACATCACCAAACGTCAGGTGGTTTGATAATGAAACAGGCGGAATAAAGTTATACAATTTTGTCGCTTCTTTTTGTAGAAGAGGTTGTAGTTATTTTTTGCTTTGTAGCCGACTTGTTTCGATTTCGACTTGACACATATACACAGCAATTTACATAGACCTCATTAGAGACCGTTGCATTGAAAGATCGTGAGGTCATTATAGTCTTCAACGCTAATTTGAAAAATAAATATTTCACGTTTCAGAGCAGCTTGTAATTTATTTACACAAAACTATTTTCCAAAGTTCCACTAACGTGTTTTCTTATGCAAATCTATGTTAATCTGGCATTTTCACGTTTAATTTTATTTCTGGCCACATTTCTCGAATGATATTGTCTCGTAAATCAGTCGTCGGGTGTTTTTCTTGGAGCGGCCGAGGTACCATGTTTTGTTTAGAATCACGCACACCCCGTCTGGGTTGCTTCTGCGATTGTGATTTACAACTCCTGGATTGTTTTATCACTACTTTTACACGTAATTTAAAATGTTTTAAAATAAATTTTGAAATTATTGTCATTTTGAAATATGCGGTTGGTTGCTATAAAACTTAGCTGTTGTCAGCCAATTGAGACAAATCTTGGAGCCTTCAGTAAATTCAATCTACACTAATACATATTATGAAGAGACTTTTTTTTTGGAATCGGCAATCTCTGAAAGTACTGGTCTGAATGCTCACAGTTTTTACCAAGAAAGCTGCTTTATTTTTGAGTGGCATAATTATGTAGGTTATATTTTAGATCGCGGCTGGAGCTGCGGGCAAAATTTAGTATTCTATAAAACAAACGCGACAAATTATTTTGCAGACTACTCTGTGACTATAGTCAAGATGTCAATAAACAAATAAGAAGGATTATTTGTTCAGCTCTGCTTCTCTCAGCGTGTGCACATTATGCACGAGTTGTGTTTACAGCAACCATTTTATCTTAATATTATCAATGAGGATTTCAAACGCCATTGTTATATTTCGCAATCTTGTCTTTATTATTTTTTGTTTATTTCGCAGGCTTGCGTTTGACCGCTATTTCACCTGATGGGAAGCGATGATGGGGCCAAAGGTGGAGCACGCTTGCCTAGAAGTAACCAATTCACTCTTGAATTGAAACTTTTATTCCACTCCTTAGCTGTACGTATAATATATAAGTGTGTTCTCGAATCCATTCGACTCCCGCGACCTTCATCGGGTCATCGGTCTACCTTGGCTTAAATATCATAATAAAGGCAAAAATTTGTGAGTTTGTAAGTTTGTTACTTCTTCACATTTGAACGGATTTCGATGAAACTTGGTACAAAGGTAGAAGGTACGTGCAATTCCAGGACATATCCTGGAATGGCACGTAGAATACTTTTATCTCGAGAATAAATATAAATTCTTAATTTAAACTAAAAAAAAACACTATTCATGTGTGTGTACATGAATAGTTAATTAAATAAAAAATAAAATAAAAAAGGGGAAAAAGGGAACAGAAAAATAAGTGCAAAGGTAAATAGATATACATATAATTCAGTTAGTCAGTTTTTACTTTATTTTCGTTGTTAAAAATACCATGTGATTAAATTGAAATTGCAATCATTATTTAACACTGTTTGGCAGGATTTTAATACATTTTTTTTTATGGAGAATTCGGTCATTAGTGTCATATGGTTAGTAAGTTTTATGAATAAGGCTGAATATGAATAATCATTTATGCAGGTTGATTATTATTCATTCATGGGTAATCATTTAAATTTCATAATTATAAAAGAAGTTGAAGAGTATTTTGGGAATGTATTTTTATTTTCTTGAACACAGGGAGCACCAACTACAACAAATCCTTTCAATAACTTTATTTTTTCACTCTATGTTTGGTTTTATTTATTCTTTAAATCAATTTTTACATATTTAAAAAAACAGTTAACTAACTTTATAAATATTTATATTCATAAATAATAAAAAAAAACTCTTTAGAACTTACCAAAAATAATCTAAAGTAAGACGTCAAAAAACTCTTCCGCATCGCTATCAACTTGTAAAGTACCCAAAAAAGGCTGGCAGCATATAACTATAACTTATTCTATAACTACAACATTTTTTTTATTTTTTTATTATGAACTAGTGCTTGACTACAATCCCACCTGATGGTAAGCAGCGATGCAATCCGCGATCTTTTCATTCATCCCATGACTCAAACACCGTATAAAATAAGCAAGTATCAAATGACCGGTTACTTTACACTTTTGATTCGTTTTCGACCAGCTATGACGTACCCAGCCGGTAGAAGAGTAATTATTGTTATTCTAATGGATCGTACGGGCATTCTGAACATTCCCCATTGTAAGGAGTCCAGGATCGAAGCGCTGATTAATGACTGTGCAGTGAGGGACGACTTAGGGGCGACTTATAGTGCGAAATGTAGAAAAAAATAACTTGTTTTATTAAACCAAAAAGATTGCTAACATAAAAGCAAGATTCTTTTTAACTCTGCTTGACGGGAATTAAAAAGCTTTTGACTATACCGTTGGCACAGTGGTTGAGCGATGGGCTGCTCTGCAGCATATCTAAGGATCGATTCCCACACGGAACAAATATTTGTATGACCTACAGATAGATATTTCGAGTCTGGTTCTTTTGTATGTATGTGTTTACATGTTTGTGAATGCATCCACGATGCTGGAGCTATTCCTGATGTTGGATAACGTTATTTAAAAAAAAAAAAACTGTGCAATTAGTGCGAGTTGGACTAGCACACTGAGGGAACCGTACAACATTAACTTATCTAAATAGTTCAATTCCCGAATCGAATCTCGACGATTTTTCCGAATCCAAAAAAGTTTTTTTGTGTGACGTAACTACAAATTTAGAGTTTTCAGATTTATTCCTATAGTTGTGCTTTAAGACCTTGTTTCATGCCAAACAGGATTCTAGGTCAACGGGAATACACGTTTTTTTGCGACATAAACAGCCGTACCTTTTTTTCGTTAACTTAGAAAATGGTTTTTTTACAGCTTCAAAAGACCGCAGACTTGAGTATATGTTTTTAATTTCAACTCATGTGATCGATGTTTCAATTCGATACTTCCATGCGTTCTCGAGATAAAGGGTCTTGATAAACAGACAAACATACGGACAACAAAGTAATCTTATAAGGGTTCCGTATTTTCTTTTTGAGGAATGGAACCCTAAAAAAAACCTAATGCAATAGTAGCTACGTTAACACTTGTCATTTTTTCTTTTTTTTTTCGTAAAAACATTGAAGCGTTAGAGAACTTAAAATAATTAAGTAGGTACTAAACTCACATTGTTAGCGTGATAAACAATAGTTTCTCTGTGACTTGTAAAAGTACATAAATTAGACTTGTAATGTAGAAATTACAAGTAGTTGTTTGCAAATGTTTTCAGGCCATACTTACTTAACTAGATTAAATTACCTACTTGAGGTACTGAAATTATTCACCATAATTTCTTTCAACTTACTTTGAGCAGATGTGAAATATGTAGTTACATATTATTTCAAGTATTCCTTCACTCTTATCAGCGATATCTTCATCTGGTATGTAGTACAAATGAAGTCATTAGGATGCAAGACACAGCGGGCTCATAAAAAAGTACATTAATTTGTTTTTTATCTTTGCTAATGTTTCGATCAGGGCTAATAATAATATTAGTCGATTGATGAACAGCGCATGCGCATTTTGAGTTTCTACTTTATCTAACGAATTCTCTTCAAAATAACTAACACAGAAAAAAAACGAGCACTATCAGGTGTATTTTTATTAGACTTTCACAAACTAAAAGATAATTTAATACCAATCTTTTGATACACGGTATTTATTCATATTGTGTTTAATAAATGAAGGACATATTATTATTCGAACAATCTTGATGCGCGGGGAACGACGCTGACTCCTCCTTTGTTTGCTCAAGGTCGCTGGCCATTAGTGACACCTTAATATGAGTCATGACTTCATGAGCTACCAAAAACGATTCAGTTCCAAATTTCATACAAATCTGTTCATCGGTTAAGGTGTTGTTAAACACCTTTCACCTTTCTAATATTGTTAAAAACGTTTGGCGGAGTAGTTGAGCGATCGAATGCTGCGCTGTGTGCCGCAAGTTCGATTCCCGTACGGAACAATTATTTTTGTAACTTACAGATAGCTGTTTTTTCGGGTATGACTGTCTTGTATTTGTAAGTTCGGTACAGGAGTTATACTTAGTGTGAGTCAATCTATATTGTAATAATATTTTAAAAAAATCTAATGAATAAACTACTGGAGCAATTTTCAAAATTCTTTCACCATTGAAATGCTACGTTATTGTTGACTAACACAGGGCCTTATTTTCTATTTCCACGCAGGCGAAGCCGAGGTGAAATAGTTCTAAATATTTAAAAAAATTGAATACCAACACAATGTTTTTAAGGATTATAGTATCATTTTTATTACCCGTACGAGCTATTTTACTATATTCCTTATTATTTTAGTATTATCAAGTCAAAAGAAACAACAGCAAAATGAAAATTAAAAAAAAAATACAACCGAAGCAAAGGGCAAAAGTAAGTAGATATAACAATGTGCTTACTGTACGCTCATCCTTAACGATGGTATCAGGAGATTATGCCATACAGTTGACCGACCGATGTTTGTTTGCTGAAATCGACAAGCATGGGGCACTGTCACCCATGGCAGAACCGATAGGAATTCCAAGAACTGATAACCATGATTTTGTATTTACTCATTTAAGCAGCTACACTACATGTAGTGCAGAGTCGATGGTCGATATATTTGGGTAAGTATATAATATATGGCATAATAACAGATAGTATAATATCACTTGAAATAACGCTCATTGAACATGATATAATTTTTGTATGCAAATAACCTAATTAAAAAAAAAATTGGTTATTTACCTAATTTTAAGTGATCGAATGTTTGCAAAGAGCAAAATATTTAATAATAACCTTCTTTTGCTCGAATAACATTTAGTATAAAGTTCATTTCACATAATTTTTTACTTTGTTTATTCTTTGTATAATCGTCAAATATTTCACAAAAAATAAGAGAGATCTGGCGACTGATGTAACCTAACCCAAAAACATATATTAAATGATACTAATAGATTTTGAATAATATAGTAACTGAATATTATACCTACTTATTGAATATTAATTAAATAATGTGCATTAAAAATGAAATTATATCAATAATTCAGCATATCATTACATCTTATATTAAAAAATATTATACAAACAAACGTTACAAAACCACAAAAAGTTTTTAGCACATTTTTTTATGGCGAAAAACTTTGAAAATATCGCTACTTAATTTCATCATAATCAAAAAGAGTAATTTGTCATCGAAATCAGTTGTAGGATAATCTAAAGCAGTTTATATCTTAATAAACAGATCATCTAAAGCTTAAAAAAGTCTCATAAATAAAACAACAAAGCGATCATCGCATACCTGGTTTGTACACGTCGTTTCGCTTCAAACACAACTATTTTAATATACAAACACTACGCACATTACATGACAGACTTAGTAATCGTGCGTGTAACTCCGTGACAAATGCTCCTTAAAACAACACAATACAACAAAAAGATAAAGAAACATCTCATTTTATCTTTTTGTATTGAATAAAAAACCTATTCTTATATCCACTTTGAGCAACGCCGAAGCTTTTTCAATATTTTTTCACTTGCTCAGGAAGTCATAATTGTGTTTAAAGTAAGCATTGTTCCATTTTTAAAATGTTTGTTGTTAAATTGGTCAAGGGTACACAAAACAATGGCGTCGCAGTTTTGCGAAACATAAGCGTGACGTAAAAATGGGTTTTGACTTTTTGCAGTTTTGCTGTAGACTCGTCAACTCGTCACTTCACTAGGTCAGACAGACATTTGAAGGTTCGTTGAAAATATGAGACGGCTTTAGCATTTAAGTTGGTGATTTTTAAAGCGATGTAATAAAAGAATATATACGAAGAATCCTTATTTTTACACATTATTTATTTATTTATTGAATACTTTATGCACTCATAAGTATAAAGGCAGACTCAAACATTTTCTACCAGTCAACCATTGGGTTATACGGAAAAAACAAAGTCCCACACCGAGTTTGTTTATCTGTTCGCAATTAACACAAAAACTACCAAACGGATTTGAGCCAATATACATAATGCTTTCAATGTATAAATAATTACATATTATAAAAGAAAAGCCTGAGAATTTCAAATTATTATCACACCCGTGCTAAGTTAGTGCGGATCGCAGTAGACGAATAAAACAATAATTTATTCGATACAAACAAAACAACAGCAACGAAAACTAACTTATAGAAAGAACAGTAAAATAATAATAATAGTTCCCAAATAACAGGCAAGCAATGTGACGAAGAGAAACCGCTGCGGAACTAAGTAGCCAAGATACCAAAAATTACCATCTCTTCATTGAAATCGAAACCTTCTGCGTAAAACGGGTTGCTATTTCACATTTTGTCTGTATTAAGTAACTTATAAACAATAGAACTACCAAAACGGTACGCCAAAGAATCCCGTTCTCAGTAGATACATGGTCGTAAATCTTCAATTTTATTACTTAACTGTTCAGTCTCCGAGTTGACAAAATAATGGTGTTAGACAATGTCCTGATAATTGTCCAATTGTTAGTTTGAAGCGACACTTTTTCCATATTGGTCTATAGGTACATCACTTAGTAATGAGACTGAAAGGTCAGATCTTGATGAACAACTGAACAACTCGTGGTTTAAAAGGATTAATAAAACAAGAATATATTTATACACGATACTTCTTTGATGATTTTGTTTAGGCACCTTCACAGTGATAAAATTTTACAACAGTAATTCTCATTAACCTATCTATTTACCGCCGCGCCGCAACTTTGTGTAAGGTATGAAATTCTACGAACTGAAATTTTAACGCATACCTACTCTCAGCAAAATAAACCCTTCACAGCTGACTTTGGGAACCGGAAAAAAAATCGCGAAACATGGAAGCAGGTAAAGGCCCTGTTTTATGACGGGCGGCGCGCTTTCAAAGAAGGATACCTACAACTAGAAAGTATTTTATTGTTTTAAAGCCCCAATAAAAGAGGCTTGTTTGCATTCAAAGAGCCGACTACGTCTCTTGTTTTGACGTGCCGACGAAAGAAATGCTTCGGTAGGTACTACTTCGGAAGGTGTATATAGTTCACAAGCAAATTCTGCTTTTGTTAGTAACTGACTAAGAGAAGATAAGATAAGCTGAGATTGATAAGAAAAAAATACAATATGTAGTTCATTTTATTCTTTTCTTTTTTCGAAACCAGCAACAAAAATGAAGATTGTGATGTATTTTTTTTTGTACCTTAAATAATTATCATATAATATTATTTTTTTATTGTAGTAACCGAGATGAACCTCTTGTTAAGATTTGTCGGTTTTACAACGTACAGTTTTATTTTACTTTAAGGTATCTGCTTGAATATTCTTTTATGTTTTTATCGACTCGGTGCAAATATCAGTAAAGCAACAGATGTCAATTTTTTTCGCGCAAACCATAAATTAGAGAAAAAGATCCAAAGTAAATATCAACCAAAAAGCCCCGCGGCAAAACCAAATACAATATTCTGAATAAGCCATCGATTGATTTCGTAAGATTAATGGTTGCACATTGTCAGCGCCACAGTATGACGAGAAGGCTAGCCGAATTTGCGCAACCAAAATGTGTTTTATAACCTTATGTATAAGGGCTAACAAATTTCATTTTTGAAATCTTTTTGAACTGACAGAGCAATGAATGGTGTTCACTGTTTTTATTTCCAGCTAACATAAACTCAGTTCTATTTCCTCAGCGACAAAATTCAAACTTCTATTCTTTAGCATTTCTTAGTTAAGTCCTTTTGACATCGCAGTCTGAAAGTTGGGGTTCGATAGAAATTGATTTTGGAATTCAGTGTGAAATTGAAATAAAGTTTTTTTTTTTATTTGAAAGCAAAGTCGACACAAAGTAAGATTGGCTCTATGGTTAATCTGACGATTAAATATTTATTTGTTTGGTTTTAAAAACCAATAGTACTGTTTGCCCCGATTTAAATGTTCGACCACATTAGAGTGTAATGGGTTGAACTTAATATTTTTTGATTTATGATCGCTTACTCCGTCTGGCGCCCAAGTTACTTTCATGTTTTACTAATATGTTACTAATGTTGGCATCGAAAGTAAAAGCAATTTTTACTACGATTTATTTTTTCTCTACTTATTTAAATTTTTAAGTTGGGCTATTTCGATAATTTAACTTTTTTCAGAAATAGGCAGAGGTGCGTGAAATGTAGGTGTCTGTACCTACATTTCACTAAATTATTTTGTTACTTTTAGGTATATCAACTTGAAAATATTTTACAGTAGGAAATTTGGATGCAATTTTTTTTTTTTATTGTATACCTATCTTTTAGCTCTGGTAAACAAATATGAAAAAAATATCTTCCTGAATAATGAATTTATAAAGCTTCAAAGCTACTATTATGAAAAAAAATCCGACATGGTATTTGACGTCAAAGGCTATGACACCCTTCCGGCCGCCTTAGAAAACTGCGCTTGACGAGAGACAAAAATACCTATATTTTATTTAAAATTGATAAAGATCGCATTTTAAGATCTGTACCACCATGTTTCACGCAAATAAATGAGTGGGTATTCTATTTTTGTACTATTTATTGATAAACCGGTTAGTTACCAATTATATTTTTCAAGTACCTACGTATAATTATTTCTTAATAATGCAACGAAACTTTTTCCGAGAACTGTCCCTAAATCGATCGATATTTCCGAATCAAAAGTAAGGCGGAGAACACAATGCATTCAGTTGGTGGGTGTAAGCATGTAACAGATGTGAATCGCTACGGACAGGAGGTGTGTGCAGTGACAAAGGCTGCATATGTCGCGTTCACTGCTGCTCGTGTGTACCGATGCTTACTATTGGGCGTTCGATAATGTTGATGCAGCATGAGTAAGCAGTTTTAGTGTTTGTAGGTATTGTAAGCTATGTATGTACTAACAGGCCGTACCTATACGTGAACAATGCCCTTATTAGTGATGGAATGAGCAATAAATTCGTATTTCGAAACAATCGTAGGAACTAATTTTATTATTGGCTATAGCTAGATGTTTCGTTCCATTGTAGATATTAATTGAGTCTTCGTTGGATTTTGTAACCTATTCATATGCAAATAAGGTGTAGATAGCGATAGTGTTAATGGGGATATTGAATTAAATTATTAGGATAGTTTATTAAAATTCAAATCATGTGTCAGCAAACATATTTTTGTGTGTGACTCAATATTAATAGAAATATATTGTTCATTTGTGGTGTTTTATTTATTTAAATCAGAGAACAGACAAATATCGGTCGACCCAATTTCACCTTTATTTTTATCATAATAAGGTTGAATTATGGTGGACCGCAATTTTTTCTGCCAACAAATATTTCTAGAAATCAAGTAAGTAACTTAAATACATTTGGAAATCTCTTTAGATTGTGTTAATTTTTATTATTTTGCCTTATTTTAATTAGTTTGTTCATCTACTGATTAAAAAAGAAAAAAAAATGTGTCAATAGTTGAAATAACTTTTAACCTTTATCATCTTCGATTTCAGAACAGAAGTTACGCCAATTAAACAAACATTCTTAATTTAAATATACAATAAATTAATTACATTAACAGCGTCAAAGTCGCAGAGACGCATTGCAAACGTCGCACGCGCACAGTCGCATGCTGCGCTATTGTCGCGACCCCCGATTGAACTGTTACACGTCGAGATGAGTTATGTTCTAAGCCAAGCCTGAGTTTATACAGCATGCGATGGTTTTAAAGCAAGGTTTACTTCTACGCATTTAGCTAAGTTACTGATTTTATTATATTCCGTTTGTTTGCGAGTTGAAAGATTTTAGTTTTCTCTAGCAGGGCTTCTTAAAGGTAATAAAAAGAGATTATATAATTTAGAAATATGAGTTCTTCAAACTTACGAAGGCGAGTTCGTTTTGGTTGTGTGTGTAAGATATGTGGAGTAATTCTTCAACTCATTCCTTCCGGCCTACGACCCTCTTAGGGCGACTTGCTGAAAATAAAAATTAATTGTATTTTCATTTTGCAACACGTAAAATTACACTCGATGAAGTAGTTTTCTACTGGTGGAAGAATTTTCGAAATCGGTTCAGTTCGGTAGCTTTTGGGTTAACTCATTTCAAACAAAAACCCATAAATATAAATCTTCCCTCTTTATAATATTAGTGTAAACAAAAGAAAATTAAACGTGTGATGCACAACTAAATTAATTAATTAAAATAAACTTTGAATTAATATATAAAAAAAATACTTGTCCATATAAAAAAAAAACATCCGGTTATACGAGTTAGATTAATTTCATTCAGCCGTATTACTGTATACTTATTTAAATAGATATAATACATTATACACACATTCATTCATTAAATACTTATATAAATTATAGTTTTCATAGGAAAACATTATTTTTAAATGTGTTATAGTGTAGAAAGTAACATAATCTAAAAATCGTTTTCTATCAAATCGTTTATTTATTACGACGGAATCTCGTAAAACATCCTGTATAAAATGCAATCGCCAATGCAGCACAGTGACACACATACGCGGCTTTACACTAAACCAATAATAGAAATCAATCCATACTCCCTCTCTCACTCACACAGGCACCGCGCAATCAATGATCTACCCGTGCCTACGCGCACACACACAAAGCAACTATTGGAAATATTGGCTTTGTAAACATTTACGGGATATTTGCAAAATGTTCTGCCAATGGGACCATGTATACCCCTCTCTTTCGTATTGAATAGATAAGCTAACAAAAGAACGAGACCGCGCACCCGGGTTTACAACTTTGCAGAGGGACAATGGCGACGCTATTGTTATGAGTACCCCAAAAGTTTTTTTTTTTAGGTCATATAAAAGTATTACATTTGTTAGGGTCGTGCCGCCTCACCGCCTGTATGCACTTACACCATTCGTTTCGCAGACAACTACGGAGACGGGTCGGCCGTCTCCTACGCAGTCCAGTTTCAGTGCTAATTACTTGAAATCAGTGCCAGTGAATCAGTGTTAGTGACGGACATTTGAATAACATTATGTCTTTAGCTGCTACTACTAATCATGCGAGTGAAATGTGGAACAATCATACAGATGTGAACGCTCAAAGTGCAAAACAACCTAAACATAACGGATATATGATGGCGTCCGACTGCTATAACTATCAAAACAATTATTATCCTCAAAGCTGTGAATATTCTAATGTGTTAAGTGCCAGTTACGGGAAAATATACAATGGAAAAAATCAAAGTGAAGCAGTTGTAAAATCGGAACCAAACATTTGGCCAGGTTACAATACAAACTATATCAATGGGAATCCTCATAATGTGGAAATGATCAACCGATGGAGAGAAATGAACTACTATGCACAGCAGCAACAACAAAACTACGGGTATGAACAGAGAATTAATGCAATGAATCAGAGTATTGTGGAAAAACCAGAAGACGTAAGATTAATCAATTCTCCTGGTGAGAGTAGTATTCCCGATACTAATTACGGATCACCGCAGAGCGCATCAAGTAATTTTAAATCACCTACACCTGAAGTAGACGATTCACCAAATTTAAGAGCTTTACTAACGAAACCTAAAGGCAAAATCCCATCGCCTTACTTCGCGAAATGTGAACAATCATATACTCAGGAAATGCTCCAGAGAATGATGTTTAACACAGAAGAGGTTAGTGATTGGGAAAAAAACAATGAGAGTGCTGGGAAGGAATGCAATTTGTCGCAATTTCATGGTGGATTCGAAAGCGTTGAGGGTCAAACGTCAATCAAGAAAGGTGCAGTGGGTGGAGCGGCGGAAGGCACACAGTCATCACAGGACTCTGCGGAGCCCTGTCAGGATGTGACGAGGGTCGAACCAGGCGGGGACAATACGGATCAAGCAGATAACAAAATGGCTGCTGTGCAAGATGCGCAAGCGTTTTATCCATGGATGAAAAGCGTTGGCGGTGGTAAGTTTAATTTTTTATTAACTACATTATTATTCAACCAAAACCTAATCAATATTTTATAATTTCCACTTATTGCTTTATAGATTTTATTCTAATATTGATTTCTCTTATTGTAGGTGAAGACAAAAAGGAAGGTTCAAAACGAACGCGGCAGACCTACACAAGATTCCAAACTCTTGAATTGGAAAAAGAGTTCCACTTCAACAAATATTTATCCAGGAGACGAAGAATAGAAGTGTCCCATGCTTTGGGGCTGACGGAGCGTCAGATCAAAATCTGGTTCCAGAATAGAAGAATGAAAGCTAAGAAAGATGGAAAACTGACTGCGTCACCGGATCCTTACGGTGTTGATGATTTAAGTGCGACTAAGTTAGGTGGTATGCCTGAGTATATGGACACAAGGCAGCGAATGCCTGGTCCAGGTGAATATTCCAGCTACCAAATGAATGCTGCACAGACGAATTTGCCACCCCATGTTACTGCCAGTATGCCACCTCATGTGGCTGCCAGTATGCCACCAAATTATATGATGCCTTCATATGAAGGTATCAAAATGTGACCGTAAGAATAACTACTTTTAAATTTTAATTTAAGTGATGTTTATTAATGATCGATCCGTGATCGATCCGTAACGTTACAAGTTTCCATTATTCATGATTTCGAGATGTCTACATTTGCATTGATATTAAAAACTTGCAAATTGTCATTATATAAATTAGTCAAACGGTTTTTTGTATGCCAAAGTAATTGGCAATTAGATTGATGTTATCGTAGTATCGATATTGACAGGATTCTTATCGATGCTCGCAAAGGGCACTTGAATATTTATTTACATATTTTTTAATTTATTTTTTTAAATATAACGCTGCCCCACACTATAAATTACTCCTGTGCCGTGGATTCATTCACAAACATGTAAACTTACATACACAAGAAACCCAAACCCGAAACATCTATCTGTATGCCATACAAATAATTGTTCCGGACGAGAATCGAACCCGCGACCAGCAGCGTATCAATCAATCGCTCAACCACTGCGACAACCACACTGTCAGGGAATGTTTCCACTTTTTTAATTATTTTTTTCAAATTGGTTGGTAAAAGTCCTATCTGTAGGCCATACAAATAATTGTTCCGTACGGGAATTGAACCCGTGACACGCAGCGTAGCAGTCAATCGCTAAACCACAGCGCCAACTGTGCCGTCAAGGAATGTTTTCACTTGTTTCCTTCTTTTTAACCGACTTAAAAAAAAGGAGGTTATCAATACGGTTGTATTTTTTTTATGTTTTTTACATCAGAACTCCGTCGTATGGACCGATTTGCTAGTTTTTTTTCCTCTTAAATGATTTGTTTCCAGATTGGTCCCATTTTTTTCCAAAATCCAGTTCTGATGATGGCATCCATGAGGAATCGATGAAACTCCTCAAATACTTTAGGCAATCATATAGTGATTTTAGTATTTTCATCGAGAACTTAAGTAAAAAGCAACATTTCATAAAGTGGAACTGATGAAGAAGACCAGAAATGGCCAACGTAAGTTCATACTGATATATATATCAGAAAGAAGACAGTTAAGCGACTATGGCAATACAAATAAATAAATGGTTGTGAATGGTTATGTTGTAAATGGTACAATCGAAGTTACCTGATGATGATAATAGAGCCGGAACTCCGTAATTAATCAATGTATACTAGCCGAATTTGGGCTTATAATATGGTACTAGCCAACTGATGATGATGGAACTGGATGGTGTTTATAATAAAACAAATGTATCCTAGCAGTGTTTGGGTTAACTGGAATTGTCATGAAAAATAGGTACTCTGGTTAGTGTATCGGAACTTAAAAGTGAGAAATAGGTAATTTTTTTTTCAAATTTTTTGTTAGTCTCATATAGTGTAATGACTTTTAATTATTTGATTTTAAGATTATTTTCCGTTTGTAATATTGAGTCCATTAGAATCAATAATTAAATAGCTGATTCATTATTGTTTAATTTTAATAGTATTAATTAGTTTTGATTCAATAAATTGCAATCTGTTTTTAACACAACTAAAATATGTTCTGTTTTAATATTAGGTGTGTAGTTATATTGTAAATACTATCTACTTACTCTAAGAAAAATGTTCCTATTTAGGTTAGACATAGATATTATTGAAAAGTACCTAGCTTAATTTATTAATTTTATTATAAGGTTGATTATTTATCATTTATGCCGGCGGACCCCGGCGTCGAATTTATCCGACGAATGTTTTCGTGTCCTATTCGCCAGGGTTGTGTTTGCTGAGACAGAGCATTTGGTCGTGGATGTACGACTCTGGTGAAATAATCTCGACTGTTTGTCGGATTTATCCGACGTGGTTGGTTAAACGATCAACAAGTTTTTGTACTTCTCTAGTCAATCAAAAAGGCGCTATTAATAAAGAGGAGTTGTGATTCCTGATTATCGAATACTTGGTTTTTAATTTAAATGTTTAATCCAAAATATCCCTACTTAGAAGAATAACTTAATTTTTCTCTATTGTAGTTTTTTTTTATCATTACATCTTTAGTAAAGTGAAATTATAAAGGTAAAACTACATTGGGCACACGTGGGCCACGTACACCGATCAGGACGCGTCGGTCTCCATACATTTTATATGGCAACTAGATTTGTTAGAGCTACTTGAGCTACATTAGATCTACGCCACGCGACGCCACGTCACGCGATGCGCATACGATATACAAATCAGGCGTGGCCTACGTGTGCGTTAGTCTAACATTGTTCTCGTTAAATTTTAGATCTAGAATGGTTCCTAATAAAGTCTAAAAATTATTGATACCATTTATTTTATTTTTACCATTAAATTTATTAACACCTGGCACATTAACAACACAAAATATGTGTGTAATATTTCATTAAATAAACTAGTGTTTATGTCAATAACAGACATGCTCAGTATTTAATAAATACTAATGAAACTTTATTTTATTCAATATTAAATCATTTTGTACAATATAATGTAGAAAAATGAATATTGGGATAGCTATACTCGTTTACACATGATCTTGTATAAATTTGAGTTTATACTTTTACATATACTGCAAGAAATAATCTTGTGACTGTCATCCTAAAATAAGAACCACTGTGAGCGCAGGCTTAGGCCGTGTTTACGTAGACGCGGCGCGTCGCGCGGCGCGTTGGGCGTTTCGTCGTACATTGCAGCAGCAGTACCTCTACCATGAGTTTTAAGCAATAGTATTCGTCGCTACTCGATATCGACGCCGTAAATATTTTGTATGGCAAATTTTGGTTCTGCAAGTGACCGCTAGAGGCGCTGCAAAATTTGCCATACAAAATATTTACGGCGTCGATATCGAGTAGCGACGAATACTTTTGCTTAAAACTCATGGTAGAGGTACTGGACGCGACATCGCTCGCGCAAACACACACCTATTTCAATGTACGACGGACCGCCCGACGCGACGCGTGGCCGTGAACGGGCACTTATGGTCGTCCGCAAATCGTACGTACCGAGCCCGAGTCGTCGACGGCGTGTAGTGTTCCACGTGCGCCTCAAAGGCATGTCAGCAAAATCGTAGGGGTCCAACAGAGCCGATGCCCGCCAGTGCCACAGTGAATTTCTGAAAAAGACACCCGTGGTCATAGAATGGAAAGGGTAATGAAAAGACACAGGTGTAGTTTTAGTCAGTAAAAGTCTGGATGTTCGATTACAGAGACGCGGTGCTGCGCGGCGCGTTGGGCAGTCCGTCGTACATTGATAATTATGTTAGTTTTAGCACGAGCGATAACGCGGCCCGCTGCTGCAATGTACGACGAACGCCCAACGCACCGCGCAACGCGCCACATCTCCGTAAACAAACCCTGGGACTCCACCCTAGAGCGGGAAAAGTCACATGAAGACATTGATTATGCGTACAGCTAAGGAGTGGAATTCCCTGCCGGAGTCTTTGTTTCCTGATAGCTATAACTTAGGAGTCTTCAAGTCAAGAGTGAATAGGTACTATTTCTAGGTTAGCGTGCTCCATCGTTAGCTACATCATCGCTTACCATCAGATGAGATAGTAGTCAAACGCGAGCCTCTACAAAATTAAAAAAAAACTGGTCAAGTGCGAGTCGCGCTCGCATACCGAGGGTTCCGTACGGACTAACTTATATAAATAGTTCAATTCCCGAATCGAGTCTCGAAGATTTTTCCGACACAAAAAAAGAATTTCTTTTTTCTGACTAAAAATTTACAGTTTTCACATTTATTCCTATATTTGTGGTATGAGGGTCTCATACCACAAATATAAGAATGAGAGGGTCTTCATGCTAAATTTCAGAGTTCTAATTCAACGAGAAGTAGCCCATGAATCCCTTGAGAATGTCGAAATGTACGTTTTTTGCTACTTTATGTCGGCTGTATCTTTTTTGTCATCAACTAATAAGTTTGATATTGTCCCAGTTTCAAAGGACGGCAGACCTGAGTATAATTATGTTTTTAATTTCAACTCAATACCTCCTCGCAATCACGTGACAAAGGGTTGAATTGACAAACAGACAACAAACTGATCCTATATGGGATCCGTTTTTTCCTTTTGAGATACGGTACCCTAAAAAAGACGTCCTAAAATAAGAAGCTTAAACAGTCTCGTCAAACATCAAACCAGGAGCAGATCCGTTTTAAAATTAACGTTTAACAACAATGGGATAATCGTTAACAATGTAACCCTTTCGCATAGTTTAAAGGGTCCGAAGTGTAAACACTGGTCTCTGGGGATCGGTTGTAAATGAGCAAATGTTTTCAGTTAGTTTGACATATTTTGACTAAATATCGGATTTGGAGGAGGCTTTAAAAAGATTTTGCTGAGTAATCCTGTTATGGTCGGCTACCTGTGTTCAGTGTTGATAGCTTTAAGGGTTGATTCTATAGTTGGTTCAGTTCTGTTGTTGTTTAAGTAATTGATAGTATTATTTATGATTTCAATAGCTGCGTTTTGTTTGTTGCTACTTTTGCTGATCATCGTATTTTTGGTTTATTATATTATAAATATTCATCGATTTACATTCTAAGTGATAGACAAGCCCGTTCAGGGAAACTATTTGTCACAATACTGAGACGTTAAAACAAAAGTTTGCTGCAGCGCTAAATTGTCATTATGACGTCTAACAAAACTTTTAAAACTTACAGCGCTTAAATACTGCAAAACATCATCAAGTCAAGTTGTACGGCATGCAATACATTGAAGTTAAGCAAAGTGATTGTACGGCATGCCTAATCTAGTGCGTAGTACATATATATCGATGTAAATATTATATTAGTAAAACAATTAAGTTTAAGCACAGCAGCAGTTTTAGGTTTTTTGTGTTACTTACTGATGTGAACTACGTCTGAGATAAATGTTTAATCATTATTTTTATTTTTTTTATTGTGATAAACTGGTGCTTGACTGCGATCTCACCTGATGCAGTAATGTAATCGTTGATGTTGAGGCGCACTAATTTATTAAACTCTTGCTTTGAAGATACTTAAATTATTAATAATTTATTTAGGTATTTATGATTTCAATTATCAATCAAAAATTATTAAAAGTTCAATCACTGGGTATTTTTTATTGTATAATATAGAAGGTAGTAAAATTAAAAATATTAAATAGTCAAGCGATTTTCAAATTAAAAGTCTATACTAATAAGAAGATTATTCAGAAAGTCCACCCTTGCGTTGTTAACAATTCTACGATCCGGACTAAGCGTTTCGTCTGGTCGTTTATACCGCGTAGGTACACCGGATTGGAACAATTTGCCTGCTGCGGTCTTCCCGTCCGCTTTAGCTTTAAATACACCTGAATTATAAAATTTTGGTGTCTTCAAAGCTAGACTGCTTACCATAGTAAGCAAAGCCGTTGATGTCGATGAAGTGGGTTTGTCAAGCACTGATTTATATATATCTATATATTTTTAAGTATTCGGTATTAAGTATTTTTACGACGTTGGTACAAATGTTTAGTACACAATATATTCGGACATTATGCCCAAATTGACACATTTTTATTTCAATATTTTTTTCTCTGACGATTTGGACGCACAATGTTTAGTGCTGTCAGATAAAAAGTTTTCAAAATACAATATACGGGAAAAACAAGCGGTATTTAACAAAACTATTTTAGTTTGGATTTAAGGTGACCACTTCTAAAAATTTTAAAACTGTTTTTATCGGACTATATTAATGAGCTTCAATGGTAGTGTCCAAATAGTCAGTGAAAAAATATTGAAAATAAAATGTGTTGATTCGGACACTGGCCGAATCGTCAGCAACTCATTTTTTTTTTTTAAATATAAAATCAATTTAATAATTTTTACTAAAATAATGTGTTATTTATTTACTCGCTACTAACCATTCATTCAACTAAAAGTGGTCAACAATTTCATAGTCGTTCTGTGCCGAGTGTGTGGGTCACTGAGATGCAGCTGCGCTCTTTGTATTTAGGTACCTACTTGATCATAAATAACTTTAACTAACGATATAGGTAAGCTTTTTCCTGGTATTGAGTTATAGTTATTTTTTAATAATAAGTACAATAAAATACCTAGTCTAAGTAAATTAGATATTACAGTGACACTTGATTGAACACTCAATAAAAGTACATTATTGATTTTTTAACGCCTGGTTCAACATCTACCTACAACGAGAGTTGAAAATAAAACAATGAAAAAATATGTACATCTTAAATTAAGAGTTTAAATTTATTAGCAAAATCGCGCATAGGATTTTAAGATTTAAAAATTTTATTCTCTGACAACTTGCATTTGCTACTAACTTCACTATATTCATCTCCCCAGCATTAGAAAGTCGACCCTCCTGCCTTTTGAATAGAGAATAACAATAGATTCCGCGAAAAAGAGACAAAACGGTCACCTGATCCCCTGTGTGAGAAAGAGAGCTATACACAATTACCCCTCTATACAGGGGTAAGTTTGGAATACGCATGCGCGGCGGACATTCAACCAAGATGGCTGCCTGTGTTTAGTTCGTATTTTGTTAGTTTTTACTTTAAAAATACAGTTTTCTGTAGTAAAAGTTACTGAAAAGTATTATCAAATAATGTCTTAATGCTTATCTGATAAGGACTGGCCATCTTAGGCTGCAATATGTCCTGTCGTGGCCATATCTTAACATGAAATCCCGGTAAGTTTACGTCATTTTATCTCAAAACAAAAGCAATCATGTTTCGGAAGTTATGTTTTATTTAATCATTATATCAATAATTATTTTTCCAACGATTTTATCCTGAATTTATTTAATATATATGTTGACTGATTTTATTAGAGCTTTGAATTAAATAATTTTGTGGTTTCGAGTTGAGAACAAATCATTTTGTATTGTTTTTTTTTTGTTTATTATTTTATATTACATGTTTTGTTTCCATAATATGTCAAGTCACCAAAATTCATAAAATGTTTGAAAACTTTTGTTTTTATAGTCTTAGCTTTTTTGTTAAGGTTCTGGTGGTTTCTGGAGACTTCAATTTTATTAAGGTTGTCACAGGCAAGTCCTAACTGACTGCAGATGATAACCTCATGGTAGACTTGCAACAAATCTTTCGTAAAAAAAATGTTTGTCTGTTGAATAAAAAATGTTGTTAAGAGACAAGCATTGGAGTTGAGCAATTTTTCCCTAGGCGAAAATCGTTCTTTCACCTCAAAATATTCAGAAGTTTTAATTTATCAAAAATTATAAACCATTTTTATCAAAAATGAAATTTAACACATTTTGACAATCTAAGGAAGATAGGTACTTCTTGATATAAATTGATCATTTTATTATTTAAAATAATATTTGGTACTTATCAAAAACCATTTTAATTTTTTGAGGTACGAAATCATCAAATAAGTACCTTGTCATGTTAAGTGGAGCGAGATAACGTGTTACACTCTGTGTTCCTTCAGTACCCTTTTGCGTTCCAGGGCCACACTATTCACTCTTTCGAATATCTTTGCAGCCCTAGCAGACATTGGCTCTACTGAGCCTTTCAATTTTGCTGACATCTCTTTGTGGGCATGAAACGCAATACGCTCTCGACTCAGGTTTGTTCTTTACCTCTGGTTAGAGTTGTGGAATATTATTATTAATATTATTACCATACGATCGGACGGCGGTGAGCAAGGCAAACGATAAGCAATGATTAGCTATTGCTCATCGTTTGCAAGCCCGGGCCAACGGTGCACTGTGGTCAAGAATAGATCTGCAACTCCCGCCGTCCGAAGTGTCTCCTGCGGCTGTAAAAACTTACAGTCATTTTTCCAGATCATTAAGATACTTAAACTTTACTAAGTAAATGTAAAAAAAAAACCATTTTTCTATTTAAGCCGGTACTAACGATCCAGTTTTATTCCTCATTCGATCGATAAAAAATTCTTTGTTACCAATCAAATGAAAACAAGAACATTTTGGTTTAGTAACAAACACACCTTGGCGTTACAAACCAAGCTATAAATGCAGTTCTGAAACTGATCGTTGTTCGAAATGACCATTAATATTAGCGCCTTAATGATCTTCAAACTTCAAAATTCTGTTCGCCAACGGCAAATCTAAGTTGGTCCGTCCATGCATTCAATACGTTGCTTGAATGACGGGTCTAATTAATCCTAACGTCGAACGATCCAGCTCTCATTGAAGGCGTATCAAAAGAAACCTCCTAATGGATATTTGAATGCCACTATAGTATTTACCTTTAGTACGAATCGACCAAATAGGTTAAGAAAATAGTGATTCATTTAAATACAAAAATGTATAAGGCGATGCCGGGTGCGGGCCACATTATGAGGCTGTCAAAATCAATCATAACTTCTGTCTGCCACAAAGTGGCTGAAGGTGGAATGTATTCAGATAGCCAAACAAGGATACGTGTGGGTATACTATATACTTATCTATTATATTGTATCTAAAAGAGGTAGTACACATTATATTGATTTGTAAATCGTTTTAGCTACTAATGGTAACCAAGTACTTTTATAGTCTGATATTTTTAGAGTTCCGTCTTAATAATAGGGTCACGATTTACCCTTTGGGACTCCGCTGTCCGTCCGCCTGCCAATTCGTCTGTCACCATGCAGATATCTCACGACCAATAATAGGTATACAGCTGAAATTTTTGCATATGATGTACGAGTATATCTGTTGCCGCTATAGCAATATATAATAAAATATTTTTTTAAGCGGGGTTCTCTTACAACATACGTGATTTTGTTGCTGTTTTTTGTTACGGATGGTACGGAAATCTATGTGCTCGAGTCCGAATCGCACTTGGCCGTTTTATTCATTACTCTATCAAGGTATCCATTCCACGTTTCATTTACATATTTTAAAAATAACTATACTTACATGGCGCCCACTTAAATATATTTTTATAGAGCGCCTACTAATTCATGAAATAAATTCTTAATTTATTTCTTTCCAAATTAAACCTTATCGACACTCACTTATACATGTTCTTTGCTTTGATCACTTTCATACGATCAAAGTGCGGAGTTATCAACACCCATAAATTACAATTTATAATTAAACATTACGACCAATTAGTTCTAAAGAGGGAACCGGATTTATTGCTCATGACAAATCACTGTGATAGGAGTTTTGTTTGATGTTTCTTCATGTTCGCTGTCGATACGTTTTTATTTGTTTTGAAACACCTTTTAAAATAATTTTAGACTTATTATGCAAGGTTCATTTAGAAAAGTACTCAGTTTAAAACCAAAAGCGCTCTTGAATTTAATAAAAAGTCTGTTTCTTGTAAGGAAAGTTAAACTGTACAAATCGTAAATAATGAAAAGGCTTATAATAACAATAAAGTTTAATTCGGATAGAATCCATGATACATACATAAAAATAGTTAAATTATAAGCATTAAATAATTAGACAAAATTAAATCACTAAAATTAAATAAAACTATTAAAAAGATGTTCGATGATGTGTGATGAAGAGGCCTTTGCCCAGCAGTGGGACAGTAATGGCTAGAAAAAAAAAAGATGTTGCATACAATTATTTGTATTAAAAATAATTTAAACAAATGTTTTCAAAATAAATAAACATAATCACTCAGTCAACATTAAATTATGTCCGTCAGTTTTCATTAGTTTATGCACGTTAAACTATAGGATGTACTTTTTTTTAATTACTGTTTTAGAGGAATTGTTACTCGCGCCTGACTACTGCCAGTTGTCCCAATCTCATCTGACAATATTTTACTTTTAAAATTCGAATTAGTGTTTTGTTTGTTTCTTTTATTTATAATGTGCCAGTTCTAAAACGAGGCAATGATGAAAGAGTATCTACAATACTTACCTTCACTGTAACTGCTAGAGTCTGTCTAACGAAAGCGCGACCTGAGAAAATGAGGTCAAATAAAAAAATATTGAATATGGTATTACTGTCATACTAGGAGAAAAAAATTTTGATACTTGAGTATTTTTTTGTATTTGCGACAATCGTATAATTCTTTTTGACGAACTATATTCCTAATATGAGGAACACAAAATGTTTAGAAATAAATATACTCAACCAATACGCTTTTAACAGCATCACACACTCAGAAATATTCAATTCCCTTACAAAACAAAAAATAGAATCCACACATACTTCTTCCAGCAAGTTAGAGAGATTAGATCCTATGTTTCAAACAGAATGAGTCAAACAGGGCGTCCCGTTGTCCCCAAAGATATTCTCCAATTCTTTCAGACATTCGCAGTCGAATGGGAAGAGAAGGGCATTGTCATCAGCGAAGCTAAGTAATTTGCGTTTCTCTGATGATATTGTCCTGTTCTCTCCTACAGCCACAGGACTAGAGCAAATGCTGGTTGCTCTACATATAAAAATTTTGAATACCAAAATCATAACCAGCAGCTCCAAAGGAACGTACACGTAGGCGGACAGAATATACAATACGTCTTAAAATATATTATTGTCTACTTGGGCCAAGTAGTGTCTTTCTGGGCCAGATAAGACAAAGAAATAACGTGTCGAACAGAACATACCTGAAAAAGTTACTGGTCCATCAAGGAACTATTTAAGGGCACTTTGCCCATATGGGCACGCTTTAGTGATATCACTAAAGCGTAAGCTTATGGACATGTGTAATCTCCTCATTTGACCTATGGTGTATACAGACTTGGTCTTTGACTAACATCCAAAAGTCTAAACTCAAGGTTTGCCAACCGACCTGGATGTCTTGTGAGTAAGGGACTGAGACCATTAGAAAGAGTGGATGGCTTTTGCACAGCAGTAGAACAATACTGGATAGCTATAATAACCAATACAATACAAAAAGGAGTAAAGATTTATTTATTGGTATATTACTATTATATCAAGAAAGTCACGGGAAAGGTGAATAACACAAAATGTTGAATTTTATCATCCTCAAAATATGCTATTTCATCACATCAATTCGACCGCTTTTGAACGTATAAAGTGCGGTAGTGAAGATATTTCTTCTTAAAGCTTAGTTTTAAGTGTAAAGGTTTTTTCTCCCAAATTCCTTAACGATTCAATGTTTTTTTTTTATTTATTTCGCGCAGTCCTTGAATATCTTCAAGATTACCTATAAACATAAGAAAAATTATTATCATATCGTAAAATATATCTAATAGTCAGTCAACAATGATCAAGATAATAATGTCATACTAACTTAAAAACCCGAGATCAAAAACAACTACTTTCTCTTCTTGTTTTTCTTTAAACTTACTGATCATAGTATTTCACAGCTTTCCTACATAACTTTTTATTGTTTTATCCATGATAAGTAATTATATTTTTAAAATCAATCTTTGTTACAAAATACTGACAATCTTTGACGTGCTTTTGACGGAAACATTATGTTGCCAATTTAATTTAAAAAAAAAACTCCAAGTCGCGCTTTCGTTAGACAGACTCTATCATTAATAGCCGTGTGGGTAATTCAGACTGGATAAATTAAGAATAAATACAAAACTGAGGTCTGCAATGTGCAGTTCTTTGAACTATGTCAAATAGAGCTACTCCCACCCCTCTCTCCGAGGGAGCAAACATTTGCAAATGGTGGCTTAATGTACGCCTAAATCCAAAGATCAGTCTTTTTGTCACGTTTGGAAACAGATCTCAATCAACTGTTTACACATATAGGGCATATATAAACTTATTTGTTTTGTATAATAGTTAAACGCAAAATAAGCTAAGCCTGCAATTTTTTTGTTAGCTTTCGACGAATTTGTCATAATGTAAATGTTCCATCATGTTTGAACATGTGCGCATGTTCAAACATGATGGAACATTACGGGAGTATGTTCCTGTCGTGTTTTTATCTACTTTTATGAGGGTGAGGCCTCTGGCAGAAGCTTGTGGTGGTAATACATAATAGGTACTATATATTATATACATATATTTAAGTGTCCAATTATATTTGGACTATTGTTTAGCGCAAAGACAGTGCGATATGATTTAAGCATTAGATATGCAGTTATTAACTAACTAAAACCGGGCATTAGACCCATTTCGCAAATGTAACAGCTACCAACAACACCGAACAGGACACAAAATCGATACAGCATAACACGTAAACATCACGTTTGGTCACATCACAGCAACATCAGTGGACACAAAAAGTGTGGGATCAACAAAAGAATCTACACGGCGCATTGTCCCAGCCGTCCGGATCATTTATCAACAACGCTCCACTGCCATCGTTCGAGAGCAGATCGCGGATCAATGGAGCCAGCATCGGCCAAGATTAAAATTTTTGCATCGTTATTACAAGTTAGGGTGCAGAAAATATCTGGTAAAGGTATCCATAGAAAATCGGGTCAATATCTATATATATATATAACCCTATTTTTTAATTAGTGCACAAAAAAATGGGGCTCAATCAGTACCCGTTACTGATCATATTTGTGTAGTCAAAAGTTAAAAAAACGAAATCCCAATATTGTCCACGAAAATTTGTCATTATCGGTAAATTCATAATTGAATCATAATTCACAACAGCTACTACTAGAAAATACTAAGCGCAGTGTTTTTCCATTTTTATTGACATTCTTTCATTCATAAACAATAACCTGTACAATGTTTCCATAAATTAAGTAAGATTTTGGGATATAAACAAACGCTCATAACTTTGCTGTTTATGAATATTATGCATTGAGACTTTACTTAAATAATAACAAGATCTTTTCTAATAAGCCCTTTAAGTATTTGCCATAATTAAAAAAGAGTGGTGTATACATATAAAAGGAGAAACTGACTGGGACTAAGAGCACCAGGTTTCCTTTAATGACGTAGGCAAGCAATAAAAGAGGATTTTCTAAAATTCGCTCGTTAAAGGGATGAAATGGAGGTCCAAAGTTTGTATGGAGAAAACTATTTTGACGCGGGCGATGCCGTTGGCAGAAGCCAGTTTTGGAAACGCATTCATAATGCGTTATGCTAAGGACTGGAATTCCATGCCGGAGTTTGTGTTTCCTGATAGCTACGACCTAGGGTCTATAAGTAAAGAGAGAATAATTATGGTACTTCGAGGCAAGCGTGGTCCTTCGTCGACCACATAATAAATCTGGTAGGATAGTGGTCAAATGATATCAATGATAAAAAAAGTATCCATTTAGGTATCGGTGGTAAAATTAATATTCAAAAAAAGACCAGGGTCGCAAAAGTATAAAAAATACTCGTAAACCCTAATACGTACGTGTTATATGTTAAATTTAAGCTTTATTTTAAATTTTTTATGGCGTCCTTACCGGTTAAAACTAGCATTAAAATCTACTTTATTATTGATTTATCGGTTCAGGGTACTTACTACAGTCATTATTCGAAAGAGCTACAGTGACCCTGGAAAGAGCAACGAGCTGGGTTTAAGTCAGTAAAATTCTGACATTGCCTCGGTACACACAGAGCGAGAGAATTTGTTTGCTGATTTTCTACCTAAAATTCTTTGAACATGGCGTACACTACTCTGGCATTCGATGGTTTGTATTAAACTCAAATCATTCAATTCTAAGTTAGCCACTACAATTTACATAAAATACAAATTAATAAACTTAGCGGCATAATCAACTGGTGTCATAATTTTAGTATCATAATCATGTATTTATGTTCAAACTGGATATATATAGACTTATTCAGTTGTAATCAAGTTTTACATGGACAAGTATGAAATGGTGATCGTTTACCCGCCACCGTATAATAGCCATTATTATAATTCTGCAATTTAACGCCTTTTTGCGAAGTTTATAATGACTTAATTTATGAACTGCACATTTTTTCTTTTGTTCAAAAGAACGATAGACTCTTGTTGAGTGGTACATTATACAAATTTGGTTTGAATTTCGAATCAGCATTTTTTCTTCTTCTTTTTTCAAAATTAAAAATAAAATTGAGTGGCTCGAAGTTATAAAGTTTAATGTTTATGAAGGTTTTAATATAATATTACTTCTGCTTGTTAATACAGTAATGTTCAAGAAAATACAGTGACGACCGCTTTGACATTTTATTATGCTTTTGTAGATAATAATGGCGGTAATATTGGCGTGTTACGAAGTAATGAGTATAATTATTTGAACGGATGTAAAGAAGGCCTTGTTATTTTTCACTTAGTGGGCACTAATGTGTGGTATATTCACAAAAGACGAAATAGAATACCTACAATCATAATATTGCTATGTATTTTAACAGTGTTTTCATAATCTTTAACTAAATTTAATCCACAAAAAGTCTATCCTTTTGCTAACTTTTGCACTACTCTTTTATTTGTTCCTTTGGTATATTTAGGTCGTCCGAAATTCCATTTCTGTACAAAACTTTTCCTTCACCTAATTTTATACCCGTCAAAACTACAATTGTCAGTCTCCGTTCAAATCAAAATCGTAACGTCATTTACCTGACCGTAACACGGCATGACGTGCCCGCAAAAATGTCCATTGACCGTCCAATTTCATTTGATCCGTACAGTAGAAGAATACACGTTTAATTTTGTTTTAGGTTGAGAGCTCAAGTGTGGCTGGTTGGTTTGGCGTCAATGTCACTTATGTGCTTAACCCGGCGAGTGGATGGAGGAAATGATGGATGCTAGCAACCCGGCCGTTGTTGTAACTATCTGGAATTGTATGGAGCTGTTAAGACGAAAGTAGAGTTATATTTGTATAAATTATTGTGTTAAGCGATCTCATCAAGTAAACTTTTCAGTCATAAATCAATAATTTAAGGGTCTGTTTCACTGCCAACGATCACGTTCCTGTTAATTTACTTGGAAGGTAATTTCGTACAAATTCTGTTCCATTTCTGAAAGTTAGTGATTAGCGGCTATTTGCACATCATGATTCAAGTTTTTTTAGGGTTCGTAATTCAAAAGGAAAAAAAAAACCGGAACCCTTACTTATAGGTTCACTTTGTTGGCCGTCTGTCTGGTTCATAAGGTACTTCCCGTTGACCTAGAACCTTGAAATTTGGAATGAAGCAGTCTTTTAGCACATATATAGGACAAAAACTGAAAACTGAAAATTTATAGTTACTTCACAAAATGGAAAAATCTTTTTTTTTATTCGGAAAAATCTTCGAGACTCGATTCGGGAATTGAACTATGTATTTACGTAAGTTACTTAGTACGGAACCCTCAGTGGGTGAATAAGACTCGCACTTGCCCAGTTTTTGTTAGGTAGGAAATCCTCAAACATCTTTTCCCGCTGTGAATGGAGCGAAAGAGAGTGTCAGACTTATACTGACTAAAACCCCTATGATTCGACATTTGCCATTTGTGTTATAGGCCTTGGTAAGTCTTTCGAACAATACTGCAACCCTGGCAAATACCCGTAGGCGCGGGCTTGCGGACGGCGTGCAATGGGTAGCACGCTGTCCGATCGTCCAGTAACCGACCGGACCGAGCCCAAGTCGTCGACGGCGCGTTCTGTTCCCGCGCGCCTCAAGGAGCTGTCAGCACACCGAAGAGACCCAGCCTGCTAACTGGCAGACAGGCAGGCAGGGTCGAAGCCTGCTGGGGTCAAGGGCCGTTTTCTGAGAGGAAGGCTCAGCCCCGGCACTATAGGCTACGAAGGAAGTCAGTAAGAGTCTGACACTACATCCCGCTCCACCCAAGGGCGGGATTTGTCATTGGATTATTTTACCTACCATAAAAAAAAAAAAAAACTATAAATACAATGTAGCTGGAGAGGTTATATAGAATAGGTTAGTTACAAGTGTTCAAACATTTCGCAAGCGCTTATCATTATTACACTTATTATTATTATCTGTGAAGTTTGATCTGTCAATAAGTTTTATAAATTTAATTTAGTTATGATCGTGATATGTATATAAGGACTAAGCCTTATTTACCATTTCCGTGATACAAAACAAAAACCAAATACATTTTATACGACTACCAGCACTCGTCGACGCGGGCTTGCGGACGACGAGCAATGTGTAGCTTGCCGTCCGGTAACGTTTGGACTGAGCGCCAGTCGTCGATGGCGATTATGATTATGATTATTGCCCAACGCCAATCACAAAGAAATGTTCTGGGCTCGTAGGGGCTCAGCAATGGCGTCTTATGTCCGCATTGTCCGCTAGGGCTACGGGGAATTTCTGAAAAGGAGACCCGTGGCCCTAGAACGCAAATAGGAACTGAAATACTAGTGTGGTTTTAGTCACTAAAAATCTGACACTCCCTCCCATCTCTCACCTAAAAAAATCTAGATTTTACAACTTGATCTTAAACAAGGTGTATCAACATCTCTATGACTATACTTTGTACAATTTTCCCAACGCTTCGGCCAGACCCTCCGCGCGCACAAATTCCAAATTGTTTTTGAGTGACGGCTAAATGTAAGTTAGCATTGTTTGAGCGACGCACCGCACTAGGAAACGGGCTCTTTCTCTAATTATTTCTGTTCTACCCGATGCGATGTTATAACACTGTTTGAGTGTTTGTTGCTAGTTCTTAGACGTATTGGGGTTACGGGGAGGTATTAAAAAGTTAGTTTTGGAGTTCTAGATTTTCATTGCGTTAAGGACACTGATACCCGTATTTATGAACAAGTAAAACTAATTACTTGAGTAAAAAAGTTTTCTAACCTCAAGTAATTACTTAATAAGAAATTACTTAGGAACAAGTTCATCATCTACCCCGGTCATCAGGGGGAGTTGAAACGGCGAGAGATGTCGTGCGGTGTTCCGCAGGGATCGGTACTAGGGCCGCCCTTGTGGAACATCGGGTACGACTACGTGCTGCGCGCCGACCTCCCCGACGGGGTCAGCGTGGTCTGTTACGCAGACGACACGCTGGTCCTGGCGCGGGGACGGTCGTACCAGGCGGCGGTCGAACTAGCGACGCGCGGGGTTGCGACAGTCGTGGAGAGGATACAGCAGTTGGGACTCGAGGTGGCATTGCACAAGTCCGAGGCCATGTGTTTTCACGGCCCTCGGAGCGCGCCACCTCCGGGCTCCCAATTAACGGTAGGAGGAGTTCACATCGGCGTCGGGTCGACGATGAAGTACCTGGGACTCGTCCTCGACAGCCGGTGGAACTTCAAGGAGCATTTCCGACGTCTGGCTCCCAGATTGAACGCGACTGGGGCTGCGCTCAAGCGGCTCCTGCCGAACCTGGGGGGTCCAGACGCCTCCTGCCGGAGGCTCTACGCAGGCATCGTTCGGTCCATGGCCCTTTACGGTGCGCCGGTGTGGGCGCCATCGCTACGAAAGCGAGTGGCGGCCCGGCTAACCGCCTGCCAGAGGGTCATGGCCATCCGGATGATCCGCGGATACCGTACGGTGTCCTGTGAAGCGGCGAGCCTCCTTGCTGGCCTACCACCATGGGATTTGGAGGCAACAGTCCTTGCACACATGCATGATCTACGCGTGGAGATGCAACGTCGGGGCGAAACTCCGCTGCCGCGACAAGTCGCGGCATGGCGGACAGAGCTCCGGCGGGATCTCATGGTGAAATGGCGAGAGCGATTGTCGCAACCTCGTGCTGGGCACGCCACGATCGAGGCGGTAAGGCCCCTCTTTGAGGCGTGGCTGGAAAGGCCCCACGGCGTCGTCACCTTCCGTTTGGCGCAGGTGCTGACCGAACACGGCAAGTTCGGTCCGTACCTGTACAAGATTCGTGCGGAGACGACGCCCGGGTGTCGCCACTGTGCGGACCGCCCGGTGGACACGGTGGAGCACACAGTCGAGGTGTGCCCCGCTTGGGAAGAGCATCGCCGTGTCCTCGTGGGGGCGATCGGCGGCGATCTCTCGCGCCGGGGCTTGGTTCAAGCCATGCTCCGGAGCGAGGAGGAGTGGCAGGCGGTCGCCTCCTTTTGCGAAGCAGTAATGCTAGTAAAGGAGGAGGCCGACCGCATTAGGCAAAGGCGCACACGCCGCCGCCGCCGCCGGGTTTCCGATCCCAATTTCCGGCCACCGTAGGCGCGGGCTCGCGGACGGTGGGCAATGGGTAGCTCGCTGTCCGTCCGTCCGGTAACAGACCGGTCCGAGCTCAGGTCGTCTACGGCGCGCACCGTTCCCGCGCGCCTCAAGGAGTTGTCAGCAAACTGTAGGGGTCCAGCAGGGCCGAAGCCTACTGGGGCCAAAGGTTATGTGAGACTGTCACCAAAGGCCCCAGGATAAAGGCAAGGAACGGAAAGGTAGGTTTTTAGTCAGTAAAAGTCTGACACTGTTTCCCGCCCCACCCAAGGGCGGGATTCGTCATTGGATGATTTTACCTACCAATAAAAAAAAAAAAAAAAAAAAAAAACTTAGGAACAAGTAATTACTTCTTTATAAATACGGGTGTGAGAAATGATCTTACGGTTCGTAACTAAATAATTGAATAGACTAAGCTATTGTAAATAAAATTGTCTATTTACATCTGCCATGTAAGGCCCACTGCCATGTGCAGTGGGCAGGGTGGAGAAAGACTCGATGGGGCGAAAGGTTCTGGAGTGGTGCCCGCATATCAGAAGACGCTGTGTTAAGAGGCCTCTCACAAGATCAATGGAATCAGCTGAATCCTGATTCCTGCCATTTTGAATTAGTTGAGGACAGTTTTGTTCGGAAAATGTTTTTTTTTTTTTTGAGATTTTTCTATAACTTCCTCAAATATTAAATTCCATAGACCGAAGCAGTATCTAAAATAAGACCACACATTTTTCGTATAATCATTATTACTTGGCATTATTTAAACGACGTGCCTCACTTGGAAACCGGTTCTTTCTCTAATTAATTATTATTTATCTTCTGCTGGCCGTAATAACACTGACTGTTTGTTGCTAGTTTTCAGACGGATTACAATTGTAGGGTTTGGTTTTAAAGGTACAGAATTTCATGATCTGTTGGGTTTTTTTTAGGTGGCATATCATCCATTTTATTCTCCCACTCTAGGGTTGAGCCTGCCGTGACATGTCGCGGCAGGCAGAGACGCAAGGCGGACAGAGCTCTGACGGGATCTCATGGTGAAATGGCGAGAGCGACTGTCGCAACCCAGTGCTGGGCACGCCATAATTATGGCGGTAAGTCCCCTCTTTGAGGTGTGGCTGGAAAGACCTCACGGCGTCTATACCTTCCACATGAGAGGATGAATGACCCCTGCTTCATCACTTTCCTTAGTATGATATTGCTCCATCTGTTTCTGTCTTTGAAGGTGTGAAGGGAAATAGACTTCATCCGCACAAGTCTGGATTCTACAATTACATATTGTATACCATTATACACTGTTAAATTTTAGTCGTTTTATCCCGCGGAGGGTAATGGACCCTCGGTACATGAAATACTATCGATATGTAAAGGAAAAAAAAATACTTTTATTCAAAAACTCGAATTAATATACGCATATCATTTTCTGATCATTATTGTCCCTAAATGGAATGTCATTGTAGGAATGTGTTATTAGATATTTTTTTTATTATGTTTCTTGTTGTTGTTATTAGGTACTTTCTAAAATAAATATACCAAGTTAAGTAATAAATGACAGAGTTAAAATTTAAAATTAATTAAGTAAAAGTCCACTCGCCAAATTCTTGAACGAACCCGCCGTACCACGAAGGATTGACGGGCAAACAAACAAAACTCTGAAAGGAAATTCTCAAAGTTTCCAGCCATTTTTATTTACCCAAGAAATCTCATTAAAGCGAACACTTGGACGGTTATTTTTATTCTGGAAGAACGGCATAGTTTTTGTTGTCGATTTTATCTGTTTTAGTGGAAAGTTTAATGATAATGGAATTTTGAAACAATAATGAGAATTATGAAAGCACTAGCCTATACAGGTTGAATGTAGGTCACATAAAAAGTAATATTTTTTCTAATGACGTTGTACTGTAGGTAGGGCTGTCGGTTAGGTTAGGTTAGGTTCACTACGGGCGCTTTAAAGACCCATCAGATGATCCATTAACGGCCTTTTAGAAACCGGACTATCCGTTCCAAAACTAAAACTACTAATTCATAAAAAAAACATTACTTTTAATATATGCGAAACCCGAAACAAGTGTCTAGTATTTTTTATGTAAAGAATCTATGTTAAAAATTGCATGAATCTATGTTAAACATTGCATAACTGTATCATGGAAAATCACAAAGTTATAAGCTTGTTATGTTACCTTGTTGTCCGCACAAATACATGGTTACCAGGTCGTCTGGGCGACTGAAATGTAGGGTTATTTTGCACCTGCCGTGACGTGACCTGTGTTTTACTTAGTGTCGGCGTTGTCCAACTAGTGACATTTTTTAAATATTTTTTTGGAAAAAATATATTTATTCTAGAAATAATGAAATGAAAGAAATAATGAATAAAATGTTTAATTATATGTATTTTAATGGCGAAAGTTTGTAAGAGTAAATTTGATCCTCCTTCACGCTAAAACGGCCAAACGTATTTTTTTTTTTTTTTTTTTTTTTTTTTATGGTAGGTAAAATCATCCAATGACAAATCCCGCCCTTGGGCGGAGCGGGAAGTAGTGTCAGACTCTTACTGACTAAAAACCTACCCCGTTCCTACGTAGCCTATCGTGCCGGGGTCGAGCATTCCTTTCGGAACTAACCCATGACCCCAGTAGGCTTCGACCCTGCCTGCCTGCAGTTAGCAGGCTGGGCCTCTTCGGTGTGCTGACAGCTCCTTGAGGCGCGCGGGAACAGAACGCGCCGTCGACGACTTGGGCTCGGTCCGGTCGGTTACCGGACGATCGGACAGCGTGCTACCCATTGCACGCCGTCCGCAAGCCCGCGCCTACGGTGGCCGGAAATCGGGATCGGAATCCCGGCGGCGGCTGGGGCGAGCGCCCCGTTGCCTCTGCCTGATGCGGTCGGCCTCCTCCTTTGCTAGCATTACTGCTTCGCAGAAAGAGGCGACCGCCTGCCATCCCTCCTCACTACGGACCATGGCCTGAACCAAGGCCCGGCGAGAGAGATCGCTGCCGCCGATCGCCCCCACGAGGACACGGCGATGCTCCGCCCAGGCGGGGCACACCTCTACAGTGTGCTCCACCGTGTCCTCCGGATGTTCCGCACAGTGGCGACACCCGGGCGAATCCTCCGCACGAATCCGGAACAGGTACTTAGCGAACTTTCCGTGTTCGGTAAGCACCTGCGTCGTGCGGAAGTTGAGAACGCCGTGAGGTCTTTCCAGCCACGCCTCAAGGATGGGCCTTATCGCCCCAATTGTGGCGCGCCCCGAACGAGGTTGCGATAGTCGTTGGCGCCATTTCGCCATGAGATCCCGCCGGAGCTCTGTCCGCCATGCCTCGACTTGTCGTGGCAGCGGAATTTCGCCCCGGCGTTGCATCTCCATGCGCTTGTCGTGCATGTGTGCAAGGACTGTTGCCTCCAGATCCCACGGCGGTTGGCCAGCAAGGAGGGTCGCCGCCTCGCGGGAGATCGTTCGGTACCCTCGCACCATGCGTATTGCCATGACCCTCTGGCACGCATTCAGCTGGGCCCTCGGTTGCTGTGTCAACGTCGGTGCCCACACCGGAGCCCCGTAGAGAGCCATGGACCGAACGATTCCCGCGTAGAGCTTCCGGCAGGAGGCGTCTGGTCCCCTGAGGTTGGGCAGGAGCCGCCCGAGAGCAGCCCCAGTCCGATTCAGTTTGGGAGCCAGACGTCGGAAGTGCTCCTTGAAGTTCCACCAGCTGTCGAGGACGAGTCCCAGGTACTTCATCGTCGACCCGACGCTGATGTGAACCCCTCCTACCGTTAGCTGGGAACGCGGTGGTGGCGCACCCCGAGAGCCGTGGAAGCACATGGCCTCGGACTTGTGCAGTGCCACCTCGAGTCCCAACTGCTGGATCCTGTCAACGACCATCGCAACCCCGCGTGTCGCTAATTCGACCGCCGTCCGGTACGACTCTCCCCGCGCTAGGACCAACGTGTCGTCCGCGTAGCAGACCACGCTGACCCCGTCGGGGAAGTCGCCGCGCAGCACGTAGTCGTACCCGATGTTCCACAAGGGTGGTCCTAGTACCGATCCCTGCGGAACACCGCACGACATCTCTCGACGTTTCCACTCTCCCTGGTGACCGGGGTAGATGATATACCTCTCCGATAGGTAGGCCTCGATCACACGACAGAGGTAGTCGGGCACCCGGTGGTACCGGAGTGCCGTTCCAATGCAACTCCAGGGCAGGGAGTTGAAGGCGTTGGCAATGTCCAAGGACACTGCCACGACACACCTGCCCTGGGACACCGCATCCCCCGTCGTAAGGGCTCGCACGCGCATGATGGCGTCCACCGTGGAGCGCATCCTGCGAAAACCGAACTGTCCGTCCGACAGGTCCGGCCCCACCCTTGCAAGGCGCGCGACGAGGCGGTTTGCAATGACTCTTTCAAAGAGCTTGCCCACCTCGTCGAGCAGCACAATGGGCCGGTACGCGGACGGAGAGTCCGCAGGGCGCCCAGGCTTCGCTATGAGGACCAGTTTCCCCGTCTTCCAGCGAAGTGGGAACTGGCCCCTCTCCAGACATGCGCTAAAGAGCCCCCTCAATCGAGGCCCGAGAGCCTCCATAGCCAGGACCCAGGCCCTCCCAGGCAGGCCGTCAGGTCCTGGGGCGGTATTCTTGGCACTCAGCCTTCGTACCGCCACTCTCATCTCTACCTCGGTCACCTCTGGAACATCGTCGTCGTCGTCGTGGTCCGCGTCAGGTACTGCCGGTGTTGGCGGAGCCATAGACGGGGGGGAGTGGAGTGTACCCCCCGCGTAGGGAAAAAACGGCCAAACGTATTTGGTGTATATGGCGCATGTCCGGGAATAGCACATACTTTTTATCCCCGGAGTCCCTTCCAATAGTTTTCTACAAACACGTGGGTGATCTCGCCAGCAGAAACTAGTTATTGATAAAATGCTTATTGGATAGCTTGGTACTATTAGGTATTTTACGTTGTGCGCACAGCTAAGGACTGGAATTCCCTGCTGGAGTCTGTGTTCTCTGATAGCTACAATCTGGGGACCTTTAAGTCAAGAGTGAATAGGCTACTTCTAAGCAAACGTGCTCTTTTGTCTACCACATCGTCGATTTCTACCAGGTGAGACAGTGGTCAAATGTGAGCCTATCTAAAACCAAACTAAACAACGCGTAGGTATTTCGCTGGCAAAAGCTAAAATACTTGATAAAATACTTAATGGATAGCTTGGTACCATTAAGTATTTTATCAAGTATTTTACGTTATTAAAGTATTTTTGTCTTTTATGTTAAGAACTGGAATTCCCTGCCGAAGTCTGGATTTTCTAATAGCTATAATATAGGTTACTTCTAGGCAAACGTACTCAGTCGTAGATCACAATAGTCGCTTTCCACCAGGTGACATAATGGTCAAACGTGAGCCTATTTAAAAAAAACACGTGGGTGACATCGGTCGCAGAAGTTATTCATTGATGAAATATTTAATGGATAGTATGGTACCATTAAATAATTTATCAAATATAACCTTAGTCACCAGTTTTATCTATGTAACTAACATATATGAAAGATTAAAAAAACTCATCTCTTTACGCGTGAAGTGAACCCATTAACTCTGACATTTGATTTGTTACGAAAAAAAATATGTGTAAGAGTTTTATTTTTTATTTATTTTTTGAGAGAAAAAATAACTGTTGATTACCGTAATCTTTGTTTTATGTTATATTATATAACATGTAAACTGTATAAAATTATTTAATTCCCTTTGTTTTACTTTTCATATCGTAATTAAGTCGCAAAATGGTGTTTTAGTGTATTTTTTTTTTGTGATGTAATTCTACTAAAATACTCCTAAATATTAAAATATGTATAAATAATTTGTTATTTTTTGTTGCAGATATGGAGCTCCACGCATTGCATTCAATTAAATATTACACAGATATAAATATAGGTATAATTAGTTTTATTTCTGTTACCCTGATTTCATTCACAAGTCAAGTAAGGAATCGTCCGGTAACCTTCCCGACCGAGACCACGTCGTAGAAAGCGGGTACAGTTCCAGATAAAACGCCTACACGAAACATTAGGTTTAACGGGGTTTAACCTTACGTTTCGTGGAGGCGGTTTATCTCTGACTGTATCGAGTAGTGGCATAAAATAGCAAGTGTATATTTTTTGAATTTTTAACTGGTTCGATTTGGGTAAACTTGTCGAGTTTGTGAATGTAGTTATGGTTCTTTAAAAAAATAAAAGAACGAAAGAACCTTTATGTAAAGTAAGATATTTCCAAGATTTAAGGTAGTTCTCCTCTAGGACGGGTGCAATAATTTTATTCCACCTTGTATATAGTCCACCTACGAGTATTTAGGTATGAAGGTACCTAAATATGTACCTATTTTTTGTATGTCATTTATAAGAGACAGTTCTTGCTGTGGTGAAAAAAGTAACTTTTACTTTGCAACACAGTGCTTGTTTACGGAGACGCGGCGCGTTGCGTGGCGCGTTGGGTGGTCTGTCGTACATTGCCATTTATGTTTGTGTTTGCGCGAGCGATGACGTGGCCCACTGCTGCAACGTACGACGAATACCCAACGCGCCGCGTAACGCGCCGTGTCTCCGTAAACACGGCCATAGTCAACCATATACAGGTTAAAAATTGTAAAAATAAAAATGAATTTAGAGGAAATTTACGGATCCAGTTAAGGAGTAAAAATTTTGAGCTCGCATCTCAGAACCTGCTGAAGTACCTAAATTATAAAAGCTGTAGGTGTAGATACTAATCATTACACAAAGTATATCTGCACTTGTCTTTAGTATCCACCTGGAGACGTAGAGGTCTACGAATGGCTACGAAGTACTGCAAAGCGCCTACGAAACGTCTACGCAGCGTATCAAGCACTTTTGCAAATTTTACACTGTCCCTCTCGCCTAATATCTATCTAAAAAAAGATCTCGAATTCGACAAATAAAAATTCTTTTTTCGGTTAAAGAGGGAGATCTTCATTGACGCCCAAACTGTCTCGCGAAAGAGTTAGACTCTTACTAACTTTAGTTAGTAAGACCACACCTTTGCCAATATAATTCTAAAACTATCACAGCTCTTGGTATAAGCCCTTTCTTGTTAAGTGGGAGGCTTATTTTTTCTTAGGAGCCTGGTCTCAGTGTGGAGAGACAACATGTTACGCGTTTTTTTTTTATGGTAGGTAAAATCATCCAATGACATATTCCGCCCTTGGGCGGAGCGGGAAGTAGTGTCAGACTCTTACATACTAAAAACCTACCCCGTTCCTTCGTTGCCTATAATGCCGGGGCCGGGTATCAGAGCTGCAGTATAGAAAGGATGATGGTAGTTTTTCGATTCAGTGTATGCTACCTCTTTTGGGGCTTCAGTGTGGGGTATATAGAAAGAATGTCATTAAACATGAGCACTTAATAACATCACACGCTGTCACTGGTGTTTAGCGGCGGTATTAGTAAGGTCGCGTCGAGAGCGAGTTCGAACGTTTGACAAGGGGCGACACTTTGACTAATGGTGTTTCACGTCACTTCTCTTACTTTCGCCGAGACGCCGGCTGAGTAGACTTTGGAGTTGGGCCATTTTGAGTTAGTAAGTATGCAACCGTGTGCAGAAGCGGTGATTACCAAACTAAAAGTTAGACCCTTGTGAGACTTATATCATGAATACGAGTACGAAGAGGACATTTAGTTATATCCGACTTCAAACAAAGATTTTCTAAAGAAAAACGCTCATTCGAAATAATATATACAATAATAGTTAAGTAGTAGAAATGTGTACACAGACAGTAATAAAAAGGAAGAAAGAAAAATATTTGTTTATCTGGCTTACACAAATAGTAAAATTGTAGAAGCAAATACACAGAAACATAATTTTGAAAAAAAAAATACACAAAACATTCTGAAATGCACCAAATAGGTTCAGCAAAAAGCCAGACAACTACATAGCACCGACTTAACGCTAGTTTTCTACTGAACCTTTGAGAGTACGGAAGCAGTTTTGTTAGATGTGAGGTACAATTTATCTATATTACTAGCTTCTAAAAGTAAACAATATTATTCTATGCCACTCAATGATAAAGTAGCAAGTAGTTTTTGAATTTATTTATTCTAAACAAGATGTCGTTAAAGGTGCAAATCTTTCCTAATAATTTCTTATAATAATATTACACTAGTATAAATAATTGTGTAGTGAATGATAATAACTACCTTAAAACATTAACGTACGTTCATACTCTAGTTTCAATAGCTTAATCTTAGAAACTGTTAGTTTATAGTGTGGAGATGGTTAGTAAAGATGCTAAACTGATAATACTGCTAATAAACTGATTTTCTTTCTTTCCTTCTTTTCAAATCCGAATCAAGAAAAAAAATTGCTAACTTTTTGTAACGATATTAATACATATTATATATATTCTATGTAAGCATAATATACTAGCATCAGTAACTACATTCCACGCATTACTTAGTACCATTGACATTCACATTCACATTTCTTGTTCAAAACATGTTTTTTAAAACAGCATTCGTCTCTCGAGCTTTCTCAAAGAATTATTCGCACACCAATATATCCTAAGTCCCTAGCCTACCCAGCCGACCCGTAGCACCGACTTCTTTCGGCGGCAGCACTCGGCTAGCAGAACACATTTATTGGACTGAGCCGAACGTGAGTGAACGCTATTGTTTTTGAACTCTCAACTTTGCATAATGTATTGATAGACGAAGTTTCTACTGTATTTAATAGGTTAATATTATATCTATATCTTTATATAAATAATTCTTCTGTAGGTAGGTACGTGTATTTGAAAACTCTTTCTCCTAAACGGCTTGGATGTAATTTTGTGTGTATATTTTTTAAGTGGGTTTCTGGATGGTTTGAGAATACAATTGCTCCCGGTGGGTGAAGCAGCAATCGGATTCTTATTTTTTTTTTACAACATGCCAGTTTTCAAACAAGACAACGTCCGCTGGGACCGCTGATATAGGTATATAAAAGGCAACTATTACTGACCGATCCATCAAGACACGGCTCTAACCACTAAACAATCCGATTTGGCGGATATGACTCTGCCATCAAGACGGACGGCAAGCAATGGGTAGCTCGCCGTCCGGCCGTCCGGTAACGTCTGGACCGATCCCAAGTCGTGACAGCGCGTATTGTTCCACGCGCGCTTCAAGGAGATGTCAGCAAACCGAAGGTGCCCAGCAGGGTCGAAGTCTACTGGGGCCATGGGTAATATAAAAGTGAAACCCGGGGCCCTGGAATGAAGGCAAAGAAGGTACTGGAGTGGGTTTTTAGTCAGTAAAAGTCTCTTTGAGCTGGCTCTGCCTAATAGATAGATCTCGTACAAAAACTTTGGAGCCCTTGTTCCGCTCAGTCGCGTCTTTAATCCTCTCAGTATTAAAGCGGTGAAGGTCGCGTTTAAGAGACTTTGGGATCCGTCTATTGAGCTGCTGACATGCACGCATCGCCTGAAGACTGCAGAATCATATCACGCCTCTACTTCATAAGCTCGTGATTTCGATCAGAGAGCCTCTTGTTTTTATTTGTAAAGAACTTCTTCGACTGTCTGGACAGTTCCCACGCAGGTAGTTATTAAAACTTTAGTGGATGCACTAAGAATGGATTTTCAGAATTCAGAGTTTGAGATGATGGTCCAAAGTTCGTATGGAGAATTCTATTGTCACGCGGGCCTGACCGCTAGCAGAAGTTAGTTTACTTATAAAATTAGTTTGGTAGGTGCTCTATTGCGTGGTAAGTACAGGAGCTCTTGACTATATTATATTAAGGGGATTACATCGCCCAAATCCAAAAAAACACCTAGGTTGTTTGAAGTTTCCTTATGTACGATTACCATATAAAAAATGAAGGGGATACTTAAGGACATTACTAATAAATTGTATTGATTACGTTTCTCAAAAAAATACCCTAACTCTAGAAAAAAAATCTGGTAAATAGGCCTTTTTGAACATTAATTCCATATTTTCTCGAAAACGGCTATATATTTATACATTTAATTTATACCAAAATATATGTTACGATAAATTGAATAACTTGTATTGTTTTTTTTCGAATTTCATTGAATATCGATAAGTAATCAAGAAAAAACTCGAATCACTACTAACACCCCGCGCGCAGCACCCCCTGCAATGCCTGTTTAGAGGTCAATTCTTCTCTACTAATGTAGAGGTAAATTCTTGAAGGTCATTGAGCGATGTAATACCCTTAACAGTATTTTTTTCTATCTGTCGGTTCCTGATAATTAGCTGGATTTTATGAATGTGAAAATGTGGCTTACGTGGTAATGTCTAGTGATACATCCAACTTTTTACTATTTGCAGGAGTTCTTGAGGTGCTTTTCTATTGATTGTTTAGACTAGGCCAGTTTTTTTTCTGTCAGGGTGTTGGTATGTTCAGATAGTCTCTTTTGGTATTTTTAAGTGATTACAGTATCTGTTATTCAATTACTTCTTCCAGTCTAGTGTGAAAGGGCATGTCAGATTTTTAGTGAATAAAATTACAATTGTGTCTTTTAGCCCCTCTATGTGTTTTAGGACCTTTAGGTTTCCTTTTCAGAAATTCCCCGGCGACGGTTTTGGGAAATCCTTTTTGTTCTGTTAGCGCTCGTCGAGATCGCACGCATATTATTCATTATTGGTCTCTTGGAATATTGCTCGTCATATAATTTTACTTAAATACGGTTACTCTATTGCTGTAACTTTGATAAAGTAATAAATATATCATTAAAATACTAAAGTGAGCGGTTTTACTACAATCCTTACCTACACAATAAATAGGTATCTGGACATTCTCTGTAAGTACGGGTACCTAATCTTAATAAAAATATTATCTACCTCATATAAAACTAAGGCAATGTTTTTTCATAGGTTATGTGAAAACTCCTAGTGTGAGCACTATGTGTTCGCTTCTGGTGTGGCTGAAGAAACACTCTGGACAAATAATGTTTTGACAGTAAAAGGTTTAGACATTCCTGTTACATCGTCTACCAAAAACTGACTCAAACTAAATCAATCTGGAGAATGAGGTCTTCGCCCAGCATTGGGACATAATAGACTAACTATTACTACTAAATACTATCCTATCATTGAGAGCATGGTGGCCGAGTAGGTAACGCCCCCGACTTACGAGTTGCGGGTTCAAACCCAGCCAGGCGCATTAATTGGTGTAATTTATTTCATCACCACTGCTCTCAAACCGGTGAAGGAAAACATCTTGAGGATAGCGGCATGTCCTAGAACCAAAAAATTCGAAGACTTGTGATATCCGCCAAGTCGCACTGGGCCTGCGTGGTGGATTACCGCCCATTCCCTCTCCTAGAGAGGACGCCTGAGTCCCAGCAGTGGGAACATTATAAGGCTGATGCTATGCTATGCTTAACAGGCATACAATAATAAAATACAGATATACTAACATACTTTCAAAATTTTAAGTGAATCTAGTCAAGAGAATTGTAAATGTCAAAAATATATAAATATTTAATCAGTATGAAATCCTGGACTGTGTAGTAAGCTTTATCGATTAAGAAGGTATAGAATTTATATTTAAATAGTTGGAGTTCTTTAGTGCTCAAAATATTTAAACACGTGGTTTCGGCCGATTCCCTCTCTCAGAGAGGAGGGCTGAGTCCCCGCAGTGGGAACGTTATAAGGCTGATGCTGCTAACTATCCTATCAAATTCAAATTAGCACAATCCTTCGATATTCGATCAACCAGCCTGCATGTTAATACGCTAAGAGCCAAATTCACCAATAAATTAATCGCGATTCGTTCAATCAAAACGCAGTTTGAGCGCCTAATCGAGATTATAGCTTCATTTTGCGTTTCACCTCGATGACTTGAACCTAGTTTATGCTAAACTCAGTTTCAATTCTTTTGTTGTCGCCCACGTTTACGAAACGGGTTTTTAAACTAGATTACGCTGAGCTCAGTTTAGTTGAACTAAGTTTTTATATTGAATGATGAAATCAGCCCTAAGACGGAGGTGAAACCGGGGGACATCTAGTATTTAAAATAAAATACACAAAGTACCTGTGAGATAGCTTATACTTATTTTAACAATAAATCGACATTTATCGTAGCCATCCAGATCTCCAAGGAAAGCGCGTTCTAGAGAAGAATTTACAGAATATCACAAAAAAAAGGATAATTTTCTCAGAAGAAATGAGGAAGCAATTCATATGTTTTATTGCAGCGAAGGCGAATGATATCATCAACGCTTTCCATGTCAACAACATGGAAACGTTAATTCAAATAAATTGATTAACATATTACAACTGGAAACCACTATGTCTTCATTATAATACAGCAAATTAAAACCAAGTTTTGAATCATTAAAATAATTTAATTAAGATGTTCTGTATGATACTTAGGTATTATTTATAGTAATATAATTTATGAATAATCACTTCACATTTAACTGGTGAGTGGCACTTTTGTAAACATTTTTTTTTCCTTTAATATAAAAATACCTAATAGAAGATGCCATTTGGATTTTTTTTTTTTTAATTTATATAGCCTATATACATTTCAGTTATCAAGATCAATCGAACGATATATTGGGTTTGGGTGGTACTCGTTTGGTGCAATGTATCTAGCCGTATAGGCTACAAGGTGTGTCAAAGAAATAGACTTACAAGCATAGTTAGAAATCGTCAAACGAGGTAAATAGAGACCAAACCTAAAAAACCGGGCAAGTGCAAGTTGGACTCGCGTTCTGAGGGCTCCGTACAAACTTACCCACAAACAGTTCAATTCACGAATTGAGTCTCGAAGATTTTTCCGAATCGCAAAAAGTTTTTTTATGACGTAACTATAAATTTTCAGTTTTCATATTTTTTTCTTATACTTACTAGTGCTATGAGACCTTGCTTCCTGTCAAATTTCAGGATTCTAGGACAACGGGAAGTACTCTACGAATTTTGACTCCTTTGAGAATGTCAAAATATGCGTATCCATATCTTTTTCCGTTAACTTTGAAGTTTGATTTTTTACAACTTCGAGGGACCGCAAACCTAACTTTGTGTTTTTAAGTTCAACTCGATACCTCCTCATACATTCCCGAGATAAAGGGTCTTGACAGACAGACAGACGGACAACAAAGTGATTCTAAATGGGTTCCGTTTTTTCCTTTTGAGGTACGGAATCCTAAAAAAACGCCGAAGTGAATAGAGACCACACTTGGATTTTCACATTATTTACCCGGCAAACTTCGTACCGCCTGATAGTCGGTTTTTCTTCGTGAATTTTTCCATGTTTTCTCACCGCTTATACCTTCCCTGGAGTATCACGTATATTTCAAGACCGATATTGGCCAGATCGGTCCAGCCGGTCTCGAGTTTTAGCGAGACTAAGGATCAGCTGAACAGCTATTCATTTTTGTATATAAAAAGATGAAAGAAGACATCCTAAACAAAGTTTTCTACTCATCCCTCTATTTCTATTTACCCCATTTGACTGTATCTAGACAAATAAAAACATAGGTTTAGTTTAACGTTTTATATAGTTAGATATCAATCCAGAAAAGGGTAGAAATTTACATTATATCTAGATAATATTGTTTATTGTACACCATAGAAAATTACAGAAGCAAATTAAAATTAATAGGGTGTAACAATGGGTGGTCTTATCGCCAAAAGCGATTTTTTACTTGAAATAATCTTACATCCTCCCGACTGGATTTCGATCACGGTAGTCAATTTTAACAAAGATTTAGCCACGTACACAGAAGATATAATAGTGCACCAATGTATGCGCAAACACAGGTTTATTATGTCCCTTTACTGTCATAGTGTTAGGGACGGCAATCCGATCTGACCGAAGAAAGGTTAGGCGCAGGACCAACAGTTGTATGTACTTTCCGAGGCACGGAGGTCAAATTTCCAAACACTGGGAAACTATAAAGGTACGAATAGACTACGACACTTTATACTGTACACTCAGTTTATACATCGAATGTCACCTGGAGGGCACGGTGGAGCACACAGTAGAAGTGTGCCCCGCCTGGGCAGAGCATCACCGGGTCCTCGTAGGGGCGATCGGCGAGAGCGATCTCTCTCGCCGGGCCTTGGTTCAGGCCATTGCCCGGAGTGAGAAGGGATGGCAGGCAGTTGCCTCCATCTGCGAAGCAGTAATGACAGCAAAGGAGGCTGACCGCACCAGGCTGAGGCAACGGGGCGCTCGCCCCAGCCGCCGCCGGGATTCCGATGCTGATTTTCGGCCACCGTAGGCGCGAGCTGTCAGCAAATCATAGAGGCCCAGCCTGCTAGCTGCAGGCAGGCAGGGTCGGAGCCTGCTGTGGTCATGGTTCAGTTACTGAAAGGAAGGCCCGGCCCCGGCACGATAGGCAACGAAGGAACGGGGTAGGTTTTTAGTCAGTAAGAGTCTGTCACTATTTCCGCGGTAAGGGCGGGATCTGTCATTGGATGATTTTACTTGCCATAAAAAAACCTCTTTTTTCCCGACCCGGAATCGAACCTAGGGCCGCTCAGCAGTCGTGCTTATGACCACGAGACCAGTGAGGCAGTTAAGAATAATAACAATACATATATACCCTCTAAAAACATTACTCTCCCTCTTCTAATGCGGTTAATAGTAGGTCAGTTCTTTCAGTTTCCTACACACAAATTTTCAGAAAACTGTAGCATCTCAATATACCTACTTGATCGTAATGATTCTTATTGACAGCACGGTTGATGCGCGATGTAGAGCGATTGACTGCTGCGTTGCGTATCGCGGGTGCGATTCCCGCGCAGAACAAAATTTGTATGACATAAAGATGTGGTGCCCACATCGATGGCAGACTGGATTAAAAAAAAAATTGCGTTGGGACAACGAGTCTTTAAAGAAAAATAAATTGACTTGTTATGAGATTCTATAATTGAATATATGTAATTCACAAACAATATACATTACGTGTTTATTTATGTCTCTTTGGAAGCAATGTTGATCACTTCAACCTACATCAGCGCCATCTATGTTGTCGCACTACATAAATACTTCTTACTGAAACTTCGACAGTGGCGCCTCTGTCGGCAAATATTGTTCTGTTTACGTTTTACTTTCTGCAGCTTACGGATTCTAGCTAGTACAACTTGTGAACTTCTACTAATAATAAGCAATGACGTAAGTTTGGTTACAGTTTTTGTTGGTAAGCTGTAATCAATAAAGTAAAATTGAAATTTAAGCTGACTGTTAAAGAAGAGTATTCCAATAGTTAGTAATGTGTCAACTTTAAAAAAAAACTGAATTATTTTGATAAAATATTGCAATACAACTAAATTAGAGAGAAATTTATGTCTGTTGAATTTACGTAGGATTGGTCTTCTTCTTTTTGTTTTTCTTTTACCTATATCTATGATTAAATAAAACGATATATTGATAAAAAAACAAATGCCTAGATATCTCATTACCAGAAATACCTTAATGCTAATAAATATTAGAAAGCCTGGAGATAGGAACCCTCATGCTTAGTTCAGCGGCTATTCGCTAAGATATCTCTTTTGTTAACTGACGAGCTAAGCCGAAGGTATATTTATACACAAGTAGTTATACTTCCTTGAAAAATGAATATGATTGTTAAATGAAATCGAGCACAGTTATATGAGCGTATGCCAATTCCCTTGCAAGATCGAATCAGAAATAAACATATCCGTAGGAGACCCAAGGTTGTCGACTAAAATGGGAATGGGCAGGGCACATTGCCCGCAGAACAGATGGGCGTTGGGGCCGAAAGGTGCTGGAGTGGCGACCGCGTACCGGAAGACACAGCGTTGGAAGGCCTCCTACAAGGTGGACCGATAACCTGGTAAAGATTGCGAGAATCCGATAGATGCGAGATGCACAGGACCGTTAATTGTGGCTACATTTGGGAGAGGTCTATGTCCAAAAGTGGACATCTTTGGGCTGAAATGACGATGATGATGCCAATTTTGGTCTGGTACCCTGGTCCACAAATTAAAATTCGCTGAGTTCTGATTGTTTCATTGAAGAACAAGACCCGAAATGAAAGCAAGTAAATATACCTTCTCGGAAAAGAACTAGAGCTAGTACACAGCTTGCCAGATTTGCAATTGACAGTAGGTTTCCCGTATCCTTTGCAAGATGATCGCTGCTGAAAGAAACGAGTTCTAGAGTGAAGACTGTATATCGTAGTATCGTATGGTGTGGGACATCCTTCAACGAATTGTGTTGAAAATCTTTATGTTTTCCTTGAGATATTATGGAATATCTTTTGCGGTCTTCCCTTTCGATTATAATTTAGGTGTCTTCAAAGTTAGAGTAAATAGGTTCTTAATAAATTAGTGTGCCTCATGACGATTCTACGATTGCATCACTGTTTACCATCAGGTGGGTTTGCAGTCAAGCACTATATCCCACACTAGGTGAAACGAGCGGGCGTAGTAGACTTTTACTGACTAAAACCCTCCTGTGTTACTTCAGTTGCTTTTTGCGATCCAGAACCAACTGCCGAACAATCTTGGAACTCTAAGAGTGGCAGGAATAGGTATGAAGTACTTAATATGCGCTGGCATTTGGCTAATCAAGACCAATGCTAAACGTTTCATTTACGTGAAGGAGTATCAGACTTTCGCAGTCTCATCTGCAGTGGGACTGCGAAATCCGTGTCAGACAGAATAACTTCTACCTAGAGAGCTTTTACTTCTAGGTAGACGTTATCAAAAGATTTCCACTCTCAAAAAAAGCGGTGTCATGCGTCAGCGTGTGCTACGTATGGCTATTTTACTAAGTAAGTTCCTAAACAAAAAGTATCGCCAGATGCGTCTTCAGCTAGTGACATCTGTATTTACACAAAGTAATTAAAACTCAATTCTGTCAGGATAGTCCATAAGAATGTATGCAATATGTCTTATAAGATATCATATCAATATTGCAATTAGAATATTTAATTTGACATGTGTTAGAAGCTAACATTGCCTTAAGAGCTGATTTCTAGTGACTGGTTTATTTTTTCTTTTACCAAGTTTACGAGTCTTTTAGTAGTAGTAATTTTAGTTTAGACATTCATTTAATTTTTTAGAAAACATTTAATTCATACGTATGTGTGGTGGGATGGTGATGTCCACTATAGTAACATTGGCGCATTGCCGTATCAGATATATAATAATAATCAAAATAAAAAACAATCATAATTCAGTCATAATTTTCTTTGAGAGAAACATCTCCAATTTTTCCAATGAGGTCAATTTTCAACTAGATCTTTTAATTGGAATAGTTAAGCAGATATCACGTTGGAAAAAGATTGGAGATCACAATATCTAATTCCAAATCAGTAATGTTATTATAAAATCAATAGTATTAAAATTAACCTTTTGAATACCGTAATTAGAGACACAATCGAAAGACAATAGGTGTGCACACACCTCTTGGGGCTTGACAGTTTAAGCAATACGTATTCAATTCAGGTTCTATAAACCTGTAGGTACCTTAGGAAATCTGTTCGTTCATCAAGTGATTCCAGGAGAGACGGTGGCATACTCCTGATTGCACAGGAACTGAAATTTGACATATTTTATGCCCAATATCCTAAGATCAATTGGTATTAGTAAGTACATTTTTTGTTTGTAGATTATTGGGTTCTTATAGGTACACTTTGGTGCATACCGTAAGTAAGTACTACACGGAACGGTACAATACTAGACTATGGTACAGTAAGCTGATATAGTTATTGATTAATTAATAAATATTTTATATAAAAATGAATAGCTGTTCTTAGTCTCTCTAAAACTTGAGAAAGGCTAGACCGATTTGATTCATTTTGGTTTTGATATATTAATGATACTCCAGGGAAGGTTTAGATGGTGAGAAAATATGGAAAAATTCGGTACAAAGTCTGCCGGGTCAGCTAGTAGGTTTTTTATGGTAGGTAAAATCATCTAATGACAAATCCCACCCTGTTCCTTCATTGCCTCTGTTCCAGGGCCCCGGGGTTCACTTTTCGGGGGCACCGGGGGTCAGCTAGTAGGTAATAAATAAATAGTGGTCATGTGCTGACGTGTACAGCGATAAACTCGTTTACAGCCTCCTCAGAGATCTCTGTATGGTCTGTCAAGAGGTAATGGGATCTTATCTATGTAGTGATAATGGAGAGGTGGTGATGAGATGGTTCTAATGAATGTTCACACTAAAGCCCAGGTGGCTTAAGAAGATTTTCCCAAGAAAACCACCACTGGTGTAGGCTTGGATGACAAGCAATGGGTAGTCCGCTGTCCAGCTGAACGGCAAGGACATGTCTCGATTTGACGGTGCGTGGACATCAACAGAACTGTAGGGGCCTAGTAGGGCTGATGCTCGCTAGGGATAAAAGGGACTTTCAAAAGAGTTACCGTGACCCAGGAGCGCTCAGGAGAACTGAAGGACCCAGGTAAAATTTAGTCAGTAAAAGTATAACATGCCATTCACTCCACCCTAGAGTGGGAGAAGTTATTCATTTAATTATTAGTTATTTTTTTGTGATGTAACTACAAATTTTCAGTTTCCAGATTTTTTTCTATGAGGCCTTGCTTTACGGCAAATTTCAGGATTCTTGATCAACGGGAATTACCCTATGATTTTGATTCCTTAGAGAGTGTCGAAATATACTTACATTTTTTGCGATATAAACGACTGTATCTTTTTTCCCGTTAACTCAAAAGTTTGATTTTCCACATCTTCAAGGTGCCGCGGACTTGAGTATATGGTTTTAATTTCAACTTAATATCTCCACGCGTTCCCAAGATAAAGGGTCTTGACAGACAGACAGACAGACGGAAAACAAAGTGATCCTATAGGGTTTCCGTGTTTTCCTTACCCCCTAAAAAAAGTTAAACCCAAATCAGTAGGTAGGTACTACAATCTGTTCAAGATATAAAAAAAAAGATATAAAAATATTTTGGATTTAAGTACATAGGTTTATGTTTCTCTATTTATGATAAAGGTTTTTATGAATATTTTCCATTGGTAATTTTATAGTAAACACAATTCAACCCATACAAGACTTTACCACCTACCTTACCTACACATAGCTATCTACTACTCAAAATATTTAATAAATTAAAAAGTTCTCATACTTACTTATAAGATATGGTCATATATTTTTCATTGATTCATAAATAATTCTGTCTCAAATAAAAACAAACATTATGTCAGTAACTCATTAATATTCTGGAATCTCGATCAGTAAGTGAAGTTTGTTTATTTTTATAACTGGACTCTGTCAGTGATGGCCTACAAAAATCTGTCTCAAGTCTTAAAAATATGAGTTTGTCACTTACCCATCACACGAACACGACAAAGCATTATCTAATAACTTCCACATTCCAATCACGTCGCCAAAAAACGTTAGAAAGTAGAAAATTTTAGTATAATTTCATAAAGTTTTCAACTATAAAACTGTTTGAAGTTTCTTCATTTACACCCCACTTCAGCGACTGTCGCGGCCAATCGGGAGCCGTCGGGCCACGCAAGAAGCCGCGCCCACGGCCTCTGCAATACGCATGCTTTACAACCGAGGAGCGCTCGCTCAACTAATGTCTCACTCCCTCCCGTACTAAAATAACTCGTGCGATAGAGACAGCAACACATTTGCCATTATGATTACATGCAAATTTTTTATTCATTTGCAAATTAAGTGTTGCATTAAGTAATTATGTGTTATTATGTGTGTATCACGGTTATGTTGGTCGTTTAGCTAAAGAAACGCATGACGTTCTAGTTTCAGTCAAGGGTTGTGCAATTACTACCATTATGTCTACAATTATAGACAATGAATTTCAAAGAATCGAGGAATACACATTAGTTTTGTCTATAATTATACCTACATGTGTTAGGGGTGCGTAAAAGTCAATAATGATAATAGTTTTTTTTTTCTATAATCTCCGTTATCAATTTTATATTTATTAGAATATATTGGTATATAGGTGTTATTATTATGTCTAATTACTATTATTTTTGATTTTTGTAGATACACTTACCACCCCAAATCTATCTACTTTTGTTCAGTCCATCCTAAGGTAAGAGATTATTATAAGTACTCTTAGTTTTAAAATAAAGTATATGTTTAATAAATAAATAAAAATAATAATACAGAGGAAATTTAAAGACAACATTGTTACGATGGCAAAAAAAATTCAACTGTCCCTCGGTAAACTCGCGAATCTGAAAAGGAGCATTTTTTTGGTTTAAGCTCAATAAAAACCAGCTACCTTAATAAAAAATATTTTTGCCTGAAGATTCTTAAAACCAACCTTATACGAAACCAAATTCAGATATAGTCATTAGGTTATCAATAAAACAAACTTCAATTCGCTCTCCTGTAAAATAAGCTTTTTCACTTTCGATAGTTTACCTAGGGACTGTCGATATATTGCTACGTGCAATCATTATTTTATTGCGCATAAAGATAAGGAGTAATGTATATTTACTTTCTATTAAAGTTTTTCCCATCAAAAAAATACTAAAGAAGTAATTATTTGATTGCCATTACCTGGACAACAAGATAGAAGTAATACACGCTTTTAAGTAAGACAAATGTTTTGCTGACCTTTACCAAACACGAAGGATCAACATTAGTCTTTGTACACCTTGGAATTAGAAGAATGTTATGGTTTTAATTGATGCCTTCATTAGAGATCTAAACATTTCTAATTTTACACATGGACGATTGCTAATATATTTATTTATTATTTATTTCAGGCATTAGCTCATTGAAACATTATTGAATTAAATCAAATTGATCCTAATAGATAAATTAAATAAATTAGATTTGATAAATGATTGAATTATGCTATAAAAATTTAAAATTAACTAACTTCTAAGCAGGTACGAACACACAGTAAAATACTTCAGACACTATCTGATTATTACACAGAGACAGTCGAGTCAGAACACAAGAGCTTGTAAAAAATTTAACTTTGTTTTGTGTATCCTTTATCCTGAAACCGAAAAGTTTTGTCAAATAACAGTAATAATGATACCTAGAAACACCAAGCAGGATATGATAATCAAACCTCCATCTTCAAAAATTCCAATCCTATTTCCAAAAATCCAGTAAGACATAAGACCCTGCCAGAAAACCAATCTGATACAACTCTTTAAATTCTCTAGATTCTTGCAGCAACAACATAAATTAATACCCAAAACCAGTTCCCTATTAAATACCAATAAACGATTTTTAAATAAACATATTAATAAGGCATCCTTTTCGTTCGTTACGCAAAGAACAGAGACAGGTATAGAGTAACCCTCAAAGTCGTAAATTATTTCGAGGTTGTTGGCACACATGTGCATTTGTCGCGTGACTAGCCGATTATTAAGTTGTAATAAATTCTGTGGCCCACGGGACGTGGGGTAGGTGTCTTTTGGGACATCCGACAGACCATCTAATTTTTTGTGTGATTAACAAAGTAGTATGGAAATACCTGAACCAGTAGGAGACAGTGGTGATACATAACTTTATGTTAATGTAGGAGCTGGTCGAAGATTTAACGATAAATTTATGGAAGCAAGTATGGACACAATGCCTTTGTTGTTCGTAGGTGATGAAGGTTTGTATAAGGGCAGCAGCTGTGCTTGGAAGTGAGATGTACTGGCTTTAATTTTTGTTGAGGAAACTAAAAGCAAGATCGATTAAACAGACGACGACCTCATAGGTTGGCCAATAAGCAAGCGCTCATTAAAATTAAAAAAATACCTGGTGTTGCTGGAATTCTTATCAACTAAGCTGAAGAAAATTTAACAGAATTTATTCAAACTGTATCAAGGCATAGCACCTAGGTAGCTTTCGGTAGGTCTTGTAGAAAAATTAATAGTGGTCTGAATATCTTATACAGGCAATTTCACACTAATGAAGCCAGTAAATATTTTTAGTACTCAGGACCTGCTCCATAAAATTTATAGATTTTATTAACAGTGGAAATTGACAGCACTGACGAAAATGACTGAGCAGAAGATATCGTTCAAAATTACTAACCATCTACGCACCCTCTGTGAGCAAACAACAACAGCCAAACTAGAGGAATATATAATAAGAACTGTATTTTGTCTAATATTAGTTTTTAGTTATTAGTTTTTAATAATATTCAGGTTATCTACATTTTGAAACCTAATTTTAAAGACTTTTGTCCTCAATGGAATCCTAACAGGAATTTCTACATGATCACATTTTTGTAAAAAAGTACTTATATATTTTTAGATTGATTGATTGATTGCATTGTTTTGATGATTATAATTTCATAGATTGTGATAAGCCATATATCGATACCTTATTTTGAAGGGTTCAATCGTCAGTGAAATTCTAAAAAGATTTTTTATGTTTGCGTTGTTCTTAGATCAGAATTTCATAAGACAGAGAAACAACAGGTATACTATTTATTACAGCATAAATGGCTCTTTCGTTGTGACGAATCTTGGGAGAAGTCTATGTCCGACAGAGGACGTCTTTTAGTTGAAATGATGATAATGATGATGGACCATTACTGCAACACTTCCAAAAGAAATTCGATTATATCATAAACTATTATAATACTAATATGAACTATTACATATGGCCTTCTTAACACAAATCCTTATAAGGATTCCTATCTCGATGACCTAACCGAAAATCTATATTGCTGCAGAGACAACATACACAACCTTGATTTTGTTTTGTTACATAAAGACCATTATGCCAAGTCATTAATAGTTTGATTTAATGTCTATCTGAATCTGTCATATCACACAATGTCTTCTGAACAATCATCTTAACCTTTTGTAAGACCTACCTTTTATACTGCAAATCAGACAAACTCAGGGTTATCACTATAACATTACATAGGTGAAATTTCACGTGAGTAGATGTATGTCTAAGTTTATTACTCCTAAACGCCAACGCCACGCCAGCTGAAGGGAATCAGGTATCACTTTTGAGTAATAAAGCTTAAAATACATATTATCAGAATAACATTATGCATGTCGCACTACTCCCACCCAGGTTGGACGCAGCAAAGACAATCTTCACAGGTGGAAGTTCATAGATAGTTTTGATCTTCAGTGTTTATGTGGCGTCTCTTCGCAGACTATGTCCTACTTTCCATCCTGCATCACTTGCTCTATTACCTGTTCACGTAGGGATCTAATGGTCAAATACAGATCTAATGACAATGTCAGCCGACGACATTGCCGTAGCCAAATACTAGACAATGAACTTGAAAAAAAATTAGATTTGCCATCGATACGCAAAGAAAACGAAGGAAAACATTTAGGCTACTATTTATTATGGGGGAAGTACTAAATCCCCGCGGGGAAAATCCCTGACAGAAAGAAACTAGTATTGCCATAAATGTATTAAAGGCATATAACATACTATAGATATATAGTATGTTTCTATTTTTCACTTAGCAAAACACAAAATAATTAATCCCTTTAGAGGCTCTAATCTCAATCAAGACAAATACCTGCTTGCGTCACATTACCTTAGTTTTCTTTACACTGTCATGTAACATATTATAAACCATTAAAAAAATGGTTTAGTTGGCTCTGAATTTAATATATTACACATAAAAATCTATTAAAGAATCATTCTTTTCTGAAATATTTTTTTTAATAGTTTGCCAAGCTAACACTCAAATTTAAAAAAAGAAATGACTTTTCCTCATTACTAAAAACAATAACGTTCAACACAGCTTTCTAGTAAATTACACACAGTTCAGCATAATAAGCAGCCATGACGAAAGCCGTAGTTAAAACTTAAAAGCCTTGCATTAAACCATGAACTTCATTTACATTATCTACCAAAACATATACTTACTTACAACGAATATTTGGTTGAGAATCGTGTGAAAAAACGATAAATCCAGCTGTAACATCACGCTATTAGTCAGTGGGGTCGTCAGCAAGTGGCGTACTATCGTCATAATTAGCAGTTAATTATAATTAAGCCGGTGTACAAGACGAATGTGAGTCGTTAGTTGGATCGTGGCGACTTTAAAAACTGTTTGTGATACATTGAATTTGAGGAATACCATTTGAATTGACGGTGCGATTGGTACTGTAGTCACTTGGCAATGGTTGGCGTTTTTGGCGATGGTTTTTGGAGCTTTGTTTGAAGTTTTTAAATCAAGATAAAAGCAGAGATTTTGTACTTATGTGTAATTCACACCGCTGTTGTTCATTTTGTTTAAAATATTAACACAAAAAATATTTATACAAATTTTTTATTTGGATTTTTAGTGAACCAAGATAAAAGTACAAGATTCAGTACTTTGTTTTTGTTTATTATTAATTTTGTGAATGAAAATTATTTACGGTATATCCCAAAGGTTTCCATCTTATTGCAAGTAAGTACTTACAATTTGAGCTCTCTCCTATTTTTGTTGAGTATCCTATTGTTAAGAATTGTGACTATTCTCTTTTGACACACTTAAAAAACTACTCTACAGTACCTACTTTTAAATTTGTTTGTACTGAAAAATTTTGAAATTTCCAGTAACATATATTAAAAATGAAACAAGTAAATTTTTAACGAAACATTTTCACTAGCTACAGAATTATTTCTAGTCATAGTCATTGGAAACACGACAAAACTTAAAGATTCGAAAAACACATAGGTACATAGAGCTGATAGATCAAAGTTTCGTCAAACTAAACCTACTGACACATTGATTTGTCGTAATGTTGCGCGAGATGCACCAATCAAACGACTGTGTTCCAGCTTATGTCATATCATAATAAGTTTTGTATCAAATGCTTCAAAAGATGCCATGGTACGACACAACATAATAATGTGAACCCGGCTTTAATTACTAGGATTTATTAACAAACCTTTCCTATTTCAAAATTCTCATAGCCAAGCAGCTAGGCCACAAGTCTACAGCCATACATCTGCATGTGATTATGAAAATATAGGCTAGTGATACATTTATGCGGTGTGTGGTAATTTTTACTCCTCACCAAGACGTCGTGCGTCAAGAGTGATGCATGGCCCTTGTCCGCTCATCTAGACTAGGACTAAGCACTTTGCTTGACGAGTTATGTTACCGCCTTTCGTGTATGTGTGTGTGTTTGTGGTATTGTGATAATTATAATGACGTTGCTAACTACGTAACTGACGAACTTTTCTGTAAGTTTAGTAGTGCAGTAATTTTAGTTTTTCATTTTTTTCCCCTTTAAACCAAATTAAACAAATTTTTCAGTCATAATTTACTAGAGAGAAAAGTTAACACTATAAAATAAAAAGACCCAGTCATCGAGTTACCTTTACCATTTAAATAGAAACACACTTCAAAATATTTACAATAATTCTATAAAACCAATGCTTGGAAAATAAACAGAAATACCTACAAGTTCAATAAAAATAGGCAGGAAAACCCTTGAAACTGAACTTCATTCAACAAAATTTTCAACGTAGAAAAGCGAACAAAAATGGTAAAAAGATTGCAGTTCACGGCTACCGACAATCGTTCACCATTTACCATCCATAATCATCAATCGGTCCATTGAAATCGGATACGTGGTGTTGCGACGGTGTACCCTAATTACGCTAATCGAAGGAGCGGGAGCGAGAGCGGGAGCGGACTAAACGGAGCGAGCGAGAGCGGAGCGGACTCGCACGTGGCGGGCTCAGGTGCGCCCCGCCCCGCTCGCCCCGCCCGCCTCTAGTTTGACGCCGCGTCAACTCAGCCGCTCACCTCGTCGTCAGACGCGCGCTGCACTCGACGCTCGAACGCCGGGAAAACACGAGTCGTTTTTCGCCGCGACGACACGCACCGAAGTTTTCCGAAATTTGAAGTTCGATTTTTGAATAGACTGTAACGGTCGTATTTGATTTTAGTAGATTTTGTTGTTCTATGATTCTAATTTTTTTTGCTATTTTTTTTTGTGAAAAGTGTCTGCAAATAAACTTGTGGGATGTTTTGTGATTTTGTCAACTATTGGTTGTGATTGGTCGTAAAGTTGGCTGTTGCCGCTGTTGGTCACTCTAAACTTTGAATTGGAGTGAGTATATTAAATTATCTTTATTGGTCGTAATTTTATATAGGTATAGAAAATTATCGTCAATTGATACAGTTAAATTGTAAAGGCGCGAGTGGAGAAATCAAAGCGTGTCGCAGTAAATCTCCCAGGACGCGGTGGATTCGAACTGTCCACTTGACACGGAACATTAAAAGTTATTATATCCCGAGAGCTTTTTGGCATTAGTGGATATTAAAATAATTTTATAGCTCAGTTTATATTTATTTGAGAAACTTTGTAAGATCAGTGTAACTTTTGTTGATTTTATTGCTAACAATTCATATTTTATGAACACATTATCACATTAAAATTATGTTTCTACTCGCTTTTATTAGTTAAATAAGGTGTTGTTTATGATAGAGTAAAAAGTAGTTAGTGATTGATGTTAATTAGGTAAAAGAAGTTAAAAAAATTAACAAACAAAACTTCAAATCCATCAGTGATCATGGACTTGGTCTTAATTAATTAAATCATCAAAAACATAGAAAACTAGATCTTTCAGACTTATCAAATAACCACGACATAAAAAACAAAGCTAGCAGGCTACCGTTAATACCAAACGACACAATAAAAGCTATCAAAGTGCCGAATTAAAATTAAAACAGACATCCGAGGCATGCTCATCAAAGGATGTCTGGGAATAAACAACTAAGCCGTAAGAAAAAAAAAGTTAAAAAGAAAAAAACAAAGGCAATGAAATCGTTCGGCCCATTTAATGTGGACCGGACGGGAGTGACAAAAATTCTGAACTGAAATAAACTGAACACATGTGACTGCATGTCACACGGTGTAGGATAGGAAACAATGAGATAAAGTACTGACAAGTAATGGTATAGGGAAAGTAGATAACATTAATTAGTAAAATGCTGCAGTAGTCGCGGAAAGTGGTAACTGGTAAAGAATAAATTGGTCAAAGAAAAAAGATTGAGACGAGTACATAAGTCATGCAAAATCAGACACTGAAGAGTGTAAAAGAAGTCAGATAAAATATTGTTTTTCCACTGTTTTTTATTTTTGTGTGCAGTAAAATTGTTGTAATTTTGTTCTATTCTATATTCGTATTTGATAATGATTTCCTTCAAGTCTAGTACAGCTCTTTAAAGGTAGTTATTTAATACAGTCAACAAGTCACTAATAGCAGCAAATTTTTCAGAAGCTATACTTTTATACGCATTATTTTTATTGTGAAACAATTCTTTTGCTATATTTTTCTTTTCTCTTCAAATTCGTCTATCCAAATAAGCTGTTCTCTCATATGAATTAGGTTTATACAGAACTAATCTATTTTATTTTTCTTCCTGCTCATTATAGATTTTGAATAAACTAAATCTTAAATTATAGTTTTTTTTTTTCTTTTCCTGAAATGCTTAATAATACCACAGGATTGGCTTTAAATCAGTATTTTACATATGCAAAAGTTTGTTTTACATTTTTTGGTAGTCTTTAGATCATATTTAATCTCATGAAGTTTTTTTTTTAATCTAGTCTAACGAAATTGAAACTCTATTTGAATATCCTGTGATCATTTTGTTTATTTTTTATATATAATATCTCGTGATATCTTTTAAATAAAATTATTATGATAATGATCTACTTAATGTGTAATAAATTTTATTAACTGCTTAGCTTTATTATTTAATTATGAAGATTAGCCATTATGCATATATTATGTAGAGGCGCAAAATCTATTAAAACTTGATATATTGAATGTTATCAAAAATGTCCTTACAAAATTAAGTTAAACTTACCTAAATAAAAAAAATTATAGAGCAGAAATAAATGATATATGATTAGATATTAAAATAAAAGAAATTATGAAAGAAAATCTCAAAATCGAATCAATTAATATAATATTATAATATCCAAGAAATGCCAAATTTTATTAATGCAATCGCATATCACGCTAAAATCTTTATATATGCACATATAATTTATGATAACGGCGATGTCTGAACGTTATTCCCACATTTATCATTCAGTAAGCAAATGCGACAAATAAATCGGGTGCACAATGACTGCTAATTTGCTCATAAAGATGTATGCACCGAGCGGAGTACATAAATCGGGAGAAGTCACATTCGGCCTACCGCGTACACCCATAAACCTCTGCGGACACTTTTATAGCCCTACCACGTGGCTGAGACGCAGTTTTTTCCGCACTTGACTTGACATGTGTACTGCGCTTTAGGAAGTCACATCCCGATATTAATTTATTGTTTTAGAATAGACCCCCTGCGTCACGCAAGTGGTACACGTGTTTACTGATTTATGCAACTAACACTGAGTAGGTACTGCAAAAACGAAAGTGACCGTAAAATGAAGCCACGTTGCGAACTCTGTTATCGTAAATGATTATGGGCCACCCTGGCGAATACTTGAAAAAGGAACATAAAAAGAAGAGTTTTTAAAGGGTTTTCAAAAAAAAGTATCAACCCATTTCACTCTTCAAACTGTAATTACTCATAGTATGCTAACAGATCTACAGAGTTTTTACAGGTTTTCAGAAGATTTTATTTTTATTTTTGAAATTCAGATGTAGAAGAATCTCAATGAATGTGAATGTAATAAATATGCACGAAGGTTAAATAGACACTATACCTAATACAACAAAATATTATCTTTAGGTCATAGTATAAAACATTATAGGAACAATATTTCACATCGGACAAAACATAATACATATTTAAATCAAACACTCAAGATACGATCTGTATTACAACATTTATCACGTATAACGAGACGACGCACTTGACCGACTAATGTGTCTCATTTTATCACAGGTCCATCAATCAAGCTCCACTCTACGGGGACAATTGAAACGGACCGCGAACATCAGTAGCACTTAACATGTCCAACTAGACTATTCAGTGCTCGTCCAAACGATGACAACTGCCGAGTGAACTTGAGAAGAAGGATAAACACAAGCTGTTATCGATGAACGAATTAAATTATAACGCAGGGATGAGCTCCTACCAGTTCGTCAACTCGCTGGCGTCCTGTTATGGGAACCAAGCGCCCGGGCGTACTGGGACGCCCGTCGACCAAGCTGGTCATCCCGGACTGCCAACACCAGGAGCTGATTACTACAATCCTAATGCAGCGGCTTCGGCATACCCGAATACTTGCTATTCGCCACCGCAAGTTGGACATCACTACCCACAACATCCTTATGGGACGCCTGCTACCGGAGCACACATGCAACCGCAAACGATGATAGACTACACACAGTTACATCCTCAAAGATTGGGTAGCACAGCTAGTCATATGCATCAGCACTCGAATCCGAGTCCAGGAGCATTGTCCCCCAACCTGATGTCCACACCGCCCAGCCAAGCTGCTGGAGCCAGTTGTAAATTCGCGGATTCAACCTCTACAACTGGAGTAGCGTCCCCTCAAGACCTATCCACATCTTCGGGACCAGGTCGAACGTCACCTGGTTTTGGGGGCGTCGGTGGACAAAACTCTAGTGGAACTACAAGTACCAAACTAGGCCTAACTACTCCCATCGCTTCGCCTGTAGAACACAAGGCTAATGTGAATCAGAATATATCAAGTCCTGCCTCCAGCACATCAAGCAACGAGAGCAATGAGGCTAATAATTCTAGCTCAAACACGAAGAATTCTAAGTCTTCAGCATCAAACTCTTCGGCAAATCCTCCGCAGATATATCCATGGATGAAGCGAGTTCATCTAGGACAAAGTAAGTGCAAACATTTTATACGATTTAGAATCTATAGATTTAAGATGTTAACGGTACAAAATTTTGTTATATTAATGATTTTTCCACCGCGAGAATAATCAACATTATGAACGGTTTGATTCACACTTTTTTACTGCTAGCGTGAAATCATAAATGATTTAGCTTCGTCGGATAAACTAATAACGGCTGCTATGGCCACGCCTCTATCAAAAACCAACATTTTGACGTAATAGAAATAAAACAATCCATCAATTGGATGCCGAGGTGGAGACAAAACAAATTATATATCTATTTATAAAGCATTAGCATGCATTAATGTTGGATCGATATGGCTGGCTGATGGATGGTGTCCATAATAAGGCATAATGGCTTTGTTGGCGGGCGCTTACAACTGAACATCCGAAGCCTTTTTTCTTCTCGTATCCTAATGATGGGGAAAGTGTGTAGTCACCGTGACGTTTCATTTGACGGATCCTAACCTTTAAGCGTGAATTGGGTTATTCAAGGGTTAATCTACTTTAAATTAGAATTCGGGAGCATCCTCTAAACTATTTGTTCTTTTTCTTCACGGCACATTATTTCAAATTCTGGCTTTTGTGCAACAATTTCGTAATTGTTAGTAAATGTTCTGTTTGAAATTGAACAGAATGATTCAGTCAACTCTTAATTGCTTAGAGTGGACAGTGTCTAGTAAAAATGTGAAAAACACAGAATTCGAAATCAAAAAGTGATATATCAGAGAGATAAAAGTAGATAACAAGACGCAGAATGCCACAGAGACTGTCACAAAGATGTCCCGATGTAAAGACAAGAGCAGATGTCAGCGGTCTACCGTTTCGACGAAATTATACAAAATTCGTATTGTTTAAGTAGCACGAATCTGTTCCGACCTTGCCAAGGCTTACGATGTTCTCTTAATTGGTTTATTTTTGCGATTCTTACGCATGTGGTTACTTGTCAACCTTGTGAAAGTGACTGATTTTTAGATTATTTCTTCTGAAAATACTTTCGTAGTTTTTAATAAGGAATGAACAGTATACTTATATTTATCGATAATTTTTCATCGCTTCCTCAAAAGTTTAAGTTTAAAGGATATATAAAAGTTAACTTAAGTCACTGCTTTTTCTTTTATTGATACATTAAGATGATTGTATATGTAACCCAACTCATAAATGCAATTTTCCATGAAAGTATTTTTTAAGATATTTAGTCTTGAATGTTCTAGTGTACTTAGCCTTCATTAAACAATATCACAACCGTAACTGAAGTAAAAATCGAACTCAATGAAAGAGTAAATAAACTAGACGATTCAACAACAAAAATATTGGCAAAGAGCACGACACATCATTTCTGAACAAGAAAAACTTCCAAAGCAAATAATATGAGAAACAAATGCCTCAGTATAAATAAATCATAACACTGTCATCGGGGATGATTGCAGACACCAAGTGGATACACGACACTATTATAAATTATCAAAAGCCTGTTTAAGAAAATATATAGTTCTCTTACAAGCATACGGTAAAACCCTGTTATTATACAGAACAAGTCTGTAGGTTTGACAAAACCTTATTAAAATGTACATTACAACCGATAGGCCTAATGCAGACGGGCTACTGTTGGGAATTTGCGAGACATTGTAGCGACTATGGTTGCATTAAATATAACCTCATCTGCACATTGTCAGATGGATCGAGAAGAATTTTAAATGAAGTTCTTGCATGTATCAGTCTATTTGATGTTTGTGCCAATATGTATCATTGTACAAGCTTAAATAGTTAAAGACTTCTTACACTAAGTCAGAACGCCATAAATCGCCAGCAAAAGTTGATTCAAATCAACTTTTTAAACTCGTCTTTAGTTGTTGACATATGAATAGTGAATCAATTGATTTAGTGCCTCTATTAGACAATGCTGCAACAGATCATAATACGATAATAATTCATTATAATAGTTACGACTCTATTAGAGAGCAATATTTTTGTATAAATGATGCATGTTAGGCACACATGCGTATCGGGACATTTCTGTTTTCATTTATAGGAGAGTGAGCAGTTCAGTAGTTCTTTCAGAAAGCAATTGGTAAATAGACTTTTAGCTATAACTTCACTACTCACGAGGTGTTTGTTGTCATTGTAGTCTTGCGTCATTGAAAAATTTGAAAGGCTTCGGAGATTATTCGCGTTAACGGCAAAACTGTGTCTTATTTTATAAATATTACAGCGAAAAGAAAGCTTAAGCAGTAAGACGATTATTTCTAGACATATGCCTTGTAGATTCTCATTATTCTTAAAAACGTCACACACCTTGTTTTATATTAAGCTGACCTATGGTTGTATTTTCTACTTCTGCATTGTCATCGTCTACTGCAAAACGTAGGCCTCATACTTCTTCATGGTTGTTAAAAAAACATCGAATTTTATGTTACTTGTTTTTAGGTTAAGGTTTTCATAGATTGTACTAACTTCTGCCAGTGGTTTCACCTACATGAAAGTATAAAAATATCGTGAGGGAATATACTCCTAAGAAAAATTATCCTACGTCCTATTCTATGACATGGTCTACCCGTGTGTGAGGTTTCATCGAAACTATATATAGTATACACATAAATATTCTTCTTTATAATATAAGTGTGATTCACAAGTAAATCAATAAAAAGCTTTTCGGTAGTTTATGCCATGAAACATTTTTTACTATTCAAGAGTATCGCTGATATTACTTAATCTAGGACTTCAGGTATCTTCAAGATACTATATTTTGTACTGATTTCTGTCGCACCATTTGCAAGTCGCCCGACTGCAACAAGCTGAAGTATGCAAATAGAGTTGGCAGGCGGCTAGGTCGTGTTACATGTTTGGTGGTCATAACTCAAGGAGAGGTGGAAGCCACCGCCCCACGTGCGTGCCGTCTGACGACTTATAAGAATTCAATACACCGTTATTTAGCGCTAGTTACATACCCCAACTGTGGTATTAACACGTGGAAATTAAGTAGTTTGGAAAAATCGTGTGAAAATTGCCCTTTTGATTTTAAATGAAAAATGCTGAAGCGAGAGAAGATTTTAAGTAGGCAAGGTATTCGAGAACGATAACTTGTATGCCATAACAGAGGCGTAGAACTCATTGGCTTTGTTTAGTCAAAGAGTAAGTGAGGATTATAGCTTTGATTGTTTTATATATTCTGCCCCTCTCTCATGATGAAAAGGAGTGAGTTTATTTATGTACGTAGACTATTTTTATGCCATGCTTGTGAATTACTAATATCCTGTAGTATTTGAAGCTCCAGTATACTAGAAGCCGAGACGTTTAGATAAATATAAAAGTCATTAACCAGTCTTGAATGGTTCTGATTTCTGAACGATCTCATAAACCTATGCCTCAAGGTGCCGTCGCAAATCCCAGGCGCTCAATCTGCTGAACGCTAAGGATTGCTAAGGAACTAAAAGTCGAGATATTTATGGGTATCAATAAAATTATGCTCAACGTTTGTATTCAGTTTTTTAGTTGGTTATATACTTTGGTGCAAACTGTAAGTATAGCAAGCAATTATTAATTCTACATTAATATTGGGTATAAAGCTGACCGGTCTACATTGTCCTCTCATATATATTAATATTGTAGTATGAAAATATTGTAGAAATAATCACTTTTTTAAAAGAGTAACCATGGAGTTTCATGCCGGTTCTTCTCCATAGAAAACGACCAATTGGAACCGTGCGCTAGTTTCTGACATTTTATAAGTGCCCATGTAGACCTATTAATATTATAAAGCTGAAGAGTAAACTAGCTAAACTCAGTAACTATTAATTTGAATTAAAAAAAATGGTGTTAGATAGCCCACCTATCGACAAAGGATAGGCTATACCATCACTCTGTGGTCAAAAGAAGCGAATCAGTAACCAAAAACGCGTATGTATCTGCTAGTTACAGCTAGTATAAGTAAAGAAATAAACAAAATAAAAGGCGGTCTTTGGGAACACTCATTGGAAAGCTGACCCTTAATCGTCGGTATCACCTCGGGTCATCGTGAAAGCGCATTCAGTGTACGTCAAGAAAGCCAATTAATCTCAACGGGTTATTAAGATTTTTGCCGGAATCAATTTTGCCATACAAATTAAAAGGATGAATATATCCACACAATCTGAGGGCAAAAGTTAAAACGGGTCAATTTGAACAAGCGACTTTTTTTTAAATTAATATAAACTAGTGCTTGAATGCAATCCTACCTGATGGTAAGCAGTGATGAAATCGTTGATGGTGAGGCGCACTAGTTTATTAAGAGCCTATCCACTCTAGCCTTGAAGACACCTAAATTATAATCGGACGGAAAGACTGCAACGGGCAGACTTCTTACGCGTAAAAGTAGAAATGGTTCCAAGTGTCCATACTTCTGGTATATAAAGTACTATATCTTCTATTCCAGGAGAAATTTGCGACATGTAACCGTGTCGCAAATTTCATCCAAATTCGTTTTGCCGTTCGAGCGTAAATAAATCAACAAACACACACGCACTCAAAAACTTTTGGCTTAAAAATATTAGAATTAGTTTTCAAGAATAACACGTCGCATGCTTAATCATAAAGAGACTTAACTCAAAAAGAGGTATTTGAATCTGAAACATATTTTTCGAAAATAAGGTTCAATTTACAAATCCTCTTTTTTTGAGTTAGTCCCTTTTTGATTAAGCGTACGAAGTAATACTTTTTTGTTTTGGTAGGTACCCGTAAAATCAATTTATAAGCTATAAAATTATCCGTGAGCCCATATAATTATTCTGTAGGTACTGTTAGGCATAATCAGTTAAATATCACATTATACCAATGTAATCTTGCTTAAATTATGGAGAAATAGTAGCAAAGGTTTTCAATTATCTTGAAATGGACATTGAAAATACATTAGGGAACCTAGATTGTACCTAGTCTTGTCAGTGTGGGTTTATGTTATTTATCTGAGCTTGTGGTTTGCTGTTTTGGTCTTTATAGCAGGCAATATCTAATATGCAATAGGCAGGAATAGGTCAATACCTATTACCAATTACATGATTTATTAGTTAACTAGCTGGTGGCAGCGGCTTCGCCCGCTAGTAGTTTTCTCTATACAAATTTTGGACCTCTGTTTCATCCCCTTAAGGGCCGCCGCAGAGATTCTGATCCCGATTTCCAGGTACCGCAGGTTTGGGCTTGCGGACGGTGAGCATTGGGTAGCTTGCCGGTCCGGTAACCGTCCGAACCAGGCCCAAGTCGTAGACGGCGCATATTGTCCCACGCGCTCCTCAAATAAATGTCAGCAAACCATAAGGGCCCATCAGGGTCGAAACCTGTTACCAGGTACTGGGGCCAAGAGTCTGCTTCAGAAAGAAAGATTCGGCCCTGGTATGAAAGGCAACTCCTGCTCCATGTAGGAGTGGGTTTTTTGTTAGTAAAAGTCTGACACACTTGCGCTCCACCCAAGGGCGGGAGATGGTATTAGATTTCTCACCTAAAAAAAACTTCTTAAAGACTCTTATGATTTAGGTAGCTATCAGGAGAGGAGGCATGAGACCCAGCAGTGGGAACATTAAAAGGCTGATGGTGATGATGATGACGCACAATGTTTCTGAAACGTTTTGTGCATTTGTAAACGGACCCACAATACCAGAGAAGTTCCTAGTCTAGGGGGTTGCCCTAGACTAGGAACTTCTCTGGTACTTTTTTTATTTTGTATAATACGTGCCAAATAAGCTTCAAAATCGACCGCCATGATGGTTAATCTTGTGTGCCCTACCTATTAGTAATGCACATAATTATTATGTTTTTATTTTTATATTCATGTCGTTCGGCTATGTTGTTCCAACATGCCATGTACCATGAGAGTTTGCTCAATATAGCACACATAGTAATATTTTATAAATTATATAGAGCTTCTATGTTAATAGGACACCTGGGGCTAAACACGAGTTTTATAATGCGCAAAAGTATATGATCCACTGCAGTAAACAAATTAAAAAACAAAAATATTTGTCAGAATTATGTTACATAAAGAGTGTATTCAAAACATAATACAGCTAATATAGTACGATAAAAAAAACACGATGATGCCTCCAAAATTACTTTTATCCATTGATAATGAGACTATTTATTCTGTAAGCAACGTTTTACCGTTAGAGTAGATTTTTAGTAAATCGCTAAAATACTTCATATTATTAATATTCATATTATCTTTTGTGTGCAGTCCAGGAGTGACCATGCTTAAGGTCCCGTAGCCTCTTTATTTGTATCAGTATGAAAACCTAATACAGGGTTATTTTAAATTTATTACAAATCTAAAAGGGATATCTCTAGAGCAGTGGTGGCCGAGCGGTAACGGCCCCAGCCTACGAGTTGTAGGTCGCGGGTTCAAACCCAGCCAGGCGCATTACTTTTTGTAATTTATTTTCATCACCACTGCTCTCAAAAACGGTGAAGGAAAACATCGTGAGGAAACCGGCATGTCCTAGAACCAAAAATTCGAAGACACGTGACATCCACCAATCCGCACTGGGCCCGCGTGGTGGATTACGGCCCATTCCCTCTCCTAGAGAGGAGGCCTGAGTCCCAGCAGTGGAAATATTATGAGTCTGATGCAATGCAATGCAATAAGGGCTAGAAGTTCTTAAGAACATGAACAATTTTCACTAATTAAATATCCTATTTTTCGGCTAAAAATGCTTATTATCTCCCAAGCTTTTAATATTAAAATTCACACCTGACTGTAGGAGAACTAACCTACAGTCAAGGAAACTTCCTTCCTATGTTTCCTTGTTTCAGGGCCATGCTAAATTAAAAAAAAACTTTTTCTGACTAAAACCTGTGTTTTTTCAGTTTCCCTTTGCATTGCAGGGTCACAGTGACTCTAGAACAATCTCACAGCCCTATTAAAGTCTAAAATCAAATGACCTATAGTCTGAGTTTAGACTCTCATTATTTAGTACCTAAGCTTATTACCTCAGCATAAAGCAAAGAGTAAATAAACTAGACGATTCAACAACAAAAATATTGGCAAAGAGCACGACACATCATTTCTGAACAAGAAAAACTTCCAAAGCAAATAATATGAGAAACAAATGCCTCAGTATAAATAAATCATAACACTGTCATCGGGGATGATTGCAGACACCAAGTGGATACACGACACTATTATAAATTATCAAAAGCCTGTTTAAGAAAATATATAGTTCTCTTACAAGCATACGGTAAAACCCTGTTATTATACAGAACAAGTCTGTAGGTTTGACAAAACCTTATTAAAATGTACATTACAACCGATAGGCCTAATGCAGACGGGCTACTGTTGGGAATTTGCGAGACATTGTAGCGACTATGGTTGCATTAAATATAACCTCATCTGCACATTGTCAGATGGATCGAGAAGAATTTTAAATGAAGTTCTTGCATGTATCAGTCTATTTGATGTTTGTGCCAATATGTATCATTGTACAAGCTTAAATAGTTAAAGACTTCTTACACTAAGTCAGAACGCCATAAATCGCCAGCAAAAGTTGATTCAAATCAACTTTTTAAACTCGTCTTTAGTTGTTGACATATGAATAGTGAATCAATTGATTTAGTGCCTCTATTAGACAATGCTGCAACAGATCATAATACGATAATAATTCATTATAATAGTTACGACTCTATTAGAGAGCAATATTTTTGTATAAATGATGCATGTTAGGCACACATGCGTATCGGGACATTTCTGTTTTCATTTATAGGAGAGTGAGCAGTTCAGTAGTTCTTTCAGAAAGCAATTGGTAAATAGACTTTTAGCTATAACTTCACTACTCACGAGGTGTTTGTTGTCATTGTAGTCTTGCGTCATTGAAAAATTTGAAAGGCTTCGGAGATTATTCGCGTTAACGGCAAAACTGTGTCTTATTTTATAAATATTACAGCGAAAAGAAAGCTTAAGCAGTAAGACGATTATTTCTAGACATATGCCTTGTAGATTCTCATTATTCTTAAAAACGTCACACACCTTGTTTTATATTAAGCTGACCTATGGTTGTATTTTCTACTTCTGCATTGTCATCGTCTACTGCAAAACGTAGGCCTCATACTTCTTCATGGTTGTTAAAAAAACATCGAATTTTATGTTACTTGTTTTTAGGTTAAGGTTTTCATAGATTGTACTAACTTCTGCCAGTGGTTTCACCTACATGAAAGTATAAAAATATCGTGAGGGAATATACTCCTAAGAAAAATTATCCTACGTCCTATTCTATGACATGGTCTACCCGTGTGTGAGGTTTCATCGAAACTATATATAGTATACACATAAATATTCTTCTTTATAATATAAGTGTGATTCACAAGTAAATCAATAAAAAGCTTTTCGGTAGTTTATGCCATGAAACATTTTTTACTATTCAAGAGTATCGCTGATATTACTTAATCTAGGACTTCAGGTATCTTCAAGATACTATATTTTGTACTGATTTCTGTCGCACCATTTGCAAGTCGCCCGACTGCAACAAGCTGAAGTATGCAAATAGAGTTGGCAGGCGGCTAGGTCGTGTTACATGTTTGGTGGTCATAACTCAAGGAGAGGTGGAAGCCACCGCCCCACGTGCGTGCCGTCTGACGACTTATAAGAATTCAATACACCGTTATTTAGCGCTAGTTACATACCCCAACTGTGGTATTAACACGTGGAAATTAAGTAGTTTGGAAAAATCGTGTGAAAATTGCCCTTTTGATTTTAAATGAAAAATGCTGAAGCGAGAGAAGATTTTAAGTAGGCAAGGTATTCGAGAACGATAACTTGTATGCCATAACAGAGGCGTAGAACTCATTGGCTTTGTTTAGTCAAAGAGTAAGTGAGGATTATAGCTTTGATTGTTTTATATATTCTGCCCCTCTCTCATGATGAAAAGGAGTGAGTTTATTTATGTACGTAGACTATTTTTATGCCATGCTTGTGAATTACTAATATCCTGTAGTATTTGAAGCTCCAGTATACTAGAAGCCGAGACGTTTAGATAAATATAAAAGTCATTAACCAGTCTTGAATGGTTCTGATTTCTGAACGATCTCATAAACCTATGCCTCAAGGTGCCGTCGCAAATCCCAGGCGCTCAATCTGCTGAACGCTAAGGATTGCTAAGGAACTAAAAGTCGAGATATTTATGGGTATCAATAAAATTATGCTCAACGTTTGTATTCAGTTTTTTAGTTGGTTATATACTTTGGTGCAAACTGTAAGTATAGCAAGCAATTATTAATTCTACATTAATATTGGGTATAAAGCTGACCGGTCTACATTGTCCTCTCATATATATTAATATTGTAGTATGAAAATATTGTAGAAATAATCACTTTTTTAAAAGAGTAACCATGGAGTTTCATGCCGGTTCTTCTCCATAGAAAACGACCAATTGGAACCGTGCGCTAGTTTCTGACATTTTATAAGTGCCCATGTAGACCTATTAATATTATAAAGCTGAAGAGTAAACTAGCTAAACTCAGTAACTATTAATTTGAATTAAAAAAAATGGTGTTAGATAGCCCACCTATCGACAAAGGATAGGCTATACCATCACTCTGTGGTCAAAAGAAGCGAATCAGTAACCAAAAACGCGTATGTATCTGCTAGTTACAGCTAGTATAAGTAAAGAAATAAACAAAATAAAAGGCGGTCTTTGGGAACACTCATTGGAAAGCTGACCCTTAATCGTCGGTATCACCTCGGGTCATCGTGAAAGCGCATTCAGTGTACGTCAAGAAAGCCAATTAATCTCAACGGGTTATTAAGATTTTTGCCGGAATCAATTTTGCCATACAAATTAAAAGGATGAATATATCCACACAATCTGAGGGCAAAAGTTAAAACGGGTCAATTTGAACAAGCGACTTTTTTTTAAATTAATATAAACTAGTGCTTGAATGCAATCCTACCTGATGGTAAGCAGTGATGAAATCGTTGATGGTGAGGCGCACTAGTTTATTAAGAGCCTATCCACTCTAGCCTTGAAGACACCTAAATTATAATCGGACGGAAAGACTGCAGCGGGCAGACTTCTTACGCGTAAAAGTAGAAATGGTTCCAAGTGTCCATACTTCTGGTATATAAAGTACTATATCTTCTATTCCAGGAGAAATTTGCGACATGTAACCGTGTCGCAAATTTCATCCAAATTCGTTTTGCCGTTCGAGCGTAAATAAATCAACAAACACACACGCACTCAAAAACTTTTGGCTTAAAAATATTAGAATTAGTTTTCAAGAATAACACGTCGCATGCTTAATCATAAAGAGACTTAACTCAAAAAGAGGTATTTGAATCTGAAACATATTTTTCGAAAATAAGGTTCAATTTACAAATCCTCTTTTTTTGAGTTAGTCCCTTTTTGATTAAGCGTACGAAGTAATACTTTTTTGTTTTGGTAGGTACCCGTAAAATCAATTTATAAGCTATAAAATTATCCGTGAGCCCATATAATTATTCTGTAGGTACTGTTAGGCATAATCAGTTAAATATCACATTATACCAATGTAATCTTGCTTAAATTATGGAGAAATAGTAGCAAAGGTTTTCAATTATCTTGAAATGGACATTGAAAATACATTAGGGAACCTAGATTGTACCTAGTCTTGTCAGTGTGGGTTTATGTTATTTATCTGAGCTTGTGGTTTGCTGTTTTGGTCTTTATAGCAGGCAATATCTAATATGCAATAGGCAGGAATAGGTCAATACCTATTACCAATTACATGATTTATTAGTTAACTAGCTGGTGGCAGCGGCTTCGCCCGCTAGTAGTTTTCTCTATACAAATTTTGGACCTCTGTTTCATCCCCTTAAGGGCCGCCGCAGAGATTCTGATCCCGATTTCCAGGTACCGCAGGTTTGGGCTTGCGGACGGTGAGCATTGGGTAGCTTGCCGGTCCGGTAACCGTCCGAACCAGGCCCAAGTCGTAGACGGCGCATATTGTCCCACGCGCTCCTCAAATAAATGTCAGCAAACCATAAGGGCCCATCAGGGTCGAAACCTGTTACCAGGTACTGGGGCCAAGAGTCTGCTTCAGAAAGAAAGATTCGGCCCTGGTATGAAAGGCAACTCCTGCTCCATGTAGGAGTGGGTTTTTTGTTAGTAAAAGTCTGACACACTTGCGCTCCACCCAAGGGCGGGAGATGGTATTAGATTTCTCACCTAAAAAAAACTTCTTAAAGACTCTTATGATTTAGGTAGCTATCAGGAGAGGAGGCATGAGACCCAGCAGTGGGAACATTAAAAGGCTGATGGTGATGATGATGACGCACAATGTTTCTGAAACGTTTTGTGCATTTGTAAACGGACCCACAATACCAGAGAAGTTCCTAGTCTAGGGGGTTGCCCTAGACTAGGAACTTCTCTGGTACTTTTTTTATTTTGTATAATACGTGCCAAATAAGCTTCAAAATCGACCGCCATGATGGTTAATCTTGTGTGCCCTACCTATTAGTAATGCACATAATTATTATGTTTTTATTTTTATATTCATGTCGTTCGGCTATGTTGTTCCAACATGCCATGTACCATGAGAGTTTGCTCAATATAGCACACATAGTAATATTTTATAAATTATATAGAGCTTCTATGTTAATAGGACACCTGGGGCTAAACACGAGTTTTATAATGCGCAAAAGTATATGATCCACTGCAGTAAACAAATTAAAAAACAAAAATATTTGTCAGAATTATGTTACATAAAGAGTGTATTCAAAACATAATACAGCTAATATAGTACGATAAAAAAAACACGATGATGCCTCCAAAATTACTTTTATCCATTGATAATGAGACTATTTATTCTGTAAGCAACGTTTTACCGTTAGAGTAGATTTTTAGTAAATCGCTAAAATACTTCATATTATTAATATTCATATTATCTTTTGTGTGCAGTCCAGGAGTGACCATGCTTAAGGTCCCGTAGCCTCTTTATTTGTATCAGTATGAAAACCTAATACAGGGTTATTTTAAATTTATTACAAATCTAAAAGGGATATCTCTAGAGCAGTGGTGGCCGAGCGGTAACGGCCCCAGCCTACGAGTTGTAGGTCGCGGGTTCAAACCCAGCCAGGCGCATTACTTTTTGTAATTTATTTTCATCACCACTGCTCTCAAAAACGGTGAAGGAAAACATCGTGAGGAAACCGGCATGTCCTAGAACCAAAAATTCGAAGACACGTGACATCCACCAATCCGCACTGGGCCCGCGTGGTGGATTACGGCCCATTCCCTCTCCTAGAGAGGAGGCCTGAGTCCCAGCAGTGGAAATATTATGAGTCTGATGCAATGCAATGCAATAAGGGCTAGAAGTTCTTAAGAACATGAACAATTTTCACTAATTAAATATCCTATTTTTCGGCTAAAAATGCTTATTATCTCCCAAGCTTTTAATATTAAAATTCACACCTGACTGTAGGAGAACTAACCTACAGTCAAGGAAACTTCCTTCCTATGTTTCCTTGTTTCAGGGCCATGCTAAATTAAAAAAAAACTTTTTCTGACTAAAACCTGTGTTTTTTCAGTTTCCCTTTGCATTGCAGGGTCACAGTGACTCTAGAACAATCTCACAGCCCTATTAAAGTCTAAAATCAAATGACCTATAGTCTGAGTTTAGACTCTCATTATTTAGTACCTAAGCTTATTACCTCAGCATAAAGATTGTAACAACCAGATATAGACCAGCTAACAAGCAAATTTTAACTCGAAATTCCTTAAAACGATAAGTCAGGGGTCACACGCGAATATATTCGATCGTTAACAAAATCTTGACTACAAAACGAGTTAACTTAATCTAGAGCAATTATATAAATAGATTATTATTTACCACTTAATTTCAATAGCTCTTTGATTACATCCGTTTATTTGAATTATATTAATATTTATTATTTTGCATTAAATGTCAATAAGGACAAGAAAACATGGATAATAGTATAAGTCATAATAAATAAAATAAGGAAACTAGTAACACCTTATTTAAATATGAAAGGACAACTTGTGTCATAAATCTTAAGTATTGACTTGATTGCGTCTTTTAAAATGGTTAATAAAGATATAATAGCAGTAACAAATGAAATAAATAAGATGCATCTGTAGGTTTTTCCTTAGAAGCTGGGTTCCTTAAGTCAGGAGTGAATGGGTTGCTTCTATGTAAGCATGCTCCATCGTTGTCCACATGATGAACGTGAACAAAGCTGACGTCTTAGTTTGTTTCGGCGTTTCTTCGGGGGTTTCTTCAGGGACTGGGAACACTGGCCTCGTCTAGTTTAAACTGTCGAAAACAATTTACATGCAAAAGTTTTTTTTTGTTTTTAACTTATTTGCAAAACAAATATCATTTATAAAAAAAGAGTACAAACAATTGAAATTTTTGAAACAATTAAGTCTTGATGTGTTTTTTTTTAATTGAGTAATGTTTCACAAAATTTTCTGTAAAGGAATTAGGTAAAAACATTATTATTATCCTTTTTAATTGCCTCGTAAGCTCTGCAATATTTTTTTTTGTTCCTGAATTTATTGCGCCTTATTATATAAGGTTAACAAAAGGAAATTACACTAATGTGTGTGTGTATTATGTATGTGTGTGTGTCTGTAGCTCTTTCACGTTCAAACCTCTGATTGAAGATGAAATCTAGTACAAGAGAAAACCTAAGCCATATCCACACACTAGGTATACATAACACACAGGATTTAATTCCTAGAGTACCTACGTTGGTAATATTTTTTTTTACTTTTACTTTTAACCAATGTCATAAACTAATTCATTGATATGGTTTTAAATATCGTACCCACTTGTAATAAAAACGACTTTTATTCCCCCTTTCCCAATATTTCCACTTTTCACAAAACCCTAAAATTGGCCTCCCCTTAAACGCGGCATCCTTAATGACATGCACAACCCTACCTGTTCTACAGTTACTAGCGGCGATTAGTAAATAAATAACAAATTAAATTCCACTAAAGATTAGTGGCGGAGTCAGTATGGGCTCATAAATAAATCAAGCGTTCGGTCTCGGAGACCGAGGTAAATTATGACTCAAATAATATTATGCTAAAGGTATGCCAGTGTAGTCGCCACTTAAAGCCGTTCGTGCTTATAAAGCCTTTTTTGTGGTTTTGTAATTAGCTGTTCGATATCTATAGATTATAGTGTGTGCACAGCTTTAGCGTGTATTGAAAATCTGTATCTAACTGCTAGTAATTTGTGATAGAATAGATTTGTGGCAATCATAATAAAAAAAATAGCAGCCAATGTTTTGCGAACTGCTATAGTTCGTCATTATGTTGTGTAGCTGTTTTAAAATGTATTGGTAATGTAAGGTGCAAATGTATGCAATTTATAAAATCACTAAGCCTCTTCAGCGGCTTGGCTCACACTTGAAAGTACAAAATTATCTCAAGAGATCGTTCTATATGGATATGCGGTATATTAGATGGAAAATGAATAAAAATCCTTCAAAACAATTGAATGCGAAGGATCAATCATGGAATGGAAGAATAAGAAATATTTTTATTTTTGCTTCCCACAATTTATTCAATCAAATAATACTTACGATATAATTAGAATAAAAAAATATATTTATTTTTGACTCTCACAACTTATTATATCAAATAATATTTGCGAAATAATTAGAATAAAAAAAGAGACAAAAAGGCACCCCTCTCAGCATATGCTACGATATCTAAAATAAATAATAACGTAAAAAGACACTTAGATACAAATTTACACCTTTATAATACATATTATTGTGATGGCATATAACTGTGGGCTTTGCGCAGTGCTGTCGCCACTTAACCATAGTAGGTGCTGGGGTATATGTAAATAAGTCTAACTAACACTATGAGAAATGTACGTTAGTTATCAGCATATATATTAGATACCTGCAGTTCCGGAGTAGAAAAGTTTCATATCTAAGTACCTACGGCGAGTTGAAGTTACGTTAATACGATCGACACGTTTAAGACGTTCGGCGCTCTTATTGGCTCGCTCCAAGCTCTTAACCAATCAGAGAGCTGTACGCGGTAAACATTCAAATCGCATTAACGTAAAAATAACTCGCACTCAGAGCACTGAGTTCACATTCAACATTGAATTATCCTATGACGTTGAACCCAATAAAAACAATGTTACCGTAACTCTAATACCACGACTAATCGTACAAAAAGCTAGCTTACCTACAACTAATACACACTAAGAACCGGTCTAAAGAATTCCTCTACATACTATAACTTACAAAACACTTATATACCACACACTACTTAGTCCAAACCAGATCACTTGATAACATTGCTCGGATCTCCCCGTTTGTAACACGACCTCCGTTAAATATGCAGAAAGGGTACACAAAAATAAAACTTCTAAAACTTGAATGGTTGAAAAAGGAATAAATATTTTGTGAAGGGATTAGCAGTCGCGGGTTGGTTGGGGCTTGCAATGGCGGCACGATGATATGGCAGAATTCTCGCTAAAGTGTTACTGTACAAGTATACATAGGGTTATGTAGTTACATATATGTATACTACTGTTGCAAGTCGCTCATTGCCGCCTGCGCAAGTTTTGTATGCTTCGTGTTTTATTAAATGGCACTTTTGTATTGGTTGACGGAGGATAAGGCTTTATGGTTTGACCTGAGGGTTTTAAATCGATAGCAGATTTTTTCGATCAAGTGTTTTATTTTTAGTGAGCTTAATTGTTGTGAATAATAAAATATTAAGTATGGAAAAGAGAGAGGAACATTTTGCCCACCCGTGGGACAAACTAGGCATTGTAGATGTGGTACTTATTTTGAACTAACTAACCTAACAGACGGAATTAAGCTTAAAAGCTATAGGATTGCATGGGTTCCACAAACTAGGAAGATTTAATGTAATTAGAAAAAGTGAGTTTATTGCAATTAAAAAAAAAATCTTTTTTGAGACATAAAAATGATAAACAATAGTTTAAAAAAAAAACAAATTACTCCAGTCATTCTCGAGTTTTGCGCGTAGAATTATATATCTATAGGTATATATTTATTATATATAGATATATAAGGTGCTGTATGTAGTGGGAACAGTTTCATAAATTTCAATACTAAGATCATTTTAACACGGCCATGGTATCATCATTGTACGGTATTAATAGTTTACCTAGTCCAAAACTTAAATGATAATGTCCATCTACTTCTGCAAGAATTTGCATAACGTTTTGAAATTAGAAATCAAAAAACAAAAGTCGAACTTAATTACGAATCTCCGAATGTTTCGTAAGTTTCTTTAGAAGTAAAGCCACGTACACACCGGCGATATTAACTGACCCGCCAACTATAAGTAACCACACGTCAGGAATACTGTAAGCCCTTCTCCCCAGAGACACAACTTCAATTATTGATGGCAACTTTTAGCCACTATAAAATATAGGGGAAGAAAAAACTATTTTTCATCTGGTTTAGCTTTAAATAACTTGTAGCATGTTCTTGTTTTATTTTATTTTTTCATTTGAGGGTAATTTATGTGTTGTGTTTTTAAAATAGGGTCTCACACGTTATATTAGTTGGAATATTAATAGTGTACTATGAAATAATGTCAGACGTACCGCAGGTGTGTACTGAGCTGTAATCAATCGTTTCGCTTTTTATGTGTTAATGTTTTAATGTTTGCGTTAATTTATATTGCTATGAACTTTTTTATTAAAAAAGTTTGCCAATTCGAACAGTAGAAACACAGAATTATTCGTTTTTTTTTTTAATATTTTCTACAATTTTGAAGTTTTTGCAGTTTTTCTACGAATGTAACTTCGTTTATTTAGTTTTTTTAGGGTCAATTATGAATTGCTTGCAAGGTAAAAAATACATAGTAACATTTTGTTTTTCTTTTATCAGTCTCTGCCAACCATCATGCTAGTATTTAAAATTTCCTTCTAACGATATTTTTTTCATAATTTTCATTTTTCTGTTATGTCAATTTTTTTACATATCTAGAATCTTTTCTTGAGTCGAAGTCATTGTCTTCCTTATTCCAAAACTCGCTTTAAAATAGTTCCGGGATTATTACTAGGTTTAATACCAATTAAACGCGATCTAAGTGTATTTCCGGGACTATTACTAGGTTTAATGGCAATCAAAACCTAGAAATAGTCCCCGAACTATTTTAGATCGCGTTTTGGAATAAGCCGGAATATTTCTAAGTGCATATTGTTTAGCAAGTCAATTATGTCCATGTAGATACAGACAGATAAGTATTTACCTACTTATGTGCATATTTGTAGAACCATGCATCCCAACAATAATATCAAAGCCAATTCATCATAGATTTTATCCGGAGAGGACGTTGACAATCATTGATGCAAATTATCTCATTATAATTTTTAATTGCATCTCATCATTCATTGTACCCTGGTACATAAATTGCACTTCTACTAAAGTACTGTTGCTCTGTTGCTAGTTTTATATGGACATTGTAATTATTATAAAAGATCCTTATCTACGTTGTCTGAAAAATGACATAAAGATGTTCGTATGGCTTATACACTTGTTGTAGATTTTTGATAGCAGCAATATTAAAATATTTTTGCATTTATGTATGTTTATAATAGAGAAACTAGAACGAAACATCAATAGCAGAAATGATAATTTAGATTTCTTCAAGGCTAGAGTGAATAGACTCTTAATAAGCTAGTGCGCATTACCATTAACGCTTATCATCAGATGGAATCGCTGTCAAGTATAAGTTTACATCAATAAAAACAAAATAGCAAGCTCTACAAAGCCTACATATGCTCTGAAAGTAGCTCAATCCTCAATAAAACGACCAAAGTATCATCTTCCTTGCAAAAGGCAAGGGACCTAACTATTTTGAGTCCGGCTTCCAGACTAACCAGATGTGAATGAATACCCGTGTTTTACATGGAACGACTGCCTGTCAGACTTCCACAGACCACAACCCAGTTACTGGGCAACTGGAAATCTTTGGATACACTGAAGGTCAGACTTTTTAGCGTCTAATGAGTTTTTGAGTAGCAGAGGTTGCCGATTGGTAACGGCCCCGACTTGCGAGCTGTAGATCACAGGTTCAAATTCAGTGAGGCCCAATGCTCTCAAAACGGTGAAGGAAAACATCGTGAGGAAACCAAAAAAAATTCAAAAACATGTGACTTCCACCAATCCGCACTGGGCCCGCGTGGTGGATTAAGACCTATTCCCTCTCCTAGAGAGAAGGCCTGAGTCAGCAGTGGGGACATTATAAAGCTGACGCTATCTACGAATGACAGCCAGGATCAGCGGTTTAACGAACTTTTATAGAGACGGGGTGTCAGTAATGTTAATAACACAATGATAATTTATTGATAAGTAAACATACATTTCAAACGACAGAAACATATTTACAGCAAATGTATGATTTAGAAGGGATTTATAACTAAACAAGGCAACAAGTATCCGCAGTGGTTTTCAATCTAACATGTTAAGACAGCCTTTGTAGGTCTTGCCGTATTTAGTAATAATAGACCAATTATAGTCGAAGGCCGTTCACTCCCAATAATTTTGCCTAGTTTAAAGTTTCTTGGCGTGTTTCTAATTTAATTGTAACTAGATTTCTGTATGAGTCAAGTTTGTTATATAAGTTAGACTAAGAAAACATGCAGTCATAATGGCTCACACGCTTTGAATTTTATAAAAGAGAATGTTTGCTAGTGTGTACGTATGTTTGTTAGGTACTCCTTAATGCCCAAACGGCCTACCGGATTAAGATGAAATTTGAAGGTAGACTATGTCCTTGGAATAGGATATCAATTAGTATTTAAAAAAAAATTAGCCATTGCTTCTTGCCGTTTCTTCTCTATAGTAAACAAACAATAGACGTATTTTGAATTTATTTAAATCGTATCAAAAATATCGAGCGTTGCAAATTTTTCATGAAACAATTAAGTCGAATAACAAAAAATATAACACCTCCAGAAAAAAATCCTAAATTAAAATCGACTAACAACATCTCTAGTGATCCATTATACATTATATTAAAATTACAGGGCGATCAAAAAATCATAGATAATAATTTGTGTTTTTCTCGTACGTTGTTTATGACTGAATCCATCCAAAAAATTATATTATTTCTCTGATATTATTTTTGCATGTTGAAGTAAAATCCGATTGTCCCCACAGATGACAGCATTGTGCAGGTTTATAATTACAAACGAAGACCTGTACAAAAAAAGCTGTACATTTAAAGACGATTATCATTATATATTAGGATACATTAGTCTTTTACTGAAGTTTTTGCAGTAATCACCAACTCAGCTACAATTACTGTAATTACGTCATTATTTCATTTAATTACTAATAAATTTACATTATAGTGCTGCATTCCGATTCGTTTTCCCTGTTTTTGAATAAGGGAAACGTTTATTGATCGGTTAAGTCGCATTTTGTGTGGCCTTTTAGAAAATTAGGTTTTTGTTCAGAAAATGTGGTTCTGAGGACGGTAAAAGGCTAAAAAAACCGGCTGGTGGATGATCATAATGATGATTTTGACTAAACTTTACCATAGAATTACATATTCATAACTTTAGTAAGTTACAAAGGAATTTAAGCGGAAAAATTCAAGCAGGCAACCCAGGGTCCTGGAACGCAAAGTTAATAATGAACTTTGGTGTCGTTTTAGTCAATAAAAGTCTGGTACGCCCTTTCGCTTCGCCCTAATGCGGGAGAAGTCATTGAATGATTTTCATCTAAAAAAAATTACACAAAAATTATAATTAATAATTTTCACAACAGACATTAATCCATTTAATGTGTGATGTTTTAGTAAAATCAGTTTTGCTATCACTATGTGCTATCGGTAATTTCTGCCTGATCACATAAAAAAAGTTTCACTGGATTCCTGCGGCGCGACACCAAACCAAACCCTTTTTAGTTTTCGTTTCGAGTGCAAGCAAAAATGAACTTAGCGGTGATTAGGCGGAAGTGTCTTTGATAGTACCTACCAACATATATTAAAAATTCTTACCAATGAGACGAACCAATCAACATTTCACAATTTCCTTTTTGCCACTCCATCTTTTGCCAACCTAATTTCATCTCTACATTCTCTTTGATGATACGACTACCGCATACACAGAGCCTATTTAATTTTAATTAAAATACATAACAAGACTATTAAAACCATGGAGCCAGTGTTTTAATTTCGATTCAATAACCCATGTCGGCGCAAGACACTGATTAAGCTCCCCATAAGAGACGTACAGTCGCCTGCAAATGCGTCGGCGCTGAATTAGCATAAGCTGAACGGTGCACGGTGGTAGGTTAGATTATGTGTCTACATACAGCTATTAAATTTTAGATGTTTACCTGCTTAAAAAAATCTTGGTCAGCCTAACTATTCAACTATTTATATGATAAATATAGAAGAAAAAATGGTTTTTTTGTTTGTTTGTATATTATGATTTAACTCAAAATCTACTTGACCGATTACAAAAATTCTTTCCTCATTATAAAGCTACATATTCACTGAGTTACATAGGCAAAATTATTATTTTACGAAAAAAACCCCTGACAGAAGCTAGTAACTTATAACTTGAAAAAAAAAATGAATAGTGATATTGTCTGTACTAAAACACCGCAGGCATGGTAAAGAGATTTTCTAGTCTGTACACTTAATGTGTTATAGAGAAGTGATGTTAAGAAAAAAAAATACTGCACAACAAGTTTAGATCGATTTTTTTCCGTTAAATATATGTATCACATGATCGTTTCAAGCCTATGATATGATGTACAATGTACAGTCGGGCACAACTGCTATTATGTATGTGCGTGGTATTAACATAGGAATCCTGAGTCGTTTATCAAACAAGACAACAGTTAGATTGGTACCGTATATACCTATAGTAATTATTTATTCACCATATATACATACTTTAGTACCTAGTAACTAGATATAAGGACGTATAATCACAGTATAAGGTTTTTTTTTATGGTAGGTAAAATCATCCAATGACAAATCCCGCCCTTGGGCGGAGCGGATAAGGTCGCTTTTTGGTAAAGAGAATTAGCAAGAGTTGTACATGATTTTTTCTCTCTTTATCACTCAAGGGTTTGCTGGGAGAAAAGTCATCGTCAAGTTCAGCTCACATTTGTTCAGGAATGGCTTATTGACTGTTTACTGTTACGTTATGGTGTCCAACAGTACAATTATGAATTTACATATCTATATAACCCTACCTAGATTATAAAAAATATAATCTATGATAATCTATGGTTTGGCCTAACTTTATCACATTTAAAATATAGCTTAAAGTATGGTTGCGTTCTAAACATAACCATTTTTTTGAGTCTAATTTAATCTGTAATATCTGTATGTATCACTGTTTCTATACTTAAGAGTTTTTTAGTCAACTTTCATCAAAAACGAAATTCAACAATGAATTTTCTTCTTGTTCAGCTGCAGTTGTATAAAATTTGGCCAACATTTCAACTATAATCGTTGGCCGTGAATTCGAGATACAAAAAAAATATAACGAACTTTATTAAATTTAGAAAAAAATCCTCAAACCTCGTAATAAAAACACTATAGTCAATATAAGCGAATCACACCACTTCACGAACAATAATATACTATTGTCCACAGTGAACGAAACATCTTCATTATGGGGACAAAAAAAAATAATACAGTTATTGCTGTCAAATGTGATATAATGGTAACACTACAATTGTTTTCGTGACCATAAATAACTTTTTACAAAAGATTCGCGGTTTCCTTAAAAGCTAAACGGGCTGATAAACATTTTTTTTTTCTTCCGTCTCGGCCCGTCTTTCCTGCGGCGGTACGAAGCCTATAAATATTAATACAATCAAATGTTTTGACGTGGGCCTTTTTTAACTTTTATCTTGTACCTTTGCTTATTTTTTGTTGGTTCGATTCCGTTTTTATTTCGTGTTAATTTGGACAGCGAATTCGGTCTTTTAACAGATCGTAAAGTATGTGGAATGAGGCGAAGAGCGAGAAGTGGCGCCAGGTGCATTTAACATTTTTGGGGGAAACTGAAGGAGAAAAATAACATTTGTTGCTTTCAGCCTTAATAAACGTTACTTTAGTACTTAGTCACATGAAAAAAACTTCATTCAATATTAAAAAGAACTGTAATTAGTGAAATATGATCTAATATTTTGAGTGGTCATAAATTTGAAGACAAAGTCATAAAGCTTATGATTACGTACTTGTCTCCATAGATACGTCTTCAGATTATATTAGATTTACGATTAGTAAATAACAAAAATTACTTTGGAAGTGAGAACATTATAATGATTATGAAAATTTATGGTGCTTGTATAAAATATGCGAAACAAACTTTTTTTATTCATAATCAGATATCATTAATGCATAAAATTAAAATAACGGCGATTACTCACACTATACCATTAATTCTTAAATAAAAACATAAATCTTTACTCTGACTCTAAAAACTGTTGAACAAACACCCACTAAAACAACATAAAATTAATAAAATTCATCTTTATGGCTTAGAACATAGAGTTTAAATGAGTTTGTCGCTGCTAAAACAAGTTGGGTTTCGACAAGATCTGATCAAAGTATCTAAAATGGTCACAGTTAGTGGGTTAACCACTTTAAATTGTCATCTGTCTGATTTATTTCTGTATCTTTTGCGGCCAACACATTTTTGTCTCAGTTTCATTCTGATACAACATTTTTTTCGTCTATTTGGAAAGTTTTATTTCCTGAATCACGTAATAAAAATAATTTATTAGTGTCAAAATGTACCTGTGGTACAGATGACTAGTATTTAGCGAATTCACTTTGTTCTCTAAAAAAAATAAAATTTTCGAATATTCTTTCTATTGAGGACACACCGCAATCACAGCGGTAAGTTTCATCTTTGAAGAGTGGCTGAAAAGGCGGCATAGTATCTTCATCTTCCGGGTGATGTAGATTCTCAACGGACGTGGCAAGTTTGGGAGCTTCCTATTTAGAATTCAGGTGGAAGAAACACCCGGGTGTCACCTTTGTGCGGAACACCCATGGCACACGGTGGAGAGGAGTGGAGAGGTAACCCGCTTGAGTGGATCACCTCAGTGTCCTCATGGAGGCAATATGCGGCTGTAATTTAAGCCATGGTGTGAGGCGAGAGGGAATGGGATTTAGTTGATAGAGAGAAGAATGAAAGAAAAACTTGATGAAGGAGATAACCGCAAACATGAAGGTATGGACATCATCACCTCAAGCCTAGTCGCCGCCACAAGAGACGCCCGGGCATCGAAAGTTGCCGGGCGATCCTCGGCCACCATAGGTGCGGCCCGGCATACGGACAACGAGCAATGGGTAGCTCGCCATCCGACCTTCTTGTAAGAACCGAGCCCAAGTCGACGACGCGTAATGTTCCACACGCACCTCAAAGAGATTTTAACAAAATCATAGGGGCCTAGTAAGGCCGATGCCCGCAAAGGCCTCGAAGAATTTCTGAAAAGGGAACCAGTGGTCTTAAAACGCAAAGGTCCACAAGATGAACACAGGTGTAGTTTTAGCCAGTAAAGGTCTGACTCGCTGTCAAAAAAAATAAAAAGGACATGATACTTCATGATGAGAATGAGATTTAAGGGTACTCCCTTAAAACTTCTTCTATACACAAATCCGTCAACCGCAATTTTTGCAACTTAGTTTCTTCGTCGTCTTAAATTTTATCTAATTTCATCTCAGATCTATAACGGAACAAAAATACAAAATTAATTTTATCCAAAGTGTCCGAATCGCTGCCCACTGTGTACGCCAGAGGCTGACCTATCAAACGCTCGTAAACTATAATCATTCGCGGACCACATAAATAATTGCGCAGACCGACCCCGGTTTTTGTCGGTCGCGATGCGCCCGCGCAGGTAATATAGTCATAAATTTCCATAACCGCCACTCGATCTTATCAAACATGATTTTAATTTGATTTCGGAGCCACACGTGTTGTGGTCGTTTCGAGTCGAGTTATGATCTTAGGTACTTATTAAGATTCGGCTAATTATTCTAAAGTGTTGAGTGTTATAATAGAAAACATCGTGTAAGTTTGTAGTTGCTATGATTTTCGGAGAAATGGATTTTTATAGCGTCATTAACAAGTTTGATAATGGGGAAAAGATTTTGTCGTTGACTGTACTTTATGATCAAGATTAGCTGATGAAGTAAAAATTTTATTTAAATGTTTTTTTCCATAATTCTTCGAATATCTGTGTATTGAACATGGCTGAATCAATAATTCTAAAATGTGATTTTGAATTCGCCTAAAGCTTTTCTAAACAGTAACTCAAATATCATATTAATAAACGCTTTCTCAGGTAATATAGGTACAACCCTATTATCTACCAGACAAGCATTACATCATCAAGTAAAAGTAACACTCGGTAAATGTAGAATATTAATTCTTGTCCTAATTCCCACAATCAAACGATACACCGATTATTGTCAAACGTAATCAATAAATATCAAAAACGTAAATCGACTTCTAATGATAGACTATAACAAAACGCGTGACGCCTCTAATGTATCAACGTATATTTGACAGTTAATATGTCATTGAAATCAAAACGGTATGATATAAGACTGGCCGCCATTTACACCGTATCGTAATGTTGAGACAAAAAGCACTGAACGTCCTCAATGGTACAAATAGCTGTTATGTCATTAATTTTATTCGGCATTGTTTTTTTTTTTCGTTTATTCGAGTTAATATTAAAATTATTGTCTATCAATCGCTTAGTATATTTAGCGCATAATGTTCCCACAATACTACCTCATGACAAGAATAAACAACTAGAACTTATTTATCTATTTCATATCTCTTATCATCAGTATATGAAAGTATGTATGTATGATTGTTAATTCTTCACCCTGAAACTGCTAAAGGCATTTGGATGAACATAGGCACAAGGGTAGACCATGATTTAGAATAGCACAAAAGATACTAATATCACGGGAATACGTTCCCTTGAGATAATATTGTGCTTTTTTTATAATTTCTAAATTTTACTTTACATTTAACATACAGTTTAATTTTAGTAACAAATAAATTTGCTTGAGATTTTACAGTATTAACTAAATTAACGTAGTGATTCGAATAAGAGAGATTAATTTTGAATTTCTAAATTCATTAAGTCCACCTCTCGTTTGGTGATGATTTAAACCATCGACAGATGTCTTAAGCCTGAACACATCTATCATCCAAAAATAAAATAGAGTGTGATACACAACCGTATGACAGACGACCGCTATAGGAATCGAAAAAGTGACCACCGCTTACGAAACTACGATTTACAACCCACAGTTCTTATTATCTAGTATCAGACTTTAATCCATTTATCACCGCTTTTGTTTACGATCCTCGCGTATCATCGACTATTAATTATAATGCGTTCCTCACTTCGAACTTTGACGTTCTCGCTGTGTGACAGACCAGAGATAAGAATTTTAATGTTACTCGATACCACTGTACTTCATTTGTTACATTATGCTACAGGAAAATGAACATTAACGTGAGACAAATAAGATTGAACAGCTATTTCTCGCAATACGTTTCAAGCGTCGATACAGTTTGAACTCTTTCAGACATGATTATAGGGTTGCTTATTCATTATATTGGTTGAAGAATTCGAATACTTCTGATGCAAAGCAGAGTTTAGAATTTTGATGGATGTGGTTATAATTGTTTCTGTATCGATTATGCCATTGATAAATATTTCGACTATTGCTCATTTTGTTAATGACGTGGAAGCGGAAGAACGGTCTGGGCGATGCCCTAACGACAGTGTAATGTCACAATTAATAATATTGGAGCTGTCAAAACATCTGTCAGCGGGCGCTCACAGAAAATCTGCTATTAATTTGCGACGCAATTAAATTTATTCGTATCTAGGCTCCTATATAAAACATTCAACTAATTGAATATGATATTCCAATGTATTTTAAAAGTTCTCGTTTTTCAACATAAAGTGGAAACTAGAATTTTCCAATTAATACATATATCTATCCATCGTCGATATTTCAGCGCGAACTGAATTTTGAAACAGTCTGCTCCAAACACAAGATATTTTATTCATGTGTTGCTAAAAATAATTATTACGAACTCCGAATACTGCAGACCAATTTTATTATTAAACCGTATTTGGTGAATAAAAATAAATTTTCACCCTGCATTGCAGTGTCAGTTTGTGTACCAAGATTCATTTTTATTAAATAAACGAATACAAAGTGTTTTGACAGATTACTGAGCAATATCAAATGTATCATTACGTCGTTTATTTAAACCAGAGTTTTGTAAGCTTTATAGTGAATTATGTACTGTTAGTATAATCATTTATTTGTCATCATCTGCCAGAATCATTGTTATGAAATGGTTTTCAAAATTCTTCCTTATCTCCTTAATAGTCAAAATTACCATAAAATTGATATAACCATTGACCTTTGATTGCCAGTACTAAAGATACCATCATCTTATATCTACAGTTTGAACCAAGAGATTAGAAATCAGGTCGGTTGAAGCAGCCTTGTTACCATTAATCCAATGAGATAGTTAATAGTTACAGGGTGGTATTTGGTATAAACAAGCTTTGTGCGTGTAGATGTGCTCCTAAACTACTTTTAGAAAAAGATTCTTGAATAAGACTCAGTTAAGGTCCGTATTTAATGGAAATAGAACTTAAAAAGGATATATCCATAATTCCACATACGATAGAATTATTTAGTCATGAGCTTATCCGCTTGAACTATTTTTGGATCGATATTCAAAGCATTAAGTCCACCTTTATACAGTAGTATTTTGTGCACAAAATTTCAATAAAATAAACACTATCAGCGTCTATTAATTTGACTCAAAAATTATTTACTTTGTTTTTATTAAGTTAAAATTCGCAATAATCGTACACACAGCCCCCACGGTCATGACCTTTATTGTTTTTAAATTCAGATATCAGACACACAACCTCGTTCATGAACTCATGACCGTTCAGGTTCAAATACCCAACCTGTATAATACAAATCGGAGTAAATATAAATCGATGCAGTTGTTGGTCGGTCAGTAATTGTTCGAAGCATCTTTGTAGGTCCATCGATATTCCATAAGCCCTCGTCTTTACCTTTCTTAAACGTGTAGTAGCTAATGTAGCTATAGGAGCCATGAAACCGGTCAGGTTACAGTAGTGTAGGTCCAGTACTCTCAAAGGGTCATGATCTTTAGAATACGCCCTCTTACGCCTGTAGACCTCATTATAGACTTCGCGAATGATTCATTATGTGTTCGTTGAGTATTTTGCACGTGCTTAGTTGATTGCGCTATGTTTGGTGAAGGTATTAATGAAAGGGTTGGAAGCTAAAAGAGTACAAGAAAAAAAAATGCAGTAGCAGTTAGGACAGAAAAAGTGCAAAAAATAGTCAATGGTCAAACTAAAAAGACTGGAAAAGAGATTACTGGATTACAATATAGACTTGCGTATGATTTTCTCCTCAAAAATGACCTAGTCGTTTGTTTCTTGGACAATGATGCAAACATTAGTAAATAAAGTTAGTACAGCAAAGTTAACTCGAGATCGATACTGTTCCCTAGTTCAATTTCCACTAAAATTAACGGCACCGTATAAACCAGAGACGCAACGAACCGTAACGGAATTTAAATAGTCTAAAGACGCCTTTAATACCGCGGACTCGAACACCCGGAATCTATCGATACATAAATGATCTATCTCCATAATCAAAAGCTGCAATGTAACACTTTACACCATTGACATAAAGTTTATTTTTGAATGACCAAGTTACACGAGAGTTTTCCAATATTGCTCTAGAAAAATCATTATTAAGTTTAGCGAACTCTTGTCTACTGAAATTATTATTAAAATTCTAATAAGTTACAGAATAGTTTAGTGGGAACTGTTTCAATTTTCCTGTTGTAGCGATTGCCTCAATCGATTAAAATATTTAAAGTGTTTTTTATCTATGACAGTAACGGGTTTGTGTTCCGACTGATTAAAAATTTATTTCATAACGTATAATTTGATAGACCAATTGATTTGCCTATTGAACAAAAAAATTTAACCAATAATTTAACAGCGCAATTTGATTTTAAAATGGTTTACTTCGATTCTGGTAAACGCCTTGAGCAAACTACTTTGCACGCTTTAGACGTTTTATCTAACTATGAGGTACTAGCAACTAGTGGTGTGTAGTTACAGACTGAAGCTATAAAAGATCGGTAAATTGTTTACGTTTTACCTTTTAATATGTGAGTTTGTGAACGGCCGTATTTCCATTTATTATACCATCACCATCTTGTATATATACAATTTCACACTTTGCCTTTAAAATTTCTTCAGCCAATTTGATTTAGATTTATCTATATCGGAAAGGATTGGTTCTCAGTTAGAATTAAAAATTAACAAGCCGGTTAGTCTAGCCATCGAAGTGCTATGAGCTTTGTACTTTAAATAGGTTTTCTTTACCGCTTGAATGAAAATGTGTTTGTTTAAGAAATATTTGTGAGTTTATTGATCGGTTTTCTATGCATTCGATTACAGTGTTAATTGTTTTACTTGTAGCTGTAGTATTTATAAAGAAATTAGATGCTTATCGTATCGTTTTGTTAGAAAACACTAATGAGGAAAAATAGCGAATTACGTTTTCCTCGGCAGTTAGTAACAAGTTGTTAATTACAAGTAATTGGATCTTAACCGTTTAGTTTTTTTGTTGTAGGTACAGATTTTAATACAATTTTAAGTCTGATTACGTGTTGCATCGTTTCAATGTTACTGGTAATTTTTTAAATTAAGATTCTGCGTATTTGTTTCTATATTGTTTGTATCTGTATTGGCTATTTAAACATGCTATTTTACGTTCTTTCAAGTTAATACTTCAATAGTCTATCATCATTTTCTAATCTTTATCCGAATTTATATGCAACGAGTACATTTCATGCTTCTCTATTAGTCGTCATGCTTAATAGTCACCCTTTTTTTAACCATATTATCTTCCACACAGTAACTATTGTTATTTTATGTTCTTCTCTAGCTAAATTCTTATTCAAAACTTTATTTTTGACATATTCCTCTATTTATATCGAATCACATATCTATCAAGAATTTACAGTTACCAGTGCTACTTATAGACTTGCCTCTTATTATCCTACTTAGTCGTAGTTCGTACAATTGTTACTTTACTGTTCCTTAACTAGAAATATACCGACTATGTCTTAGTGTTAGCAATCGAATGAAAGCATTTCTTTTGAACCAATACGTAACAGTTGTAAGTCTATTGCAGAAATGATATCGATAGGTTATATAAGTAAACTAGCTTATGAAGTTGTGATGCAACTGATGATTGCAAGAGTTACGATTATCGTTCAGTAATTGCTGACTAGTCGTTTTGATGCGGCCACAACCTGACTGTTTTTTTTCCTTTTTTTAGGTATCATTTAAGTAATGTTAAGTCTTGAAAGTATTTAGTTTTTGATAGCTGTATCATGATTGGCACAAAGTGACTGTATGCTGACTTAGTGATGTAATAGATTCATAAGTCAGATTTCTCGGCAATATTCGCTGACGCAGTCAGAACTAAAACTAAAATTCAAAACGAAATCGCTCCATTTTCGATGATTTCGTGTAAATACGTAAGTTATACTCGTAGCACTATACAAATATTACATCACAAGATTAACTAGGAAATAATCCATGAATGAAAATTGGTTTTCTTAAGAATATTGTAAATATGTGAAGAGGTAACTAATTAATTGTGTCCATAAATATTTTTCATTTTATGTCAGTGAGTACCATAAAACAGTCGTTGTCTTTTTATTCTGAAAAGTGCCCCTCCCTAAGAGTAACTGCTGTAGTGCTGTATCGCGGTTGCGTTCTCTAATATATAAACTTAAGTACATACATAACATTCTCAGACTCGGAACAGCTAATTACCTATAGGCCATACAAATATTTGTTCCGAGCAGGAATCGAGTTTGCGACACGTTGTGCAGCAGTCAATCAATCTTGCCATCAAAATTAATATTATATCTCGTTGCTCATTTCACGCTTTTTCAGAAGATGCAGATACTTCTAACTCACAATCTGAAATAAATCACGAACGAATGAAACCACTGATTCATAACACTGAAAAAAAAAAACTTAAAACATTGAAACGTGTTGACATTCAAATATCGTGTAACAATACACGTTCGTGTCTTCAAGTATGTATGAGGAATCTCGTATTTGTGTTAATAATACGATTAATTGGCGAATTACAGAATTATGTAGGTAAATACGTAGTAAAGGTGTATTATCTAACGAGTTGTTTGTTATATTTAGGAAATTATTTCTAGTGTAAAAATGCACATTAGTATAAAAATACATATACATGTCGGTTGAGTATTTATGTTTTCAGATTTTTTAATTTTTAGGGTTCCGTTCCTCAGTCGGAAAAATGAATAATCCAGAATATTGTAAGTTTTATTACATGCTTTGGGTTCTAAGGAAGATTCCATTTTCGTTCTCCAAAGCCGTTATTCTGGAAGTAAAAGAAAAACATGTTTCAGCTGGTTTTTATCATGTGCGAGTCATAAAGAACAAATGCGATAAGTTAGATTCTCTTCAACTTTATTATACACATATTCGACAACTGTATTAGAGGAAAAAAATTACCAATCTCTTAGAAAATAACACACAGTTTTATCAGTAGTTCTGATGATCATTTCTTTTAGAAATTGCCTACATTAGTAGGGTACATTAGTAGGGTTTTAAGAATCAAAAAGGGTACAGTCTTGTACTAAATCGATAACATAAAAAGAATAAAGGACCTATTTTTGAAGCATAATCGGATGCTGACGCATATTAAAGTCTGCTTTCTGCCTGAATTATTACAGCTAAGGAGTAGACTTCCCTGCCGGAATCAGTGTTTCCTGATAGTAAATAGGCTACTTTTAGATAAGCGCGAATCATCGTCGACCACATCTTCGCTTTCCATCAGATGAAACAGTGATCAAAAGCGAGTCTATCAAGAATAAAAGAAAGAATTAACCTATGTGTTAATCTAGGATCATATTCTGGTACCTAATTTCATTTAAATCCGTAATTGAGCGTGAAGTAGTTACAAATATTCATACACATACATATATGTATACTACAAAAACTACTAAGACTTTACCACTTATAATATTCGTATGATAATGTATGTTATTCATAGTCTGCTTGGACTTTTTTTTAACTATACTGAGGTCATCTTCTTAGACTGAAAGTAGCAGATTTTCTAGAGTATTTGTTTATTATACCTACACGACTAAGATTACCGACATAGCCCGAAGAATCGCCAAACTTAAATGGCAGTAGGCAGGGCATATTGCTTGCACAACAAATGGTCGATGGGGCTGAAAGATCCTGGAGTAGTGAACGCATATTGGAGGTTACAGCGTAATTTTCCATCATAGTGGACATCATCTTTGAGGAGGTCTATGTCCAACTGAACAGTGAACGTCTTTGGGTAGAAGAATGATGATAATGACCTCAAAAAGAAACCAGATTTATCTAAGAATCACACATACACTTCCACAAAAAAGGTATCGCGAATAGTAGGTATCCTGTGCAGAGTAGGCATGGAGATGTAGGAAACGGTCGCATTCTTTGAGTGCATGGACCTTTGTATCACCGAATTTCTTTATAAACTGAGATACCTAGGCTGCTTCTGGAGCAAAGTTGGCTGGTTAGAATGAAGGCCGATACGATTTACATACTTATAATGGTCTATCATCGATTGAGCGCAAAAATTAAAATCCGTTTAGATAGAGGAATCAGACATAGCATTTGTACAGCAGGACTTTGAATTTGGTTTCCCGATTAGACTTTGAAAATCTCATTTATTTCATAATATTCATATTTTAGTACAGCCTGTTTTTTTATAGGGGGAATGTTAAAACGCTTTAAATTCCATGGATTCATAAATTACTATTTTGCTGTGGTTTTGGGTACAACGTTGACCAGTTCATCCAGTCCTCTCATACTTATTAATATTGTAAGATGGAAATATTGTAAAATCAATCATTTTTTTTTAATGAGTAACAGTGGAGTTCCTTATAGAAAACGATTAATGGGAACTATGCAATAGCTTCTGATACTTTGTAAGTGCCCATAGAGGCTTATGTAAAAAGTTTTTGATTTGGTTTAAAAAACAAAAGGAGGCCAAAAATAGGTAGTATTCATTCGGCAAATAGTTGTGACACGTAGTGTATCGACATTCCGACAGAGGGTCTCGACATGTCCCAGAGTTCAGGGGCTCGACAGAAACTGACAGGGGTCGACGTGCCTACTTCATTAATTCTTGAACAACGCTGATCAATGGACGCGGAGGACATGTTCGGTGACGTAATAAGTGAAATTGTTTCTATTGGGAGGGGAGAGCGAGAATATGGGCTAGGATTTGGTGCAGGTTTTGAAGCTATACTCATACATATAACAAATAGTCTACATAATCATACTTATAGATAGTAAACTAGAATCGGTAAAAGAGGACTTGCATTGTAGAAGATTTCCTTATTAATAGGTCGTTACCTATGAAATTACCTCTACTGCCAAAAACTGACTTTCAAATATTCAGTTGATAACCTTTATGTGGGTACGGTATTTAAAACAAACCTTATAATAAAATAAATACTTTTGTAGGTATCTGGCCGTCAAAAACTAAGAATCTCTAAAGTAAGTAATAATAGAACAAAACCTAAGAGAGTCGTCTATACAAAATAGATTTGAATTGTTAGTTAGTGTACAACTGCTCCACCGCACCGTGGGGCGAGTGCGTCCGCCGAGGAAACAAAACCGACAGTTATTAATGGTTATATGGAAAAAATATTGTGTTGCGTTTTCGATTCCCCAGCTTTTAAAGCGCAATAAACAGCGTGCAATTAATACGCCAATAGCAGATTATTAATTATTGATTAACTGTTTTAGTCTATATCTACGTGCAGGTACGAGTATTTCAGTCGTAGGAATAGTAAATAGGTGACTTCTAGATGAGCGTGCTCCAATACTAGTTTAAGTGAACGTATTAATACTAATAACATCTTTTTTTTTTAATGCGGTAAGTATAAAAATAAAATGGCTTTAAAAAAAGCGTGCAGCATCGCTTACCATCAAACGAGATAATGACTAAACACCAGATATTCCGTTACTCCGGTGTGGGCACCGACGTTGCAACAGCAACCGAGGGCCCGGCTGAATGCGTGCCAGAGGGTCATGGCAATACGCATGGTGCGAGGGTACCGAACGATCTCCCGCGAGGCGGCGACCCTCCTTGCTGGCCAACCGCCGTGGGATCTGGAGGCAACAGTCCTTGCACACATGCACGACAAGCGCATGGAGATGCAACGCCGGGGCGAAATTCCGCTGCCACGACAAGTCGAGGCATGGCGGACAGAGCTCCGGCGGGATCTCATGGCGAAATGGCGTCAACGACTATCGCAACCTCGTTCGGGGCGCGCCACAATTGGGGCGATAAGGCCCATCCTTGGGGCGTGGCTGGAAAGACCTCACGGCGTTCTCAACTTCCGCACGACGCAGGTGCTTACCGAACACGGAAAGTTCGCTAAGTACCTGTTCCGGATTCGTGCGGAGGATTCGCCCGGGTGTCGCCACTGTGCGGAACATCCGGAGGACACGGTGGAGCACACTGTAGAGGTGTGCCCCGCCTGGGCGGAGCATCGCCGTGTCCTCGTGGGGGCGATCGGCGGCAGCGATCTCTCTCGCCGGGCCTTGGTTCAGGCCATGGTCCGTAGTGAGGAGGGATGGCAGGCGGTCGCCTCCTTCTGCGAAGCAGTAATGCTAGCAAAGGAGGAGGCCGACCGCATCAGGCAGAGGCAACGGGGCGCTCGCCCCAGCCGCCGCCGGGATTCCGATCCCGATTTCCGGCCACCGTAGGCGCGGGCTTGCGGACGGCGTGCAATGGGTAGCACGCTGTCCGATCGTCCGGTAACCGACCGGACCGAGCCCAAGTCGTCGACGGCGCGTTCTGTTCCCGCGCGCCTCAAGGAGCTGTCAGCACACCGAAGAGGCCCAGCCTGCTAACTGCAGGCAGGCAGGGTCGAAGCCTACTGGGGTCATGGGTTAGTTCCGAAAGGAATGCTCGACCCCGGCACGATAGGCTACGAAGGAACGGGGTAGGTTTTTAGTCAGTAAGAGTCTGACACTACTTCCCGCTTCGCCCAAGGGCGGGATTTGTCATTGGATGATTTTACCTACCATAAAAAAAAAAAAAAAAAAAGATATTCCGTTATAATTCATGTATTAGCCAGCTGCTGGGCAAAAGTATTTTTCTATTTCTTCCATTGTTCCCGACTCTGAGCTAGATTCTTGCCATTTCTTGAAAAAGACATCTAAGTCGTCTCGTTATCGTCTTTGTGGTTGGGTTCGCCATAATCACTCGTCCGGCCGTCCGGTAATAGTCCAGACCGAGTTCAACTCGTCAACAGCGCGTAGTGTTCCACGTGCTCCTCAAAGAGACGTCAGCAAACCCAGCGGGGCTGATGCCTGATAGGGCCGCAGGCATTTTCTGAAAAGGAATTACGTGGTCTTAGAACGCAGAGGGCAACTAAAGAACATAGATCTGATGTTAATCAGTAATAGTTATAGACGTCCCTTCACTTAGAGCGCAAGAAGTCATTGGATGATGTCCCACTTTAAAAAAAAATCTCTGTGCTCAGTCGCGATCCCGTCTCGCGATTTCAAGGTACCTGTTTGGTGTGTCGTACCTACCCACCGTCATTAAATAAATAATAAAATAAAAATTCTGTAATATTTCTACAAGTTATGAAATTCATTGACCTAAGTAATTTGGTTTCAATTACCAAGTGCTAATTTTTGTCTGCAATATAATACTGTAAGATATGTTTATTTTGCTTACAATATTAAAGTTGCTTCATTAACATAATAATTTCTTTGATTACACGCTCAACAGTTGCCTAAAACCGGAATCATGCATTTGTACGAGCGGCACGAAACAAGAATAAAAATGCAATCAGGTTCCTTATCAGGTTTTAAGAGAATATGTTTAGGTATATACATTTATATACCTAAAGAATAACCAATAAAATTTCAAAACAAAAGCAAAGCGACTTTTGCTACCTGTTACGAAGTCCAATTATAAGATACGAGGCTGCACAGTGGGTCCAACTCGGCTATAACCAACAGATTTATGAACCAATGCATAGGAATCGCGAACCAATTAAAATGGCGGCGATGGGTTGTCAATCTGTAATTGGTTAATTATTATCAGCGTGGCTGGGCGTGGTTGAGCGTGCAATGCTGCATTCATGTAAAATGCAATCATAGTAGTTATAGTGTTCGTGTACCTAAACTAGTACAGGGTTACGTGTAAAATGGACTTTCATCGTACATTTATTTACTTTTGATAGTTGCATTATACCATGAGGAGGGTATACGACTGAAACAAAAGTGTCCTATCTAACTTATCTTGATACAGGTTATCGTCTACTAATTTTCCGAATTTCAACGTGATTGATTATCAGGCATACAAGCATTCAGACCTAATAATATTACCAGGATGTAGGGTAGGATGTTTAATCAAAGCAAAAGAATCGATCTATGTGTACTTCTTTGGCTGCAACCGTGAGGGGAACTTCTCACGTCTCAGCTGTCGCCTAAGGAGGTACCAGAGCATCGGTAGTCATAGACGTTTTGCGGTCACCGTAGGTGTTAACTTGTGGATGACGAGCAATGGGAGGTTCATCGTCCACCTACTCGAGATGTCAGCAAAACTGAAGGCAGCACTACTGACCAGTAGGGCCGATGGCTGCGAAGGCTGCAGAAATATTTGAAAGAGTGACTGTGGCCCCAAACCGCAAAGGGCATCTGACGGACACAGGTTGATTTTAGTCAGTAAAAGTCTTGCACGCCGTCTTGCTCTATCTTACAGTGGGAGACATCATTGGATGATATCACATTTTAAACAAACGCTATGATTAATTCCTTCGGAGGCACAAAAACGGATGCTACCAAACAGTATGCATTCTTTAATTAGTAAAGCAGTAGCGTAATTTAGACCTTTTTTTTAGTTGAAAAAGTCATCTAATGGCATCTCCCACCTTTGGGTGGAGCGGGAGGGTGTGTCAGACTTTTACTGACTAAAAACCAACTGCTGTTTCGACTTTGCCTTCATTCCGGGCCTCGGGGTTGCTTTTGCACAACCTGTGGCCCCAGTAAGCTTCAACCCTGCTGGGCCCCTACGGTTTACTGACATTCCCTTGAGGTGCACATGGAATAATGCGCACCGTCGACGACTTGGGCTCGGTCCGGACGATTGCTGGACGGTCGGACGGCGAGTTAGCGTACTTTAGACCTACCATGACGTTTTAAAATGTCAGTCGTGCAAGCGCAAAAGAGGATGGAGTAATATAATCTATATAGCTCCATCCCTTTAATATTGTTTAGCTCGTAAAATGCATCGCGTTAAGAGCTCGTGCGGAATGATAATGTTTTACCTGCGGCTATTTAGCACCGTTAAGAAATATTTTTCTTAACCAACATGAGAATGGCGCCATGATAATTGAAAATTGATTATCATCGAATCTATGAATTTAAATGAACCGGTAGCTGATTATAGTTCTGTATAAATGATGAGACATTATGTCAACATTCTTGGTCAATGTTAAGTTACGACAAAGGATCGATGTGAGTCTTTTATAATTTATTTTTAACGTTTATCCTGGCCACCCAAGTATCAGCTAATTCTACAGATACAAAACGTGTCAATAATCATAAATAAAAATTAAATAATCGTAATAAACGATACGCTTTCATAACCTCACGTCGAGGTCTAAACACGTCATTAGGTATATGATTAATTATAGCTACCCACGGCCCAGGGGAGTCTAGGCGTCAGAGTTAATGTTCATTCAATTCATAATCATGCTTTTTACAGCATAAGTAATAGAGTTGACCACCCTCCTGTCAGCTGTTTTACCGGTACCTAAATGTTAAAAAACATAGTGTGAATTTATTTAAATAAAATTCATCAGTCATATTATTAAGACTTGAAGAAAATTTTATTTTTGTATGATAATAATGATTGACGGCTTCCTTCTTTGTAGTTGATAATACACCTAATATAATAGTTTAATACTATTTGTAAACCTACCTACTTTAACAAAAAAATCTTAACGTTTTGTGCAGTAAAATACTTTTAGTTCATTTAATTTTGATTCGTGTATAGTCCAAACAGCCCACTGTGCAAAATTCTCAACAGACTTCAAATAAACTAGCAATTTTATTTCAAACGCGTTCTTTATATTTATTTTTTATTTACTTCATATTGCATAGTGTTTAATTCATCGATTTAACCAGTCAAAATATGTACAAACAGTATCAAGATGGCGTCAGAAACACTGACGTTATACTAAGAAGAATGATCGGTTTGTTTTGAAATGTCGTGAGCCGTGCCGAGCCACTCGTTTCTTGTCACGACGTAAGTTTACGTGTATTTTACTAAATTATCGGTGGTTATATTTGCAATTAAAATAATTAAAAGCTATTTCGTTTTCGGAAACTGAAGTGTTTGTGGATGACACAACGTTTGGCTTCTGATTATCGTAGGTGTATTTTTATTGATTAGGTGTTCAAATATGGGTTAGGGTTCTTCTAAAAGGTGGACCGATGACATGGAAAAAGTTGCGGGAATCCGAAGAATACGAGATGTACAAGACCGTTCATTGTGGCGACACTTGGGGGAGGCCTATATCCAACAGTGGACGTCTTTCAGCTGATTTGATGATGATGATGAGGTGTTCAAATATTTTTATAGGTACTTTGAAGCACTTTGCCGTTCGCGAGAATGTTTTCATAAAAACTTTAAAACCCTTAACCTTTTGAATACCGTAATTAGAGACACAATAGAAAGACAATAGGTGTGCGGACACCGGTATCCTTTTGGGAATTAATAAATTAAACGGATTTTCAGTGTAGTTTCAACAAAAATAATAATAAAAGTTTTTTTATTAGAATTTTCGTTAGAATTTGTGCCCAGTATACCAAATGCCAAATATCCCCTAAATCGTAATCGGTAATTTTGAAAAACGAATATCGAAAATTTGTTTATTTACTTAAAGGTTTGTTTCCCTCTTTACACTCTATGTAAAGGTTAGATTAAAAAAAAATCCTTGGTGCTCGCTAGCTCAGTAGTTTCGGCTATGCGTTGATATGTCATTCAATCAGTATCACCTTTTTTATAAATAAAGATGGATTAACTTTTTTATTAAAAATTTAGTGTTGACAATGTATTAAACGAGTTTATTCTTATGGTAGTTTACCATAGGCAAACCATTTGCAAAAAAAAAATGTCCAATGCTTCAGCTAAAAATAATTCGAAGCTCACCTCGAAGTATTTACAAACATCAAAATATTTAGGTTCACATATTTATTATTACAACATTTAAATTCTGAATGACGATGTCCAATTTAATATAAAGTTAACTTTAACATATCTTCCATGCCTACTGTCCGGTGATGTGAAGAGAAGCGCGCGTGCGCACGCTGCGCTGTCACTCGGCGACAGCGTCTGCGCCTGCGCCGGCTCTACGCAGAAACGTGGATTAAATAAATCCACTCACTAAGATCAAAATCCAGCATAAACTGGATAAGATCCACAGTTATTACTCCATTAAACTATGTTATTAATAAATAATTTTCTATGAAGACGACGTTTAATATCGATCGCTATACTGTAATTGCAAAAGCTGCGCTCTGATAACAAATTAAAATTACTTTCAGAATTAACATTTTACCTCATGAGCGGATATCTCAATTCAACTTTACCTACATATATATAAATAATATATATTGTGCGCGATCAAGTTCTAGTTTATATTTTACTGTGGGATAATCTGCTCTACGTTTAGAGTTAATATAGTAAAACATAAACAATCTCTTTCCCCGCAGTTGGCTCATCAGTCGGCCAACAAATTAGTCGGTGTCACTAGAATAATATACAACAAGGAGTGCACAGTGGTGCGCAGGCCTCAGGCCGTCGCATAAATCGCTCAACACAGCCGAGTAATGTTTTGTATGGAGATTTCTTTCGACAATACCGCGCTAGCCGTGTGATGGCTTTTATCTAGTCTTGAATTCATGTTTGAAATTGATAAACGTTGCTCCTTTCTTTAATAGCCGACGTGCTGTGCATTTTCACACTTGTTTTACTACTTAGTCGTTTTTTAGTTACATCTGCCGCTGCATTTATATCATTGTGTGGTGTATCTCGACATCGAAACCTACGCTATTGATAGGATCATAGCCAAATTGCTTACTAGATATTATGATATCATGATCTATTCCTGGCTCGCTGTAGCGCACATTTCCATCCGCGCAAACGTCGAGGTCTTTATACTCTGTAGTCGACGTCATCTTTGTTTGTAGATACAATGCAAACGACCGGGTACTTAATACATTCATTATGTTTTCCTTAGTCGCTTAATGCCCATACGATTCTTTTAAAGTTTTGCTATAGGGACACCGCAAGTGGTCGCATTTAAAACAACTCGGTTATTACAACAAAGCATGTCTTTGAGACGACATAAATCACGAGTCTGTGCGAAAATGACCAAATGTTGCAAACTGGTGAGGTGGCGTGCATTTGCAAGGTCAGCTTGCATTCAAAATTGTAACATTTTTTTCTACCTTTCGAACCATTGTGCATTCAAAGAAAGTTTGAAAGACTTTCTTTCGAAAATTTCACAGTAATTAATTTACTAATGTAACTATTGACGACTGTCTTTTGTACTAATGCTTTTACTTTCGCTATAGCATATGATGGTAATTGGTTCAAAAGAAAAAAACCTTTTGAAAATTTGCATGCTCAGACCCACCGCGGGCAGGTAGTGTCTTGTAATCGGACGATTTGTCTTATTGTCGGAGATGTCGTGTGTTTGTGTGCATCAACCGCGACTGTGCTCGAGATAAAAGTAATAAATTAAGTGAAACGGAAGGTGTTTGTAATGGTCGCCGCGAAGGTGTGGTTCCAAACATTAGGCTTTGACATATTCAAACAAAAATCTTTTTACGATTAAACTTTTTTAATATTTGTGACAACAATAAATCGTTGACCATTTAAATCTATTAAAATTAGTATTGCCGTAGTCGGAGTTAAGTTATAAATAAGAGAGGTATAGGCGAAGACTCGTCCGACCAGATTTATTATTAAATTAATATTCAATTAGCTTTCCGCACATGATGCCGTTGTGTTGGGCGTACGTATTATTAAATTTAATTTATGGCATCATTTACTGGGCGATATTTTTTAAATTATTACCGGTCCCACGGCGTCTCCAGTAATTGTGCTGCAACGATTAAGGAAGCGATCGAATCGGAATCGAAACTCGATATTTGTTTGGTTATTCATGTATGTTTGACATTACCTACTTGTTTTTAGATCTTATCTTGAGTGCTAGCGATTCTTGCAGTGTATATATCTGTGTGTTGATAATTGCACGCGAGTAAATAAATATTCAACTCGCTTAGCACTCCCTCGAATTGTTTGTGGGTTTAGTGTTGTTAAATTATACTGATATTATCATGCGCTCATCGGTTAACATCCAATACGTGTTTGTAAATGAGCCAATAACTGTTCCAAATTAATTTGTTGTATGAGCTCTGTAGATTTTCTAAACTTTATGACTCATATTTTACAGAAAAAAATAAAGTTTTTTTTTCGTAATTATTAAAACTAGCTTCTGCCAGCGGCTTCGCAGGCGTGAAGATAAAAAATATTCCATTGAAACATAGTCCTAAGATAAGTAGGTATTCTATGTCTTACTTCAGGACATAACTTTTCCGTAAGTCGAATTTCATCCAAATCCTTTTAACGTTTCGAGTGTAAAAGAGTAAAATGTAGGGTGACTGGTATTTAGTAACCGATACTTAAACACGTGATTGTAGTCATGATAACAAACAACTTTTACTATGTGACCAAACCTGAAATCGTGCCAAAAATCAGCCAAGTTCAGTACACTTAGGCGAACATAAATGTACTGACCTGACGATTTTTTTCGCGATTTCAGCTTTGGTCCCATAATAGTTATAACTACAAATTACCCTGGTATACATAAACCTAATATAAACTTTTGGCCTTTACAAAATTAGTGTAATATCTAAACATACTCTTGTACTCATATTTTCACTACAATAATAAAAAAAAAAAATATAATAAAAATAGAGATGCACAGCGTGGCAAAGCGCATGACCGTAGACAAAATAACATTTATTTACGCTTATAATTATGAATTATGACAAATGTTACAAAGGACGTTTAGTTATAAATCACAATAAAATCGTACATACCGTTTGCCATTCCAAGGTTTTATACTTAACTTCCTATAAATAACTTGGCGTGGTTACCGGTTTGGTCCGTTAGGCTACTAAGTAAATGTAGATAGATAGGCAATTAGTCTTCTAGATAAGTGATCTGAACTTAGTCACATGATAATGTACTAGGTTTGTACATAAACGTATTTACTTCAGTGATAAATCGTCCAGGGCGTCTGTATTTTGCATGATCGCTGTGTTCAAGTAAATTGATTTGAATGACAGTTTATCAGTAATAGGTTGATGGAGTGAATTATGTTTATAAAATATGATTAGTTTGTATTAATTTGCATAGATATTATTAAAGTGAGATAGGTATAGGAAGCGTCAAATAGCCACTGTGAAGTTTGCTACACGTTGCGCAGTACCTCACCCCTCACACCCGCAGATAAATGATGTATTAAGTACTCCAATTTTACTGCGCAATGACTCGCCTTATGTTCAGAGACGTCGTACTGTTTGCATCGAGCTGTAGATTATTTAACAAAATAGAGAAACTATCTTCGATGTTATATAAAGTAAATTATCTACTGAAGTCTTCCGGAACACTAACAGTAGTACAAAGAGAACAAACATAATAGCCACCGCATCGAAATAGTCCATCGAAAAAGCTCCAATAAGAATTTATCAACGGCGCCGTCTGCAACGCGCCGCTGCGCTCGCACATAGAGATTTATTGCGTGTTATGTAAATGTGTACAAGATATTAGTGTCCTTAATATTTCTACGTCGTGATTAGTGCTCACCACGAACGTGAGAAATCCACTCTTAATGTGAAGCTTCGTGCCCGCTCGGGATCCAATCGGGCAATCTTCGGATTCTCTTTTATGGATCGACGATTACGAACCCGCGCTTGCGCCGCACAACTGGTTCGACTCTATTTGTAATTCCACATTTCTCTGCTATAAATCTAGACTATTATTATCTTTACTGAATTAACTAATTTCCTCTGTATGTTAAAGTTAATAATCGTGAGGCAACGAGCCAAATAATAACTAGCGCCGACTAGAAGCCAGTGACATTTGAGTAACATAACACGATCTTAGTGGGTTGGCTGATGACATAATTTGAAACATGCGTGTGTGGACATCACCGCTATAACTCATTACGTTAGAAACACCACCATCACTATGAGTCGTGTCTTCATAAATGTACAGTAAATAACAGTTTCAGCAGATGGTTACACTATTATATTTTTAGCACGACAAATAACTTTAATATTAATAAAAATTCTAGAAAATCTATTCGTAAATATTTATTTTTAACAGCAGATAATATTGAAAGAAAATTTGACTGGCCTTAGAATCATTGATATAATCAAAACTGCGGAAGATAGGTGTCTTTAGCGCGTGGTCCTCTGAAATCACGACAGCTTGTCCTAATTTCACTCAGTCGCAATCGGCTCCACATCGCATCAGTCGCGACAATCACATACATTCGGCGGTTAATTCACTCGCACAACAGCGCCGACTCTTATCTCTGTCCTTGTCTATCAGTTCGAGTCCAGGTATTCTGATTGCGATGTTAGCGCATAATGTATCGTCCCTTATAATATATCAAAGCTTATAATAAATCACTTAATCGGAAACCACCCTGCCAAAACTCATTCAGCAAAAATCTAACCCTCAAGAGATGTCATTAAGGAACAAAAGCTCAAAAAACTTGCGAGTAAAGTAAATCAAAAGTTTCGTAAAGTGGAGCCGCGGGACAGACTGACACATTGCAGCGATATCTCGGCTGAGATAGTGCGACCAAAAAAGTCGTATCTTCAAATAAAACCTTTACACGACGCGGGTAGCTTTAAAACGCAAAGGCTCGATAGGTAGGCGACATATAATAATCACTTACCAGCTGAATGCAGCCTTCGCTTGAAGGTAAATCAGCCCTGCACTGTTTAAGAACAGTTTCTGTTTTAAATGCAACTGTTTGTAGATCTTAACATTTGTTTTTTGGGCAACCAATTCAAAAATAATAAAATTTTATATCTACGACTTTACAAACTCAAATATCTAAATCTTAAACCAATTTTATTCAATTTACAAATAATATCATCGTAATTCATTGCCAAAAATTCACTTCATGTATGTAAGTCAACACCGAATGATAAATCTGAAATGAATGACAATATAACATGACTAATTCATCAAAATAATAAAAGATATATTTGCAACAGCTTACGACATATGAATTATGCGTTTGAAATAAGGTTTACAGTATAAAGTTATGAGGAAAAAAGTATTGATGCAGTAGCAAATGTAAGTTGGTAACTAGTAAGGAACAGGAAGGTTGTAAATGTACATATAAGAATATGCCTGAGGCCACCTTGCGCACACGTCAGTCATACGTCAAATATGCGCGTGCGACGAAGCGCTTTGTTCCGTAACGCAGGTGAATTTGCTACGATTCCTGTTCTATGATAATATTTCCACCATAATGTCAGGCTTTGAAAAATATTAAAATAAACGGATAATCATTTTTTAAAGTCTCCAAAGGATATAAATTTTCCTGTCACTATCAGAATGTCATTTTAATAATTATTAAGCTCACTTGTAACTTTTGGATGACATTTTGTAATTCTGTTGTGAGCAACACATTGAAGAAAATATGGGACAATGCTCGTATTGAAATGCATTTTGGAAATCCCTGGTTTTTCACTCAAAATAATGCATATCTAAGTTGCACGTGCAGGTTCTTAGAATCTGGCCAAGGTTACTTGACACTGTTTTTATTTCTTTGAAAAATGATGAATAACATAAGTAGGTACTATATTTCTACATAGTTAGGTCTAGCATACATTCTTAGTTTAGTTTTTTATGTACATAGGTGTAATATAAATACTTAGTAAATATTTAATTTTATTTTGTTTCTGCAATAATTACGAGTAGCTATCTAAATGATTGTAATTATACTAGTAGGCAACATTTCCAACAATAAAAGCATAATAGTGAATTTGAATAAATTCCTGTCACATTCTTTGCCGTGGGAACAAAATTCATTGGACCCAAAAAAATGGTACATGGTCATATAAGCCTTATTTTGAAGGCCAAAAATATGACACTGTAGCTTATACTCACCATCTTACCAAAAGGAATCGTATTTAGTAAACCAGCAGCTGTGTTGTAAAGCCCTTATACATCGTTCGTTCATAGTAAAATACCAGTACCTACTGAGCTAGATATAGTTAAACTTTTTTTCGAGGATGGGAAATCATCAAATCCGTTCTTCTCCTCTGGACCCAAAAAAAGTACACTCCGTACTTTTACGGACGTAAACCCAAATATATTTCTTCAGATGCCCTTTATTATCAATGGCTATGGTAACTCTTTCTAATTATCCCGTGGCCGTAGCCCTGGCGTGTAACAGGCCTAATGGGTCTCGACCCGACATCTTTTTGGCCATCTTTTTGAGGTGCATGCAGAATAAACGCAATTTTAGCCCGGGCCTGTTTCTAATGGGATGACGAACTACCTATTGTCCGCCGTCCACAAGCCAACGCTTTCAGTGACCGTGAATTGACCAGGCCCCTGAAGCCTAGAGCGTCTTCTACGGCGACCAGGGCGTAAAAATTGTCTCTTATTCTCGCGTTTCATCACCTATTTTGCTTGTATTACTACTTTGTGCAAGGAAGTAACAACTTTCCATGCTTGCTCCAAATCTTCTTGCCGAATCCGAAATAGGAACCGCCGGACTAAAAATGTCCAATGAGGACCTGCATCAGACAGAAGTTGAAGACGCTCTAGCCTTCTTAACCACTATTCAAAGAGTGGACTTACTACCGCGATTATGGCCAAAATACAGACAGACTTGAAGTTAATGGCGAAATATATAGATAAAGGCTAAACCAGTGAGATTTTATAACCATTTAACTTATATTGGCCTCAATTTAAGGCTTAAAGTCATCTAAAGGGCGATGGAAAAAGCTTTACTCCGAGTTTTCTTGCGTGATCGATCGGAAATAAAGATAAATGAAGTTATCTGCAGGAGAACGGTTCAGTAACCTTAGTTTTCCTATAGATATCTAAAAAGTGGCAGTGGGCATAGCATATTACACAGTACAGATGGTCGCGAGAGTCCGATGGATGCGAGATGCACAGGACCTGTCGTTACGGCGATACTGCGGGAGGTGTTGTCCAACAGTGGATATCTTTCGGCTAAAACTATGAATTTATATTAAAGAGGAAATAGAAAAGCTTCCTCCTCCTTGCGTCGTTTATCCTCAATGCTGAGGGTCGACCTCGACGAATAACATTACTATGGACTATTTTTCGCCATTTTGTCCTATCTGCGGTGATGTGGATGGCGTCGCAGACTGTGGTCTCCAGTGTAGCACGGATTTGGTCTGACCAACGTATTGGACTTCTGCCCCTAGGTCTTTTCCCGTCTACTCTCCCTGTAAGTAGCAACTTTCCAGGTTATCACCTCTCTTTCTGCCAATGTGGCCAAAGAAATCAAAACTCTTCTCTGGTATAGAAAAGCTTAGGTATTACGTAATAGTCTAAATACCAACTCAATATTTAAAACACTTTATTCTAGGTGTTAAATTCAAAATTCACCCGCTATTCATGATTGATGTGTCTAGTTGTGTGCGAATAGTCGGATGACCTGCTTGTCGATGCACCGACTGCTAGTAATGGGCAGATGTTATTCATTCAGCCCAGACGCCATGGCAACTGATTTAATTGTCCATCTCGATATAGATATCTGACGCTATTTCGTATAATATTTTATGCTCAATGAACTTCGCTTCCGCTGCAGCTGATGTTACAGAAGTGAATTATTTTGAATATAATGCGATGACATTTTATTTTTCAGTTTTAGTTTAGACTTTGATAAATTTTCGTTGCATGCCAATTGCATGATTCCTTCCTCTGTAATGTTTGTGAGACGTAAAAAGACAAATCTAACTGTTGTATTCCTACAATCGACAATCAATTGTGACTGATCGTCATTATTATGACTATGATAACCGACAGGTTCAACAACTATGCGCAAAGAACATCATCATCATCAGCCTTTTTAATGTTCCCACTACTGGGACACAAGCCTCCTTTCTAAGAGAGGAAATGGGCCGTAATCCACCACGCGGGCCCAGTGCGGGTTGGTGAATGTCACATGTCTTCGAATTTTTGGTTTTAGTACATGCCGTTTTCTTCACGATGTTTTTCTTCACCGTTTTAAAAGCAGTGGTGATGAAATAAATTACACAAAGTATTGCGCCTGGCTGGGTTTGAACCCACGACCTACAACTCGTAAGTCGGAGCCGTTACCACTCGGATACCACAAAGTATAGTAGATATTTATAAAAAAAAATGTGAAAAGTCTTGGTAGCACAGAAGAGGCATAAAGAATGGGTTACTTTTAGGCAAGCGTAACTCATCATCGACCACATCATCGCTTACTATCAGGTGAGATAGTAGTCCAACTTGAACATATGAGCAAAGAAATCTAAAAACGGATTATGATAATAAAATCATAAAATAATTTGAAAGAATCAAAAACAGAACGTAACACGTAGTTTTCAAGGCGAAAAAACCTTTGCTATTAATCAATACGCATTACTATTTTCGAATCCAGTTATTCTAAAGATAGCATACAAGTACCTAATACAAGAAGATGAATAGCTTCGTTTGAACTTTGAAGAAAGCCCTACATTGTAAGCCAGACAGTTACAGGTACTATAAGTATTTCGACCAGACTATACCTACTCTTTAAATATAACTGAAATAACACACAGGTATATAAAATCGTCTAACAAATTACGAAAAAAGACTAATTAGGTACAATGGTTGAAGCAGTATAAACATTGTATCACATAAATAACGCTTGATTACCAGCTGATTAATATAGTGCAGAAAAGTTTATTGGAACAGTTATCTGTATGAAAATTTTGCACGAGCGTTTAGGTGATTTGAAGAAAATACATAGGAATACTGATACTGAAATGAATGTTAATATTTATTTGTATTTAACGGATGAACACAAAATATCGCGTTAAGAAAATGAAGTAGAAAAAAATATCTAACTAAGCTTACAAAAGAAACTATTTCAAGGTAAACTTAATTTTGTTATATAACAGATAGCCAAAGATAAGATTTTAACGAAAAATTTGAAAAATATAATTTTACAGCTTTCAAAATATGAAGGTACTATTTGTAGCACAAGGTATCCGACTCAATTAGCGACTACAAAGCTGTGCTCCAATTAATTATAGCAAAACAGTGTGAATACACAAACGATACTATCGACAATTATACGGCCTATGTAGACCACAGATAAAAATATATGTGACATTTTTATTGCACACTCTGTTCTCATCCAGATATCATTAGTCATTGCTTTGATCTTAGATCTCAGAACAATTTTATGTCGCGCTCACATAGAGAAAAGTACTGTGCTGATTGAAGAATCCTAGTGTTTGATACAATAAATGTTTTACTTGTTAATGCTGATTATATTTCATGTCCAGATTATTTTTGATGTTGAATAATAAATCATATCAGATAGGAAAATTTTTGTAATGGATAGAAGTGAGATCTCAGAGATAAAAGATTCTGGAAAAATGAAAAATACAAATATACAATTGAAGTCACTTGAATTTGATTATACTATTACTCAAAATTATAAATCATTCTCATGTGAAAAAGTTCGAATACATAAATAAAGAAAAAACAAGAAAGGAATAAAGAAAATAAATCTATTAATTACGTCGACGAGGTCAAGTCAAAAGAATTAGCAATTAATTAGCAGCCGTTAAGTAAGTTCCAACGTTGACACAGTAGCGAAGTAAAATTATACTTATGATAATGTTATTTTATGTATAGATTTTACTAAATTAGTAGCAAGCAATATCAATGATTGTGGCACAATTTTGACTAGCGAAGCTAATGGACCAGTCAATGCATTCCCAAATTAAACATCGTCCACATCTGAATATCACGTTTTATCAAATACTGTCTCCAGACGTTACCTATTTTAGATTTCAAATGTTCACGTCTCATCCATTGGTAATGCGATGTCATTCATTTAAAATTCGACCATGCAATATGTCTAGACTATAGTAGACGGAATATAAATGGTCTGTGACCTAGAATTATCTAGTTTAGACATAAAGAGGACTACCGTTTTCGTATATCTTACTGCAAGTATCCGATTATTTGGTGATAAGTTTTTGTTTTACACAATGTCGCGTCTGTGCAAATAACTGTTGGAGATTTAATTCATCTATTTGTAATCATAAGCATTGGTAGGTAGGCTGCGGGATGTTTCAAAGGAGTTACCGTAGCCATAGAATACCAAGTGTAACTGAAGAAAAATAGGTAGGTTTTGGTCTGTAAAATTCTGACACTTCTTCTTGCTATTTTTCAGAGCGATGCGAGAAAGAAAAAACAGACTTTCTTACAATAAACAGGTCCTAATGCAATCATTACGTTACAATAGTTCTTTAATAATGATCATACACATAGATCGCTTTGCTGACGATAATTATCTATTGCATAATACAAATAATCTGAATAGTATATAGGTCTTTTTCTATTAGAGGTATTGATTTCAAGTTACTGTGAATAGTTATGTGATGATTTCTCGATGCTATAATTCAAAATATCATGTTTCACTGTTAGTGTGTTATGTAATTGAATATACTAAAGATTTATCAACTGCTAATACCACGCTTAAATACATAGATCTTCTATCATCGGAATAATAATGAATTGCTCATGCAAATTTAGATATTTATTTGTTGTTTATTTTACTTTCTTCACATTCTTTAGAAGGACCACACTTCACTATCCGTTCTTCGTATATATGTATTAGCAGTATCAAAAAATATGATTGCATTTCATATGAAATGAAGGACCTGTTAATATTTCCATACACATAGCTGATTACTTGAACTTAAACAGATTTAAATTATAATCTTGATGTGACCGTTTAATCAACATCAATGTATTCGTGTATTCATATTGAAATTCAAATGCTCCCGTATTTTATCCATTCGTTTCGTACAAGGATTATTTATGTTAAAATAATGCTGTACGTCTGTTGTTTGTGCATCGGCCTGTCACTAACATTTCAATCGGCTCGGTTTTTGCTGCAGCTTCACTCGTATGCTTTTAAACTCGTACCAAATCGAATATTTATACTCGTTTAAACATCTTTATTGACGCGGGTCTGACAACTCGAGGAATAAGGGAAAGGACTAAACGCCTTACTGATTTTTTTACTAAATTTATTGTGGCAGGCAATTGGTTTATATATAATTACTCACTGCATCTGCTCTGGTTTATTTTGAATATCAATTCACTAGGACAAGGCAATTATACAATCACAATAGCATGATTCAATAGGTTAATAATAATGATGTGGCTCACTCATTAGTGGACCAATCTCCTTAAAGAAATATAATAAATGGCGCAGTTTAATTTGGTAGACACACCCGAGACGGGCCGCGTATCTATCACAGGAACTCTGGCGACCGTCCAAGCCGGACCAAGTGGTGGGCCGGCCGTCGACATGCCGTGACAGCTGCGGCATGCAACCCATGACTCGCAAGCCGCCGCCATTCCACTCACTCGCTACTCCCTTCCCTTTGATATTCATTTACTAACTGCACTTCATACTCTAGATGCTTTCTAAATAAACACTCCTCAATCATGCCAGATATGCCAGCAATATTAAAAAATAATCATTTTAATCGCACCCAACATGTGTAATATCTTCGGAATCATTTCTCGCATATGATGAACTCAGCTAAAAGTTTATCTTGGCTGCGGTTTGTACCCGCAAACAGGAACAAGCATGTGCCAAAACAATCATTAGAGAAGGTGTCGTAGTGCGTCGCGAAACAAGATATAAATTAAGAAAAATGTGACAGCTCGAAGGAATAAATTAAAATTAATTGCACAATAGTGTTTATATTTCTGAATAGAAATCTTGTTCTTAGCAGAGCATATTGCCGCGAGCTGTACATCACAATCGAGCAAGCGTGGCAAGGCACGAAGTCGATCGAGCCAACTATTCATTGGCGCTCAAACGAACATTCAGTTCTAAATATTAACGTGCCTCGCGTTTTGTGACCAGAATAATACTTAACGAACTTATACAACTAATGTGAACTAAATCTTAGGTCGTTTGAATTATACTAATCGATTCACTTAACTGTTTCAGGTACGGTGAACGCCAACGGAGAGACAAAGCGTCAAAGGACGTCATACACCCGGTACCAGACGCTCGAGCTGGAGAAGGAGTTCCACTTCAACCGGTATCTGACGCGGAGGAGACGGATCGAGATCGCGCATGCGCTCTGCCTCACAGAGCGCCAGATCAAGATCTGGTTCCAGAACCGCCGCATGAAGTGGAAGAAGGAGCACAAAATGGCATCCATGAATATAGTGCCGTACCATATGAATCCATATGGCCACCCCTACCAGTTCGACCTTCACCCCAGCCAGTTCGCGCATCTCTCCGCATAGGATCAGTGGAATTTTTCGAACAGCGGATAACTGATTTATTAATGTAGACAGTCGTCCGTAATGCGGGGTTGCGTGTAATATCGTGTTGCACATTGATGTTACAGCAACCAGACTGGGTCAGTTATTCGCTGTTCGAAAAATTTATCCTGTGTAGTCTAATTTTGTTATTGTTATTGTGACGTTACGAGTGACGAAGACAGTGTTAGTGCTGCAAGATACCGTGGAACCGAACAGGAGTGATGAGCAAAGAGTGTGGTCGTTGTGAGAAATATGAAAATGAAACATAACGTTTTAAGGTTTATTCCAGTTTCCCATACCTAAGCGCATGAAATGAAATCATCAAAATTTCTTATCACAAAAGTGTTAAATGTAAACATTAACTACAACGGTGTTAAAATTTAAAGTAGAATTGAATTTTACCTAGTCATAAGCTGTATCGATTTGCATTATTCGTAAAACTGTAAGATATAAACAACCGAATACCGATATTATGTACATTGTGGTGACTAGAAAGTGTCTAAGATTAAACAAAGTGACGGGAAAATTCTGGTATCGTTTACATTTCATTGGTGTTTTCAACAGGGCGACGATTGATGATGTAAAGAAACAATTCAATGACCTGTTAAACGCTTCAAAAAATCGTGTAACGTGTTTTCATCGTAGACACTTTATAGAATTAAGATAGACGTTAAACCCAGCATATTGTAGTCATCACAAGGATAAAACAAATTCGGAAATGTACAGGGATAGAGTAACGGGCGTACGAACAACATTATTGTTAAAGACAAAATGTATCAGAAAATATTATATTTAGGTCATTTCATAATCTAGTAACAAATATTAGAAAGGGCTTGTAAAAGCGCTGTGAAACTTAACGAAATAAGCTCAGTTATAGATTGTGAATAGGTAATTCCTTCCTATTAATGTAAATAACTTGTCACGTAGTAGGTACGGTGAAAAAATTAATATATAATTATCAGAATGTCTCCCGAACTGTTTTATGTTCCTGTCCTTAGTTTGTAAATAACAAAGTATTTATCACATTATAAATACATACTATAGTTAAAGTTATAAAGTAATTATATTTAGTGATTTTTTAAAGTTTCCACAAACGATACCATTTAAAAAATTTCATGTGGCTCTATTGCGTACTTTAAAGTCTTTAATGTCGTATATGTAAAATGTACTTAAAATAATGCTAGTGATAAAAAAAATCTTTTCTTTTTCATGATTGTCTTAATTTGTTTTGAAATTGTTTTCATTTTCTTTGAAGTTTTTTGAAATCGTCAGTTGGTTGTTAACATATTTATTAATTACAAAAATATTTTAATCCTCAATTTCTGACTCAGACGCCCTAACAAGGTTATACCCCTCGATCTCGATGTCATACAACTCACGTGTAGCATTACCTAACCTTGTCAGAACGTCCAATGATAAATTAATGATGTTCGATAATTTGACCTTTATATTAATAAATCGTCGCTTAAAGTTTTGTTGTCACATTTTTTATTAGAAAACGTCGTGGTCAACTGTGATATTTTGTTAAATTTTATTTCTTAAGTGAAAACAGCGCGATTTGTGTTCGTATATTTGATTTTATTTCAAGAAGTATGTTTGTAATGCTTATTTTCTTCGATTGGTACATTTGTTGCTTTATTTATTGTTTGTAAATATTAGATAACATAGTGTAAACTAAAAATGTTCAAATTTTTAGGTAAATAACTTCTCTCTTCTTTTGTAAAAATACTGTGCAATAGGATGTGGCCTGACTTATTTCTGTCTTCTATCATTTTGTAAAATATTTTCCACCTAATTTAGTTATGTTATTTCTTTATTAACTAATAAAATAACGTTTATCGTTCATTCCAGTTTAAATGAGGACTCTAGTAAAGTATGCTACTGATCATTTAAATTATTGTATTGTATTAATAAAGTGTATTAAATTTGAAAAATTGGTGAAGATGATAAAATAAATTATGATGATACGAATGCGTTTTATTAAGGGCAACATTTCCAAAGGTAATGGAAAAATAATATTTACAAAGTACACATATACTTAATTTATCAATAATTGTTTAGATCCAGTCAAGAATCATACATAGTACAGGAATGAAACTCAAAAGGAATCTCAAACCAAAAAAGAAAATACCACAACGAACAATCAGATTACAACGAGACCTTTCAACAATCCAACTTTATAAAACAAATGATGACAAATATACCCAAACATTTAAAATACACAATATTATCGTAACGATAGAAAGTATCGAACTATTCGTTCACAAGCGCCACAGAGACGGCACGGCTGATGGCAGTATTGACTTGAGCGATGATAAATGAGTATCGCAATGACATGACAGCCGAAACCTGCGAGGGCGCCAGCAGCTCACCACGTGCCAACAAAAGAGTGTCGGAAAATGTGAAGGTTGCCTTAGTTTGTAGGTCGGAGGCTGGTCCTATAAATCATGCTGTCGGAATATTTCGCTCTATACAATGTTTTGATATGGTAACTGTGCTGAAAGGTTTAAACGATCAAATTGGTTGTGGTGGGAGAGGCGATTGTTCGTAAAGCGGAGAGTTCAGTCCGTATTGTCGAAGTAGTGTTGGTTACTTACGTACTACAAAGTTAGTCTATCAAAACTGTCTTGGTCAACATTACTGGCCAGTAAGACTTAATATATTTTTTCTTTAGCAAATATTATAAACTTCTCTAAGGACGTTGACCTCTGCCGATACAGGAAAGATCTTGTATTGATAACCAGTCTTGCTCACTGTGTCCTTGCAGTTCCAGACCATTAGACTCAGGCTTTTTTTTGGATGTTTTCCTTGACCATAAAAATTTTTCGTTTTTATGAATCACAGAAATATGTAAAGACTAATTTCTGCCAACGACTTCACTCGTGTAAAAAGTAAATTTTCCAAAGAAAATTTGAATCGTTTTAGGGTGTGAATTTTGTGAATTCCTAGTACAAATTTTATACACCAAGTCCTAGTAGTTTTGGCTGTGCGTTGATATATATCAGTCTGTCAGTTTTTCCTTTCATATATACGAGTACAGCTGTATACAACTTTCGACTCTTCTATATCTAAGCCTGGTTGATAATCACTAGTGCATTCATGTGCGTATGTTTGTTTGTATGCCATGATGATCTGCGCAACTGTACGCCCAAAGTGCATTGCACAGACCATCACATCATTTACTAGACAAAAACCACTTCTCAAACAGGTCCACCTCCTACAAACATCAAAACATCCAAGTAATTTCCAAAGAATTTTAAAGATACAAGCATTAAGGTTACTCAGGAGATGTGTATCAGCCGTGTCACGTTACAATGAGTAATATTATTAATGTTCTGCTGTCCCCCAAGTGGACAGTCCGTGATACACCTCACATTAGGTGTGTCGAAGTCGCGAATCATATTTCATACTGCGATGTACCTGCGACACTGTTTTGACAGAAATGATAAGATTTTACTTTTCTTATGAGTTATTGAAAGGATTTCTTGAATTGTTGATGGATATTGATTTGGAGATTATTTTAACCGTTAGGTCGAATTCGTTGATCTTTTCTTCTGGTGGTGATCATCATTCATCATCATCAGCCGTAAGACATCCACTGTTGGACATAAGCCTCATCAAAGTATTCCCATAATGATTGGTCCTGTGCATCTCGCATCAGATTCCTTCGACCTCACTAAGTCATCGGTCCAACTTATGAGAGGCCTTCCAACGCTGCGTCTTCCGGTACGAAATTGCCACCCAGAACCTTTTTGCCCCATCGACCATCCGTTCTGCCAATTAAGTTTGTCAATTCTTCGGGCTATGTCAAGAAACTTGATTCTCCTACGGATATCTTCATTTGATGTGATCACACAAGGAAACTCAGAGCATAGCCCTTTCCATTGCCCTTTGGGTGACTTTAAAATTTCTGGTGATGGCCATTGTAAGATTCAAAGATTCAAAGATGCAAGCACAACCACTGCGGCTACTGTGACGCTTAAGTGAATGAATTATGCATAACATTTATTATATTTTTACATAGATAATAATTTATCAAAGGGCCATGAAAAAAAGCAGTTTACTCCAGATACAGTTTCAAGAATCAAAACAAAATACAGGACAATTGGAATCTAGTTCAAACCCAGTCCAGTGACCATTGGAACATCACTAACTGCTTGATTGAACTTTTGTATACGAATTGAGTTGAATGCTGATCTGATTCAAATATGGGTCACTGTGTTTATGAGCTGTAAGGACCAGTAAGCTTGATAACATTGCACATATACATGTAGTCATATGCCTGTTACACCCACATCTCTTTAGAGTGGATACACAAAATATGTAGTTATTATATTTTATATAAATTCGCATATGCGAAACTCGAAACACGGGTCTAGTATTTTTATGCAAAGAATCTATATACACAATCTCATAATTATATCATGTAAAATCACAAAGTTATAAACATGTTATTTTTCCTGGTTGTCCACACAAACACATGGTCACTGGGCTATCCGGGCTAGTTGGGGGGTTGTTTTGCTCCCGCACCCAGCTGTACCCCGGCGCCACAGCCTGCCGTGGCCAGTGACTTTTGTTATGCTTACTGACAATAGTGACCAACTTGTGAATTTTTAAAAGTATTTTTCGGAAGAAATATGGCATGGTCTAAAAATTATTGGAATCGATTCAGTTACCTATTGATTCTGAACAAATTATATTCAGGCTTCACATATACTAAAAATAATGTTGTATAGATGTAATGTATTTTATTTAAATTCATTTATACATAGTAGCTACGTAGGTAGGTTCTATGTCTATTGAAATCTTAGAGTGAATTTAGTGTACAAATCAACAACTTATTTACCTCATTTCATCATCATCATCTTCCTGCCCTTGCCGTTTTATTTGGGGTCGGCACAACACGTTTTTTCATCCATTCTGTCCTGTCACTCGTCACGCTGTCACTAACTCCCTTTTCTTTCATATCACTCCTCACACAATCCATCCATCTCTTCTTTGGCCTCCCTCTCCCTCTCCATCCATCCACATGTAAACTCTTAACTCATTTAGTAACATGCGTTTCATCTCTTCTCTTCACATGACCATACCAAGACAAACGATTTCCTTTCAACTTTTCAGTCACTGGCGCCACTTTCAAACTTCCCATAATATACTCATTTCTCACTTTATCCATTCTCATCACACTACACATCCCTTTCAACATTCTCATTTCCGCTTCGTGCAATCCTTTTCTTCCGTCTTTTTCATAGCCCAACATTCTGATCCATACAGTATGACAGGCCTTATCACGGACTTGTAGATTTTACCCTTCAATTTGAGGGGCATCCGTGGGTCACAAGTTGTTCCCGTGACCTGTCGCCATTTCATCCATCCTGCGTTGATTCGATGCATTACGTCTCGGTCTACCTCACCATCTCCTTGGATGAGCGTCCCGAGGTACCGAAAGTCTGAGCAGATCGGTATGGGCGTTCCGGCGAGAGCTGAAGGCCCTGGATTGGAGAGACCGCCGAAATCGCAGAACAAGTATTCCGTTTTCGTTCTACTTAATTTCAGGCTAACACTACCCCACTACTACTACTACACACAACTATTCTTACCTATCAGTACTATCTCACTATCTCAGCTGATAGCAAGCGATGAAGTGCCTGACGATGGAGCATTCTGGCCTAGAAGTACCCTATTCACTCTTGACTTAAAAACTCCTATAATAAGGGTATAACGGCGGTCTTTCCACTAAATAACTTTTAGCATGACAGTTTATAAAATCCATTCAAAGGCTGTCTGGTTGAACGCAAAGGACAGCTAAAAGATCACAAGTGGACTTTAGTGTCAATAAAAATCTCACACTTTCTCTTGCTCCATTCAGAGATAGAAGAGTTATTTGATGATATCCCACCGCATAAAAAGGCTGCGACACATTTGTGAGATTGTTTGAAAAAGATACCACAACCCTTAAACGCAAAGGTCAACTAAAGGTATAGGTGAGTTTTAATCAGTAAAAGTCAGAAAGGACTTTTTTGATAACTTCTTACTTCAAAAATGGGCTCCGTTACATGAAAAATGGGTTATAAACCCAAAACAACAACACACAGGACAAAACTCTCTACGTGAATTTTAAGGTGGCTGATACTCGATACTAAACCAGCTCATCAATAAATGGAGTACGTATTTAAAAAAAAACCGAGCAAGTGCAAGTTGAACTCACGAACTTCTTCGAATTTTTGCTGTGCCCGACAGGGTCCATAATGGTCTGTGACATTTTTTTTAATACCATCTATGTATACTTATGGATTGCAATAAAATATTGAGTATTGAGTATTGAACTTAGTATTCCGTACAAACTTACCTATGAAAACAGTTCAATTCACTAATCGAGTCTGGAAGTTTTTTCCAAATAGCGAAAAAGGATTTTTTTTTTTGTGACGTAACTGCAAATTTACAGTCTGCATATTTTTTACTATACTTATGGTATAAGACCTTGCTTTATGGCAAATTTTAGGATTCTAGGTCAACGAAAAGTACCCGAGGCAACGAGATACACAGGACAAAACAATCTATGTCAATGTTAAATGGGCTGATACTGCCAAACAATCAGATCAATAAATCGAGTACTTATTTAAAAAAAAAAAACACGAGCAGATTTTTAGAATATCAATTCCCAAAACTGTCGAAGTAAAACGTTCCATACGAACAAATTCATTCCAAATAGACTGAGAAAATATTATCAGAGGAGAATACAATCGGGCGAGCTGTTCATCAATCATAGTCTCATACTGTTGGACTCAGCACGGAGGTAACACAAAAGTGTTTTTTATTGAACGCGGTACATTGTGTTTAATGACTGAATCACCTTTATAGGACACACGAGATAATAGTTGTGATGCCACGTAAAAAATAACTTGGTGAAATAAAACAATAGACCGTAAATAGTCTGGTTTTTCCATCTAGAAATCCTAATGTGCCTTTAATAGATTTTTTCATCAAGTCTCTTAGAGTCAATGTCAAAGGATTTATTTGCAAATAAATATGGTTACAAAGTCCTTACAAACGATAGTTAATAAATTAGTAGCTTAACATATTTAATCATAATATAATGACGCACAAAATTTGTTAAAAATTAATTAAAAATTAGATTAATTCAATTTGAACTGGAGGAATTCTCAATCAACCAACTGCGTAAAGCCCTTTTGAATTCTTAATCTGACTTTGACTTTATTCACATTAGCTAATGATTTGATTTTTTTTTTCATATTGATACTATAATAGCTTCTGCCAGCAGCTTCGCCTGCTCCGGAGCGAGGAGGAGTGGCAGGCGGTCGTCTCCTTTTGCGAAGCAGTAATGCTAGCAAAGGAGGAGGCCGACCGAATTAGGCAAAGGCGCACACGCCGCCGCCGCCGCCGGGTTTCTGATCCCGATTTCCGGCCACCGTAGGCGCGGGCTCGCGGACGGTGGGCAATGGGTAGCTCGCTGTCCGTCCGTCCGGTAACAGACCGGTCCGAGCTCAGGTCGTCTACGGCGCGCACTGTTCCCGCGCGCCTCAAGGAGTTGTCAGCAAACTGTAGGGGTCCAGCAGGGCCGAAGCCTACTGGGGCCAAAGGTTATGCGAGAGTGTCACCACGGGCCCCGGGACAAAGGCAAGGAACGGAAAGGTAGGTTTTTAATCAGTAAAAGTCTGACACTATTTCCCGCCCCACCCAAGGGCGGGATTTGTCATTGGATGATTTTACCTACGTTAAAAAAAAAACACAAACTTTGGTACCGTTTCACCTCTTTAGGAGGTTTTTTTTATGGTAGGTGGTAGGTAAAATCATCCAATGACAAATCCCGCCCTTACCTCCTTAGGAGGTTAATTTTGGAAAATGTAGTGCTCGCCTACGTCATAAAAGGGAACTATGTGCAAAATTTCACACTCCTAGTAGCAGTAATTTTGGCTGTGCATTGATATGTCACTCAGTCAGTTTCTTCTTTTATATAAATAGATCTAACCAGTGCTTGACTGCGATCCCATCTGATGTTAAGCAGTGAAGCAACCGTTGATGGTGAGGTGCACTAGTTTATTAAAAGCCTATTCACTCTAGCCTTGAAGACACACAGACAATCTGATGGGAAACCACAGCAGGCAAATTGTTCCGTGGCCAATCTGAAAATCTCTGAACTGACTGCGGGCTCAGATTGGCCGCTGCAGAGATGATCTGGCCAAATGGGGTTTCCTTGACCCATCGCAAATATAGTGGCAGTGTGGAGCCCCTTCACAAGATATGCGTCACCTCCTTTCCTGCCCAGCGTGCACTACCACCTGCACCTATTCAAGGTTCAGACTTGTACGAGGCCAACGACAGAGCTATCCAGGTGGCTAAATATTGGTCGGACAAGATATGAGTCAGTTCGATACGAAAAGAAGAAGAAGTCCTTTCGATATACGCTGAGGCGAAACGCTTAGTCCGGACCATAGAGGTTTCAACAACGTCATAGTAATGCCTGTTTTATGGCGTGACCAAAGTTTAGACAGAAGGTACTGTCTTAACTTTGGTCACGCCATGGAGTGTTTGAAAGAGTAACCGTGGCTCTGGATCGCAAAAGTAACTGAAGCACACAAGTTAGTTTTCGTCAGTGATAGTCTGTCACGCCCTCTAGCTTTAATTCATCATTCTCCCCAATTTCCACCGATTTTTTTTTTCACAAATCAAATACTAACATACCTAAATAAAGATTTTTTTTTTAACTAACTGTCTGACTGACTGGTCTGTGTCTTTTTCCTTGTGGTCCCAAAATACTACTAAAAAATATATATTATTTTTATTTCGCGGTCCCGGTCCCCCTAATGATTTACCTCCTGAAATTAAATAAAAAGGTGTATTTAGGTAGGCTTATTTCCGTTTTAATTATCTCGTATATCAATTAATCCCATTTTACTCGGTTTCATATCTTTTGCTCTCTCAGCTAGTGAGCAATCGTAGAAAGTAAAACACGTGGCATACAAGTTGAACCATGATGGCGATCAACTTTGAATGCGTAGTAACAGATTTTCGGGTCTCAACTCTGTGCTTAACTACAGCAACGAGTTCAACTTATTTGCCGCGTAAGTACTATACGAGTAACTAGCTAATTGAAAGACATTCTCTCAATGATTTTCATTTTAATGTCAAAGTCTAGCTCATTTCCATTTAAAAATAATTGTAATTTAATTATATTTAGTATGAAACATAGAAACGCGACATCTTTTCAAAGTCCTTGGAAATACAAAAGCAGCTTGTTAACTAAGGCTCTGCCAAGTAGCGCCATCTTGTGTGGAAAACTAGAACTAATACGAGTCCTCAGTATGACGTACAAGAGTAGTTCTAATTTTTTCCGTAGATGTCACCTTGTGCATTCATTAATAGGAAAATTCTGATTAGAATCCGCATCCGTGAGTTTCCTCTTAAAAAAATCATTACAAGTTTCCCAGTGAGAATTTAAAGTTTTGCCTTTCATTTTATTGTTGCCAATAGGTTATTTCGTATTGACAAATGAAGGCAATAGGTTTTATTCGGTATTTTGGGAGGTGCCCTTTAGACACGCATTCTGCACTGCGGATAAAAAGGTAAGAGCATAATTTTATTTCTCTTTCTTGTTAATGTCATGTCATCATTTCAGAATTAGAGTACTGTTTGGTTGAGTGTATTTTAACAATGATATTAATGTTTTTCATCTTTCTGCAAAAATCTAATAAGATTATTGATATTTTATTCTACCAAGCCCCACTTAATTGCTTGGTGGCATGGTTACACTACTCGCTACTAGATGGCGCTGTACGACAAACTTGAAGATGGTAAAACAGTTCTATCTTGCTGTCAAGCTCGGAAGGAGCTTTCATTCAAAAAGCTTTCATATTAGCGTACGGACGAGAGTTTCAGAGTAGTTTTTAGGAAACATTTTCTTGTTTTTTTTAATAGACTTTGTTGCGGAATGGGGCGCTACGTTCTGGTAAGTAGTTAGTCTTAGTTTTATATTTTAGTTATCATATTTCAGTGGTAACCTGCCATCTAATATTTGTGTCCACCTGATTTTTAGGTAGGTATTCATTTGTATTAAGATATTTTAAACTATGTTTATATCTACATTTTTCTGTGTATCATATGATTCTGGGTCCTAAGGTGTTTATCCTGAAAAAAAAAAACAGCATTTAGTCTGAACTCCTTAATTTCCGTTAAGATTTAAAAAAGGTTAAGGAAGTGGTTTTTTTTCAATTGAATTTTTTTTTCTTACTTTTACAGGAATCAAATACCTAACTAAAAAAACAGTTAAATCAGTTATTTATCCTTTTCTTTTTTTAGCAAAAATTTAAAACTAATAAACCAATTTTTCATAACATTTAATTTGAAAACTATTTTTCAATTATATAATTAGCTGATGATTATAATAATAAACCTTTATTGATTATGAAAGTCAAGTAGCCTATATAAACATTCAACCTAAAATTATATAATTAAAACAATAACCGTTAAATGGATGGAAGGACCAAAAATAACATGAAAACAAAAAAAAATGGTAAAATCCAGGCGTAGGCTATTGCTTTTTATCTATATGAACCAAAATTGCTAATAATTTGCATATCTACAAAAAAAATGAAAGTACAGAAATTACGTATTAAACTCTCTTAGCAAAGTTTTATTAATCTGATACATATATAAATATTTAATTTTGCTATGAGTATTTAATTTATCTACGGAAGAACTAAGTACTCCAACTATATTACTAATAACTATAATTAAAAAATATTTACTTTTAATATGTTTTGGGTACATACAGACTAATTAATTTTCATTTATAAATTCGGTTGCAAAAGTTGACTTTTAGGTACGCGTAACAATAATTATAGATATTTAAGATATCTAACATAGCCTCAATATTAACCGCTAAACCCCAATGTCATGATCCCGTGATCGATCATCATTTTACAAGCTTTTCATCACTCTTATATCACTTACGACTACACCTATTGTTAACGTAATGAAATGATGATGAACATGATAAATATTCTTGTAACATGAACCCTGTCTGTTCATCTTCCTTTGTCTTTAGTATACTCGTAAGGCGCATGCGTCACTCTCTACCTAAGCTTCAACCAAGACCCTTTAAACTAGCGAACCATTCCATATTTAAACTTGAAAAAAAAAAACGGTTTCTTGCTAATAGGCTACCGCTAATACATAATCCAATTTCAAAAAGTTCTATTTTCAAAACAATATTTGTCTACCGAACTAGATCTTGTCAAGAACCCTCCTAATCCTGTTTGGGGTAGGAACGGTTGCATTCTAAAAGTCAAACAAAAATATTTTTATACCTGACTTCTATGAATGGATATTTTTGTTCGTTCCGAAAAAAGGGGCAATAAAATATGGCCGCCACAAAGGCACCTTTGCGCCTGCGCCGATCTCGGACTTGCGCATTTGGGTAACGGCCGTACTTACTAAGGATTCTCGGACGTAACTCGTATTTTCGACTTTGTATTTTTCACAAGTCATGTTTCCCACAGATTTTCTCTAAAGGGTCTTTCAGCATTCTTGCAACTATCAATTAAAATTCTTGAAGCTACACTAAAAACCGATCTCTTTGGAAGCAATTAAATTAAACATGAATTTGTATAGAGATGTCGAATAGCCGTAATTGTTTTTATTAATTAGTAGGTACTTAAATAAGCTTTTTCATGTTAAAATGAGTAGTATAGATTGAGGCTCCACTCTGTCATGAATTAAGCACATTGATCGTCTTACACATGTGACGGATGATTTAGGCGCATAATGTCAAAAGCGCAGGTACGAGAAATCGATCAATTAATGAAACTAAGTTAGTAGGTGGTATTTGACAATGTTCTTGACAAATGATGATGTTTTATTAATTAACAAAAAATTTTTCCCAAAATCCTGATTGGTCTATATTTATATTTTTCACATTTCCAATTAATTTTATAGCTAGCAGGTTTCTAGGCGTATTATTGAAACTTATGATATTTTATGATTTTGTGTTTCGATCAGACGTCGAAAGACGTCCTTTAAAAAATATCAAACTCAAAAAATTGTTGAGACGCAAAACGGTTTTTACATTATACCCATAAATGAACTCGTCAGATGTATGGGTATGCAGTCCGGTTAAATTTATTGTATAAATTTTCTCTTAAGACACACAAAAGAAAAGTTTGACCTGTATGATGTATCATTAAGCTATGAAAGCTCTTTAAACTTTTCTATTTGTCTTGCCTTATCAGTTAATTCAAATCATTTACTTGCCACAGTTATGCTGCGATCTGTGCTAATCATAATTGACTTTGGTCTTCCTCATAAGTATTTATTTAAATTTTTAAGTCTTGCATATAAGTGAACTTAAAATCAGAAGTAGAGACATGGATAATATTTTCGACAAAATGCAGATTTGGGCAATCTTTTTAGTCTAGCCTTTGTATTATTATTCTTATCTAAAAACTCAAAAACGAAATAAAATTTGTAATAGAAAACTGAAAATCTTTTTCAAACACTTGTTAAACAAAAAAAAAAATAAAAAAAAAATAGAACAAAACTAATAAACATAAATGTGCTCGTTCATTAACAGAACAAAGTTCGTGTAAAAATTTATAACGGTCTCACGGTCGAAGTCGTATTAATATCGTTCTATAAAAATTAACTCATTGAGATTCTTAAATAACATTGTGAAACATTCCTACATTCCTAAACGAGAAATGCCCTAATAATTATGAAATAGTTTTGTTTCTTTTTTTTTATTATGATTAGGTTGACTGCTAGTATTTTATGACTACGGCTGTAATTATATTTCTCAGCTAGCTTATGATAGCGGATTCGTCTGCAAAGTAAGTTTCTCCATACAAACTTCAGACAACGAATTTCATTCCCTTATAGGGTTAAATTTTTGAAAATCCTTTCTTATTCTTTGTATGCCTCATGAAAGGCACCTTAATACCAGTGTTCAGTGTCCAAGAATTTGGGCAGGGTGTTAAAGAGGCAGTCAAAAGGCCGACGAAACGAAAGGAACTCCCCGGGGTTCCCTTTTGTTTCGTCGGCCTTCCTAGGATGCAGGGCAAAGAAGGAACATAGGTATGGTTTTAGTCAGTAAAAGTCTGACCCGCCCTCCCGCTCCGCCCTATAGCGGGAGAAGTCATTGGGTGATTTCCCACATAAAAAAAATAATCAAACAATATTTAGTGTTTCAAACGATTCGTGATTAAAACTAAACAACGGTTCATGAAAAAAGAAATATTGCGTTTTCTTTATATTTATATTACTCTAGCAGTGGTGGCTCAGTGGCTTGCTTAACACAGGTCCAGCGCTATACATTGTGTAATTTACCTATTTTTTCACCACGCTCTCAAAACGGTGAAGGACCAAGAACGTGTCTTAAAACCAAAAAGAAGACATAAAATGACATTATCAACCCATACTGAACCCACGTGATGGATTACGACTCATTTCCTCTCATAGAAAGACGAGACCTGAATCCTGGTAGTACCTGGAACATAATTGTATATTGATATTACTCTAGTTAGTCCTTTAAATATGCATGAAAACAATGTCATTGATGTTTGCTATAGTAAATAGGCTCTTAATAAACTAGTGCGGTTCGTCATCAACGATTGCATTACTGCTGCCACCATCTGGTGGAATCGTAGTCGAACACTAGTTTATGTCATTAAAAAAATGCGGTATGTATGTAGTGAGTGAGTTCCGATCTTCGAGGTACAATGGTAGGGACACTTTCAACAATTCCTGTTCTTTGCAGGCTGGGTTGCGATTCGTTAATATTTTATTTAGTAGGAAACAGTATTTGTTCTTTTTATTAAAATGGAAATTAGGATGGAAACAAGAGGGGCATGGACAAATAATTATGTGCACAATTTCGTGTTCTTTCTGCACTTGGCATTTGTTTTTATATGCTATACATATTTCAATCACTACATAGTAAGTATAAAACAGAATTGCTTCTCGCTGTCTATCCCTATGTATGCTTAGATCTTTAAAACTACGCAACGGATTTTGATGCAGTTTTTTTAATAGATAGTGATTTAAGAGGAAGGTTTATATGTATAATACATGTATAATATATTTAATTTCACCATTGCACCCGTGCGAAGCTGGGGCGGGTCGCTAGTACCTAAGTTATAATGAAAACTCTAAAACTCTAATACTACTAATCTAATACTTATGTACTTATTTTAAGTGATTTCTTTTTGCTTTTTTTTTCAAAGAAAAAGAATTATCTCAAACTGTCGTAATTAAAATACGTAGACGTTCGATATTTTAAGTATTTAGACAGCAAAGCAATAAACAATTAACTTTAAAAACTCAAACAGCTAACACACCCAAAAATATACGAAGAAACTAATAATAAAATTTGCTTTGAAGCTTTGACAAGTTAACTATGAATACATTAAACTAACAGATGTTTGTATCACAATCGTGATCTCGTTCTTGAGATGTAAGCAAGTAGCAACTGTCTCGACATGGTGATGACTCAGACGGAGTCATGCGCCTTTAAAAATTATAAGTAGGTAACTGGCTACCAGTGGCGTAACTATAGGGTGGCAAGGCAGGTGAAATACAACGGGCCCCCGGCCTGGTGGGGCCCCCGGTCCAAGAAGCTTTGAGCTCAGAATTAAATATACAAATTCAAGTTTGTTTTTTTTTTTTTATTTATATAAACTAATACTAGTATTCACTCTAGCCTTGAAGACACCTAAACTATTAAGATTTATTAAAAGCATTTACAAGATAAACATCAATGTCCCGTGGCATTTTGTCAGCCTTACCACCTTATAGATACACTACTATATTAAAAAACCTGCCACGTTATTAATAATTAAGTATATTTTAGGTATTCTTTCAGTAATTGGTCAAATTAAATTACAAAGTTGACGATTTTCCTGGGGCCCCATCCAATGATTTTGCCACGGGCCTCAGATGGTATAGTTACGCCACTGCTGGCTACCTATCAAGATGATGTATTTATGTGAAGTTATTACACAACTTGGCCACATACCTACCTATTCACGAAAATAGACTCGTGAAATATTCCACTGATTAGGTATGTATGTGAAAATTTCACTTAGGTACTGTAATTACAGCGTGTGTTGAATCATTGTGAAAGGTTATTCTGCAATCGATTCTAAATATTAGACATTCTTCACCGTGTTTGTACCTACATGAATTATGGAAAAAAAACAGCTCCATTTTTTTATATAATATTACTTACCAAAAATACAAGTTTGACACATGTGAAGTACACAAAGCTATGACACAATAGTCAATACATAATTTGAACCCTGATTCCTGAACTAGGAAGGACCTGTATCTTAGCAGGCAGTGTCTTCGCATAAATAGTGAACGAGCAAGTTATGCTCAAATACTGTTAAAGAGCTTAATTTTTTGTAAAATTTAATGTTTGCTATATATTTAACTGTTTTTTTTGCTATTTTGCACCACAAACTACTCAAACCAATTACTTAACGGTCAAAGTTTAAAAAAATAAGCATTCTATCTGTATCATCTTTAAATTAATGATCAAAATAGAATAATATTTTAGGATCACTTACACCAAAAATCCCTTAATGCATTTATCGCCATAATAGCATAACATCATTGAGTCTTCTTTCGTTTGACACATGACTTTAAATTCGTTTAGTACTGAATGAATTTAGTCATTTGTAGTGCTGGGTAGGCTGTTATAATGGTAAGAATCACTAGCAGTGTTTAGCAAACTGATTAATAATTATGTTTTTGTCATCTTCAAACGATTGTTTAAGACGGAACAAAGATTTGAATTCGTTTATTCCTAAATGGAATGATTTGTAGTGCAAGTTGGCCATAAATAAGTTGAGTACTGCATTGAAGAATTTCTGGTGTAATTATACTTTCACAATGCTGGATTATTATGTATATACATAATTATGTATTTTAATAATTAAAAAAAAATCAAAATCCATTATGTGTGCTATTTTCATGAACAGCTTTTTTTTATTAGACTTGATATTCTATTTTCGAAAAATAAAAATAATTACAGTGTTTATCAGACTATTCCAGTTTCAAAAAATAAAAATGTAAACTTTCGAAAAGAGAACACTCAATAATATAATCGGTTGGTTCGACACTCGGCAAAGCATCGCCTGTCAGCTATATTCGAGGGGAGCGGATTAAATTGAAATTCCTTTTTTAAATTCACCAATAAGGGGAGGGGTGACGTTGGATTGGCTGCGAGCGTCCGAGCAAAATAATCCTTCGGTTGACTGACGTGGGGTACTGCGGTGTTTGCAACTTATATTATTTAAGTTATTTTAAAAGTAGTCAACCGCTAAACCTGCAGGATCTATTTTATTTATTCTGGTTTTAAAAACCTTAGTTAATTTAGTTTAATCTTAGTTCATGTTACATCATTACCTTATAATTTCAACATAGGCTTTTATTTAAAAGAATGTGCCATTTACCTAAAATTTTTAAATACTTTGTCTATTATATACTTAATTATTTATTTTTATAAAAATGCTAATGGAGTTCAGCCTACTACACCGAGAGTACAGTTATGTGATCATATCATGAACGTGCTCAAAACGTGTCAGACAAAAAACAGTCTTTGTAATTATAATTATGATACCCACTTATAATCTACTAGACCGTTACATCACCGACTAAGGCCGTGTTTACGGAGACGCGGCGCGTTGCGCGGCACGTTGGGCGTTTCGTCGTACATTACAGTAGCGGGCCGCGTCATCACTCGCACAAACACAAACCTCAGGCAATGTACGACGAACCGCCCGACGCGCCGCACGACGCGCCGCGTCTCTGTAATCAAGCACTAACACCAGGCTCTGCAGTAGAGGAGCCGAGCACGAGCTGAGCACAAGCCGAGCCGCTTTACTGATGATGTCTAGTATAGACGTACAATGAGATGCAAAAGCCATTGTGTTCTTCAAAAAACCGAAAATAGGCGGAGCATAGTCGAGCAGGAACCAAACGAATGTTGGTCCACACTACACGAATTTGTGCTCGGCTGTGCTCTTCTTGTGCAGACCCACCTTTAATTTTTACATTTTGATGGTGCTTATACACTACGTTCATGGTACGCGACGTTAAGTGAGCATACGGGTTATAATCTCGATAATCACCGTTCTAACATATAACAATTTGCTCTGTAAAAATATTCTGTTGCTCTTCCAGATGCGTCACAGTTAAGCAAAAATACAAATGTACTAAGTACTAAATTTTATACATCCGAGAAAACGAGAACGGATGCGACACGTGGATTATACAGGGGTGCTACGGTGAAATACTGCTTATACTTGTACATTCTAGTGAGCACCGTAAAGTGTTTTACCGTGCTTGTTCTGTTCTTAGCGTAGTCATGATATGATACGATGTAATGGGTAGAATCCTAGAATATGTAACGCCTCCGTAGTACTACACTACTGTCAAGATATAACTACACTGCTAACACGTGTGCCACACACGCCGATCTGGGCACGTCGTTCTCCATACATTTTATATAGAAACTAGACTTGTAGATCTACACTTGATCCATGCCACACGACGTCGTTCTACGTACAAATCAGGCGTGGTCTACGTGTACGCACACGTCTAATGTAGTTCTAACTTTACCATGATGCATATTTAGTTTTGTTATCACAACACAGGTTCTCACCACACATTGTGTTAATGTCCACGAATGACGAAGTTTCGCGGAGTGTAAAGAGTATAGTAAATATAGAGGAGTGACAAATATTTCGTATCTTCAACGCTAACAAATTACTAATCAATTAGCACTTCATAAAAAGTGACTACTAAATTGAAAGTAATGTTGACTAAACGTATAACATCATTAAAATCTAACTGCTGATTTTATTATCTTGGTCCTAAGTCACATCTGCCTAAAGCTCATTTCGAGTGGTTTTTTTTTTTTTTTTTTCGGTAGGTAAAATCATCCAATGACAAATCCCGCCCTTGGGTGGAGCGGGAAGTAGTGTCAGACTCTTACTGACTAAAAACCTACCCCGTTCCATTCTTCGCCTTGGTCCCAGGGTCCCGGGTGCCATTTTCACATACCCTTTGACCCCAGTAGGCTTCGGCCCTGTCGGGCTCATTTCGAGTGGTGAAGTTCTGACTGCCCAGTCCAACGTACAAAATTGAACTAATAACATGATATTTCATGTTAAGTTGTTGTTTAAATTTTTGCTAGTTTACTCTCGGATACAAGCATTTTCAATAAAATAATGCTACTAGACTCAATAAATTGACAATCGAACTCCAATACATCATGGCTCAAAAATAATCGCCACTCGAATCAAAATTTAAAATTCGAACCAGCGGCCATGTTGAAACCCGCAACCCATATCTAAGAATTAAGGGCAAGCCATACCATAAGTAATAAATCTATTAAACATTACCAGTGATACAAACACATATAACATCGCACGCACCAACGGTTACAAAGAGTTACATACAAAAATGTATTGAGTCATTCGCCCGTGAACACCATATGGCGTCTTGTTAGTTGGACATAGACTCCGGACGGACATGTCACGATGGATAAGCGCCGTTTAGAATGCAGATTTGTGTACTGCGACAGTTTTATCGCACGCACCGTGCCGACAAAAACGGTAATTAGATTGTATATTCAAAAAGACAAAGGATTTGCATAGAATGCATTTCACTTGAAAAATATTTTATTATTAATGTAACATTGAGATGTCGTCGAGTGACGCTATTGTTCGATAAAGGCACCGACTAAGCGTGTCTGGAGAATTAACATTTTTATTTGAAATTGTTTGAATGATTCGTCTCTTGGGGGTCGTTTTTATGAAAATATGGTATTAAGTAGTTGCCAAATGAGTTGATTCAAAAAAAGCATATAAGAGTTCAAATAAGTTGGACGGCAGAACCTAAAACAAAAAGGAAGTCAGTCGGCAGTTAAAAGCGTCGTGAATGTAACGGAAGTACACAATAAACCGATACAGCTTTTCTAATCACGACTTAGGCGACAAAGTACAAAGTTAGAATACGTAAAAATCATCACTTTTATTATAATTTATTCCTATGAACTGTAAGTATTTTTTAGATAGTCAAGTGCCTGCTTTGTACTTTTCCAATATGTATACAATAGAACAATCAAAAATCTAAAAAGTCTAGCTTATAATATCTTTTTTTATAATACCAATGAAATTAATAAACTTTAAATCGATTATTTTTCTAAAGCAAACAAGCAGTAAAAGTCGAAAACCAACAAACAACTCTAAAATAATAATAATATAATCGTTCGTTAAACGTTAGGCCATGTGAACCCGTCCTCCGGAACCGGCAGGCTCGCTTACGTCACACGCGTCCGTAACGGTTTCACTGTCAATAGGTAAGCACGCATTTTACTTTTGTTTGTACATCTTTGTACATACTCACACACGTTTTAAGTTGCGTAATTTTTCCGTCACACTTAGGTTTTTGTTTTTTAACCTTTTGTATTATAAAAAAGGATTTGAAGAAAGAGATTCTCACCTAAGAGTGACTTCCCTTTAAATTACTGATACATATTTTTTTTTTATAAGTAGGCTGATCCATTTTTAAATATAGTGAGTAGCGGCTTTCCGGACATATCAAAACTGGTTTAGGTATTCATTAGTTTTTTTTATCACTGAATGCTAACGGTCAGAAAATAGACACAAGCAAGCCTATTATAGGGTAATTAATAGATATTATTAGATCTAGAGCCTGTTAACTCCGGTAGCGAGGGGTTGTGTAGACAAATCTGTGAGGAGTAAGGAGTAGGGCGGGGCAGCGGGAGGGAGGGTGACGTAGTAGGCTTGTGTCGCCGCTCGCACTCCGCGCCGCGCAGCTGCCCCATGCGCCTCCCTACGGTAAGCGAATTTTTGAATTTTGAATTTATCTATACCAACCTCGCGATATCGCCGCGTTGCTTTTTCAAATTATTACTTGTAATAATGAATATTCAATTACACGGCTATTTGATTTAATTCCTTTGCGTGATTTAGGGTTATAAAAATTGAAGTTGTTTTAAAATGGCCGCGAATTTATTGTTAGTTGTGACGTTATTTTATTTAACATTTTTTTTGCTTTACTATTACCGTTATTCTGTCATTTTTTATGATATTTGAATATTTATAGGAGAAAGGACGAAACAAAAAACGTTATTTCTTTGACATTTAACCCGTTTATGCGTACCGTCAAATGGTTCGAAACGCATCTGTTCCGAAGTGCTTGAAACATATTGCATTTTTTTAGGGCGCTGTTACGGTTGCGAGTAAAAATATTGCTTACATTTATATTATATTACATAGAACTGTTATAAAGCATTATAAAATGTGGTTTGGATTTGAAGTCTGTCCTTTTTGGTCTAGGTTGTTTGATTTAATTAGAATCGCTTAAGGTCTTAGATTTTATAACTATTTGCTTTTGTAACTTAATTAAAAAGATTATTTAAGGGCAAGTAACATTTTTTATTTATTATTTGGAGTTCAGCCAATTTGTTTAGGGCCAATTTTTCCTTTGACGTTGCCACTCATCAAATCATCAGTTTGTTAGCTCCAAGCTCAATCTGATAAATTTTCCCTTGTCAATATTGAAGCCAGCACCCTTTTCCGCGTCGAGGTCAGTCCATCAATTATACTGTTGTCGTAAAAAAGTATTATAGTCGCAACAAAATCTCGCTATAACAGTCCATCGAGCTGACTCTGGAGCTATAGAGAGAAGACATTCAAATCGAGTGGGATTGTATTATTTTTATTGTATTATTTACGTTATCGGGGTGGGAGCCTGCGCGCGACGCCCGACGCCGCCCGTCGATACCGCCGCACGTTCTACGCATGTGCGGAATTGGCGGTACACTGATAATATTCTGATTTCTCCTTTTATGCATGTTAATGCGTGATATCAAAAAAGACCTTTGACCTTTCTCTTTTACACTCATTCTATTGGCATTTAATAGGTACATATTATTAGTCGGATTCTCTTTTCTTGTTAATTATTGGCATTTAAAAAGTTTACTTACTTTTAATTTAATTTATTTAGAAATTAAAAGGGGAAAGGCCAACAAGAATAGAGCCAAGAGAGACGTATACTTATTCTGTTTTATAATCTGGCAAATGTAAATATGTACCTTTACGGCAATTTACCACTTGATTCCCTATTCTAGAGGAAACCAAAAAAAATAAATAGAAAGGACGTATATTTTCATTTACTAGCTGGTAAATATAATTACCTACGGCAACTTACGACGCGATTCTCTTTTCAATTCATTTTTTTTTTAATTACAATGTTCACATATTAATAGGTATGAAAGGACAGTGTGAATAGGTTACTTCTAGGCAAGCGTGCTCCATCTTCGGCCACGTCATCGCTTACCAATAGGTAAGATAGTGGTCAAACGCGAACCTATGAATAATAAAAAAAAGACAGTTTTAACCAGTCATCATAGTACCTACAAAAAAAAATATCATTAAAAAGTAAAGACCTTCCATCACACATCAACTTAATTAAATTACCCTTTCAGCTATAAAGTTCTATGTGAAACTAGATAACAAGTCGATAAACGGACAAAGGCTTCCGAGACTTAAAGAGCCACAGCTTTTAATCACTCGAACTGCTTAACTACTTGCGAAAACAGCCACAAATGTTCCACCTTTCCTGAAGCATTATACCAACTTAATTGCCCAACAAACACCAGGTTATTTCCTTCCCTATTTCGCGAACAAGGAAGATTACAGCCTGTACTGTAAAAATGCCACTAAATTTAAATCATGCCACGCTTTCCCAGTGAGTTATTATGCAATTATTAAAAACACCGCGTTTTTTCTGCCGTGGAAAATAACAACTAAAATTTGGTTTCATGTTGTTCGCATGTAATGGTAGTATATTTTCATTATGTTTGAATCCGATTTTATTATTAGTTATGGGTTAGGAATATAAATGCGACATTTAACAAACAATAAAACGTTTCCGTTCCGTTTTTATTTAGATTTCTTTTGATTTGTTTTCTGCAAGTTTTGTTTTTAATAACGAGCTAGGTTATTTGTTTCGTAATTATCATGATCTATCATTACATTGCGAGGGTTAATCGATTATTTTTTTTAAATTTGAGTTAAAATGAGTAATTCAAATAAAATTATTCTAACATTTTGAAATAATTTTACTAGGGTAGTAACCAGCTATCGGTTTCGAATACCTATTGGCAGATACCTATCAAAATACTTTACTGATAAATTGTCACCGAAACAAGCATGAATAATTTGTTGCATAGACACAACAAATAACAATGTAGAATGCAAAAAGAGATAAAATTATTTCCTGCTCTAAAACTATGTTCTCAATAGGCAAACACGTGAATAAAAATTCAATCGTTCACACTTAGGTCTACGTGACTGGAATCGTTAAGTTTTATGACTAGGCGTCATGGAAGACAACGTGTACTTACAATTTGTCAGTTACCTGTCACTGTATTTACATAAAAATAATAGCAGCAATAAATGTTACGTCAGCTACAAATTCAATATCCTCTCAAAGATGGTCGTAATATTTAAAGCACTGCCTCGAAAAGCGTATCAATATCGATGTTGTTTTTACCGATACCGATGTATGTTAAATATTCGCCGATACCGTCGTAGGTATGTACTCTTTACGTTAAAAATACTATACCGAGTTGCGTACTCACTCTTTACTTTAAAAATACTATACCGAGTTGCGTACTCTAAAAATACATCATCATCTAGCTAGCCTTTTCCCAACACTAGGATTCTGCTTCCATTCTAACCAGATGTGGCTGAATACATGTGGTGTTTTACATGGAGCGATTGCCTATCAGATCTCTACAATCCAGTTAGTAGACATGACTATAGTTTTGGATAGGCTGATGGCCAGACTTTCTGGCGCCTGACTTTAAAAATTCCTTATTTACCCATATCGATTCACATACTTATACAGATACCAACTCAGTATATACTTTCGACAATATACTGAGTACTTTTTGTTACAAACCGTTGGAAAAGTAGACATTATCTATGATACTTCCTTGGTATATACTTCTATACCAGTCGTATATGTCATTTTTTTTTTCAAAGTAACATCTGCGTTAAAACTTGCACCTGCAAAGTTTCCAACTACTTCTTAAGGAAACTCAACGGTACTCACGGGAAAAGTAGCGTGACAAACTTGTATAAGAATTAATATATTTTTATTACCAACGTAAGTTATTTTCATTGTCATTAAAAGTTCCCAAGTTCATAAACAGCCCTGTAAATAAATAATAATGTTCTGAAGGATTGCGTGTCTACGAGGATATTTTCTGTTTGACTTATCATGGCTACGTTTTACAGTCCCTAAATATTTTATTATAAAAATCGTCAGTTTATCGTTGGCTCCATGCAACTTTTATTTAGGGTTGGAGCTGCTCAGTTCTTGAAAGGGATACGGGAATTGCGTGATGAATAAATAATTGATTCTTTTAATAAATAAAGTACCTACTTTATTTATTAAATTCAATGGACAAGCATATCCATGCATATCCATACTTGTCGGAGTTAATTACCCACTTTTGACTTCAAATCTGTTTGAATTTAGGTAATATAGGATTTTGTCCGAAAACGGGAGGTTTTAGAACCAAAAATTCGAAGACATGTGACATGTATGTGATAGGGTTTCATGTACCGAATCGACCCTCCGCGAAATCGAAATTCAACGGTGTATATGGTATTTATAAATATAGATGAATCATTTATAAAATGGTTCAAAATTCCGTCTAAAAATAGATACGAAAAAAAGAAAATTAAATTCCAGCTCACTTTTATTATCCACACGTTTCGTTTTGTTTCATCCTAATAAAATATTTCAGTACGAGCCCGGAACATTTCCACAGCGTGTACAAGTAAATTCGTATTCCATCTCTAAATCTCGTCTACATTCGCGCAATATTCGAAGTTGCGGGAAATTCGAGGTGTTCCGACGATGCCGATCGATACCATCGACGCGCCTCGCTGTTAGGAAGTCATCGATGTCAAAATATGTTTTTGTCGATAAAACAAACTGATGGCAGAAATAAATGCATTTCAGTATATCGATATCGTTGTAATTACCGACGGTATCGATAATGATGCTTGAATTTACTCGCTACATTTCTGTTTTATATAAGTATCGGTATCTTATGTTTTTGGAGCGGTTATTAATATCAGAAATAATTGCAGGGCCATGGTATTCAGGAATCGTTTAGGAGATTGGATATTTTTTTCTATCGTTTTCGTCGAAGCTAACATCTTGTTATTTACCGTGAAGGATGCTGAGATGGGAAATATTAAATATACAAACCGGTAACAGGAAAAGAAAATGTTTTTTTTGGAGTGCCTTAAAATTTCTTTGTTTATCTTAAGGTGCGATCTGTAACATCCCAACATAATTACAAAATGGAGTCGAAATTAATGGCTCGAGAAATTTTTCCGTGACGTTTCTGTTTTGTTCGTTCATTTATGGATAAAAAATCTCCGCGTTTAAAATGTACGTACCTATCTAAAATGATATTTCACACTGCGTCCTTATCTTGGTTAAATAAAGATTTATCAGCTACCTACAGGCTACAGGTGACATCCTATACAACCTTAATCTTAGTTGATACGATATTATAATGTAAATGCAAACACAGTGTGCGGCAGCTTCCGTTGCCTTAATCTCTTATCTATGATATTAAGTTTAACGTAAACCAGGTTAACATAATAATCGTTAATCTTATCTTTTCTTAGAAACCAGGTAATTTTATAAAACGAAAATTAAATATGAAACATGCTAGAATTATTTGAATTTGAAAAATTCATTAAGTCAAGTCCAAATGTTTTAACCTCGTAAGACCCAATCTAAATTTAAGTCTATATTCATTACGACCCAATGTACTAAAAATACTCTCAATTAGTTGCAGCCCAATTTTTTTTTTTAATTTCTTATAAATAACTTCTTGAATACATTTGGCTAAATTCTTCAAAGCAGTATTTCCTATACTTACCTAAATTGAACTATTTCATGCAAAAAATAATATGTTCATAGTAAATATTTTTTTAGACTGTTTAAACCAAAAAATTACGTTTAAATATAATGTCATAATTTTAGATCCCTGCATTTTATTTTTGTGATTTAAAAATTACTTTGGGCTTGAATGTCTAAATATTTTTATCGTTAAATTAGGTTGTTGGGCCTTATGAGGCTAAAGCATAAACAAAATATTACCACTTCTGAAGTTTGTATTAAATTCGATAGTATTAAAGCTGAGTGAATTTCAAGTATCTTGGTATAGCTAGCTTGAAATATAGATGAGCGTAGTACAACTCACGGTAGACTCTCTTGACAGTACGACTGCGCAGGTTCGTCGGCGAATCCGGTGGCCTGATGCAGACTGTAACAGCCAATCGGAGGTGTCAGCATTTCGTTTTGAAATTTTGAAGTACCAAGTCATCGTGGATTGTCTGCCTTACGCCTTATCTAGCATAAAGATATGCTCTTAAATGAAGCAGATATTTCTTTGTTCTTCAAAGACGTATTTCTGGTGCCAACCGATAAAGATAAACTTGTAAGCAAGTAATAAAACTGATCACTGTATACCGATCACTTATTTAAAGCAGGCTTTTAATTAATATCCAAACGATTATCGATCAATTATACAGCGTATCGATAAGGCCTAATACATATGGATCGATTTATTATCGATATCTAAGCTCGTGTAACTAACTCGTTCGATTGCAAAAACGTGCATCGATGTCTTTAAGTGTAAACGGTTAAGTGAAACCCGTTTACGGAGTGCGAATCGAATATTTATTGCACTAGAACAAATTACAGGTAACTAATATAGTAATTACGGGTTTTTGGTTTTCAAATGATACACAGCAATTTGTAAGGGTGTTAGAATTGGGTATAATTGTTGAAGCCTGTTATTGATTGACATTATACGTTTTTATAAACGACAGGACTAATTACCAAATTCAGGAGTTTAATAAGACTAAGTTATTTTAGTCTTATTAAACTTGCCATGATGAAGAGAATATGGACAGCGCTTATTTTATTCTTTCATAAAAATAAGTAAAATTTTTGAAAAGATACCATTAACGCATCCGTATAATAAAATTATACTCCTGAACTTAAAATTAAAAAGTTAATTCATAATACTTTATGTAATTATTTTACGCCTATTATATTTTTTGTAATTATTTTCCACCTTACGCTAGTCTAAATATTAGCTTGATTTAAGTTTAAAACCTGTCATGCTTCTCACACATTATATTAAACCAACTCTTAGCACGCGAAGGCGCCGTAAATGTTCTTGAAGATACTCGTATTTAATGCTAATATCTTAACAGAGCTTTATAAGTCTTCGCCAAGAGACAGATTAAGAGCTATTAATCAAAATAGTTCAACTTGATTGAAATATTTCATCTATAACAGCGATCCAATGCTGAAATGCTTGAACAGATATGATACCTAAATTTGTAATTCCAAAACATTCTTTGAAGTTAATGTTGGATGAATTATGTTTGAGGGCCAAATTCACCAAGAAACTAATCGCGATTATATAAAACAAAACGCAGTTTGAGCGCCTAATCGAGATTATAGCTTTATTTTGCGTTTCACCGCTATGAATTAAACCTAGTTTACGCTAAACTCAGTTTCAATTCTTTTGTTGTCGCCCATGTTACGACACGGTTCTTTAAACTAGATTACCCTGAGCTCAGTTTAGTTGAACTGAGTTTTTATATTGAATGGTGAAATCAGCCCTAAATATACCATAAGCGGTCAACTTCATTTGGTATCATATTTGCTACTTCTGTTAGTAGTAGGGAATTCTATTAATGATATTAGCTTGGGTATTTCAAAATCATTTAATGGAAACTGGCAATATTATCTGATATCGTAACTTACTGAATCTATTTCAATATTTAATTTTCTATCATTATTTTCTTTCTTATTTTAAATATTTGTATACTTGATTAAGACATGTATGCATGTATGTATATCTATTTTCTCATCTGCAATTTCAGTGAAACTCCTTGGTGATTGTAAATTGGTGTATAAATTGGTGATTGTCATGTATATCTACTTCTATGATAAAAATAGCGTTAGTTCATCAAGTATCCTGTCAACTAGACCTAACAAATTACACATAGGTGCCTGTGAAGGTTCTACTGATCCTATAAGGAAAAGACGTGAGCGGTGTATACGGTCATACATCACGGTTAAAAATAAAATACTTCGATACGAAGAAGGCGATACTCCCGATGCAACCTCAATAACATTTGCCCGTTCGCGTACTTCTCGATATCAAATTCCAAGGAACTATCGACTTTAAATACCATTAGATTAAGGCTTAAAATAAAAGAACGTAAAACCGAAAAATGATGTAACTGATCGTGAATATCGTACTTAAAACAGCTTATAATAGTACTATTCGCCTAAAATAGAACAACAATGATAGTTCTACCAAATAGTAAGCGGAAGGCACATTTGGTCGGCGTGTTTAGGAAAAATATGAAGTTTAATAAAACGGCAGGAAACCAACAATAAATCCCGAGTCAGTGACCCCGTGACTTGAATACAGCTAATTCTGTTATGCGAAACGTGTTTTGTTAGAACAAACATTTATCCACATGTTAAAATTATCACACTAGAAAAAAAAAACCGGTTGTATAATAAAAATGCCAAATAAGGAAAATTGGACTGACTTGAAAGACTAATTAAATTTTTAATTACAAATATGAAATAATCAAGTTCATAATTATTTTAGTTAAAATTGTAACAATAATAACGTCAGGACTAAACGTTTCTGTTCATTCCCGAGACGATGGACGGCCTCGCAGCAATGTGGCAAAAATGTCGTTCAATTTATGCCCAAATTTTAGTCCCGACTGGTCCCTTTTTGTTGCCATCTGCGCGTCTCGCCTACCCGAAAGTCCAGACAGCTCCACCCTAAAAACCGTTTAGATGAGATTCTTATCCTTTCGCACTCCTGTCAAATCGCATATCGTTATCTCTTTCTAAAAGTTCGAACAGCCAGGACCTGTCGTCCGTCTCTTTTTTGCACACGCGCACAGATTGTTCTATCCTTTCTGGCTCGTAGTAATTCGTGTATTTCCGCTTCCCACACGAGCGGCAGCCATGTTTGGCGGGACTGTCAAGTCAATGCCAGTTTGGCGCGTATCAAGCAGGATGAACAAGGTCGGTTTCCATCAGTGGAAGCTTTTTGTAATTCCTGATACATTGAATTACGCTGCTGTGCTTTCGACAAAATATTTTTAATAAATATTAATGTTTTATGTGGAAATCATTTCAGATGGCGTCAGGCGTAGAAAGCTGGGAAAAGCGCTTGTTTTAAAAAATGTAAGTAACTAATATATAATTTCGTCTGCTTTAATTACACATCGTGGATGGTTTTGATAAAATAGTTTCGGGCAACGTCTAAGTTCGCAGACGGTCTGGCATCGAGCCAAAGGACATGTTTAACCAGCTATACATTTTATGGGCAATTGTCTGCTTCCGTTATTAGATGTGGTTGAAACTGTGATGATATTTTTGTGATTTACAGTATTCTTGTATGGCTTTCATTTCCATAAGTGTATTAGTTTGTATAAGACATTGTCTTTTATTCCGGTAGGCATAGGAGGTTCCTCTTTAGAACCAAACACCTTGCAATTCATATTTTTTGGTCAAATATTATTTTCGTCATTATTTTAACATATTAGCCTACCAAGCATGAGTATTCTTTGATTTCGGATGTCATGAATAGTCTCCAAAATGTCTCTACAGCTTCAAATTTTGTGCCGACTTTGTATGACAGAACGAGAATCAATATAGAAATTTTGGCCCCCAATAAAAGCGGTATCCGCTTTTGATGCTCCAGCTCAGGTACCTACATATTTCAAACGAAGATGTTTCAAATAAACTCATAAAACCTATGAAAGGTGAAGATGCTCAAACAATAGATCCAATGTGTTCGGCTCTAAAAGATGTAACAAAGCGTTCCCGTTAATTGTTTGCGCTCGAACAAACTTTCTGGGTCGGTATTTATTAGCGCTATAACGCCGCATTAGTCATTGCCTCTGGTATTTTTGGATGTTATATTGAAAATTGCTCTACAAATTTAGCATATTTCGTTTTCGACACAGATCCCATTGTCGCGACTAAAGAGCCTTGTGAATCTACAATTTTGTATCTGGCATCTTAAGACTTATCATTCGAGAGATGATTAGCTTCATCAGGGTCTTTGACTTCATATGAATTAAAATGGTCATCACCGTCTACGAGTATGTACGCGTCTTCCATTTCAATTGAATCTGCAGGCAAATCCTCGATCAAACCTTACATTTATATATCGAATACATTGATTCACCTTTCTGCATCTATGATTGCTTAATTTGAATGCCACCATACGTTTTAGTCTGTCACCAAGCCCCAACTGCCAAACACTATTGTAAATACATTATTATCTAACTACCTCTTCATTGTCTTTGCTTAAATATATTCAACGGTAGATATGCAAATGTTCAAGCGATCACCCACATTGTACGAATGTGTTATTATATTCATATTTGTAACTATTAACGTTTGACCGTGGTTCATGGCTTTTTCGATTTGTTTAAGTAATATCTTGAAGTAACTTATTTACATAATTACACAATCATGTCGTATATATAAATGCACAATATAGATATATACGTTATTATTTTTAACGGTTGTTGCTAGAACTTTTGAAAAATTAAATAAAGTGTAATGAACAGGAAATATATGCTTAATAAAGAAAGCCAATTAAAATAAGTGATTCAAACTAATTTTAAACGTCTTTCACAATTTAAAGACAAAGAGAAAACTTGGAAGGTACGTATCAAAGGTGTTAATAAGTAAATTAGAACAATGTCTAATTTGCCTATTACCACCTTGAATTCCTGCTCTTAGAAAATTTTGTATGCCTTGAAATTTTTTCTCCGTTCGTAGTTGGCACGTTCATATCATCTCTCATATAAACAGGCAACAATTATGCACGGCGGACTAACGAAATGTGTAAATGGGCCAATTACCGCCGCATATGTAGGCTGCCGTACAATTAGTGGCTTACTAATAGTTTTCATCACCAATAGTTTCAAGCGCTTCGTTGTACAGGAACACATCATACCGAGATCGACTCTCGTTGTGCTCACATCGTGCTTTGTTGTGTTTTTCTTTAACATCACTTCTCAAATATAGTCCCAAATATATTCTATTGTCATTCAGTTCTTGTCAGCTTTCGGATTTCAACAGTGAGTTTTCCATTTTCTAGTTTAATTATTTCAACAATTTGGTTCATAAACTTAGCGAACGTTTAACTCTATAGTAGAATCTATAGAGTTAAATGTTCGCTAAGTTAGATTTATTTGACAGAACTAGGTTACCAGTGCAGGCTTCTAGGGTTGAAATATATTATACAGCTTCGCATTTAGAGTGCAAGAAATTTATGTTAACGACTACAAAATGTAGTTGAATCCGTTGTATAAATCTTGCCTTTTTCATTTATTTCACAGACGTCCTTTCCAATTGTTCTCCGCAACAATTTTATTTTCGTTTGTTTATTTAGAATTCTGTTTCTCATTTCATTCAATCCGACTGAGAATGTTTTTGGCTAAATAATTTAATACTAAAGTTGGCTACCTCATAACTTTTAATATCAATATAACCAATGTTATAATAACTTATATAAACAGTAACTATTATATAGTAAAGTTGATGCAATTATATTAATATACACATAATTAATAAAATACCGATTTCAGATGTAAGATTATTTGAATTGTAAGTGACAGTGCTGTTAGTGTGCTTATTATAAATATGTGTATAATACAAGTAGCTAGAAATAGCTAGTTACATTAATATTATTTAAAATAATTACATGAATTAAATTAAGCAAGAGCCACTGAACCTCATGAGATATAAATGAATAAATATTGCAGATTGTAAGAACTTCTGCAAGATTAAATGCTACCATTTTTTTTACTTTTTTATTTTACCAGTCAAGTCAAAATTTTCCAACGACACATAAAAATGTGTCCACTTTAAGGTTTTCTTTCATAAAAATTTAGTAGGTAGTAGCTTCTTGTAATACGGTTCTAGAATACAAGAGAATAAAATGGAAATAACACACATAAAAGAACTGAGAAAAGTTCTCTGCCTTCATAAATTATTCTTATGTTGAGAGCTATGAAAGGAAACAAGATTGTGTTTGTTCAAAGGAAAACGTGATTATTGGAAATGAACATGTAGAATGAAATGAAATTATTTACATTTACAACACATACAGGCTGTATCTCTTTGAATTGATCGTTGTGATATAAACGCAAGGCAAGACCAGCAATAGGTAGCTATCGCACATTATGTGTGATGAGCAACACAATGAGTTCATAATGTAGACTGAATTTGTATTCACGCTGAGCTGATTTTATCTGATAGGCAATCATACTATTGAATATCCTTACATTGAGTAATTCACACGGGATAGAGCATCAATCTAAGCCTTTCATATTTATCAGTAGGCGTTATATTGTGTAGTAGCCATAATGAAATGCCTTCTCAGACAATAGACAAAATCAAACATCCCAAGATTCTCTTAGCAACTAGTGGGCTGAGCGCTCAACAGATTTGTACAACAGCTGCTAGGACTAAAAGACCAGACTAGTCGGAGCTCTTCCAGCCTTTGAGCCAACCCCAAATCATGCTGTCATCGTAAATAGGTTCCTAGGAAGGGGAGGCCAGGTTATGTCGGCTGGTGGATCTAAAGTGGGGGGTCCGGGCCATTCATTCGAGGGCGGGGGCGGCGCTCATTGCTCGTGTCCGGAGCGCATGCGCGTCCCCTGACCCACTTGCCCGCGCCGCGCCGCCGCCGGGCGGATGGCGACCTCGTTACGCCAAGGTTGGCGAATCAACCGACGAATTCGCGGCCTGCAGACGTAGTGACGCGCTGATTACTTAAAGTTCGATGAACAGTGATTAAATTTAGAAACGATGTCGATGTGACATTATTGATGTCCCGGGTCGAGATTACGAGCGAATATTAATCGAGCAATAAAATTATTGCGTTTAACTTTAGGTAAGCGCTTCTATGCTTAAGCACTTGTTGGAGGATGATACCAATTTAAACATTAAAAATACCGTTTAACTGGAATAGTCACTAGTTCTTGTATTTTTTAAACCGGTTGATATAATCACAGTGATTCACAAAAGGTTAGTACAAGTTGTGGTGAGTCAGCGTGATGCAACATTTGCAAAATGATATTACGTGTGTGTAAAACAAACGAATCTTTTTTTGTATTGATTAACATGCACTGCCTAAAAATACGTCCTTAACAAGTTAACAAGTTCCTCGCGTTGATGTGTTATGAAAATACCGATGTAACAGAAGTTTTTGACACAACTTTCTCTCACTAGTCTATTTTCAGCCTTGTGTTAATGCGATCACTAAGCCATTTTTCATCTTCGGACAGTATAAGGTTGTTCAAACACTAATGTCCTTACCTGTCTCTGATGTTTACCTTACTCTTGTCTATAGATAAACAGCGCAATTACGATGATCGATTACGACACTCGACTTCGGTTACACGCTTATTATGGAATCCGATTGTGTAGGTGATACCGCCTTATGGTGATATTGTATTCTATAAAATCTATCGCGCGTTGACAACACTATTAATTTTGATGGATGTGTGTTTTGACGTTGAGTTCAAAATGTTGCATTTTTTTAAATAATAAAAATTCAATGTCGAAGTTAATTTAATATTTTAATGTATAATTCAAAGAATTTGAATATTATTTTATTTTTATTTCAGGTGTCAATGAACTTGGGTGGTGCGGTTGGGTCATCGGGCGTTTTGGTAGATTCAACCTCCGTGAATGCAGAGAAGTTTATTTCATTTTTTTTTATAAAAGTTATCGTTATTAAAATTGTCGTGTCTCGCCAATTCACTGAAGTAAATTATATTCTATTAGTTATATATCTGCCAGCGGCTTAATCTACGTGTAAGTAGGTGCATCGGATCCTCCATACAATCTTTAGACTCTCCTTTTCACCCCCTTATGGAGTGAATTTTAGAAAATCCTCTTTTTTTCTTTGCACACATCATAAAAGGAAAATTTTCTCATAAAGTTCAGCGTTCTAGGTCCTAGCCTTGGTATTGATGAGTCAGGACTTTTTATACATACCGAAGAACCGCTTTCACTGCAAATCAGTACATGCATTTTTTTTATTTAACAATTAATGAACACACATACCTAATACCTGAAAGATAAGACGAAGGAAGTAGAAAAATAGGTACTAAGGTGATGCTTATTTCTACAGAAATCTCTTCTACCACTCCTACGAAATGAAAGTTGGAAAAAGAGATTTAGATAATGTGATTGTAATGTAATGATGTGTATTTAGCTTTTAACTAATTCATAACATCGTTATATTTCATTTAGTCAATTGTTTGAAGATGTGAGATACAGATATAAGTTAAAAATAAGTTTAACACTAAATGCATTTAATAATGTGTGGTGCAAAGTTGGCCTCAGATAGCTTTTGAAAAAGAATGACTTATCAGTGTTCCCTTACCCCCACCTCATACGTTAGTATTTATTTTACAACAAAATAATTTGACAAGTTCAAAATTGTTCAAAATCTATAAAATCAACCTGAATGAGATACAGCGTTAGTAGTCGATACAGCTGAATTTTACAAAGCTTACTGTTTTTTTTATTATAGGTAAAATCATCAAATGACATATCCCGCCCTTGGGTGGGGCGGGAGATAGTGTCTGACTCTTACTGACTGAAAACCTACCCGGCTCCTTTCATTGCCTTCGTCCCAGGGCCCCGGGGTTCATTTTCACATAACCCTTGGAAAGCTTACTGCAACTTTCTAGTCAAATTTTGGAAAGTTTGGAATCAAAAGCATTTATGTTCCTACCAATTTCATTTTTTTTAGATTATATTCTGTTTTTTTTTTTTTAGTAAAAAACTTAAATTAACATCACACGCTAAGTAATTAGTCTGCAGATTATCATTTTTATAAGTTTTCGCCGATTTATCTTGTATCTTATTAGGAAAAAATAAATCTCTGAGAATGTCTATAAGTAAACGTTTTTAAAATTTACGGTGAAAACTAACCATCTTATGTATGATAGGAAGTAGAAATATTACTTATTATGTAGCCAAATGAGAAACAAACTGCATAATATTTTATTTGAATAAGCTGCTTAAATAGCAACAGTAGTTATTTAAGTAGATAAAATACTGAGTGTAACTAATGAAGATATATGATCAAGTAGCAAAAATATTAGATGCTTTGTAGTATTTCTATGCACAGATCAATTTTCTTTTTAAAAATGTATTGCAAATTATTTTCAAGTGTTATTCCAATGCAATAAAAGGCTTTTTTCTAAAGGTCCACTAAATATACACGGGACCTCAAAAATTCCGGGTCACTAATAAGACTTGTAAGTATTTCTTAAATCCATAGTGTTTTTGTAAAACTGTAGTATTATGATGATTGATTAGAGACAAGGTTTTTTTTTTAATTTAATATCAAATAATATTGAACACTTCTAACTTGTGATAACCAAACTACAAGTGTGCCTTAAAAAAGGGGTTTTTTTGGTCGTTTTAAAATTTAATATTTTCTTCACGAGTCATTAAGACGATGTGGAACGCTACAAACCAACGAATTTAGTCTATGTTTGACCATTTTTACACTAGTGCATTTTTTAAGTCGGTTAAGGTAGCTAGAGCTAGGGACTGTTATCTAACGCATAGCTAGTCCCATATGCATTTTCTATGGAATTTAAGCTACAAGTTTACTATGACGCGTTAAATGCCAGGTGTGCGAACGGAAACTAGGAATGAATATATACACCCTTTATAGCTCAATCCCTTAAACAGTTCGGTTTAGGTCTTCAAAAATAACCCGTGAAGTGCCCATTATCGGGGCTTTAGTCTATCTGACCGGCCACCTTGCAGATTATACCGACGTCTTGGATATATGCCTTGACCCAATTCGCACTATATGGCCGCGCACTATCGTATACAAAAATGTAATTTTTCCCATATTCACTAAGAGCTCCCTGATGATATTCCAGTCCATAAAATCTTCATTCCGATGTTCCACTTACTGAGGAGGAACCCAAACTATCATTGAAGTCGTCTCAGCATTGTAACAGAGTTCACATTGTTATGATGAAATTCTTGAAGGCTGTGAGATGTAGACTCGAAAGCATGGTGTCACGATGAATAGGTCTTCTCGTGTAGTTGTGCGCTTTGGCTTGCAATTCCCTCGTCGTTCAGCTAGTCTTTTGAAATCACTGATGTACTTTTTTGACTGTATATTAAGACACTTCTATTATCCTAACAGTACTAAACCTACTTATTTCTTTTTTCTTGTACGCTAGTCATAATTCTTGTATAACGAAAGCCCTGTTGAATATAATGTAAAAACATACTTAAAAAAAGTACATTTTAACTAGTAATTCACTAAAAACTACAAATCTGCTTGTAAAATATTATTTAGGCGAGCGATCTATGTACATAACTTTGGAAGATATCGCAGTTTCTATATGTGACCCGTTATTTTTGCGGCAGAATTGAAAAGAATAAACAATCTGTCACACGTTATATTAATTTACAAGAAAATATATTATTATTAATATATTATTTATTCGTAAAACATGATTCTTATTTTGTTTCCAGAAACTGCTCCAAAGAAACGTTCGAGAAAGTCTTGGTGCCCATCGGCATCAATATTAGTGCCCTACATCTACCCTGTAGATCCGAATTTGTTTGAAGTGAGGCGACAAATTCGGTTCTAGAGAGGTTTGTGTGGTGCATGCACTGCAACTTTTCAAGACCATGATGACATCACTGTGAAGATATTCCTGTTTAACTTAAAATTTCGTTATTTTTGTGTGTGTTGGTAGTCGCAGTAACACAGCCCAAGACATTCAACATCAATAATTTAGAAAACACAACGATTCCACCAATTGCACCTTGATTTAATGGTACTTTCATTCTATTTGAAATATCTATTATTTATTTCTTGTGCACACCTACCCCAGTGTTATCTTTTTTAACCCAAGGTTTGACTGGTACACAATGCCTTGTCCGCCCATGTACCAATACTGTACATGAAGTTTAAATAAACTCCTGTACACCAAGTAATATTACTTGTATAGTATATACTTATTCTGAGAAGTGTTTAACTTAAAAGGCTAATAACTATCCGAGTGTAATTGGGTAATGTTATTGCGACAATAATTTCAACTTTATTATGACTGTATTATTTATTGAGTTTTAATTCTTCTCAGATTTTTCTCAGCCTGTTATTTTTTAAAATGGTACTAACCGAGGTTTGAAATTTCTTAGTTTGCAATTTTCTCAAGTTGACTAATAGAAATCTTCAGAAAGTTAGGAATTAAATAAGCTAAATACATTAAGAAAAAGGGATTTTATTCGGGAGTTGTTTACCATTTCATTTGCGTAACGAATCCAATTTCTAGCTAGAAAATCCTACATAATATAACAAAAATGAAATATTCCATTTAGCAACTCGGAAAACATGAAAAAAGCTAAGCACGTATTGTATAAAATAAAACTAAACTTATATAGAAATATGAAATTCAAGGCACGTTTTAGGAAAAATTGTATTCCAGACACTCATACGAAATGAATGTTCCTTATTGTTAGCAATATGGAAATGGGCTTAGGAAGGGAATCTTGTTGTGGAGTTATGAATATTTTCTTGAATGAAATTTATACAATATATTATATTAATATATATTATATATATAATATATTAATATATATTATATATATAATATATTAATATATATTATATTACTAGGTACGTTAACATTAGACTTTGTCCATGTTTGATGTTTTAATAATTTAAATAGATTTAATCTTCATATACCAATATTATAACGCTGAAGAGTTTAACGATTTGTTTGAACTAGCTATTCTTAGGAACTACTGGTTCGAATTGAAAAATTAATTTACTGTTAGATAGCCTACTTATCTAGCCTATTTAAAAAAAAACGTTCATTTGCATTTTATGGACCTGCTTGCACCACTGATCACTTATTGCATTTATCTCTAAACGTATTTGATAAAGTATAGTCTCTGTAATCTTCAAAAGATTGTCAGTTTTCAATTAGATCACAATTTTTTGCAAAGCTGATATTTTGTATTAGTTTTTGAATTAAGCTATTATTAATTAATTATTATCTTTTAACCTTGAAACAGAAAAGTAACAATCAGAAATTCAAAGATTTGCAGAATAGCAATATAGAAACAGTATTATATGAAAAATAAAAAACAGTACAAAATAATGACGTATTTCATTGTATGAACATTGAAATACGTCATTTTGCAAATAAGATGATTTAGTACAAGGGTAGAATCTTAATCAATTAATATGCTACAGTTACTTTACTTAGTAAATACTGACAAGTATTCTATTTGTAAAAAAATACTTTATTACTCTACTATGTTTTTTGTTAAACACAAAGCATAGATTTCTCGGTACTTTTTTAATTGTTAAGGACACGGTACATATTGTTAGGTATATTGACAGAAGTACTAGCAATATGGATTGTAAAAACTAAAAACTTTTTGGAGGTATGCGGAACCGAGAGTAAAGTGCCGCAAACCTCCTTTGAAAAGGGAGGATCTTCCGACCGGATAGATACCACCTACCTGGTGGGTAACTGCTCGACACATGCTCTCTGGCTGTCATATGTATATGCAGGATTTCGTATTTTTTGTAGTTCTTATGTGGCGCCATAGATGTCTACGACTTACCAACAACAAATTAATAAATATTAAAATGATGACTTGATTTCGCTTGGCACTAAATGCATTTAGGGATTTGTAATGTAAGTGAGAATAAATGTGTTTTGGTAGGTTACAGGCTGAGAAAATCATGAGATGAAAAACCGTGTAGCAAACTGTATAAAATATGTAATTCTTAATAAGTATTTGTATTTTTATTTTTCAGTATTTTTTAACTAATTTCGCATGTCTTTCACCTAATTTATGTATGATATCCATGCAAATTATCAGTTTCTTCCATCACATTACGCAAGTGCATTGATTTCCACATAAAATTCGTTGTACTTGCATATTTATGTGTAATCGTATCGATTGGAACTGCATCGTCTGCTTTGGATATAGACTATAATTACATTGCTAACTGCATTGGGTTTCTGTATATTTCTTATTATGATTATATATTTGGTTTTTATCTTTGTAAATGTGCATAATTTTCAAATAATGCACGAGTTGTATCATTGTTTTTTAAGGTAGTAAACCATCCAATAATTCTCTCGCTCTGAGGCCAAGCGGGAGTCGGACTTTTTATTGCCTAAAACCACATCTAAAACCACTTCTTTGTTATTTGCATTTCAAGACCACAGGTTTTCTTTTCAAAAGTAAACCCATGGCCCCAGATGAGTTGTATTACGTATAACCATAGCATTCCAAAGATAAGCTAAAAAATGATGATCAACGAAAAAGAACATTAAACGTTTGATCTTTAAAGCATTCTCTAATTTTATAGAAAGTGTAGTATATATTTCTAAAAAATATTGAAATCCATATAAAGATTCTACGAGTACATGCCTAACTAAAACAACCTCAATGGAAAGATATTTTTCGGTGTTTACTGCTCGCGGTTTGGTGTTCCTTTCCATAAAACTAAATTGATGTTAATTGCCATACATCAACGTAACTCGTAACCTTGCTAAATAGTCATAAAAATGTGAAATAGAGGCGAGAGAATGAGCTAGTGTATGGTGGTTTAAATTTATTCTGACTCATCGGTCTTTATCTCCTAATTTAATTGATTATCGTGCCTAGTTTTTTTTTTTAAATTTACTTTTCAATTAAATCGATAGAACATCGAATTGTCTGTATTTGTTTTAAACACTTTTTTTTCAGACTTTTTACTGCACTCATTTTTTTTTTTGTCCAGATTGTTATCACTATTTTCGTGTTGTGTGTGTATTAAATAAATTTTAAAAAAATCTCTGCCTATTTATTCACCTACCTTCTGTATCTGTTGACAAAATATTTTAGCTCTTGCTTTGAGCTCTCAAAATTGAAAAACTATATGTTATACCATACCAGCAGCTATCTGTTTCAAATTTATATTACACTTAACATAGTCAAAGTAATATGAACTACCTAAAACGATCGCATAAAGTTCTTCACTACTGCAATCGTGCTGTCAGGGCTCCTGAAAGATTCCTTGAAAATTATATTACTTCATGACCACCACGCTTGGCAAAAAGGTGGGCAATATCAGTCTGAACAGTTTGAATGATAGCATGTTAAGGTGAAAAAAACATAGATATAGGTACCAAACTATATATACTATACAGGCAATAGAAGACTGGTAGATCTGTAGATTCTATACGAGTTGATTTGAAAATATGGGATGGTGGGCAGTAAATAAAGCAAGCTTTTCGTGGCTCATGAATTTTAATAATTTATAAATATAACCATGCCCATATACGCATAACTAAAATTCAGAAGCTCACAAAAGCATTCACGTCTAGATATCGTTCACCAAACAACTTTACTACAGCGCAATACAACAAGCAATCGATAAAATTGCTTAAAAAAAAACTAAATTACACAGTGCAGCAATAAATTAACCCACAGAGGGGTTGGAACGCACTAATGTATTCAAACTTCTAAAAATCAATACTTTCCCTGCAGACTATAGTTATTCTACTTCCCACTAGATGTCGCTACTTTATGGTAAAACAGTTCAAATTTTATAAGCTTCATGATGGAATGTTTAGTTCTATTCAATAATAGATGGCGCTAGAATCGCTTTTAGGGTGGAGTTTTACATTACATGTATTGTATCACTTTTGACAACTATAAATTCTCAGTAAACTATAACTTTACTAAATTGCAACTGTCAGTCTTTAAATTAAAATTATAGATAGTTACAACCGACTTCAAAAATAGGTTTTCGTTTCTGTTGTATTTTTATATGAAGTGTGACTTTGACATTCACCTTTGAGGTAGGGTGACAGGCAGTTAAAACATTGACAAGACTTACCTATCTTAAGAAATCATAATTTAACTAACACATATCTACCTGCCCAATGACGTCTTGTTGACTGGCTTATTAAAAAAAAAAAAGAAACGTAAAATATTTAAATTTTTTCAGTACTTTTGGTCGCCCTACGATAAGACTATATCTACTATATCGTAAGAATTTGACTAGAACGACCGGCGGGTATTTATTTCGAGTTTCCCGCTCTAAAGCAGAGCGCCAGGGTGTCTGAATTTTACTGACTAAAACCACACCTAATGTTCCTTCTGTGCTCAATATTCCTTTGCTTTCTAAGACCACGGGTTTCTCTTTCTGAAGAAAACTCCAAACCTCAGTAGGCTTCGGCCTTGCCGGGCCCCTACCGTTTTGCTATCAAGTCTTTGAAGCTCATGTTTTTTTTTTTTTTTTTTTTTTTTTTTTTTTTTTTTTTTTTTTTTTTTTTAAGCTCATGTGGGAAACTACGTGCCCTCCACGACTCAGGCTCGGTCCGGAAGGTTACTAGACGTTCGGACGGCGAGCTACCCATTGCTCGTCGTCGGTAAAGGTAGTTTTTGTAGTTAAATTATTTCTTGATCATAACCATTAGCTCATTATACCTCGCAAATGTATGAGCTATAATAACATGTGCAGATATGTAGGGAGCTAGATACCCCATTAGATCATAGGTTGTCATAAAATAATTAATGAACATGGATAATGAAAGAATATGATTTTAGATACCTAAAATTATTATTCTGTTAAGTTTTTATTGAAATATTACCATAAAAATGTCAAATATTTCTTGAAAATGGAACCTAAATTCCATTTCTCGGGATGGTAGATATGATGAAAAGCCAAAGAATTCTTCTTTAGTTTTTCTAAAAAAAAATCCCACCTTTACAAAGTTTATAAAACCACCGAATCTACTGCTCGTTACAAATACCTAGTACTTATAACGGGTACGGGTACGTACCTGGCCAATAAAAATAAATAAAAGTTAAATTTTTGTGCCATATTTTTTTTTTGTTGAATTCTATTTACTTATACAAAAAATTATTTAAAATATCAAAATAAAACCTTATATTTGTGTTTCACAATTTCATAGATTGTAGATTCGGCAGCAACGAAATAAAGAAAAGGTTACATTTCCTATCAACATATTTTCTTTAATGTGTTTATTAAAGAAATATTAGTATCTAAAATTCTTCAAAATATCTATATAAAACCTATTTGCTTTATAATTTCATAGAATCAAGAATCGGCAGTGAGAAACCAGGAATTTTAATAGATTTTTTTTTTTTATAAATAGAATATTATTTATACCAAAAATCATTTAAAACCTTCTATTAATATCTCACAATTTCATAGAGCGTAAAGCAGGCACTACGGTACCAGGAATGTATAAGGAACGAAGATATTAAATTTTTGTAACCACTTTTTTTTATAAATAAAATATTATTTATACCAAAAATCCTTTAAAACTTTCTATTCATGTCTCACAATTTAATATACCGAAAAGCCGGCACCACGGTACCAGGAATGTATAAGGAACGAAGACATATTACATTTTTGGAAACATTTTTTTTTTATAAATAAAATTTTATTTATACCAAAAATCCTTTAAAATATCTAAATAAAACCTTCTATTTGTGTCTCACAATTTCATAGAGCGGAGAGCCGGCAGCGAGGTACCAGGAATGTATAAGGAAAGAAAAGATTAATGACTATCGCAGGACGGCAGACAAGCGCGGCCACGTTTGACAAGCGCAGGTGCGCCATTTTCATAATTGGCCCGACCCGAGACCTTTTCAGCTTTCAGGAACTACATAGTGAGTGTGGTCATGTGAGTTCATGTATGTTGAAGTTTCTTTGTTTTAAAATGGGGTCTGAATGTTTTTTCTTTTGTTAGAGCTAAATCATGAGCAATAATATATTATGTACCTATAAATTCACGATTGTGTTATAGAGTTATTAAGTTAATTTATGCCTGCCTTAAATAACATTTTATAACGATTTTTTGGTACATCAATCTATACTGAAGATATACTTTGGTTTAGCATAATTCAGGTACTAATGTGTTTTGTAATTCTTTACCATTTTACCAAATTATGTACTAGTAAAATGTTTATATCCACACAAGTTGCACCCGTGGCAAGAGATGTTAGAAAAAAACGGTTTGGTCACCATCAAAAATAGCGTACATAGCAAAAGTTACTTTCTTTTAATAGGAAGCCTACATTTAGTAGCTATACCAGTATCTCCAAAGTCTTAGTAAATAGTCTCATCATTCTGTCTTATTCCACTTCTGTCTCAAGCAACCATAACTCCATACAAAGTGGATTACACATCTAATCCCGCACCGGACAGGGTTGCAACGTGCGCGAACACGAAAATCTGACACACAAGGGCTCACCTTTCTCAGTAATGAGCACTATTAATCACGTGAAGACCCTACGCTGTTCGCTAAACTTAAGTACTACTTGACGGGGATCTTGGCCTGCATCTGTGCCAAACTAACGACATATGATGGATTAGAAAAAATGTTTAAGACCCCTGTTATAGTTCTAAAGGGACTTTTTTCGTGTGCGACTTTTGAACTGTCTAGTTTTGAGATGAACATTAATCTTTTGTTTTTTTTTTGGAATGTTTTTATTTAAGCAAGACGGATTAAAGTCATATTTCCAGTAGGTAAATCAGTTAAATACACAATTACAGTTGTACTACAATAATATCAAAAAAAATTAAGCATATCTGCAATTATCTATAAATATAAAATGAAGTCGTGTCAGTTTCACTATTTATAACTCAAGAACGGCTGAACTGATTTGGCTGAAAATTCGTGGGAAGGTAGCTTAGAACCAGGAAACGGACATAGGACATTTATTATCCCGTTTTGAATTAATTTTTTTTATAAATTTATATTTGCTATCCTAATAGAAAATTGAAGTTTATTAAATCCAAAATCTTCTCATCAAATCTTCTGATGCATTTGAATTATAAAACAACTAGCTGACCTGGCGAACGTTGTTCCATCTTAGAGGCAATAAATGAGCAGATTTTGGATTTTATTAAGTTCAATTTTTTAACATTTTGTAAGTACTATATTTGATTATATATATAAAAAAAAAAAAAATATTATATAGTCATAGTACTCACACTGAGATAAATATTATCTAATCATAATACTCACAAAATGTTCCATAATTCAAAACTTTACTCTAATTTAACGCTAGACAGTCCTACGATCTCAAATATCTCACTCAAAAACACCTCAATTGTAAATCGACCGCTCCCAAAATCAGACCTACCAAAGAAAAATTGTGTAACTGAGCGAAAGCATTGCTAGCAGGAAGGGCCACGTCAAAAATTACTATTATACCCTCCGCCATAATTAATGAACTGCTTATTCAAATACATTTAAAACTATTATTCATGCCGTTTACGTTTGAAACGTTCCGACCTTTTCTTTGAAAGGACCTTTATGTTATTAATTAAAAAAGTGTTGCCTTATGCGATTTTTAAATAGTCCCAGCTAAAGCCGTAACGAATTTTAAGGATAAATATTTTTTGTCGACAATAGTTCGTTATTAGAATATTATGTTGGTAATGATCTTTGCACAATTAAATGTACTTTAAATAGTAATGGATAGCAGTTGAAAGTGATCATTTACGCCTTGTTATGCACTTGTTTTTTTTATATGTTTCGTAAGATTTTGTCTATAATAAATAATTATTGAGAGTTTTCTTTGCGACTTTGTGAGCAGAATGTACAGTATGGTCATTGGCAGTGGTGGCCGAGTATTGAGCAGTGGTGGCTGAGTGGTAACGGCCCCTACTTACGAGTTGTAGGTCACGGTTTCAAACCCAGCCAGGTGCATTACTTTGTGCAATTTATTTTGTCACCACTGCTCTCAAAACGGTGAAGAAAAAGATAGTGAGGAAACCGGCATGTCCTAGAACCGAAAATTCAAAGACGTATGACATTCACCAACACTCACTGGGCTCGCGTGGTTGATTATGGGATTAAAAGGCTGATTATGCTTTTGTTACGTAAACGGGAATTCCTAATAACAGTTTTAGCATCCCTATTTACATTAACGTTTACATAGTGTGCATAATAAGAAGTGATTTACCATCAGACGAGATCGCAGTCAAGCACTAGTTAATATAAATTATTTAAAAAAAATCTACTCATATAGGTTCGGGCAAATGTTTCGTAATTAATTATAGCAAAAAAGGTAAGGCAGATTTCTACATAGTCTGGAAAATAATCAGTAACTAGATACTAAGCTAATGAAATAACAATACACATACAATGACAAAAAGACACAAAAGAAAAAAACTTCAGCAAAGTAACGAGAAAATGTTCTCTGCAAAAACAGAGTTTGCTTCATACGTACTGCTTTCCAGAATACTGTGACCTCCCCCACCCCTTTGTACTAAAAGAAAAGTGGAAAAAGAAGCGGTGTGTAGTTTTCCTTAAGAGCTCATCTTATAGTAGTCAGTAGAGATTTCCCGGATGTTTTTTCCTTTTGATATTTTCGCTATTCGTCGGCTTAGTAGGTAGGTTCTCATTATTATTACTGGGGCAAATCCCTGGGAAAAATGACTGCTGTTTCTGATATTCGACGTTACGCTTGCACGCTCAGTCGCACACTTTTGATTAGTCCTTTGCATTGTGTGCCTGCCCTTATGTTTGCATGAATTTTGGCTGATGTTACACAAGGGTTCTATTTTTAAAATTGAATTATAGAATTAATAACTTTATTAGTTGCCAGTGGTATTCGGTATGCGGATAGACACAACTTAAATCAAGTCAAAATCTTTCGATTTTTTTTTTATACAAACACGACTTTTCGTATCTAAAAAATTTTCAGCTATTAAAAAGTAGTATGTTAATTTCCAGTAGCTTTGATGCCGTAGCGTATGTATACCCTACGGCATCAAAGCACGAATGCACTCACAGGACACCATATAAGTGTATTTTTCTTATTTTCGTATTGATGAACCTTTTTTTTTCTTTTCTGACAAGTTTTTGGCCACTTGTACAACTCTGTATTAGCCTCTATAAATCCTACGAGTAAAATATGTAGGTGGTTGTGCAGGATGGGCAGCATACCCTGTGAAGGAACTCCGCACTGGCACTGTGTTTGAGATGGTACGAGTAAGTCCCATTTGGCCAGATGGTTATTGCAGCGGCTAACGTGGGTCCGCAGTCTTTTAAGAGATGTCTCTCAGATTGGCCACTACAATTCGCGTCCTGGGAGGTGATGACTGGATGGGGTGCATTTTTACTGTGATATTGAAGGAGATCGCTAAAGAAACTTACTTTTTAGCTTTCATAGCATGCAGGCTGATTAGACCAAATATTCTTTTAAAAAGTTGTTCAAATTTCAAATAGGATTGGAATTTGATAGAAAAATAAATTGTTTTAAGTCCGTTCAGATAGAAAATGTAACAGAAATACCGAAGAATTTAAAACTACTGAAATATGTGCCCGTAGCTCTATAAACACCAGAGCCAGTACTCAGCATTTTATTGAAATAATCATTAATAATGTCTGCATATGAATTAGAAAAGATACTTTTGTTTTATAACAAATAAGAGAAAAAGTTGGCTTATATTGTGAACAGAAGGATATAACTCTGTTTGCACAAAATAAATTATTTTTCGCGTCCAGAGACTTGTAATATTGCAGTTTCCATATCGAAATCCCATTGCAACATTGCACAGCGAACTTTTAATCAAGTCCTGGAGAAACGATTTACTACGAAAAAGAGTAATTGCAAAATACACAGAATGGACAGAAGTCAAATAGTTCTCGAAGACTTTTTTACCCAACTACCAAGAAGGATTATGTTTTCTGCATACTCCAGCCATCGACAATAACTGATGTTATAAGCCTTAAATTGCAGTGCTAAGTGTGCAAACCAGGTAATCGATAACATTCAGCAACATTGGACCACTTAAACAAAATGACAGGGAAAAAGAAACTGTAGACACTGCAAGAATCATTTGACATGAGAAATCTCTCACCTCTAAAGAATTTTATGTTCAATGTTTCAATAAGTGAGTAACGAATTAATAACGTACAGAACCTTCTGAACCAGTTGCCAGAGTTCTTCTTATTTTTCTTCAACCTCTTATCTCATCTCCCTACCCTTTTTCCAACTGTTTTGGGGTCGGTTTCTGGTCTAACCTGATGGGGCTGAATACCAGTGGATCACATGAAGCGACTGCCTATCAGATCTCCACAACCCAGTTACTAAGTAACACGACACTCCTTGGATAGACCGATAGTCCGACTTTCTGGTCGCTGTCTGCCTGACCTACCTACGACTTGTGCCTTGCGTTATGGCGTGGTCCAACACTAAGAAAAGGCTCGATTCACTCTTACAAAAAACAAAATCCCAGACCTATCTTTTTTCCGTCAAACGGAGCCAATTCTGCCCGGCTCCATATTCCGGAGTATAACCGTGGCAATAATCGACAACCTTGAGCTAAGTTTTTTGGGGTAACGTTGTCCTCTACCCTTAATTAACCGACTTCGAAAAAAGGAGGAGGTTCTATGTTCGGCTGTATGTATTTTTTTTTTGGCTCTTGCATTGAGGCAAAAGCTCAACAATCTGCTAAAAAAAAATATTCCACCAGGTTGTTCCATCATCGGAACACTAGACGTACATGGTTGGGCACGCCACGATTGAGGCGGTAAGGCCCCTCTTTGATGTGTGGCTGGAAAGGCCTGACGGCGTCGTGACCTTCCGCATTGCGCAGGTACTAATCGAACATGGCAAGTTCGGGCCGTACCTGTACAAGATCCGTGTGGAGGTGACGCTCGGGTGTCGCCATTGTGCGGAACACCCGGTGGACAAGTTGGAGCACACGGTAGAGGTGTGCCCCGCTTGGGAAGAGCATCGCCATGTCCTCGTGAGGGCGATCGGTAGCAATGATCTCTCGCGCCGGGGCTTGGTTCAGGCCATGCTCCGGAGCGAGGAGGAGTGGCAGACGGTCGCCTCCTTCTGCGAAGCAGTAATGTTAGCAAAGGAGGAGGCCGACCGCATCAGGCAACGGCGCTCACGCCGCAGCCGCCGCCGTAATTCCGATCCAAAATTCCGGCCACCGTAGGCGCGGGCTTGCGGATGACGGGCAATGGGTAGCTCGCTATCCGTTTGTCCGGTAAGACCGGACCAAGTCCAAGGCGTTTACGGCGCGCACTGTTCCCGTGCGCCTCAAGGAGTTGTCAGCAAACCGTAGGGGCCCAGTAGGGTCGAGCCCTAGTCTGGGGCTCTGGAGAGGTATGAAAATGCATACCAGGGCCCCGGATCCAAGGTAGGGAAGGAACAAGGTAGGTTTTTAGTCAGTAAGAATCTGACACTATTTCCCGCTCCGCCCAAGGGCGGGATTTGCCATTGAATGATTTTACCTACCATAAAAAAAAAAACGGTACTTGGTGGACATCCCACCCATACGCACAAAGTTTGGGAACACATTCATTATGCGTACAGCTAAAGAGTGGAATTTCCTGCCGGAGTCTGTTTCCTGATAGCTACAACCTAGAGGTCTTTAAGTCAAGAGTAAAGGTTACTTCTAGGCAAGCGTGCTTCGTTGTCGGTCACATCATCGCTTACCATCGGGTGAGATAGTGGTCAAACGCGAGCCTATCAATAATAATATTAAAAAAAAAAACATTCTTCATCTTTTTTATAATGTAGAAGCCAAGACCCCTTAAAAAATTAACCGCTGTTGGATTGACGCTTTGAAGATGTGATGTTGAAATTCACTGTATAGAGCATCGACCCAATGTGTCCATAATAGCTGAACTCAAAAGACAAATGAGACTCGCACCAAAAGAGAAGCTTTGAATACTTTTTCCATAATCTGGAAAAGTTATTACGTCATACTCTAGGTCTTTTCCCATCTGAGAAAAGACCAGAGACCGGAGTCCATTATTTTAGTCAGGCCAAAGCCGTTCCACGCTAGAAAAAACAGTCTGCAAGGCCATCCACTTCGCCGAAGATAGGACAACGTGGCTAACCAACACAAAGTCAACACAAAGTTATTCGTCAAAGTCACGACTCTCACACACCTAAGGAGAAGGATGTCGTGGCCCACCCTAGTCTGCTTTAGCCTTAACTATCTTAATTTTTACGTGTAGGTAGAAACCTCACCAATTCAAACTTCCCCTCTATACATCACCTACTCTAGCCCGCCCGCAGCCACAGTCGTCGGCCGGCGGCGCCCGCGGCGGCCTCCACCATTAATCACTAGTTTTAGCTCACGTTGAACGCTGACTAGCGTACTCCTACCTACTGCGCTGCGATGTGCGATGTACAGCTTGCGGTTCTGCGGAAAATTGCTTTTCTGTTATTTGCAGTATTGCTTTTTAAAATTATTTTCGGGTTAATATGTTTTAGGCAGAATTTTCCAAAACTGTTTAAATTTTATCTCACTGAGCGTATTGAAAGGAAAATTGATGGAGTTAATACACATGAATTAAATTTAAAACCATAAATCTCTTGCTTTATAAGTACGAGTACTATGGCCTTATGTACCAAGTCAGACCAGAGCAGAAATCAAATTAAAAATATTTTTAATAAAGAATTAGTATTGCCATTCAACGTGGCAATGCTGCCAGTCTTCTGGGTATATTTACGGATGACAGCGATGTGGAGGAGTACTTCAACGCCTGAGTGTACTGTATTTTTGTATTATATGTACATAGGTAGGTTTTAGTATAATTAGTTTACGTAATATTTAAGGTTTTGTACATGACATGTGTAGATATAATTTAATTAGTTATTTATGTATTTTTAAACTTAAAATTTGCAAAAATAAATATCTTGTATTTTTAATATATTTTATATAGGCTTCTAATGACTTCTCCCATCCTAAGGCAGAGTTGGAGGGCGTATCAGACATTTCTTAACTACACCTATATTCCTTTCTGACTAGAGTTCCAGGACTCTGGGCTTCCTTTTCCAACGTCAACCCATGGTACCAGTAGGCTTCGGCCCTACACAGTCCCAACAGTTTTGCTGACAGGAATAAAAGGTACTAATGAAAGACAAAACCTTAATCGTGAAAACTAAACCCAAAATAGCAAAATGGTTCCATTTCACATTTTTAACAACTTTCAAAAGTCTTTTCGTTGCACTCAATATAGCACTGTAAATAGAGATACTTAATCGAATGTCAGTCAATCCGTGTACGCTACGGCAACAGTTACCACTGACAGGTAGCCACAAATCACTGCAGAAAAGCTAGATTTGTATGTTATCGCAGGTTAGGAAATGACAACAATTTATAACGCTGTATCAAAGATGAAGAAACATACTCGTAGAACTTTAGTGTGGGACATAATACTGCTAATGAATGCGGGACTAGATCTTTCAAGTAAATTCAACCTATACTCTGATAGATATCGCTGTCAACGATAAGACCGCCATTGTGTAAAAGTGGTGTTACTATTTTGGTGTACAATGAAGTTTATTCTATTCAATTCTATGCATTAGATAAAATAAAGTAAATATGCACTTTGTTAGTAAGCTTTAAATTACTTGGTGTTTGTAATACACAAACAAAGATATAATAATGAAAGCATGCTGAGAAGTGGATGTCTGAGATAAGATGTGCAGAGACCGATACAACAGGCAGTAAACTACCTGACCATTCTCTCCACATAGTGCCTCAGAAGTGGAGTATGGTTAAGTGCCAATATCCGCGTTCTGTGCAACAGTGATGCGACTTTCTTGCGAATTACAGCATGAAAATCAAGAGTTTGATTTTGAGCAAACATTTCTGACGCACTACAAAAAAGGGGCAGTTTCAACAGCATCCTAAAAACATTGTTGAATAGATTACGCAAGACATCCAGCGATCTTTTAAACTTGGGACACGAGAAGACAAAATTATCTTGAAATAACACATGGGATACTTTTTATCTCGGGTGTTTGTTCTTTTTGGATAGTTTTTTAATGTCATGAAGGCAGAACCGCTGGCAGTATTTAGTGTGATTTTAAAAGTAAGAACCCAACAAATTATTAATTGCACAAAAGAGTCGGAGAAAAAAAGAGGTCCACTCCTTAAGCTTAGCTTCAGGTTTAGACCTAAGCTAAGCCTAAGGAATGGACCACTGTCCTAGAAACAAAGAACTATCCTGTGTCTTGCAGAGTTTCAGGCAATTGAAGGTCTTAAAGCTTCAAATATTACTTAAAATTCAAACTTTACAGAACCTTCACTACTGCAAAATTGTGCTTGACTGAAAAAATGCTCAAATTCAATCAACTCCAAATTAAAGCTTTAAACTCCCACTATTCAAATCGGCAGTTGCTACCAATATAATAGAATAATCTCTATCAACTTACAAGCGATCGGTATGTGTGTCTGTGTACCGATCATTGTTAGTAGTTGCTTAGTCACCTAGGGAGCCACGCCGGTATACTAGACACCGCAGGCGCCGCACCCGTCCACCGGGTGCGGAGGCCATAGAGGCGGAGCTGTATGAGGGATACAGAGCTGCAAAGCGCACCCTCCGAGCGGAGATAAAGCGGGCCAAACTCGAGGCCCGCAACGTGTGGCTGGAGTCTCTGAACGTCGATCCGTGGGGACGCCCATACAAAATGGTGATGGAGAAACTCCGCCCATGGGCTCCCCCGCTGACTCAGAGTCTCCGGCCCCAGCTCGTGGAGGGTGTGGTGAGCGCTTTGTTCCCTACGCGAGGGGAGCATACTCCCCCGCCTATGGCTCCGCCACCAGCAGCGGTGTCCGATGCGGACCACGACGGCAACGACGGCAACAATGCTCCAGAGGTGACCGAGGTGGAGATGAGAGTGGCGGTGCGAAGGCTGAGTGCCAAGAACACCGCCCCAGGACCCGATGGCTTGCCTGGAAAAGCCTGGGTCCTGGCCATGGAGGAACTCGGGTCTCGACTGAGAGGGCTCTTCAGCGCATGCATGGAGAGGGGCCAGTTCCCGCTTCGCTGGAAGACGGGGAAACTGGTCCTTATCGCGAAGCCGGGGCGCCCCGCGGACTCTCCGTCCGCGTATCGGCCCATTGTGCTGCTCGACGAGGTGGGCAAGCTCTTTGAAAGAGTAATTGCAGACCGCCTCGTCGTGCATCTGGCACGGAAGGGGCCGGATCTTGCGGACGGCCAGTTCGGATTTCGCAGGAGGCGCTCCACTGTGGACGCCATCATGCGCGTGCGAGCCCTCACGACGGGGGATGCGGTGTCCCGGGGCAGGTGTGTCTTGGCGGTGTCTCTGGACATCGCCAACGCCTTCAACTCCCTGCCCTGGAGTTGCATTGGTAGGGCACTCCGGTACCACCGGGTGCCCGACTACCTCTGTCGGGTGATCGAGGCCTACCTGTCGGACAGGTTCATCATCTACCCCGGTCATCAGGGGGAGTTGAAACGGCGAGAGATGTCGTGCGGTGTTCCGCAGGGATCGGTACTAGGGCCGCCCTTGTGGAACATCGGGTACGACTACGTGCTGCGCGCCGACCTCCCCGACGGGGTCAGCGTGGTCTGTTACGCAGACGACACGCTGGTCCTGGCGCGGGGACGGTCGTACCAGGCGGCGGTCGAACTAGCGACGCGCGGGGTTGCGACAGTCGTGGAGAGGATACAGCAGTTGGGACTCGAGGTGGCATTGCACAAGTCCGAGGCCATGTGTTTTCACGGCCCTCGGAGCGCGCCACCTCCGGGCTCCCAATTAACGGTAGGAGGAGTTCACATCGGCGTCGGGTCGACGATGAAGTACCTGGGACTCGTCCTCGACAGCCGGTGGAACTTCAAGGAGCACTTCCGACGTCTGGCTCCCAGGTTGAATGCGACTGGGGCTGCGCTCAAGCGGCTCCTGCCGAACCTAGGGGGTCCAGACGCCTCCTGCCGGAGGCTCTACGCAGGCATCGTTCGGTCCATGGCCCTTTACGGTGCGCCGGTGTGGGCGCCATCGCTACGGAAGCGAGTGGCGGCCCGGCTAACCGCCTGCCAGAGGGTCATGGCCATCCGGATGATCCGCGGATACCGTACGGTGTCCTGCGAAGCGGCGAGCCTCCTTGCTGGCCTACCACCATGGGATTTGGAGGCAACAGTCCTTGCACACATGCATGACCTACGCGTGGAGATGCAACGTCGGGGCGAAACTCCGCTGCCGCGACAAGTCGCGGCATGGCGGACAGAGCTCCGGCGGGATCTCATGGTGAAATGGCGAGAGCGATTGTCGCAACCTCGTGCTGGGCACGCCACGATCGAGGCGGTAAGGCCCCTCTTTGAGGCGTGGCTAGAAAGGCCCCACGGCGTCGTCACCTTCCGTTTGGCGCAGGTGCTGACCGAGCACGGCAAGTTCGGTCCGTACCTGTACAAGATTCGTGCGGAGACGACGCCCGGGTGTCGCCACTGTGCGGACCGCCCGGTGGACACGGTGGAGCACACAGTCGAGGTGTGCCCCGCTTGGGAAGAGCAGCGCCGTGTCCTCGTGGGGGCGATCGGCGGCGATCTCTCGCGCCGGGGCTTGGTTCAAGCCATGCTCCGGAGCGAGGAGGAATGGCAGGCGGTCGCCTCCTTCTGCGAAGCAGTAATGCTAGTAAAGGAGGAGGCCGACCGCCTTAGGCAAAGGCGGACACGCCGCCGCCGCCGCCGGGTTTCCGATCCCAATTTCCGGCCACCGTAGGCGCGGGCTCGCGGACGGTGGGCAATGGGTAGCTCGCTGTCCGTCCGTCCGGTAACAGACCGGTCCGAGCTCAGGTCGTCTACGGCGCGCACCGTTCCCGCGCGCCTCAAGGAGTTGTCAGCATACTGTAGGGGTCCAGCAGGGCCGAAGCCTACTGGGGCCAAAGGTTATGTGAGACTGTCACCAAAGGCCCCAGGATAAAGGCAAGGAATGGAAAGGTAGGTTTTTTAGTCAGTAAAAGTCTGACACTGTTTCCCGCCCCACCCAAGGGCGGGATTCGTCATTGGATGATTTTTACCTGCCACAAAAAAAAAAAAAAAAAAAAAAAAACCTAGGGAGCCAGTATCGAACAGTAGTTAGCGTTGATCAGCGCCATATGGGGGTTCCAGTCTTTGTACCAACGAATTAGAAATGCCTTTTTTGTTCGAAAGTTTGGGGAAAATAATAATGAATTAATTTTTCGATTGTGCATGTAAGCATAACATTGTTGAATTGCGATAGTTGTATGGATACGGAAATTATAGCTTGCGAGTGTACGAGTATTTTGAAGTACATTTAAAGTACCGAATAATATTTTTAGGATCTGACTGAAAATGCAAAAAAAGTAACATTTGCTTGCAGATTATGAAGCTCAAGCTTAGCTAAAAACAACAGCCATGCAGTTTCCATGATATGGTATATATGTCTTCGAAGCTGGCTTTTTTCTTTTTGAGGTAAGTTCTGCCACTCCGGGTAAAATCTGTCTTTTGCTATCTAAAACCCTCCTGCGTCAATAACTCTTTCGATTGTCTCACACCCCAAGCTGCATGGTTACCAATCACTTCTTTTTTCAGCAACAAAAAAACAATTTAATATTCCTTATATCAATTATGTCTTCCTTTTTGACTTTCCTGGTTCCTACAGATGGTCCCATTGATTGCTACATATAATCATTAAGCTCTTTCACTAACTTACTACGGAGCCTCACTGGTACTAGCATGATGGACATCCCCCCATACCTATGCCTAACACGTTTTCGGAAAACATTCATTGTGCATATAGCTAAGGACTGGAATTCCCTATTTGTCTGCAATTGCTGATAACTTTAATCTAGGATATATAAGATTTTAAGGCAAGCATGTTCCTACGCAATAATAAACAGAAAACTGCATTTACATGCAAGGTTATGTGTTAATTCAAAATAATTTAACTATACAACCTCCTGAGAAAAAAGGCCATTGTCAGTCATTGTACCATTTGCAGACGTCAACATCATTAAATACAAAAACTTTGCATATTACAAAGAACAGTAGCACAAAATGATATATTGCTTTTAAACAAAAATGTTTATTGTAACAATTTGCAACAATAACAACCCTTTTCTTGATATTTTCGCAAACTACCGTTTGTAACTGTTACAATTTTTGTCTGTTAAGAAATAATTTATGGCCTCGTAAAGGTGGTCTGTGACAATGGAACGGATTTGGCAAGTCACTACCCTTTTGTAGGTCAGTTACTGTTTTCCTGTATCGATAGTGAAATATATTGGGCAGTGATGCTCAAACTAATATAGGGGTAAGAGAGCTGCGGGTTTGTTCAAAAGAGCTACTGTGGTCCTAGAACGCAAAAGAAACTGAAGACTAACTGGTAACTTCTAATACAGGTGGATTTTAATAAGTAGAAGTTTCTTGAATTGAATTCCAATGGCTCAGAAAATCATCTAATAATTTAGAATCTCATTGACTGCACAGCGAACTAATATATCGATACTCTGGGTGCAGCGACAGGATTTTTTTTTACTAAAATCCACCCATATTCCTTTAGTTTCCCTTTGCGTTCAGTTCTGCGGTAACTCTATCAAACGATCCTGTAAATCTGGTCGACGAAAAAACTACACTACCATTGCTATAGGTGCGTGCGGATGACAGCTGTCGGATTCATGCAACGTAACTACCCATCCTTTTCTTTTATCTTAAAGATGCATATTTTCGTCCTGCTGTCATTCTACCCATGGTATGTAAAAATACCTTAGAAGTTCACCCACTCACTTACTAGTTGAATAGATATTCAAATAAATTAATTCTAGGTGTGTCTATATCTGACACGTGCAAACGGTAAACGATCTCAAACGATACCTACACCCCAATTTTTTGTTACACCAACGCTAACACCTACACACTACAAACAATTTCCTCCATTACCGTCGCACATAAAATATGATTTCTTTCAATTGAATTCAATAACCTCACAGATAATAATAAAATTAACCCTTGAGTACAAATGGCGGCATTCATGGCATACAATGAGAGTTTGAGAACCACCGACAACGAACATACCTTGCCACAATGCTTTGCTAATGATCTTCTTAACATTCAACTCGCCCACGACCGTCTTTTGTCTCCGAAAACTCCTAAGTTTTTCATTGGCACGTCTATTTTTCAACCAGCATGATACTAAATAAAAATTGTCCGTGATTGAAGGATGTAGGTCAACGGGTTAGCTTTGAATGGGCGTCCGGTGTGTTGCGACAGAAAAAAAACTCTTAAAAATAAGGTTGATTGGTTCACGGGCATTCGTTGTTTTGCTACCGAGTGTTAATTAACTTGCCATAGAACATTAATAGATTCGTGTAAGGAAGGCTGTTGTGTGAGGTGTAATGAGTAGTATGAATGTTCGCTCAAATAAGGATCGGCTGTTATTTTAGCGCAACATTGTGTACAGCTACATGCTTGCAGAACTTCTGCAAGTATGCAGCTTTATGCAAGCGATCAAGATCGATATATATCATAGTATTTATTAGTTTATTATAATAAGATATCATAGTATTTTATTATTATAAGTAACTATATAAGTAAAATATTATGAAACGTAAAAAGAAAAGTAAGTGTGTACAGCGGATGCACGTCCTCTCTTTCAAAGTGCACCTCTCTAATATTCGAGGACTGCACTCCAATCTCGATGCGGTGCACCACCATCTAGAGACTGACAAGCCACACTTGCTTTTCTTGACGGAGACTCAGATTAGATGTCCGTCAGATGCGGCGTACCTCAACTACCCGGGATACTCATTGGAGCATCATTTTCTGCAGCGTGCCGGGGTCTGTGTGTACGTCCGTAATGACATCTGCTGTCAGCGTCTCCGTCACCTTGAAGACCCAAATTTTTCCACGCTATGGCTGTTGGTGGACACTGGTATGGACAAAATCGTCTATGCCTGTGTCTACCGATCGCACAGCGGTGATCAGGAGACGACTCGAATGTTTGACCAGCTCAGTGAAGCTGCCGATAAGGCTCTGCATCGGCACTCTGATGCGCAGCTTGTCGCTCTGGGGGACTTTAACGCCTGCCACCGAGACTGGCTTTTCCCATACCAGAGGACCGAACACGCTGGAAGAGAAGCGCGAAACTTTGCGGTATCGTTGGGCCTTTCCCAGCTGGTGAAGCAAGCGACCAGGGTGCCTGATGTAGTTGGTCATACTGCCAATTGTCTGGACCTTCTGCTGACCACCGATCCGGACAGATGTATCGTAACAGTTTCTTCACCACTTGGAACATCAGATCACTGTCTGGTGAAGTCTGTATCGTCCTTCTCCCCACCTGACTGTGAGTCTCGCGGTGAACGGCGGATGTGGCGTTACAAGTCGGCAGATTGGGATGAGATGCGGCACTTCTTTGCGTCTTATCCTTGGCAGCAGGTTTGCTTCTCTTCTGAAAATCCGTCGAGCTGTGCAGATGCCGTATCCGATGTGATACGTCAAGCTATGGAGTATTTCATCCCTTATAGCGACGTACCCATCGGTGGCTCAGTTCACCCATGGTTCAGCGCCGATTGCATAAAAGCTGAAGTGCTTAAGCATTCGGCGTTTCTCACCTGGGTTGATGCTCGTGACCGCAAAGCTCCGGATCTGAGTTCAAAGAAGAGAGCCTTCAACCAAGCTGCCAAGTCCTACAAAAAGGCACTAAGGAAGGCTCGCTTTGACCGCATTACTCATATTGGCACAAAGCTCTCTGCACAGCCATCCGGTAGCAGAGCTTTTTGGTCCCTTGCCAAGTCGGTCGAAGCGAACTTCTGTCGGCCCACACTGCCTCCGCTGGTTAAGCCTGATGGAACACTGGCTCACACCGCGAGAGAGAAAGCAGGTCTCTTTGCATCTCTCTTCGCCCATAATTCTCGTCTTGACACTTGTGGTGCTACTCCACCGACTCTGCCTTTCTGTGACACCTCGATGCCCGAAATTCGCATAAGGAACAATGAAGTTCTGAGAGCACTGTGTCGTCTAGACGTGAATAAATGCTAGTGGACCAGATGGTATACCAGCGATAGTTCTCAAGGCTTGTGCGCCCGAGTTGTCTCCTGTATTGACTCGCTTGTATCGCCTCTCATTTAGGACTGGAATAGTGCCCAAGTCCTGGAAGCTTGCCAATGTACAACCCGTGCCCAAAAAGGGCAGTCGTGCCGATCCTAACAACTATCGGCCGATTTCGGTAACCTCCATACTCTGCAAGATTATGGAGCGTGTATTGAACTCGCGCCTCATGGCATACCTGGAAGGTAACGATCTCCTCAGTGACCGACAGTACGGGTTTCGCCGCAATCGATCTACTGGGGACCTACTAGTTTATGCCACCCACTTGTGGGGCGAGGCCCTCGAGAGGAATGGGGAAGCGATTGCGGTTTCTCTAGACGTCTCGAAGGCCTTCGACAGGGTATGGCACGCTAGCCTTTTGAGTAAGCTTCCAGCGTACGGCATTTCCCCTGGCCTGATTAGTTGGGTAAAAGACTTCCTGAGTGAACGGTCTCTCCGAGTTGTTGTCAACGGATGCTCATCAGAGCCCATGACGACTAATGCCGGAGTTCCTCAGGGGTCTGTTCTCTCTGCAACTCTCTTCCTCCTGCATATCAACGATCTGCTGATGCCCGGTATCTATGGGTATGCAGATGATAGCACAGTTGTAGACAGATACCTGCCAACTCCTCGGGCTAGTAAAGAGCTGATCCAGGCTGAAAGGGAGGCTATGGTGGAGCGGACGAATGCTTCACTTCAGGCAGTCTCCAAATGGGGCGAAGCCAATATTGTGGGATTCAACGCCACCAAAACACAAGCGTGTCTGTTCACCGCCAAAAGGAGCCCGTTCACCTTGGCTCCTGCTTTCCAGAATGTATCCCTGGAGTGCACCGACCGCCTTCAGCTCTTGGGGGTAGAAATTTCCTCAGACCTCAACTTTGGGCGGTTCATTGAGTCCAAAGCTAAGGTAGCTGCTAGGAAACTCGGCGTTCTAGCAAAAGTCCGGCGGTACTTCACACCGGAACAGCTTCTAATCTTATACAAAGCACAAGTCCGTTCGTGTGTGGAGTACTGCAGCCACATATGGGCTGGTGCTGCAAAATGCCACCTGGCAGCTTTGGACTCGGTGGAAAGGCGTGCGAAGAGGCTAATTGGTGATCCAGACTTGGTTAAGTCCAATCTACAAAGCCTCGAGCACAGGCGTAGAGTAGCCAGCCTTTCGGTGTTTTACAGGATGCATTTTGGAGAGTGTGCGCGGGAATTGCATGACTTGATACCGCCATCTCCTTTCTACCATCGAACAACCCGGCGTACGGCGAATATCAACCCTTACGTTGTTGAAACTTCCACGGTCCGGACTAAGCGTTTTGCCTCGTCGTTTATACCGCGTACATCGAGGGACTGGAACAATTTGCCTGCTGCGGTTTTCCCGGCCAATTATAATTTAGGCGTCTTCAAGGCTAGAGTGAATAGGCTCTTAATAAACTAGTGCGCTTTACCATCGACGATTGCATCACTGCTTACCATCAGGTAGGATTGCAGTCAAGTGCTAGTTTATAAAATATAAAAAAAAAAAAAAAAAAAAAAAATCTGTTATTTATTTATTGTGCACACCTACCACAGTTTTGTCTTTTTAACCCAAAGGTTGACTGGTAGAGAATGCCTTGTTGCATTAAGTCCCCCTATGTACCACTATTGTACATGAAGATTAAATACATAAATAAACAAATATAATGTATTGCATTACCCTTTGAATACCGTAATTAGAGACCCAATAGAAAGACAATAGGTGTACGGACACAGGTGTCCACTTGGGCTTGACAGTTTAAAATGCTAGCTTCTAGTAAAAAAAATCTCATTATCCCATGTGCTGTATATGGTTCACCCTTGTGCCAAATTCATACAAATCTGTTCAGCCTTTGGAGCATGAAGGACTAACAAACACATACACTTATGTATATACCAACCTACGAAATTTCGACTATATACTCGTACTTAAGATATTTAGCTGCTACGAGCGGCTTCGCCCGCTTAATAGCAGAAAGTTATTAAAAAAAGAAACAATCGAGGATAAAGTATCAAAGATTCAAAGATTCAAAGCATTTAATTTCAAATAAACCATTTACAGGCACTTTCGAAAAGTCAAGAAGTCGGTCTGTTAGAAAAAATGATGCTAATTACACATTCCAAAGCGTAGATCTCTATGGAAAAGAATGTGCAACAAACTCCATGGACACTCTTTTCAAACTTGTTTTGTATTACAAATATCTCGGTTACATATCCTATGTGTAATTCTAGGACGTAGAATCCGTTTAGCAGTTCAAGCCTGAAGAAGTAACAAACGTCATCATTATCATCATTTCAGCCGAAAGACGTCCACTGCTGGAAATACGCCTTCCCCAATTGTCACCATAATAAGCGGTTCTGTGCGTCTCGCATCCATCGGATTCCCGGAACCTCATCAAATTATCGATTCACCTTGTGGGAGGCCTTCCAACGCTGCGTCTTCCGGTACGAGGTCGCCACTCCAGAAACTTTCGTAACCATTGACCATCTGTTCTGCGAGCAATGTGCTCTGCCCATTGCCACTTAAGTCTGGCGATTCTTCGATTTTAGTTAAAAAATGGTCTTTATGATTTTCTCTATATAGGTACGTGAATACCACAATACTTGAATCATGCAGGTTATGATTCAACTAACTAACAATCTATTTGTGGTCAATATCTCTTTAGACATAAGTATTAAAAGTGAACTTATGTCAAGGTTGCAGTACATAGGTGCTTCCCCAGAAAATGAGCATATCATTTAAAATGTGATTTGTGGTTCTAACACGCTGACAGCTGCATTTATTTTTGTATTATTTCCATTTATGCGGTACGGCATAACTATCATTTTGGCGTTAAGCGGCCTTTTAGACCTCGTAACGTTTGACAAACAAAAAGATATTTTTTTTTTTGCTAAGTGTAGTACGATGTCAAAGTGATCTCGTATAAAAATAGACACACCATTGTATTCTGTTTTAATATATTATATATTCATCTCTTTCCTAAACTAAACCAAATTAAAGTTACAGCCTGCGCACGGCAGAAAAGACCATATTTTTCTTAAAAGACACAGGTATTAAAATAAACACATCACTGCATGCATTCTGTTTCAATATCTTAGACATACATTCATCTCTTTCTTAAATTAAACAATATTAAAATTACGGTCTCTGCACGGAAGATAACACTTTTTCTTAGTTGCATCGCAAGGAAGACACATACGAGGCGTATTAGACCTCGTACGGCACTGAACGTGTTAAAATAGGTAAATAACTGACTCCATTATTATTTCCAAGTTAATCATGTAAATTGAAGGCCATCTGAATTAGTTTCACTTGGGACCGTAAAGAGAATGTTCATTTTAAGCATCATTTAACAAGTGAGCACATCATGGAAGGTGCGATTACAGTGACCTTTATTTATTGGAACTAAGTAAATAATGGAAACTCTCGGCTCGGGTTGATTTTAATAAAAGGGTGCATTTCCACTGAGAAGAGTAGTTAACCTTTTGAATACCGTAATTAGAGACACAATAGAAATAAAAATAGGTGTGCGGACACCGGTGTCCTCTCGGGGCTTGACAGTTTCACACAGAATTCACACCCATGCGGATTTGCTCCTGCAGCAGAAAATTTCATAAAGCAAAAAAACGCGTCCCGTATGCGTATTGCACGCATTACAATAAATACTTATATGAAAAGGATAATTGCGGAGGTAACGTAGGCAGAGCAAATCCGAGCGCGTGATGAAATCCGCACGATATTAAAAACACTGTTACATCGTTGTCACTGATGCGGAGTGGAGATTTCGAGCAATGTGATTGGTCGATTCACGGTCTGCTCTTCTCTACTCCACATAGCTCCGTCGTCAGTGCAAACACATTCTTAATGCAAGGAGTACTTGTGATTAACGAATACACATATATAAATAATATAGATCATCAGGTTGTTGACATGTGGAATCTGCACTTGGCTGTTACTGTGAAGATTATCGTCACCACCAACGGCCTGATGGCCAAAGGCTTCTCTATCATCTATCGAAGCTGCCGTTGGGTGGTTGGATCAAGGGCTTGATACCAGTGAGTCAGTACTCTTCGATATGGCTCGCAGTGTGAGCAAGTTCTTGTCATACGAACCCGAATTGTAAGCCAACAGTAGCGTTGACTGTACCTCGATCGCTTGTGGACTACAATTTTTTTTTAATATTTATAAATATTTTTAGATACTTTTATGCTTTTGTTAAAAAAATACATAAAAATCTAATTTATATGTGTATTTAAATGAATAAAGGGAATACATAAATAAAAGCAAGTGTGTTTTAACTCATCACTCATAAATCTTTTATACGACAATATAAAATATTTTCATCTATACTCTGTTCATATTCTTGTCTTTCTTTGCAAAAGGTCGACATGACCTTTTGCCGCCCGAAAAAACATTTAAATTCCAGTCACAATCTCATATCACTTACAGTCATAGTTAATACTTTAAAGAAATGTATTTTTCGTGCAACCATTTTTACGTTTTCGTCTCGAAACATTTCCCATAGTATTTTTGGTGATTATCATAAATTACCTCTCCCGCTTTATGTGGAGCGAGAGGGATTATCAAAGTAAAGGGAGTAAGTGGACACCTAGTGACTAAAATCAACCCGTATTATTCAGTTTCAAAAGGATAAGTACAGTGTTATTGTTGAGCACCGATCAAATATATAGAAGACAGTGCATTGAGAGAATAATGTTATCAAAAAGGAAATATAAGCAAAGATGACAACTATAGAGTAAAGAGTACAAGTTTTCGAAAGAGATACCGTGGTCCTGAAACACAACTGAAAAACAGGACTGAGTTTTAGTCAGTAGAAATCTGACACGTCCCTTCGCTCTACCCTAGAGCAGGAATTTCCCACCTCAAAAAAAACCCATCACGTCTTACCAGGAATACGTCTAGTTCTCAATGTATGAGTATATTATTATTAGATAAAGTTTAATTACGCACACATTCTCTCTTTACAAATTTTATAACCGTCGAGTCTCAAAATTTTACTTTGCTCAAGAATAACTCCATCAGAAAATTCGAAAACTTTTTTAAAGCAAATTTTTCTTTCATCAGAATGTTACGCGGTTTTTTTGCTCTCTTGAAATGTGTGCTTTTTTTGGTTAATTTTCTGGAAATTTCGTTTTTTGAATATTTTATTTTTTAATATAGATAGGCTCGCGTTTGACCACTATCTCACCTGCTGGTAAGCGATGATGTGACCGACGACGGAGTGCGCTTGCCTAAAAATAATCTTAAAAATACCTAGGTTATAGCTATCAGGAAATATAGACTCCGATAGGGGATTACACTCAATGCCGCAAAAGTTGGAAGCTCATCAAACCATAAATTTCATAAAAGCTAACCAATCTGAAATGCATTAAAGTTGATTTTTTATTAGTTATAATGTATAACAGAACCCAGTTTATTTATAGAAAACAAAACTCAACAAAAACTGTTTCATTTGACTCTTTGTCACCTCTGTCTACGAATAACACCATCACCAACTCCGAAAAGTTTTTCAAGCACATTCCTCCCTTACCAAAATGTCTCTTGGTTTCCTCACTCTCCTGAAATAATAAGCAGTGCGTGCCGAGTATGAACTGTGACGTCATAGCCATGTGACAGCAGCACCATCTATTAATCACGGACAAACCGCTCGCGATCAAGGATGTAACATCGTTTACAAACATCCGTAGCTTAGAATATCTGCAGTCGAGTTCATTTATGTTTGATTTTAAAGTATCTTACGGCACCTATATTCTTTCAAATGTATCTGACATATTTTGTAATACATAGCATGATTAAAAATAGTGCCCATGGAGTATTTTGCACGTTCTTCTCCATAGATATCTACGCGTGATTATCATTATTCTTCTGACTTCTTGACAAATCAAAAGTCTCTGTAAATGGTTTCTTTGAAATAAATGTATTGTACCAAATTCTATTTGTTATTTTTATACTGTATTCATACTGAAAGCCGTACGAGGATGTCTGTTACATAGTTATTACTAGCGCAGTCATCGTCGTTTACTCTATATTTTCAATTAAAATATAACTTATTAAATACATAGCATATTGTTTAAGATAGATAAGATGTAAGTACCTTTCTGTTAATAAAAATCTATAAGAAAAAATATTAAAAATAAAATCAGGATTTCCAGTGTTACCATGAAACGTTTATCTACCATGAAAAATAAGCATTCAGTCGGCACTGCGGGACTATTCAAAAGAGTCATCATCAAGTCCTTGGAATACAAACTGCAACGAAAGAACACGGGTGGGTTTTAGCATGTAAAAGTCTGCCAATCCCTCTGAAGTGAGAGAGAATGTCAGAGCCGCAAAAGTTAGTATTAAATTATTTCCCAAATATAATAAATAAACAAAAGAATAAAAAAATTTAGTCGGTAAACGAACATTGCAAATAAAAAGGTCTAGCTGCAATAATTTTAAGTATATTTGTACTGCCAACTACCTATATGCGCATACTGCAAGATGTTTTTGTCCACATAGGGAAAATGGCTACAAACTAAAACAGGTCATCGTAACTGGCATCGTAGACGGAGAACAACCAAGAGGCCGTAGCACAAAAAGATGGGCAGATCAGGTCGGCTCCATACTGGACACCCAATTGCAAGTCGTACTACGTGATGCTAAAGAATGTTACAGAGGCGAGATACCGTCAGTAAGAGGCTGATCCAAAGGGAACTTCATGATCCTTAGAAATGAGGAATACGACGCAAGGATCACGATTGGTACTGAAGTGTAGTTTTAAAATAAAAGTAGTAAGTACATAAAAAAAAAATCAAGGTTGATCTATGACCTAGCGAGGGTCGCAGGATTCCGAAGGATGCGAGACGCACTGGACCGGTCGTTATGGCAACATTTGAGGGAGGCCTATGTCCAACAGTGGACGTCTTTCGGCTGAAATGTTGAAAACCAGCAATTGTCAATACTCAGTTGTCTATTGCATCATCGATATAAACAATTTACACAGCCTGTCAATTTTGACATTTTATCATTATCTCAAAATTACAAAAATCGTGTGAATAACTTCAACATGATCATTAACAAAACACGTCTAAACCGAATCGTATTGTAGTTTAGCGGTGAAAATGGAAAACCCGTGGATATGTGCAAGAATTCATACAATGAAACAATTTCATGCGCCATAAAACATCTCTACAACATTCAAAATCGACGCGAGATGAAAACGAAACGAGTGGTGTCCGTATCGAATAAAATAAATCGATTTATTGACAAAGACGATTACGTTATTTTCTTGACGTGGGATTCAGAACTGAGGGGCGCCGATGACAGCGTTTATTATTAACCAAAAAATTTAAGATCGATGATGGCACTGGTTTTCAACAATTGTCGTGTGAGATATTCATTGGTCCCAAGCGATTAAAGAAGGAATTCGATAAAATAACCTTAAAAAAGTCATGTTAAAACTATGTGCATTTGTGAAATATTTGTAAAAAAAATGAAGCTAAAGCTACATGGTTAAATTCTATAGTAGGGCCAAACGTTTAAATAATTCGATTTTCAAAATCTGTGATTGACTGAGAATTCAAGCTTGTCCTAGACTACTTTACTATTCCCTATGTCTTAAGTGAAGAGTCTTTAAGAAACACCTCTTACAATTTTCAAAATTTCTAAAAATACACCGCACTGAATTACACAAAAACAAAATGAAGAACCTGAATAGATGTGGCAACAGTTACACCGCGAGAAATTTGTGAACCTACCCTTAATTTCATATCTCTCATTTGCAGGATTTACTAAATTTTAAACAACTTTTTTGATTTTTCTCAAAATTAAGGAACCATTCCATTTTTGTATTGTTTTTACCAGTTTCCAAGAAGAGTTATGTTCTTAACTTATTAATTATAGTGAAATATAGCCGGTCTGTACAATGTTTTTCATTAGTACAAGTACCAATGAAATACCTTTTCTGTATTTGTATTTTTTTCTGAAATTAATACCTCTTACGTATAAAGTCGTAAGGCAATAAGTGCTTTGTGTCAGTAGAGTTCGTAATTGTTAATGAACTAAGTAATTCATGAAACAGTTTTAACTAATGTTTATGCATTATTTAATCAATAATCAGTTTAAATCACTGTATTAGACACTGGATTTAATAAGAAATATTTATATTTATTTTATACCACAATGTATGGTACCTAGTCAAAAAAATTGTTGTAACTGTGCGTAGGTGATATCGAAATAATACTTAGGAAATATACTTAACTCAAAGTCCATTTAAACATTTCGATATGTTATTATAAAAAGTGGGTATATTTCGCATCTATTTTGTTACAAAAGTAACGTGTGTGGTATTTACACTGCGCAAACAATCTCCAGTCCCTATACTGGTGTTAATTCCCCAATTCCCAAAAGGCGAGTGGTCATCACAGTGCCCTCTCTAATCCACTAGAGCTGTGCCAATCAGCACTGAAGGGACGTGTGGCCCATAGGGATGAGACACAGGACCAAGGGAGGAACAACGACCATGGGGTGAAAAGCGGAGAGGGGGAATGAACGATGAATGCGAGGGACGTGAAAGAGGGAAGTTTTTAAAATCACTCGTATGGAATGGGGAAATTGTTGAAGTGTAAATTTGTCGTTGACGCAAAAAGCTGGCGAGTGCTTTTTTGTTTATTTTTCAAGGGTTCTGGGTGTTTGAATGTTTACTGAAAAAGTTAGAATGCCTTTAATAATAATAATATTTAAGTATTTGAATAGCAACAGTGGACCAGTGGTTAGTAGCAACATGTCAACTATACGGTAACAAACATAAAAGTTATCCTACTGCCACACTAGCAACAGTAATCAGTGATTAAGTATCGGCACATCACGCTTATCGACTTCAAGGTTTGAAGAATGCTATATTCTTAAATATGTATATTTATTATATAAAATGCCTATAGCGTTAAGTCCGCCTTTGTATACTAGTGCATAAAACTTTAATAAACAAATACAAATAAAGTTCCCCACAGAACGCGAAAATATCAAAACTGCTGAAAGGATTTACATGCAGTTTTCATCAAATATATGTATATAATAGAGTGATTCTTGAGGATGGTTTAAGTGTATTCTACTACATATAATGTTTCTCTACTATACTAGATACGTATGATACATGTCTCGTATAGTAGAAAGAGCTGAGAACTTTCTAAAAGTCGTAAGGAAAGGAGAATTCGAATATTTTTTTTCATGAATTGTTTTTATGAGTTAAAACCGTTTTGCCATTATTGTTTTTCTAAGCATATCCATTCGATGCTTTCAAAGACTATAGCGAACATAAACATTTTTTGTGTTTTATATAATAAGTTGCGATCAAAAAGTGTTAAACAGAAAGTGTTTATTAACAAATTAAAATCCCTTTTTACCAAAAACCCTGAAACTGTACCCAACCTTCAGAGTTACCACAAATGTTTCACGAAATCAAAAGGGTACCCTAATTTACTTTGTAACCACTGGCCACTCATCCAATTTTAAAACTATTCACAAAACTTTCAACTTTAACCCAAAAACAAAACAAAATTCTCAAACTTTGCTTTCAATCTAGTCCAACTTTTAACCACGATCAAGAAGCATGCTACCCTTTTGGAGGTGCTAATTAATTGTGAAAGTACCCAGAGACTATTCCACATAGTCCATTAAGCATAAAGCCCTAGCTTAACAGTTACTGTTGTTTTTCCATGACCCTCGAAGCGAAATCCCTAAAGTCCAGTCGAGTGACCAGGTAAAGTGACCCACCCCGCCACTCTGGCACTTCCAAAAATATGATGTACGAGGTGTTATTTGGTTTAGGGTTGGGGTCAAGTTAAGCTGGGCGGTGAGTGACCGCAACTTTTGTATTATTCAACGTAGGTCTACCTGCTGAGAGGTGGCCTTTAATTGGATTAAAGATGGTTGATAAAATGGCTTTTAATGTAAGCGCTCTGAGGCGGTCGCTGGCCGTTGACATTTCATTAAGGAATGGCTATTGATTTTAACCTCTCGCACGCTATTGGTTGGTTTCGTACGCCTCTATGGTTTTGAAGAAAGAATGGAATTCGTTTCTATAAATGTATAAGGTCTAGACGGTATACTGAGGTCTAGAAATTTCTTGACTTCAATCAGCCTTAGTACCTATATTGTCTTGGTGTATGGTTGTTTAATTGAAGTTTCTCTTAGGTACGTATTTTCAATAAAACCACCGTATGTACGGCGATACTCTATTGTACATGATAGACACTCACACGCACAAAACTTTTTGGAAACACATTCATTGCACATACAGCTAAAGCATGGAATTCCTTACAGGAGTTTGTCTTTCCTGTGGTCCCAGATGACCATCATATATTATATAATAAAAGAAAACTTTTTACAAAAAAAATACAACCGACTTCAAAAAAACACTAAAAAGTGCAAAATAATCTTAATTTCTGAAGTCGGTGTTTCTATAATAGTTTAGTCTCTTCGTTATTAAACACCGACTTATTTCACAATTTTTAGTTGTAGTACCCCTCAGCCTAACTTAAATAGTTACCTTCCGCCATTCGATTCCATCATCAAACCATCACGACAATCCTAATAATATCAAATACGGCTAGCAAATCTATACTGATTTATTACAGAATTCCTTACCCACCTTCCGGCTTCATCGTCAGATCAATTCTATGTATCCCCTCCCCTTCTTCTTTCAGTCGGTTACCGACTACATATATAAATAAAGCAATTTTACTTGATTTTTTGAAGAGTTCCGTTCTATATCTTCGAAGTTAATCATCAGATCAAAACAATTTTTCTATGGGACCAATTCGGGAGTATAGTCTTTCAATCAAAACACAATTTTCAAAATCGGTCCACAATTGACCGGTGAACATACATAAAAAAAATACATACAGCCGAACATAGAACCTCCTCCTTTTCGAAGTTGGTTAAAAATAGAGTACCTACCAACTAGCTCATTTATAAATCAACTTAATAAGTCATATTATAATGCAATCGCTTCTTTCTTCCAACATCTGGAATTTAATGTCGAAATCAAAATGAGGTATAGCCAGCATCGACAGATTTCACTTACACAGTGTATTGATTAAAGGTAGTCAAAATACAAACCATTAATCTGCTAATATTAAATACACATACAGAATGATATTCCGAATACATACGTGTGAAGATAGTTCAGAGTTTTATAAATGGATGTTTAAGTAGGCGAAACAAATCACTTTTATGACATGTCTGTGTTTGAAGCTCGAATTTTTCGGTGGCTTCTGAAAAATAAATTGTTAGAAAAACGTCTTAGTACAACAATATTAAACATATTACGACACTGAACTGAAATGGTACTTATATTTGTTATGCCCTTGGGGAAAATATAATAAAAGTTTCTGAATTTTTAGTGTACACTTTTTTTTAACCGACTTCGAAAAAAGGAGGCGGTTCTATGTTCGGCTGTAAGTATTTTTTTTTTTTTTTTTTATGTATGTTCACCCATATCTCGGTCAATTGTGGACCGATTTTGAAAATTTTTGTTTTGATTGAAAGATTATACTTCCGAATTAGTCCCATAAAAATATCTTTTTGATCTGATGATAAACTTCGAAGATATAGGACGAAACTCTTCAAAAAATCATAGTAGAATTGTCGTTTGTATATGTTTGTTCGCCGATATCTCGGTCAATTGTGGACTGATTTTGAAATTTTTTGTTTTGATTGAAAGATTATACTCTCGAGTTGGTCTTATAAAAATATTTTTTTGATCTGATGATGAACTACGAAGACATAGAACGGAATTCTTCAAAAAACCTTAGCAGAACTGTCGTAACAAGTAAAATTGCTTTGTTTATACATGTAGTTGGTGGCTGACTAAAGGAAAAAGGGGTACCTACCGGTAAGAGCCGGAACTTTGTAATAAATCAGTGTATCTTAGCCGTGTTTGGTATTATTAGAATTGTCATGATGATTTGATGATGGAACCGAATGGCGGAAGGTACGTCAGACTCTCACTGACTAAAAACCTACCCCGTTCCTTCGTTGCCTATAGTGCCGGGGCTGAGCCTTCCTCTTAGAAAACGGCCCTTGACCCCAGCAGGCTTCGACCCTGCCTGCCTGCAGTTAGCAGGCTGGGTCTCTTCGGTGTGCTGACAGCTCCTTGATTGTACACTTTAAAATTAATGTCTACAATTATTTGTCAATTTATGTACAAAGGCGAGCTTCCTCGGTTACAGGCTGCGGATGCAGGCAATAGGTACATGCGGCGGCTGCAAGGCTGGTTTTACACGTAGTAGTATAGATTTCTGTAAAAACGTTCCGAGCGCGGCTGCGTCTGCACTTGCTGCATCCGCAGCTTGCAGCTGAGGTTGGAATAGCACCATAGTTAATCAATGAGTTTTCTGCTCGCAAACCTTTGAGTGACAGAGAGAGATGAAGCTACATAATTGCAGATAAAACTGCACCACTAAAGTCCTACCATGAGTTCTTAATGCGATTCATTTGACGGTCTAAACTGAACTGTTAATGGGATGGAGCTATATAGGGTGTATGGCTCCATCCCTTTTTTTTGCTCGCACGCCTTACATTTTAACACATCATGGTAAGTCTCCAGGCCTGAAGGATGGTTCGGAAAAGTTACCGTGGCCTTGAAACGCGATGGCAATTGAAATAACATAACAAGTGGAGTTTAGTCAGTAAAAGTCTAATACTACCCTCTCGCTTTCTTCACACTGAAAATGTTATTTGAAAGTTTCTGACCTCCAATAAAAAGGTTTATCACCTCGACATGGATGTTTATTTTTTAATCTTCTAAAAATCATCTACCTAGTACTTTTTTAAAAAATCACCAAAGAGATTGTCAAAAGAGACCCATCATTTAATTTAGTACTCAATATTTCATCTGTCCTTTTCCAAATATACGAGTATATTCATGGTAATTTGAAAACCGTAAGAAAAATCACGATTTCTATCCAAAACGGAAGTCTTGACGAAAATATAAATAGACGCGCTTTTCAAAATAGACTTCGCGGAATGTGTGAGTCAATATATCGGGCGTCGTTGACGGTGGGCGTCCACGAACGATTTCAGCTAATTATTACACATTGAGATGTGTAGGTATGTCATGTGTGGTCCACAGATTAAAATAGATTTTTGACATTTGCTAGCTGGTAGTAACAAGAGAAAGTTTTCTCTACTGAAGCTTTCAACAACGTGACAATCTAATAAGTGATGTGGATTATCGTAATGTCATTTAAAAGGGCCCTTTCCAATTTATTTATCATCAAGATAAGCATGGTTTAAACTTTAAACGAGATCCAACGCAATGTTTGCTAAAGAGGCAACACGAAAAAAGGGAATTAACGCCTGAACGTTCTATTGGCTTTCGATAATTTCGTCACTCACTCGAATATTTAAAAAAAAATCCATGAAATACGTGTACTTTTTAAATCTTAAAAGTTTTTGCAAAAAAAACCTAGTGGAAAGCGATGAAGTAACATTTTCACTCATGACTTTGAATTGATTGGATCATCATCATTAACAGCCGCAACGCGTCCACTGTTGGACATAGGCCTTTCCAACTGTCACCACAACGAACACCTTTATATCTACGGCTTATAAGCTACAAAGACTTTTTTTTTTAAACCTTGCTTGATCCCAACCAATACCGTGTCTAAAGAACAAAGCCCATCCCAAACTTTGTTAATACCTAATACACAAACGAAAACGGAAATAAATCCACACGATATATCAAGCCGTGGGCCGCGGAAGGCCCGCCGAGCCGCATGTCAAACAGCAGGATACCTCCGATTAAATTGAAAAACAATCTCTAACCATTTTCGCTCGCCGAACGTAATAAATCTATGTACAAAAATTGTACACGTTATTTATGAAATGTATCAGACGGGCGCCCAACTATGCGTTTGTTGTGGCGGCCGGTGTCTGGGATACAGCTTTGGTGTTTTTATGGGCTGGGAAAATTTGATGTCGCTGAATGAATAATTTGTGGTTGAATATGTGTAGTACCAAACTACAAGTTTAAACATGAATTACATTAATCAGTTTTCCAAGCATAAAGAATAAAAAATTAAAAAAAAAAATACACCTGCTAAAAAAACTATATTGCACCTAAAAGCGAAGCGAACGTGTCGGCTCTGGGAAAATATGCATGCCAAACCAGGGCGAAACTGTGAGCATATATCATGGGTTAGCAACCGACGACGACCGCTATTCTCGGGTATCTTAAGCTAGTGGTACATTCCTAGCACAGTTGTGGTATGATACAGTGATGTGGGTTTTCATGAAATTAAAGGAAAAGCTGCGGATGGTAAAAATATATGAAGTAGTTTTAAAATATAAAATATTTTTAAATATCTAAAATAATCTGGGGATTCAAAATTTTTTTTAAGGAAATGTTTTTGTCCTTTTGTTTCGTTTTACAATCCATTCCGACGAACTACAAATGGAAAAATAAAACAATAGATTTTAAAAATTGAAACGCTACACATTCAAAGCCAGCCAGTGTACTGCGATGTGGCCATTGTGGGATTAATTGCATTAATCATGAAGGCTGACAGCTATTACATTTTTGGTGGCCGACTTTTGGCTCCAACGCGACAGCCAGAGTTTCACTAACAATACAACAATGTAACGATTTCGTTTTGAAACAATTACGAATCTATTTCGATTGTCAGTCAAAGGTCTGAAATTGATTGAGATACGTGTACGGCTGTAGCGAGTAGGTAAGATATTCTGGCCAATGTACGGGACATTATACCTACAGTGCCATTACAACAAGGGTCAATGTATCTAAATCTATATACATAAAACAAAGTTGCGTTAGTTACACCATTTATAACACAAGAATGGCCATCGATTTGAATGACCTTTACTTTAGATTCGTCTTCGCCGTGAATAGCTGGAACTATGAAAATATTTAAAAAAATCACCAAAAAGAGATTAGGGAAATATCCTAATAATTGACAGCAACTGTCACATACATTGGTCTCAATCATTTGGTTGATAAGTTTAGATAAAAGGTAATCAATACATTCTTTGACTGTTAGGCGGTATGAAGTTCGCAGGATCAGCTAATAAATACGTAAATAGTAAATACATTTTCAACAACTTTGTTTTTAGGGCAATACGTAAAGGAACTACAAGCAATATGACATCGCTGCTTCTTTGACATTGTGTCGTTGCGAGATGAAATCGAGCACAGAAAAAGTATTTGTTTGGCCTACAGTTTGCACAATTTGCGTGTCTTGTATATACTATGATTTTTTATTAGATGAAGTAAAGTGACAGCAGTGGACAGTGCCCAACTGTCAAATAACAATGCCCAATTGTCAAACAACCATTGTTATAGCTGTCACTTTACTTCATCTAATAAAAAATCATAGTATAGGTACGTAAGTTTACATGTTTGAGAAAGCACCCACGATCTAGGAGTAATTCGTAGTGCGGGGTAATGTTTTAAAATACGGGGCAAGTGCGAGTCAGGCGCGCACACTGTTGGTTCCGTATAAATTAACTTATATAAATAGTTCAGTTTCTGAATCGAGTCTCGGAGATCTTTCAGAGTCGAAAAAAGTTTGTTTTTGTGACGTAACGAAAAACGTTAACTTGTGCTATTATAAAACCTTGCTTCTTGCCAAATTTCAGGTCAACGGGAATTTGGATTCCCGTGAGAGTGTTGATAGACGTTTCTTTCTTTTTTTCTTTTTTTCGTTACCGTAATTAGAGACACAATAGAAAGACAATAAGTGTGCGGACACCTGTATCCGCTTAGGGCCTGAGAGTTAAAATAAATCTCCAGTATTGCATGATAAAGTCACCGCAGCCCTGAAATGCGAAAGAACACAGAGAGGTGTTTTATTCTATAAAACTCTGACACTCCCTATCACTCCACCTAGAGCTGGAGATTATGACGAAAATTATCAAAAAACTCCTCATTTGATCGTCAAAAAAAAACATTGTTCCATTTACGGTACAATTTATGAATTATTCGTATGAAACAGCATTATCGTATCGTTGACACTTTATCGTGTCAAAGATTTTCTTTTTCACTTTGTCTTTATAAATTACACAAAAATTACCCATATTAAATAACACTTTAGTATCCAGGTACAAAACACCATTTACGCAACCACCTAAAAACTATGCCTCACTTCTAAATTATTTTCGTAAATACTGCTTACCATTTTGATTAAGAGTGAGGCGGTCGTTTTCGTGAAATATATATTTTTTTGTTTTATTTTGCGATGTTCAGCTCGTTAATAGATTCTACCAAAACTAAAAAGAAGTAGTTCGCCGCCTTAAAAATTAGGTATTTAATGATTATCTGATTCAGATGATGAAATCAGGTAGCTAAAATAGATGGCAAAATGTATACAACTTTGAACGAAAACTGAAAACTTCGTCTTGGAGGGATATGAAATGACACACTACCGAGTACCGGATTACGTAACTTCCCGTTTATTCACTTTATAATATAGTTACCGCTGTTTACCTAGGTCTAGTGGTGTTTTTTTGTGGAATTGAGCAGCGCACCTATCGGGAAACAGTGTAACTATATTATAAAGTGAATAAACGGGAAGTTACGTAATCCGGTACTCGGTAGTGTGTCATTTCATATCCCTCCAAGACGAAGTTTTCAGTTTTCGTTCATGGTCCTTCGAGGTGGATATGGTCGCGAGTGTTTTTGGTGGTCACCGGTGGTGGTAGTGACTACCACCCTTCGCGTCAGTACTGGGCAGTGGATCGCTGTCCAGAGCAGCCCCTTCAGCGGGTACCAAGTGAAAGGTGCCCAGGAGTTGGAGGAGGAGCCGGGTGGAGCTGGAGCCAGGAGCAGCCTGTAAGAGCAACAGCATCGGCAGGCAGGTCTGGCTGTGACACCCTGGAGGAAGGCGCAAGGGAGGAGAAGCAGACCATAAGGGAGCAGCTAAGCAGAGGGCTCCACAGCAAATGTCGGTTATCTATCAGTGTGAGTGAGTGTATTGTGAAGCAAAACCGTGAGTACATTTGCTAATTAATTAATTTCAATTACTTTGGACTTGTAAAATATTTGGGTAAAAAGTGGTTGGAACGGGGAACCTATGCCCAAATTCCGTAAAACATTAAAGTTAAAAAGACTTGTGAAATTCTAAACCGTGAAGTTAACTTTAACTAATTGTTGGAGTTAATATTGAAGAAGTTCAAAGTGTTTTTAGAGACATTAAGTTAAATAGTTATAAAAATACTGTTGTCACAAGAGCTATTACAAAGCTACGTTTTAATTTATTATATTGTTGTTATTGCTGTTTAATAAAATGGAGTCGTATAGTGATATCCAAGAGGACCTTAAGTCTAAAATTATGAAGGCTAGAGCGAATGTTAAAAAATGTCCTAAAGACCGGCTTACAGTTTCGTATATCGAAACACGTTTGGAAAGCTTGGAACAACATTGGAATATGTTTTATACGACTCATTTAAAAATAATTAGCGAAATTAAACGGGCAGATTTGTATAGTTCAAAATATCACAAAGATTGTGTCTATGATGACGTAGAAGAAATTTATTTGCAATTTAAAAGTGATCTAAAGGAGCTTTTATGCGCAGGTAAAACGTTACATTGTAGTGATACGCGTACTAGTCCAGGAAACAGTACTGAAGTCTCTAATTTTCGATTGCCTGAAGTAAAGATTCCAATGTTCTCTGGTAAATACCATGAATGGCAGACCTTTCGGGATTTATTCGTCGGATTAATTCACAAAAATAAAAGGCTGGATGATGCACAGAAAATGTATTATCTCAAGGGTTATTTAACCGGAGACGCGGAATCCTTGTTGAGAAATGTAAATGTTACTTCAGACAATTATAAGGCAAGCTGGGAAAAATTAGAGATGATGTATAATAATAAAAAGTTTCTGGCAAATGGTATTTTGAAACGTCTATTCGGTCAAAGGGCTTTGACGGTGGAATCGGCTACCGATATTAAAAGGTTGATAAATACTACATCTGACTGTTTGGAGTCAATTAAAAATTTAGGTATAGATGTTACATCCTGGGATATCTTGATAATTCATATAGTTTGTTCAAAATTAGACAAAGAAACCAGGAAAGTCTGGGAATTGCAAGTAGCTTCAGATCCCACAGACGGTTTGCCGACATTTAATCAGTTAAGTGAATTTCTGATAAGCCGCTTCCGTGGTTTAGAAAATCTGGATACCAAAATAGAAAAATCTCCTAAAAGTACACAGTCATTTCATGTAGTAAAAGATAAAATAAATGTAACTTGCGCATATTGTTCAGCTGATCATAGAATTTCATTTTGCCCTAAGTTTTCTAGAGAGTCTACCGATAGTCGTCGAAATATTGTACAAGAAAAGAATTTATGTTTTAATTGCCTAAATAGTAACCACTCTGCTAGGTTCTGCAAAAACACTCACAGGTGCCAGGTGTGTAAACGCCGCCACCATTCTTTGTTACACCCAACGGGTGTTTCTGGGTTGGTAGTTGGTGAGGGTAGTTCTGCTGCTCGAGAGGGAACCTCATCAACTGATAATGAGGAAAAAGATGATAACGCAAAATTAGAGAATAAACCACTAGTCTCATGTCTTTCGACAGGAAACACCAGGCAAGCGGTGTTATTAACCACAGCCTTATTAAAGGCTGAGTCAAAACATGGGACTTACAGCGTGGTTAGGGCGTTATTGGATCAGGGATCACAAGGGTCCTTTGTAACTGAATCATTGGTTCAGTATTTGGGTTTGAAGAAAATATCTTCAAAAAATACAGTGTTAGGTATGGGGGGAAATAATAGTACTTCATCGACTGCCAAAGTAGTTATAACGATTGGTTCGAGAATTGACCCATCGTTTAAACTACAAGTAACCGCCTACGTCCTGAAATCGGTCACCACTCTTCTCCCAGCTACGAAATTATCTAGGGTAGAATGGGTAGACTTAATTGATACCGAGTTGGCCGATCCAGAATATTTCAGGCCTAATAAAATTGATATTTTATTAGGTGCTGAAGTATACAGTCAGGTTATTCGGGAAGGGTTAAAGAAGAACGCAAGCGGAACGCTCGTAGCGCAGGGCACCGTTTTTGGCTGGATATTGTCGGGGGCTGTCGAAGTGGAAAACAGTGCTAACATTCACTCACATATTACTGTGATGCACTCTAGTGTCCAAGATGATGAAATGTTAAGAAAATCCTGGGAATTAGAGGCCGAATCATCTGGGACAAGAAAGATGCTCACGGAGGATGAAGTTAAATGCGAACAATTGTTTACAACTTCAACTACGAGAAATAAAGATGGCAGGTACATCGCAAGATTACCGCTACACGAACCAAACCTGATTGGCAGGTGCAGTGAATCCAAAGTGATTGCTGAAGTAGGCGAGGTGATGACTGTACCAAAGACTGACTGGCGTGCGTGGACAAACAGTGAGGTGGTGTTAGCTTGGTTGAATTGTCACTCAAGTCGGTGGAAACCTTATATCACCAACAGAGTTTCTGGCCTTTTGACCACGTTGGATACACATCACTGGGCGCACGTAGCATCTAAGAAAATTCCAGCAGATTATGCCTCACGCGGAGTTTCTCCATCGGAATTTAAAGATGTTTCGCTTTGGTGGAAAGGTCCAGATTTCTTAAAGGAACTGGTATTAGAATATAAAAGGCCAAAACATCTTATTACACGTCGAGAAGAAGTTAAGGTGCATACAAGCATTATAGAAGTTTCATTTTGGAACAAATTTTCATCATTATCTAGGTTAATTCGAGTTCTAGCTTATTGCCGTAGGTTTCTAAATTTAAGAAAAAATAATGCGGTAGGTGTTAGTACTTGGTCACGGCAGTTATCTAAACTGGAACTCGAAGAGGCAACAGAAATTTGTGTAAAGAGGTGTCAAGAAGATGGGTTTCCCAATGAAATGCAAGAATTAAAAAACCATAAAATAGGGAGAAAAAATACAAAATTAGATTCATTAAACCTGTTTTTTGATTCTAAAGGAATAATTCGAGTAGGAGGACGGCTTGAGATGTCACAATTATCTTATGACAGAGTACATCCTATGCTAATACCAAATAAATCATTTTTAACAATTCTTTTGATAGCGGATGCACATGAGAAAACGATGCACGGTGGGCCGCAGCTAATGATTACATACTTACGCTCTAAGTATTGGATTATAGGCGTAAAGACTTTAGTACGGAATTATTTAAGAAGCTGCGTGAAGTGCATCCGATATGCAGCTAGGGTAAAGACTCAACTAATGGGACAGTTACCTTCCTCTCGTGTTACACCGAACAAACCTTTTTTGTGCAGCGGAGTAGACTACGCGGGTCCGATAAATATTCGAATGTCTAAGGGTCGGGGTAATAAGTCCTATAAGGGTTATATTGCTTTATTTATATGTATGGCCACTAGGGCTGTGCATTTAGAAGCAGTTAGTGATTTAAGCACTAGGGGCTTTTTGGCGGCCTTTAAAAGGTTTGTCTCACGACGTGGTCGATGTGCAGAACTATATAGCGATAATGGGACTAATTTCGTGGGGGCAGCTCGCGAATTACTCTATTTATTTAATGATGAGAGGTCAGCCTGTAACCTTGAGTTAGCAGAGGAATTAGGGAATAATGGTACGGAGTGGCACTTCATCCCTCCTCACGCACCAAATTGCGGAGGTCTGTGGGAAGCTGGGATTAAGTCTACTAAGCATCACCTAAAGAGAGTGATAGGGAATTCGACTCTTACTTTTGAGGAGATGACCACAGTATTGTGTCAAGTAGAGGCATGTCTCAACTCGAGACCTTTATCATATGTTGAAGACCAAGATAAGTTAACAATTTTAACTCCTGGGCATTTTCTGGTAGGGGAGCCACTAGTTTTACCTCCCGACTTAAACTATGAGAAGGATAATATTAATAATTTAAGGCGATGGCAACTTCATCAGAGAATGATGCAGGACTTCTGGCGTCGTTGGTCGCACGACTATCTTCACCAATTTTTGCAACGAAATAAGTGGCATTATAAAATTCCGGAACCATCTGTGGGTGAAGTAGTTTTAGTTAAAGAGGATAATATGCCTCCTGGCAAGTGGTTATTAGGTAGGATTGAAAAGAAACATCCAGGATCGGATGGTGTTACTCGTGTCGTAACAATACGTACACAGGGGTCGACCATAAAAAGGCCAACGTCTAAACTGTGTGTATTATCTGTAACCCATTAAAATTGTAAATTTATATCTATCTTTATAATTTTCTATACGTTTTATGTTATTTTTTAACTAAGAAATAATACCATAAGGTTGTTAACTTGGTTAAACTCCTCACCAATGACAGTGGTACACCCTAGGTCCAAACAATTCAAATTATTTTAGCACGGTGGGCGGTGTTGAAGGACATTGGGCAGTATGTCCTTGGTGGGCGGTAACGACAAAAAAATGGGTAAATTACCCATATTAAATAACACTTTAGTATCCAGGTACAAAACACCATTTACGCAACCACCTAAAAACTATGCCTCACTTCTAAATTATTTTCGTAAATACTGCTTACCATTTTGATTAAGAGTGAGGCGGTCGTTTTCGTGAAATATATATTTTTTTGTTTTATTTTGCGATGTTCAGCTCGTTAATAGATTCTACCAAAACTAAAAAGAAGTAGTTCGCCGCCTTAAAAATTAGGTATTTAATGATTATCTGATTCAGATGATGAAATCAGGTAGCTAAAATAGATGGCAAAATGTATACAACTTTGAAATAAGACATATTTTACCCAACGATATTAATCAGATTTTTTTTTTCAAAATTACATTTTAATCATTTGTACGGATGGCGATACGATTTATCGTGACCGAGATCGAGACCTTTTATCGTGATTTTCTTTACATTTTCCAGATTTTTTGAGTTATTCCTAATTTTTTTGGGGGAAAATCATTCAACGACTTCTTCTACTCTGTTTGGAAAGGGGAGGGTGTCAGACTTTTACTGACTAAGACCACATCTGTGTCTTTTAGTTGCACTTAGCTTTTTATGGCTACGCTTTGCTGGGCCTTTGCGGGTTTGCTGATATCTCTTAGAGGAGAGCTTGGAATACTACGTGCTGTCGACGACCTGGGCTAGAAGCAGTCGATAACCGGACAGCCAGAAGGCGAGCTACACATTGCTTGGTGGCCGCAAGCCCGCGTCTACCGTGTCTGGTAGTCGGGTCACGGCGGCTGGAGCGTAAGGATGTTGGTTTCCTCACTGCAGCCACCTCCATTGCTTGCATTACTGCTTCACAAAGTAGGCAACCACCTGCCATTCTTCCTCGCTCCAGGGCCCAGCGCGAGATGTAGCTGCCGCCGATTACCTTGGAAACAAAGAAAACGTATCCGTCTTTTTGGCACAGTTGGGTAAAAGGAAACCTGGCGCTTTCGCCTTAACTTAGAAGAATAAAGTCCATAATTTTAAATTGCAACACGGCTCAAAAACATGAAGATCGATTAAGTTTTAAGAGCTTTAATCCATTAGGTTGATGGCTTCGGGATGTAATGACTTCATTTGGGGCAATTTTCCATACAGTAATCGTCGCGACGGTCATCTAAAGAGGATTGAAAATTAATATACCTTGCACATAATAAGCTCGGCACTGTAATTACGCTTTACATATTGATTCTGCTCATGTTATAAGGATGGTATTAAAAGTATATTATGTGGCGCTGTTTTTGTTTAGGTGTACTTTTCGAAATCTTCTGCAATGTTGTGTTTTGTGCGTTAACTTGAAGAGTTTGTGGGTATATTTTCATGATTTCCAGGTCTTCAACTTCAGAATCTGGTGGTACAGTACGTGATTTCTGTGTCGGCGGGTGAGGCGTGAGGATTTCCGTTTCTTTACGGTTGCAGCCATCTCCTTCGTTAAAATTACTGTTCCGCAGAAGGAGGCGAACACATCCCATTCATTCTCACTCCGGACCATGACCTGAATCAGGAATTGGCGCAAGAAGTCGCGCCGCCGTCGATGGCTTTCACGGCTCTGTTCAACCACTGTGTCCTCGTGGAAGATGAAAGATGGAAGATCTCCACCGTAAAGAAACCGATATCGATGGCTCCAAATTCATTGCCTCCCACTTTTTATATAGCCGTCAATATCTACCTGATAAATGTGATAACACAATAAGAAAATATGATAACGAGTAAATAGCACATGGAGTAGTACATAAATGTGTGTTGAAAGTTCATATAAATTCAAAGATATACTTACTTACGTAGTGCTTCATATGAAATTTTCTTCACCTATGTATTTCGTAGTGCGTAGTGCAGGCATGCGCTAGCGCACGGCTCGGCGTGACAGCGGCGCGCGCGTTCGATTGGTCTCGCATTATAACACGGAGTAGTGAAGAAATGGAGTGCTTACCGAAAACTGGAAAATTATTATGTTACCAACGATATGAAAAAACAAAATACCTAAAAAGACACGCACAATACATATTTTCTGTGGCCGTGCTAATAAATTCATATTTTCGCACACACGAAATCGATAATTCATTACTACTATTACCGACGTATACAACATTATTTTTAGTACATGCAATATCTGAATATAGTTTGTTCAGAATCAGTAACTGAATCGATTCCAATCATTTTTACAATATGTTATATTTTTTCCCAAAAATATTTAAAGGAGCTCAAAAGTTGGACACCACCGACACTAAATACAACACAGCTCGCGAAAGGTCATAGCGGGCATTAGGTGCCAGCGCATAGCTGGCTGACATGGCTGTGGGAGCAAAACAACCCCTCAATCGCCCGGATGGCCATGTGTTTGTGTGAACAACGCCTATAACATTATCATTTTTCATGATACAGTTATGGAATTTTGTACGTAGATTCTTTACATAAAAATACTAGACACGTGTTTCGGGTTTTGCATATACTAAAAATAAGTTTCTATAGGATAATTTACCAAGTGGTATTATTTTTTAAAACATGAATCTTTTTTCTTTAATTTTCCATGTATCTCCCTAGAATGTGATCTTTTTAGTTACACTATTGAATGGTGTAATAATATTTTTATTTTTTTGGAGCGCACTTGCCTAGAAAACACCTATTCACTCTTGTATTAAAACCCCTAAGTTGTAGTTATCAGGACACAAACTCCGATAGGGACTTCCACTTCTTACCTGTAGGCCCAATAATCGTGTTTCTAAAACGTTTTGAGTGAGATTGTGGACATACGAGTATACCAGTCGCGCATTGCCGTGATGACCCCTTTTGAGAGTGTTTTACGTTATCCTTTATAGTGTTGGGATTGGCCATTTACGGTCTTTAGAAAGTATTCCGTATATCGACATTTGGATTTAACACTACATGTTTGAAATAAATATACGTAGCTTACTAAGAAACTTACTAATAGATTTTGACGGCATGGTTGGCGCAGTGGTTGAGTGATTGGCTGCTGCGCTGCGGGTCGCGGGTTCGATTCCCTCACGGAACAAATATTTGTATGGCCTAGAGATAAGTGTTCCGGATCTGGGTGTCTTGTGTATGTGAGTATACATGTTTTTGAACGCACTCACGATACAGGAGTATTGTCTAGTGCAACGCTTTTTTTAAAAAAAATAGCGACGAATTAATTGAAAGCAATCATAATTACGTTGAGTTATTACACAATGTTATGCGAAATAATATTATGCAAATTTATTCACCATGATGATTCCAGGTTTGTAGCATTTCTGCAGCGTAATAACCATCACCATTGTAACAATTCTATGGTTCAGTTAGCAACTAGTTCAGTTTACTCCTTTTGATGACTCCATTATTCTGTTTACTCCGTGACCTACTGTATATGGAGTTGGCGCGCAATCATCAATTATGTCCGATTGTAACGGAGATCAAAGCGACCGACCACTCATGCGCAACCAGAATGTAAATTATGATATACATTGCTAAGAAGGATCGCATGAAAATTTCTTATGCTGTAAACAAATCAATAGACCATGCCTAATGTAGAAAATGTATGTAAATATGTTCTTTAAATATGTATGGATCAAAATCGTTGTAATTATTGATTACTGACTTAATACATGTAAGTAAACGGTATCTATAGTATGAAAATCAATCATTTAAACCCATTATCATCTTGTTGGTTTACAGTAATCCTCAAGATAGTTGAAATGTGTTGACTATCAAAGAGCTACTCCTAAAATAGTAAAATTAGCTAACTTATTCACAATTGTTTTGGCGTCACACTAATATTAAAGCCGAAAATTGGTATGTGTGTACGTGTGGGGGTATGTTGGTGACTCCTACATGCTCATACTGCTTTACGAATTTTAATTAAAAGCCAATGCAAACTTTTGACAAAATTTCATTTTTTCTTTTCGCCAGAAATGAAACCTAAATTATAGTTAGAAGACAATACGAGAAATCAATACCAAAAACATCAGGTCCTTAAACCGTAACAAAACGAAGAACCATTGCTAGTGTAATACATAATATTTTGAGGTTTCTATTGATAAAATAGATAAAGTTGGTTATTACTGTTATATTTTTTCGCACTCTCAGTTTTTCATAATTAAAATTAGTAAAAAAGTAAGTGATAAACGAATCTAAAAGATACGTGTTAGTGTTGCGATAATGATTGACACTATTTAAAGAGTACACATCATAAATACCGAAAGTAAAACATAAATAAAAAGCTAAGGTAGGCCTAACACTTTTTGCTATTGATGACTCATATAGTCCTTTAAGAATAGCCCAAGTTTCACTTTTGGCGAAAAGAAAAAATATATATGCCAGCAATGTATGGCAAAAGTTCCATTTCCCTTTGGCACATGTGTAGAAAATTTCCTGGAATAGCGTAAAGAATGCTTACATTTTAATCGGGAAGTATGTTCCATTGGCAGTGCGGTTAGCATAACGGTTGAGCAATTGGCTGCCACGCTGCCAATTCCTTCAAGGAACAATTATTTGTAAGGCTTACATACTGTTTCATTTATCTGTGGACCTACAGATAGATTTTCTAGGTCTAACAGTCTTGTGTAGGTATGTGAGTTCACGTGTTTGTGAACGCATGATAGGAGTAATTCCCAGTGTAGAGCAAAATTAAAAAGAAAGAGGTAGAGTTCTTCTTTTACGCAGGCAAAGCCACTGGTGGAACCTAGTTGCTAATATTATACTTAGTTGTCTGAATTGAGTACATAATAATTAGAATTGTTAGTAAAATTAGGTGATTTGGGGTCTGTACCTATACTTTGCTGCTCATGAGTCGTACCATCTAGGCGTTTCGAACTGTTGTGCATGAAAAACTGGGAAAGTGCGAGTCGGACTTGTGCATAGAGGGTTCCTTACAAACTTACCTATGTAGATAGTTCAATTCCCGTATTGAGTCTTGAAGATTTTTCGAATCGCACAAAAAGTGTTTTTTTTTTTGTGATGTAACAACAAATTTACTGTTTCCAGATTTAGTCCTGTATCTTTTTTGTAAGACCTTGCTTTAGGCCAAATTTTAGTATTCTGGGTCAACGGGAACTACCTTATGAATTTGGATTCCTTGAGAGTATCGAAATATATTTTATGTTTTTTGGGTCACATAATATCTTTCAAAATATCTTTTTTTCGTTAACTTATTTTAATTTTTCCAGCTTCAAGGGACCGCAGACAATTCGATATGTTGACGCGGCCCAAGATAAAGAGTTTTGGCAGACAGACCGCCAGAAGGACAGACGGACAACAAAGTGTTTTCTTTTGAGGTACGGAATAAGGTATCCATAAATTCAATACCGCTACAGGCGAACGTTTAACACCTTCCAGACAACTAATTAAAATATAAGATCAAGCGGTTCGAACTTTATAATTAAGTACTTCGCAGCTTAACCGTTCCGTTTATCATACAATTGGAAACTAGGTTAGCAGAAATGAAATCACTCTTCGAAACAAAACAAAAGCTGTTGATCGTGAGGCACCAAGCTGCTTCGATACATTCAACGCTGCAGAATCGTGCGCACGAATGCGTAGAAAGATTTATTGCCCGTCAAACTTGTGCACACGCATACAAACAGACAACCATCCTCATTTATTCATATATATTTTTAAAAAAAGAAGAAGGAGTAAAAAATAGAAAGAAGAAGTGAAGTTCCTTTTAGATTTTAAATTTAAAAATAACCGTTTTTTATTTTTTTCAAAAATATCAAATTCGGACTATTAATTGATTAGCTGAACTACAGTAATGACAGGTAATAAATATTTTCTTCTGGACACGTGATGTTCTGAATGATTGATCATGTAGTTTTTTTCTGTAACTGTTCGTAAGCTTCTGGCTAGACTAAATTATATTTAATGTTTATTTTAGTGAGATATATTACGGGTCAGAGTTCGGGTTAAAATGTTATTGATCTTTGCAGATTCAAATTAATCGTTGTTATTTTTATGTAAATTTAATTTTTGATGGTAGTTCTAGACAGCTCTTGAAAAGAGCTCGTTAATTTAGTGTAAATTTTAAACAATTTGCACTTACCTACTGTTTATTTGTATTTAGGAATATTTTTTTTCACTGACAGTTTTACTATTCACGGTCTTAAAAATAATAAATATTTAATGTACAGGTTGACGAATCAAAAATGGAGTCGAGCTAGACTTTTTTTCAAAGGCTTGCAAGTTGAATTAGTCAATTTTAGTGTCAGTTGAATAATCATGTACCTAAGTGAACTGTTACTTAAATCCTGTTGAAAACAATAACAGTCAATGCGTCAGACTTACTGACAAAAACTCACATGTGATCCTTCGGTTGGCCTTTATGTTTCAGGACCACGGTAACTCTATCATTCAATTCCACAGCCCGCCCAAAAGTCTCCTTACACTGAAAATGGTAATTAACTGTCTGTCTGTCTTTGCAGACCAACGAATCCAGTTAATGTATTTTTTGAACAAGTTAAATTTTTGTAACACAATACAATTTAAGCCTTAAGTACAGCTAGCAAGAATTACATGTATCACGATAAATATAAAAAAAAAAACTTCGAACACAAAAATTAACCCGTCACATACAACACTCACAATTTTTCAAGTGACCCAATTACACGGGATATGACCAGTGAATGGAGGCTATGTTTACAAACATCCTAACCTAGGCTAATGATGAACGACAGGGCGAGGTAATCAGCGGGTCAACGACCCCGATAATGACTGCCCGATGACGTTGCATGTACTGAGCACGTGCTCATCGGTCTACAGTTCTACACAATGGGAAATGAGACAGATGCGAGCTTTTTGTACCCATTCTGATTGAGGGGTTATTGATTGGTTTTTGTTTTTTAGGTTAATTTATTGGTGCAATTTTTGAATTTGGAAATTCGGTTCGATTTTCTTTTTTTTCTCGACGTAATGGCTAGCAATATGAAACCAGAGACGTAGTAGCGCATGTCAATCCAGTATTTGAATGAGTTTTGCTTTTTAGGTTCATTTTTTGAATGGGCGTCATTTTTTTATTTGGAAATTCGGTTGGATTTTCTTTTTTTCCCGTCGTAATGGCCAGCAATATTAAACCATTGTAGAAACGTGATAGCACATGTCAATCCTGTTTTTGATTGATTTTTGTTTTTTAGGTTCATTTTTTAAATTGGAGAAATTTTTGAATTTGGAAATTCGGTTCGATTTTCATTTTGTCTCGTCGTAGGTAGGCCAGTAGTATGAGATCAGAAAGTCCTGGTAGCTAATATCAATACCATATTTGATTGATTTCTATTTTTTAGGTCCGTTTATTAAATTGGCACCATATTTTAATTTAAAAATTCGGTTCGATTTTCTTTTCTTCTCGTCGTAAAGGCCAGCAATATGAAATAAGAGACGTGGTAGCGCCAGTTTTTGACCATTTTGGACAATTGGTAATACAATATAATGTCTTTTTATCAAGAGCCAAAGGACATTCTATTAAATAATGCTTGTTTGAATAGTTAACTTACTCTGGATTCTTTGCTTTGACACCGTCATTCCCAGAATTTTATGATGTTACTACAGCTAACAAATTGTATACCCATTTTTATAGCATAAATATGAACCTTACTGTCCACCAACACGCTGAGTTAACTTTAGTATCGTCATGTCCGCTGACGAGAGCAACGTTATCGCGATCAGTGCATTCCATGCAATACAGAAAATAGGCGAGCCATTGTCATTTATTACTGTGCACAATCAAAATCGCAACTGATTACTGAGAATTTTTGCATCAAAACAACATGACAATTTGCACAACCTATGAAGTCATTAGCAACCCGAGTCCACGTATTTTTTTACAACTAAAAAAAATTCAGATCTATAAAATAACTACTAGTACTGTAAAATATTACCTACGTACTTAAATAAATTTTAAAATAATGTTGCAAAAATTCAGCAATAGCACCACGGCTATTAAATGTCGACTTACATTTTTAGGGTTAATTTAATTTAAACTAAAACCACAATTTCAAAAGATCTAATAACAATTAAATATACTACAGTGCAAGTTATAATAATGACACAGTTATTGTTTTCTCTTCCTAACTTCACCAGATTAGCATGAAAAGAGACTTTTCATCAAACCATTTGTCTCAATAAAAACTGACAGTCGCCACAGTTTTTATCATTTTTAATTCACACCATTGTCTCACTAGCCATGTGTCAATTCTGTCAGATTTCTGGTCATAGCGTCCAGCATTGAGCCGTCAGTCGAATGAAGACAAATACGTTAGCATGACTTTCAATAAGAAAGTGTTTGCGCAAATTGAATAGAGTGCATTTATGGTGGTTCGACGTCTGTATTAGTTTTTGGGGGCCATTTTAATAGACAAAGTACTTGAAGCTTACTATAGTAGTTATGTTTAAATTGGAAAAGAGTTTATACTAGAAAGTACCGTTATTGAGTAATCAAATTATTTTTTATGGTAGCAGTTTCGACAGTACAAATTGTTAGTGTTCGATGGTCATAAAGTACAAAATTTAAGGTATTGACATCCACACTAAATTGTCGCTGGTTGCATATTGCTGGCTTAGGGGCCATCCATATGCTACCAGAAAAAGAAATGAAAAAGAAAATTTAAACGAATTTCCAAATTCAAAAAAGTATATAATAATATGCTACAACTTAGCTACATGCTACGATCGATACAACTAAGTTCAAATTAAAAACGTTTATTGAATTATTACATATTTGTAGTCATAAAGGCGAAACCATGTATTGTTATTCTGTGTGATGTGATGCAGATATTAGACACTTCATTCATTTTTGGAAAATTATATCTCATTTAATGGTAAGCGATAATGTCGCCGCTGGAGCACGCTTGTGTAGAAGATTCCTTGAACTCATATTAAAATCAATATTTTCTAATTTATCACAGTGTAAAAATTGTCGATAGTGCAGTGGTTGAGTGATTGATTTGTATGGCCAACAGATGTGAATGAGCAACAGAATGTTCTTAAGAACATTACTCTCTTTTTTAGCGCAACGACTGCGCTAAGAATTAAAAAATAAAAATGTTAGGTATCTTTTTCGGAAATATTTCCTATTCGACTTTTCTCCTTTCTTCCTAAAATAAACAGACAGATTTGCATTGCATTGCATCAGCCTTATAATGTTTCCACTGCTGGGACTCAGGCCTCCTCTCTAGCAGAGGGAAAACACAGAGAGATTTAGATTTAAAAAATTGCATAATTATTTTGTTATAAGTATCGAATATACTTTCATAAGCCTGTAATAAATTAATATTTTGATATCCCAAAAAGAGACTTTAATTTTTTTTTTTTCTTTTATAGATGCCTGTAGATTCAGCGTGCCTTTACGAAAATCTTCAACGCCATATTCTTTATGTGCACATACATAACCAGTCATCGTATTATATTGTTGTTGGCTGGTGACCATTGAGCTGGTTATTGGCTCAAATTGACATGTCCGTCTTCATAACGGAAGCCGTCGGGTTACGTTCAAGCCGAATATTGTGAGTCGAGCAATGTTCGTTTGTAATGGTTAACTTTATTCGATATTATTTTGTGTTTTGTTATTCTGGGTACACGTTTAAAATATTCCGTTTTTTTTTTACGTAAGAGACTGATAAAAAGTCAGATAGATAGATATTTATTTATCTATTATTTATTTATTATATATTTGTGTAACCTACCACAGTGTTGTTTGGTTCAAGCCATGCTCCGGAGCGAGGAGGAGTGGCAGGCGGTCGCCTCCTTCTGCGAAGCAGTAATGCTAGCAAAGGAGGAGGCTGACCGTATCAGGCAACGGCGCTCACGCCGCAGCCGCCGCCGTAACTCCGATCCAAATTTCCGGCCACCGTAGACGCGGGCTTGCGGACGGCGGGCAATGGGTAGCTCGCTGTCCGTTTGTCCGGTAACAGACCGGACCGAGCCCAAGTCGTTTACGGCGCGCACTGTTCCCGTGCGCCTCAAGGAGTTGTCAGCAAACCGTAGGGGCCCAGTAGGGTCGAGGCCTAGTCTGGGGCTCTGGGAAGGTATGAAAATGCATACCAGGGCCCTGGAACCAAGGCAGGGAAGGAACAGGGTAGGTTTTTAGTCAGTAAGAGTCTGACACTATTTCCCGTTCCGCCCAAGGGCGGGATTTGTCATTGGATGATTTTACCTACCGTAAAAAAAAAAAAAAAAAACCACAGTGTTGTTTTTTTTAAACCCAAAGGTTGACTGGTAGATAATGCCTTGTTGCATTAAGCCCGCCAATGTACCACTACTAAACTACTACTACTAACTCTGAAGATTAAATAAATAAATGTACTTTTTTATTTTATACCAAAATATAAAATTACAGTAGGAACTTAAAATTATTAGGGTGTCACAATCATAATGCTTAAAGAGATTTTTTACAGATAACCTTCGGATGGATTGACAGAGAAGTAGAAAAACAAACAAAACTGCAGCTCGTTAAATTTTTTTATTTTCAGGCACCTAGACAGTGGTACCCATGTTTTTTTTTTCATATTTGAATAGCTAAAAATTAAATACAGTTAAGAAAAAACCTGATTAAATGGATCTATAAAGCTGAGAAAAGAAGAAGCTCTATTACTCGGTAATAATTACAATTCGTTCTCGACGTTTTCATTGAAATATTTACCTTTATTAGGTACCAAGAAATAATGCACTTCAATAACCTTGACAGATTTTTCTATACTTACCTTGAATATTTTAGCTCAATAGCCTCATTTATTTATTTATTTAAACTTCATGTACAGTAGTGGTACATAGGCGGACTTAATGCAACAAGGCATTCTCTACCAGTCAACCTTGAAACATCTTACCTCTATACTTTGAACATTTTAACTCAATAGCCTCATTGGGTGATACAGCTTACCTCTATACCTTAAACATTTTAACTCAATAGCCTCATTAAGTGAAACAGCTTACCTCTATACCTTGAATATTTTGACTCAATAGCCTCATTAAGTGAAACAGACATTATATAATTTTTTAAATTTCTCCGGACAGGTTACGACAAGTTGTTTGCAAAAATACGAGCTGTCCGTAAATGAAAAAAAAAACGTTTCTATAAACTTGATTATTTGGGATAGGCCATGTAAATGAAAAAACTCTACATTTTATAAACATCTCACTTGAGCTCCCCACATATCTGCCTTATACATTTCAACTTAGATCTGTATAGGCTAAGTAATGTATTGCACACTTTCTTCTCCAAAGTAGGTATAGAAATTATGATTACCTATTTTGATGTAATAAATTAAGTTAATTCATTATATTTATCTATCTAATACCTATATCACACCAATGTGTAGACTATATTTCACACTCCATTTATTACTTTTATTGTCTTTCCTTTGCAGCGAAAATGAACAACTTTATTTGTCTAGACAAGCAATATGATATTTATCGATATGATATCATATACTATAATAATATTATCTACGAACTAGCTTCTTCCAGTGTCTTCGGTTTTTTTTTCGTGTACTCGGCCCAGCAATGATATTAAGCTATTTTTTTTTTGAGGTGGTAAATAACAAAATCATGAAATAACTGTTTACGGTCTAAGTGGAGCGAGAGAGAGTAGCAGATTTTTACGGTCTAAAACCCAAATGTGTTCTTTCAATTGCCCCGTGTTCCAGGAACATGATAACTCTTTCAATCCTATAACTGGTTAGGGTAATGTTGTAGCTACAGTCGACAAAATCCAAAGAAAAAAACACAAGATCTTTATTTACTTACAAACATCCTTATCACCCACCCTGTCACCTATAATACCAACAAAATCCGCATCACCATAATCTAATTTTGATACCGGTACCGATACCGATACCAGAATGACTAGCATAGTTCAAGGCAACAATCGGATATCAAGCGGCGCAACTGACATGTAAATTGTGATCGGACGGGATTCGAACCCGCTACCACGGACTACCGGTGCCACCGGGCTGACTCAGCAGTTTTAGCGCACCTGCCATAGTAACCCATAGAAGGCGTAGTAGAATGGAAGATAGATAGAAATTTAGTTCTTAATATCATAGTGTTAAAGCTTATTGTCCTGTTTTGTGTTTTGGGATAGGTTGCTGCATAAGTAAGATTTTAGCAATAGATACGGTTCGTTAATTAAAGTATTTAAAAGGTTAGGTATCACTACATAGTATAAAACAAAGTCACTTCCCGCTGTCTGTGTCCATGTATGCTTAGATCTTTAAAACTTCTTTGATGATTTTAATGCGGTTTTTTTTGAATAGATAGAGTGATTCAAGAGAAGGGTTTTTAAATAAAATACATGCATAATATTTTTAGTATCACCATTACAACCGTGCGAAGCTAGCGCGGGCCACTAGTTTAGTATAAATTCTTCTTCTTTTCAAATCGATAGTATATTCTTGAAACTGTTTGGGCCCAGTAGGTGACTACGTTAACTGCAGCATCGATGGCACTCATTGAATCCTCCATAGTGCAGGTGTACGGAAACTTAGGGTACTCTAACGTGAGTGTAGAATAGGGCCACCAATCTCACATTGAGTATCCGACGGGTCTATAAAACCCCATGTGTTTGTAGCTGCCTACCTGGATGCGTAACCGAATTAGTGCTTGATTCCATACGCCCGGCGAATCCTGGACAGCTATGAGTAGCACTCGGTAACGCAGTCTAGCTGACTAATCCTTTCACCATGATGGTAAACTCAAACGGCTCTCTTCATGGCCATGACCAACGGTCTTTCTTGAAGCCACTTAAAGAAACAATTGTATGAATTAAATTAATGGGAAGTTAGTAATTGATGTATTTGTTCTTGTGCACATCAAATATCAATCTGACGGGTACCCTCTTTAAGGTTAAGAAATGCTTGTCGAGGTCTACTTGAGGATAGGTGACCGTCGAGATTCCTTAATTTCGCGTGCGTAATAGTTACGAATAATCACAATTCAGATATTCTTCGATCAGTTCTTCGCACGATACCCCTTGAGGTATTGTGTTACCCAAATACAGTCGCTCCAAATAAAATACTGATATCCAGTTGCAACCGGTTTTACAGGAAGCTGACCGTCCTCCTCCTCAAGTCGTATTCCTCATTACTGAGGGTCGTGAAGTTTCTGTTGGATTTGCATCTTGCTTATAGTGTCTTGTCTTCTCTGACGTCTTCAGTTTGGAAAACATTTACTGGTCTGTACATAACAACGATCTCAGCAACTACTGCTAGACATAGAGAGATCGACACATCAGCAACAGTTGGCTTAAGCTAGAGCTTAAGAAAACTCTATTTTAAGACGACTCTTGCTGATGGATACCAAGGACCCAAATGAAACAAAGTAAATTATTAGGTGATTGTAATTACCACTACATGCCAGATTTAACGCAAAATCACTTTCGTTGACCTCTAAACTATTTGCTTTAGTAACAGTGTTTCAAAAGATGAGTTTTTTTTTTCATATATTCATGCAATCCGGTTTGACTGGAAACCGACTCTAACACAATTCAAAAAAGACTAGGCAGCTTGATTACACGTTATTTCAACTCTTCGTGGGGTATGAAATTTTTATATGCTAGACTAGATATAAACATGAATATGATCGGAATTAAATACCTGAGCAATATTATTAGGAAGACAGATTGGTCTATATTGCTACAACGTTGTAAGTGTAACATAAGATTTTTTTTTCAGTACTTCACATCTGTCGATTTCATACAACAAACGAAACGAATGGACCGTCTCGTTTTGTACAAGTCAACATAAGTTCACATTCGTGCAGTCCAAAAATAAATCTTCAATACACACATGGCTTAGCATCAAAAGCGAAGAAAACCAGGTACCTGCACTTTATATACAACAATAAACGAAATACATAGTCAGAGATTCTCACCGACCTTCGTCAAAACTTATCTAACGCCTCATAATCATACAGCCAGAGATTTTTTTTTCAACATAATTCCTTGATCCTCTTAATGCTAAAAAAAGCAAAGATGATGTTTTTAATCTAACGTTTGAAAGATTGACAGGTCGGTGGGATGCCCGCGGCCTAGCAGGTAACCGGTAAGGTTTGATTAAAAATAATTCAGCAAAAGATCGCTTGCGATGCTATCGAGTTTTTACCTTTTTATCTCCGAAATGTTATAAGTTTTCGTTCAGCTGTTCGAATTTGGAATGTTTTTTGTGTTTTATTTCTTTTCAGCTGGAAAGCTGCCAGGATGTGTCGTTTTTTTTTTTCAATTTATCTAGTTTTGAGACAAGATGTCTATAATGTGGATTCGGTTGTGTTTTGTGACGTACACTCTTAGCCATAAAAAAGCAATCGATACCCAATAATACGATGAGTTTCAATAACTCAATAAATATTTGAGCGCTTACGTCTTTTAAGCTTATTATTTTCTTTAAATGGAATTTGTGCGCATGATGGTCAAATATTAACTATAAATACAAAAATGAATTCCTATTTCCCTTAGTCATGTCATGTTGCGTCGGCTAGACCAATTTTGCTAATTCTTCTTTGTTGTATTTATTATAGTCAGGAGAAGGGTTTATGGAAAAAGAAATTAATAAAGCTAATATAAAATAAAATAAAAATAACATGCTTCCGGGATTTAAAGTATCTTATGTTCCATTTCACACATGGTCTACCCGTGTGCCAAATTTTATCTCATCTAATGAGATAAAATTTTAACTGCTGAATGCAGCTATTAGAGAGTAAAGAATTAACATATATTATACATTATAAACATACATACTTTAGTTTTTTTTTGTAATTGAAGTTCCTTCAAAACTTTACGGTCAATCGATAAACAAAAAAAAATTCAAATAAAAAAATAAAAGATAGGCAAACACATCATTGAAATTCAACCTACGTCTGTAGATCTACACAGTTGAGCGATTTCAAATGTACAGAGTAGAAGGACACGCACATAGAGTTCAAATATGCGTAAAAGATATATCACAGTTGCAAACATCTCAACCACTAGTAAATGCACCCTACAGAAGCGACCATTTCTCAAATTGTACGAACGCATTCAACGACCCTTCGTAAAAAAATATTGAACTAAAACCATCCCCTAAAATTATTTTAGTGAAAAGAAAGGAACTTAATACAGTCCCCACCATGCTTGGGGCGCACCCCTAGAGTGCGTGTATGTGTGTCAGTGCCAACTGTATTAGAATGAGGGTGTGTGAGTGCCCTCGGAACGAACGGCTGACAGCTGAGCATGGAGGGAATAAAGTACTGACTGAAATAAAATATATTGTAAGAAGCAGCAGTGACAATGGTGAGGATTTTAGTTTGATTATTTAGTCATTAAAAGACACTGAAACATGAAATATATAATTTTTTTCTAAATATATATCAGATTTTTAATTATTAATTGTCAGACTAATTAAAATATAGCATTAAATTAATGTTGAATATTTGACAAAGGTAAACGTCAAGTAGAGTATTTGCGCAATAAATTCAAGTTTGAAATAGGAAATACACGAATACTATGTATGAAATTAGCTAAAACTTATGACCTTTTCTCACAGCTAAAATAGTTCTGATTCGCTTGAAAATTAGTTTTCAATTTTTGGGTAACTAAGATATTAAACTACTACAAAAAAAATACCCAAAATTTCGATTCTTAACAATCTGCTAAGTTAAACCGATTTAATTCAATCAACCATAAGTGGGTACTTTCTTCCAGCCATACCTCAGAACCATACTGAGCGGGCGCGGCGTCGCGTCGTGTCGGGAAATCAACGCACACACACACACAGCTAACCTCCACATACACACGTATCGTACTGCGTGCTTCGCCCGGTCGCCCCACAGAAGGGCACAAAAGCCTGGCCGACTGACTACCGAGATATGTGCTATATATACCGCCGTGATATATTGCACGTCTTTATAATAGTCTATGTAGTATATGGAGCGTCTTCAAACGCGTTTCAGAGCAAAACAAAGTAAGAGTGCGTTTCGTTGATTTTGAATGAAGAAAGTGTTTGTAGCGTGAGAAGATTTCTGGATTTAAGAAAAATACCTAATAGCTATTCTTTTGAAATCGAATTCAGAATTGAAATCTGATATAGGTATTAATTAAATATCAAAGAACAAGACAAGATCGAAAAACAAACTTTTCTGGACAAAAATTACATAAGTCATAACACGTATAATTTACATTTACATCCAAAATCGCTTTATTATAATTTATATTATTCAGCACAGTATACTGAATAATATAAATTATTTTTATTTAAATCATTGATGTTAGTTGGGGTGACGTATATGATTCACTTTGTAAAGGTTGTCTTACGCGAATGAAGTAATTCTATAGAATGTATTATTATGTATTTGTAATTCAAAATTGAAATATATCAAATATAGAGCACAGTAAAAGTTCAAAGTCAACGTTTCTATATATTTAATGTCAAATCGGTCACTTTCCCAAAATCAAAATCAAAATATTTCTTTGATATAATTCGAGTTTCTATCAAACAATGAATTTATTAAATGACATGTATTTTTTTACAAAATTGAAATCATTTTATATTATACTCCACAAACACAGAAATCCAATATCTTGAGCGACCCCTCCACATATGTCGCCTTCTCACGTACATTTCTGCAGCTCTCAAATCGACTCGAGTATGGATTACATACAGCCGACGACTTGAGCCACCCTATACTATGACGTACAGACACAAGATATGAGATATTGCGTGAAGAATTTGAATATTTAAGGTTTGGCTTTTTAAATTAGTTTTTTATTAGTTTCATATGCAGTATACATAAATTTTTGATCACATAAATAGCTATCATTTATTACAATAACCAAAATGTCGGGAGTACCACAAGGATGTAATCTAGGACCGTTGTTGTTTTTATTATTAATTCAGCTTTTTATCATAATTCTACATTTTCACACATCTTAAAGCATAAGTAACATCTTCTGTATTGTTATTATTTTCTTTATAAACTTGTACCACACGTAAACCATCCGCCGTATTCAGTCAAGCGGGCGCCCCTACGCAACAAGACGAGATGTATTGAAATTTGTCGCGTCGCACAGCCTTTTGAGTTCAATTCGTGCCGCTAAAGTTGCTGACTGTTGCTGAAGCGTATACGTCTACCAAGTTTGGCTTAAATTTAAGACGTCTATTGTTCTGTATGACGTGTACTGCTAATTATGTAAGTTTATTTTCAGGTTGCGTTACTTTAATAATGTTTTGATCATCAATGTTAGAGCTTAAAATTGTCAGTAGTGAATTAGTTTCGCTCACATTAATTTCATCATTCTCTAATTTAGTCTAGATTAGGTCGTGAAAGTTATACCTACATTTATCGTATTATTTTGAATAGTCATTATAAGTTATAAGTCCTTACACCTGGAAACCCACGAAAAGATTCACGCGCTTTCGTTTCATTTTACAGATTTTATCTTGTATCTTTTCAATCAAAAAATGTTTCTAAAAATATTTATAGAGAATGAGAAATCAAATTCTACGCTTGCCATTTCTTCGCCTCTTTTGTAGACAGTCATACTTACAGGCTTACCTGAATACTTACCGATGTTTTTGCAGTTTGGCAAGTCACTCACCGATGTTAAGCTGAAGTCATCCTCAGAAAGGTGACCGAACCGAATTTTGTATTAACTTTCCCAGGGGACTGAAAGACCTATAACTAAATTGCTTTGGGATATGTTACAGTAATTATATTATTTACATAATTAGTTATATTAAACACATTTTAAGCCACACTAATTTTAACGAACATACATATTAACAAAATTGTGATTTTAACAATGTTTCAAACATTTCTGTAAACTGAATTTCGATGTGGCCTTTCTTATTTATACATGGTTCAACTTTCATATGAGCTCGGAGACTTGTATTGCACTTGGTCATCAATATGAAATTCACTAAGCATCCACCAATTCTATCTCACCTGACTTCTTACCTATTTCAGCAAGTCACGCCTCGGCGGCACTTTTGCTCCACTTCCTCAACCAGTCCCCAAGGACTCACCTGCCGAAGTCTCTACTCTCTTAGACCTTTTACTTTACCGCCCTTTATTTTTCTAAATGTTAGAAGGTTGCAAAATAATGCTCCATTCCCTGTGGAACGTTACGGCAGTCGGCAATTTTAGGAACTTAGTATCTCTAAGAAAAAAGTTTTCCTTTTAGTAAAATTCTAGCAAAATACTTTAAGCAAGACTAATTACATATTTTAATAAATTTAAATCTCTCTTGTTCACATAGAATAAACAAAAATATATCTACGAGTATGCTGTAAGCAAAATTTTGTAATAACTTGATTTTGACTTGAAGAGCATATTTGAAACTTTTACGACGTTCTTCTCCATCGATTCTACGTTTTGGTATTAATTCAATAGTTGCAACTTTCTAAACTGAGAAGCTACTTTTTGAAAATTTAATAATCTTTGTAAATGGTAAAGTTGAAATAGAGTTAATAATTGAGTTTGAATCTTACTTTAGATTGAATTTTTAGTTCTTTAGGATTTTTATTTAGTGTGTAATAGGTAATTTTTATTTTAAATCTGCAAAGTGCTAGTTATATTATACCTACAAAAATGACGCTACGAAGAAATTAAAAAAAAAGCCTGAATTTTTAGTTGAACCTAGAATCCGAATCAAATATTGCAAATAAAAAAAAATTGGATTGGACTTAGCATGCTTTTCGAGCCCAGTATACATTTTTAGAACACTGTCAAACCAGCACAACATGATATCTAATCTGAACTTAGAGCTTGACCCTCAATACTTTGAAATGCCCCATAGCGGCCTCGATGCCTGCTTTCGATATTCAGATGTTACTCAGTGTTAGGAATCAAATAACAGTACAACAGCTACCGTCTGCTTTGACAAAAGGGCCTCAAGGGATCCGAAAAACACTAAACATTTTACAAGCGGCAAAGCTCAATAAATCCTTCAAACGGCGACGGTAGCATAATCTTCTTATTTGCATACAAATCTCGACAACAATAACATCTTTTGTCTTCACCATGAAGATCTGCAAAAATTATAACTCTTTAACGCGCCGTGCAAAAAAAGGGTTATTGTGAAGAAACCTTGCCAGTCTTTTGCGAATGAATAAGAAAATGTTTCGGCTAATTTGGGAGTTTTTGCAATATTTTTTGCGCATCATCTGCGTCTAGGACAAAAAAAAAAACTAAAATCTTTTAGCAATATTGCTTTTAAATTTTTGTTGGATTCTTGCCAAAATGTTTATTTTGGCCCTTATTTGAATCAGATCAAATCCTCCAAATCTATTTAAATTTACTTTCTCTAAGCTAGCTTTTGCTTCGTAAGTTCGTGTTATATTAGCGGTCACTTACTGTACGAATGAGGCACGCGATCTTTTTTTGTTGATCGACAATTTGGGTAATGGATTTTAGTACCTATAATCGGTACCCAAAAATTTATTATGCAAATTGTAGAGGAAAATCCATTTTGTGTTGATCAGTCTATTTTAAAAAAGAAAAAGTATATAAAAAATAAATGTAAATACTAAACCAATCTACCCCGCATTAAATTCATGACTATAGTAATTAGCAAATTTAACACTCTAACATCAAATTCAATAAAAGAAATATAAAATAACAAGTTGTTGTTGTTTTAGTTTGTACTTGGAATGTTTATACTAAGTGTGAAAAATCCTACAAGCGATATTAAAACTGTGAACACAAGTACAAGTTATATCAGAGTTGATAAAACCGTAGTCGTCAGGCGCGCAGGAGATGTTGCGTGCCGGCCACACAATGAGCCGGCGACTTTGATTAATGACCTCACATTCAACGAATACATTACGATTTTTGCTTTCATTTCGTTCGATACGAATGTCACAAGGTTATGATATCGATGCCAGACGAGCGATCGCGTAGGAGTAACTTGTGATGCATGCCGATATGCTCGGATGCGATTTTGGTTGAATGTAAATTGGGTGCTTGCTTAACGATATCGCTTGGGGCGATGTAATGTAAGTTCATGATGGATATAATTGAATTGGGATTCGATCGTTTAATCAATTCATTGTTTATTTGTTAACTTTGTTTCTTTGGCTATTCGACATTCTATGTAATAATCTTTAAGGCTTTATATTTAACTACTAATTTTCTACTACGATAATCGGCCTAATTTATATTCTACTAAGTACTAATATTGTATTTTCTCAATAAGTAATTGTAAATCTTTTGAGAAAAATAAATAATATATGTAAAACTATGAACCACATTTACCTACATAATTCTATGCGAGACTATTATAGTTCCAGCCTAGTTTTGTGAATTCGCGTTATAACGTATCTTTCAGAATTTAAATAAAAAACAGTTGAAGTATTTTTCATTACTATATTTATTGGTTTTGTATTCACATTTTTCTATTTCAGTTAAAAAACAATTTCTCATTAAAAATTAAATCCATATTTTGTACCTAAACCTAAGTCATTGTCTACATCACATAAGTCATGAAACATTATGAACGACATTTTTTATCATTATGATTATTTTTTACATACACAGTACATCTACCCACCTGTAGCTTTATTTAGAAACAGTATATTTAAAATAATTTAACATGGTATATTTTTTTACATCAAAGCATTTAGCTAATAATCGCAAAAGCATTCAGAAATTCACAAGCTTTTGAAAAAGGAAACATTTCATTTTTTTATTCATCAAAATTAATGTTAAATTTCTGAGACAGACTTAATAAAAACAGATTGGTAGATGGCTTGAAAATAAGGAAATACAATAGTAAAAATGGTAACTAAAAGAAAGTAGACAGTTTAGCGCACATCAATGACATTATTATTCTTGCAACGTATAAAAGTTAGTCATTAATTTAATAAATACAATTGTTACTACTGACAATGACTTAAAATAAAATGTACAAATTCAACACTCAGAAGATGTTACCTACCCTAAAATAATAATAATCACACTTTTGACATTGTAAAGTTTTCCACCTAACTATCCAAACATCCGATTATGACTGGTTACGCTAAAATACTTACACAACTTAAAAATAAACCTTAAATTAATTTAATCACTTTAGTACACCTTAAACACAAAGGAATGGTAAGAATTACAGTTCGTTAATGAAAAATAGAGTTTTCTTCTTTACACATCTAAAGATTATAAGGCGGTTAGACCGTAGTCCGATTTGATAACTGGTTGGTTTGATGGAATGCCGGTCCCGCAGCCTGCAGTGCCGACGGGAGAGCCGTGGGCTGCAAGATTGGCGAGCAAGGCAGGGTCCATGCCTCCGTGCATGCTCATCATGTGCAGGTGATGCGGTGTCATAGGATGCCCCGCATTCATCTGGCTCCCAGGGTGAGACATTGGACTGATCGCTGGATCATGCGACAAATTTTGCTGCGCTCCAACACAATGCAAATCATTCATTATGTTATCAGTTACATTCTCTATACTGTCAGGTCGACCATTGTTGTTTGATTTCTTCTTATCATTGTTATTTGTATTCTTATTCGATCTACTCTTTGGTGTACCCTTAGTCGTGGTTGTGGTGACGCCAGCCGGATTTGTTTTTCTTCTAACGTTTTTGGTGTTGGGCAGCTTATTGTCCTTCTTCCACTTCATTCGTCTATTCTGGAACCATATTTTGATTTGCCTTTCAGATAAGACTAGGGTATGTGCGATCTCTATTCTTCTTCTCCGCGTAAGGTATCTATTGTAGTGGAATTCTTTCTCAAGTTCTAGTATTTGGTGTCTCGTGTAGGCTGTGCGTTGGCGTTTTGGTTCCATTCCAGGTTGATATTGACCATTGGCTGTAAAAGAAAATAAAAATTTAAATATAGGCATTATATCTTTAAAGGAGGAAATCGCATTTTATCATAACGACCTTTAATATCGAGTATTATTTTTTAAGATCGTTTTGTTACCTTTATATTATTTTCTTAAAGTAGTTTGCCTAGTGAAATAAAATAAGCTATATAATATATCAAGAGGTGTTAGCAGTTTGATATCATAAAGTTAACTATCCTATCTTTCTTTTTTAATATAAATTTCTATGTTGATCTGAGAATACTAAGCTTTACTGTGAGTTCAAATTCATATTTTAAACATTGTACCTCTAATAAAACCATAAGTACCCAACAAAACATGAATAAGGCCGTACCTACATCAGTAGCAACAAGCGTTGCGTGCTCGGCGTTCTAGCAATAATTTATGTACCGGCCCGTTGTGTTAATTAATGTGCATAATAATTACACATGCATGCGCCTGAGCTTCCTTTTTGTTTTGATTAATTGCGCCTAGTAAATTAGTTGTACAGACACCGTAGACATTGATACGATTCCGTGCACCTTGTATGTCTTGTTACAATTTTGCATGTAATATGTACGCACATATTAGGAAGTTATTTATATTTGTATATGCTATATACACATGTCGTAGTATGTGTAAAGGTTGTTTGTACAATTTCAATTTCGTTTGTTGTCAATTTTGATTGATTATTTTGTTGTGAGTCACTTTTACTTTTTTAGATTAGTGAGTCAAATTGCTTGTCAAATACAGTAGCTTTTTTTACTATAGCTAGTAACTAGTTATTATAACTAAAGTTTAATTTTAATCATGATTGGTTTCATGTGATTTGTTTTAATTTAAAAACATGGTACATTTTAGTATCCACGACTGTCTTATATATATATATTATATATATATTTTTTAAACGCTACACTAAGTTTCAATAGAAAAATCATTGCATGACTAGATTTAATGCGTTTGCTACAACTGATGATGATTGAAGTACTGAAGTACTTGCAGTAGGTTCACGTAAGTGAACAGTAATTGACATCTAACCCTTTTTTATTATTCGTAGGCTCACACTTGACCACTATCTCTCCTAGGAAGCGATGATGTGGTGGACGATGGATCACAGTTGCCTGGAAACCAATTTAGTTTGACTTAAATCAGACAGAATTGCTCAGTCAAAATAATATACGTTTCTCTCTTTACAGGTTTGCAAATCAATAATCCTAAAGCCTGCCAAAAGGGCGGTTACTACCTGACGTCATACTCGCCCGCTCCATAAATCAAGTTTCATATAATTCAGCTTTAATCAACGAATTCTATAGAGCCACCCTTTCAATTTGTTTAATACACAGTCCTTCTAAGCTATAGATTAATATTAGAATTTTAGTACTGAAATATTTAAGCCCTATCACCATGTTCAAAGGTTTTACTTCAAAAGCCTAGAATTAAACCTCACTTCAATGTTCAATGGGGCTAATAGTCAACAGAATAGTTCCATTGTGAGCCAAGTCCTAGAAATTTTGTAATTTCCTTTGGAGGAAATTGCCTTTATATTTGATGTCAAAGGAGCTTTGTCAATGTAACGTCTTTTTTATTTATAAGAATAGGATGAAATGGAACATTCTGGTATTCATTAGCTTTTTTCATATTTTTTAGAGTTCAATGACTTAGCGGAATTCGATAAAATCGGAAATTTAGAAAAGCTGTGTTTTTGAGAAAACTTTTCATTTTAGCTTAAATAACGAATTCCATGTTTTTCCTTCACTAGCCAATACATCATTATTAATTTAGCCGAACACATCCGCTGCTGGACATAAGCCTCCCCCAATTGTTGTCACAACGACTGGTCCTCTTGGTCTCACATCCATCGGATGCTAATACATAGGTACTTATTTAAAATTACATTGTGTTACAAGAATAATACCTAAACTATTAGGAGGAGCAAAGAGTAATCTAGATTCTTAGAACAAAATTATTCCAATCAACATTTTTTCACTGACACAGAAAAACTAACGCAATGTAACAGATCCAAATATGATATTTGCTAAAATATATAATTTACTATTTGCTACGCTACGCTACTTGAAATCTTTTGCTATATATTATATATATATAATATGTACAAAAAATACTAGTCTCTCAATGATAAAATGTTATCAAAACACTTCATAAGACGAAATGACCCAACACACATAGCTCACACACAAGCAACCGAACTTCCTTTTATTTATATCGATAAAACAAAAAGATAATCTGAAACGAGATCACAAATCACTAATCTATACATAAGAGCCTTAGTGAGAGAGGGATAGAAACATTTCTGTGGGGTTCGTAGTGGTATTTCTTTGAATCTCCGCGGTTCTGGTATGTGCGGTCGCCGGGTTGAGCCGAGATTCCCGCTGACCACTGACAACTCCACATTGAGCAGGGTCCAGGGATCGCACCAAACAAATATGAAGATATAGTCGCCTAGTTTTAGGTATGGTTGGTTCCCGATATAAGGAAAATAAGGAATATAGAAGGCGTGTCTGTTTTTGTGGTCTTGCAATGTAATTCTGTAATTATAGTTTTTGTTTCGGGTTTTGCTTTCGCTGATTCAGTATTAGTGAAAGCATCTTATAGACTTATAATGTCCAATTGAGGAACATTTTCTATTGCTTGATTTTTACTGGTAAAAAAATTGACGTGTAGACTTACACAAAGATACAATCTTCTTTGCTCATATTTTTTGTGTTGTATCAATAAGCGCGAACAGTTTATTTATACGGTGAGAACTTTCTCAATCTACACGTATTATTAAAACAAAACCTAGGTACTGAACAATGAACTGTAAGCAAAGCCCGATGTAAGAAATGATAGTTAAAAAACCCAAGTCCATAACAGGTTTTACTAGAAACAATTCAAAGTTGATTCTCATCTTTAAGAAAATGATTGTGAATTTATAAAACTGCATCAGCATAAATTCACACTCTTTTCTCTCAACAAACAGGTTTTAATTTTGAAAGACGAGAAGCTAATAATAAAATAGGTTCCAATTTTGAAACATTAGAAGCTAATATAATGAAATAAGTTCTAATCTTGAAAGACTAGAAGCTGAAATAGTCGCGAATCTCTAAAACGTCATCAGACACATAAATTCTCGCTATTTTCTCTCAACGAACAGGTTCTAATTTAGAAAGACCAGAAGCTGATACAAATAAGTTACCGAAGATTACTGTTTGTCCACCAAGTCGTAATCAATTACCGACCAATTATCCAAACATCCATGGCGACAAACAGACTTTGTTGACTGATTAGGCGTGAACAGTGTGACCGAGTATTTTTTTGTTCTATCGTGAGACAAATATACATTTGAACTAATTAATCAGAGCGCTATAAATAGGTGGTCTTTATTTTTTAGTTGTTCACTTTAAAATGTAGCTTCTAGCTCAAACAAAATAATAGGTGCATACAAAAATACAAAAATGTAAAATTACTATTTTTATTGATTCGGTCGCCATTTCACTTGTTTTAAAATTACCTTCCATTTTTATACTGCTGGATACATGAAAAAAATATACATTTAACCACAAAATAATTTGATATTAGAGATGACAACGTATCCCAAGACATTGATCAATGTAACAACATAATAAAACTTTACAGCATATCATTTTAATATTCTTTTAAAAGCTTGTATCACCTGCCAGGGCGAACCAACAACTCATTATTTTAATCATCATCGCAGAACCGCTACTCGCTACCGGTGCTCGATCTTCGCTTCGTTAGCCACTATCACGTCATCGAGACGATGACAATCTCAATTGAATTACGAGCTACCTGCGACCAACGTGTGGTCCATCTGTTAATCTCGAGTCGATCTTACGACGCATGCGCTATCGGCCCCTCGAGGTGGTCCCGCCTCATTACGTCCAACTTACGATGGATCTAAAGCCTCTTTGTCCCACTATTGTGTACCATGAAAAATGTTAGTCCAATGACAGGTGTCGATAAGCCAAGTCTCTCTTTTAAATTCGGAATAAAACGCGCGAATGTGATACTAGCAATTCCTTTGGCGATCAATCAATGAGACCGGTTCATTAACGATGTTACAATGGATGACGATTCCTTTGATGTTTGTCATTTTAATCGTGAAGGATTTCACTTTTGTTGTAACTTTGTTTGACGGTTTATCATGATTGTTTATTTTTAGAGTCTATATTCATTTGCCAAAACAAATAATTTCTATTGTATTTTTGATAATTCTAAGTGAGATAGAATACGAGTTCAATGGCTGGGTTAGCTTATTGTTTTGTTATTATAATATGATAACAGATTGATTAGTAGTGCGTTTTACAAGTAGATAAAATATACAAACTCAGTCGAAAGTAACCAAATATGGAATAGCATTTTATTTTTGTGATAGGTTTTATTTTTATAATAGCTTACTTATAAGTTCAATAAATGAAATCATTTATTTTTAATTACAATTTGCCATACATTTACGCTTAATTTATTACCAGTCTTGTTATATTTTTTACTGATTTCCAGTTATAACATTTATATATATTTTGTTTTTTACAAAAACTAAATCAATAAAAAATGATCTAATTATGGAATAGGTACCAAATCTGGAATACTGCACATCTACATATATTTTTTTTTTTTGTCAAATCAAAACAAGTTATAAATTTTATAAAAATATAGGTACTTTTTAAAAACTACTTTTAAGTACCTAGTACTTACAAAACTCACAACACCATGTTTCAAACTCTGCATTAACGCGATTATCATGTACATAAAACCCACACATAAGACAACTAATTCATGTTTCTTCTCAAACATCTTCCACGTTAAAATCCTTTTCTTGAATGGAAAAAATTACCTAGATCACCATGGTTGTGTCTGCTACCAATTTGAAACCAGTACGCGAGTATAATAATTTAAAGATATAATAAAAAAAACACTGTTTTGTGAGGCTAAAAGTATTAATTAACGAGAACTAGCGATATTTCATATTAAAATACTGTTCCATAATTGGTTACTGATCTCTATACTTTTCTCGCTTTAGGGCACTTTAATTTGGAGGTAAGAAGGTACAAATCACGATATAAAATTTTCTCAATGTTTGCTTTTGATCCAGCTCTTATTGTAACAGTCTGTAAAAGGTTGGCGACTAAAAACCTAAAATTCACATCGTCACCACCCTGTTTTTTCTTGTCGGAGATGAGTTTCATCAAACTTGCTGCATCATGCTCGCGGGAACTTGGTTGTGCATTTGCTAACCGTATCTTGAGATATTTCTTTATAAAACGATAGAGAAAAAATTGTCTTTCAATTGGGAATTTTGTAGGCGAAATTGCCAAGCTTTTTAACTGACTACGCTAAAAGGAGGGATATTATTTTTGGAAACACAATAGCACTAGTCACATGAGACATACCAGTGCAAGCAGGAGTACTACAGGCGTGTCTTCTCTCACGTCTCTCTTTCTTGTTGTTCTGGATAGCATCATGAAATGCGTTAAACAACAAGCGCCGCGGCGTAGAGTGGGGGACTACCCAACATCTTGGAAGATCAGGGTTATGACTTATGTTTGCTGAGTCACAAACGCTCCGACATGCAAAACAAGCTGGATGACCTACGACAAAAGGCAAAAGAGACGAGACTAAAAGTCAACACCCGGAAGACCCAGGAAATGAGATGCGAGGCAATAAGCTCTTTGTCGTTGCACATCAGCACAGAGGCTGTAGAAAGGGCCCACAAATTCACTTACCTCGATAGTGTAGTGTTAGAGACTGGAGGGACCGAAGCAAAGAACACCTTTGCGCAGCTCAGTCCCGTGTGGCAATCGCAAAAACTAATTAAAAGAGTCAAGGTCGAGCTATTCCGCTTCAACGTCAAAACCGTATTGCTGTATGGATATGAGACGTGGAAGGTCATAAAGGACATCTCGCATCAACGGTCGTTATCAACCGCTTTCTATGCCGTATTCTCGGTATTTACTGGCTCGAGAAAATCTCCAGAAAACGCTGTGGTGAAACCCCGATTGACTAACAGATCAAAAGCTGCAAATGGAACTGGATCGACGTCACGCATCGAAGGGACCCTGAATATATCCCAAAGTAAGCCTTAGAATGGAATCCTTGACAGTACGAAAGCTGAGTGCCAAAAATACCGCCCCAGGATCCGACGGCTTGCCTGAAAAAGCCTGGCTCCTGGCCACGGAGGAACTTGGGCTTCGACTAAGAGGGCTCTTCAGCGCATGCATGGAGAGGGGCCAATTCCCACTTCACTGGAAGACGGGGAAACTGGTCCTCATGGCAAAGCCAGGGCGCCCTGCGGACTCTCCGTCGGCTATATATATCGGCTCATTGTGGTGCTTGACGAGGTGGGCAACTCTTTGAAAGAGCAATTGCAGACCGCCTCGTCAAGCACCTAGCACGGGTGGGGCTGGATCTTGCGGACGGTCAATTTAGATTTTGTAAGAGGCGCTCCATGCACGATTTGCGCGTGGAAACGCAACGCCGGGGCGAAACTCTGCTGCCGCGATAAACCGCGGCATGGCGGACAAAGTTCCGGCGAGATCTCATAGTGAAATGGCGACAGCCACTGTTGCAACTCAGTGCTGGGCACGCCATAATTATGGCTATAAATCCCCTCTTTGAAATGTGCTGGAAAGACCTCACGGCGTCCTCAACTTCCGTATGACGCTGGTTCTCAACGAGCATGGTCAGTTCGGGATATTCCTGCACCGGAAACGTGTGGCAGTGACGCCCGAGTGTCATCACTATGTGGATCGCCTGGAGGACACGGTGGAGCACACGGTAGAGGTGTGCCCCGCTTGGGTAGAGCACCACCGTGTCTCGTGGGGGCGATCGGTGGTAACGATCTCTCACGCCGGGCCTTGGTACATTGGCCATGGTCCGAAGCTAGGAGAAGCGGCAGGCGGTTGCCTCCTTCTGCAAAGCAGTAATGCTAAGAAGGGAGCAGGCCGCACGCGTGAGGCAAGGCCACCGCAGGGATTCCGATCCCGATTTCCGATCACCGTAAACACGGGCTTGCGGACAGCGAGCAATGGGTAGCTCGCCGTTCAACCATCCGGTAACCGTCCAGACCGGGCCGAAATCGTCGACGGAGCGTATTATTGCACGCGTGCTTCAAGGAATTGTCAGCAAACCGTAGGGGCTTAGCAGGTTCGAAGCCTTCTGAGGTCATGGGTTATGTGAAAGTGAACCTCGGGGCCCTGGAACGAAGGCAAAGAAGGAACAGAAGTGGGTTTTTAGTCAGTAAAAGTCTGACATCATCTAACGCTTCGCCCAAGGACGGGAAATGTCATTAAATGATTTTGAAAAAAAAAAAGGATTGATTTCACAAGGAAAAGGTAAAAATGGTTGTCCTAAGCAGACCTAGCGACGAACAGTAATCGCAGAAACGAAGAACATAGTGAAAATTTGAAGCGAAATGCACGAGAGTCAAGACCAAACGGTATGGCAGCGCACTGTGAACTCCCTCTGCCCCAAAAATGCATTGAGATGTAAACTCTAGAATTTTGGAACTCAACAGACAATAGCTGCTTTTATTTAAAATTAAGATAAATAATATAACGATAGAAACCATAGATGCATATAAGTAAACAAATTCAAAATGTCAACACATGCATCCAATTTTTTGCTGCAAGTGAATACAATACAGTATGCATAATTTAGATACTGCATTGAAAAAAGTGTCGACAGCAGGTTCATCACACAATAACCAAAGGTCGCTGGTGTTATAATGACATACATGATTATGTTATGTGGTAGAATAATGAATATAGAAGTAATATAGTGTTTGATTGTTAACTTTAACAAGTACCTACGTAAACAAAGCAATGATCATGATAGATGTTCTAATATTCGCATTCAGCATTCATGTTCGTTAGTTGTGGATGAATATTGTGGAAGATGATATCATTACATTGTTTATTTTCCCTGTTTCATTAAACTTCAGTATATTTATATAAAAGTATTATCATCTTCACCATCAGAAATAAAAAAATCACTCTCAACGTGGTGAAAGACAATACCAAGAAAACCGGTATGTTCTAGAATTCAAAGTTCGAAGATATAGGACATCCACAAATCCGCACTGGGCCCGCGTGGTAGATTACGGCCTATGCCCTCTCCTAGACAGGAGGCCTAAGTACCAGCAGTGGGAATATATTACTTGATTGATCGATGTAAAAAAGGCAGTTTTTTTATGAAAAAAAAAAAAAACAACGTAACAGCAACAGTATCAGATAATACCTATTATATTCAATGCCTGTAGGTAATGAATTTGAATGGAGTCTGCAACTATATTCATGTCGATAGTTAATTGGCTTTTTAGATACCCATAAAATCATGACAAGCTTAGAATTATTTGTCTAGTCAATGAAGTACAGTCCAGGCTAGACATTTAAAATACCTAATTCCTTTAGTATATTGGAGATTTGAAGTACAACAGAACAAATCTAAGAATTATCTTTTGAAAATAGCAAACAAAATCTTACAAAAGTTACAAACGAATTCTTTTAAAATAAAACCCTCTTACTTGTGATCTATGTAAGCGACATCGACATTTGCCTGCAGTCATCCAAATTATTATGTTTCGCCGATGACATGAAAATCTTTACTAAGGTATCATCGGTTGAAGATGGATTAGCACTTCAAGCTGACCTATGTCGTCTTGAAGACTATTGTAGGACTAATAAACTCGATCTGAATCCGTCTAAATGTTCAGTAGTTACTTACACTAGAAAACGTGCTATCCTAGCCAAAACATATACATTATCTGGCCAAACCTTGCCAAAGTGTAATACTGTTCGTGACTTAGGCGTTCATCAAGATAGCAAATTAGTTTTTGACACCCATATTGACACCATTGTCAAAAAAGCCTCTAAACTGCTTGGGTTTATAATGCGTCTCTCTAAGTGCTTCAACAATGCTAAAACTCTGAAAATTTTGTATTGCACCTTTGTTTGAAGTCAGCTAGAGTATGCATCACAAATATGGAACCCGCGTTATCATAAGTACATCGATCGCATTGAAAACATCCAAAGGCGTTTCATTAAATATTTCATCAGAAAATTCCTTATCACTCCATCGATTATCTTCGGCTCTGTAAAAAATTCCATTTATTGCCTCTCGAAGATCGACGTGACATTGCTGATTTTTTGTATATTTTAAAAATCTTCAATAACAATATTGACAGCCCTGAACTTCTATCTAAATTTTATTTTAATGTGCCGCAAAAAATATTCCGCTATAATCCACCCTTACGTGTACCTCTAGCATCAACAAATTATAGACAGAATAGTTTTATTATACGAGCAAGTAGACAGTTCAATAATATATGTAAACAACATGAGTTGGACCCCTTTATGACTAGTGTGACGTCAGCCAGAAGACGCATAGGCCTCAGATGTTTCAAGTAACCTAATTGCTTCCCTATCTTTCTGTAATATGTTTTTAACTATTTACTTTTGATTTTGTGTATTTGTTTATTTAATTGTAACCTTTTAACAAGTTCATTTTGTTAAAGTCTGTTTATGCTCACTTCTCAATTTTAATTCTGCCACTACACGTGAGGACTTGTAATTGGCTAAATGTCATCTATCATTGTTTTTCTTTTTAATAAGTTTTTTTTTATAAGCTGTAAGTCCTCCAAGCTGTATTAAATAAATAAATAAATAAAACTGTTGGCGGCACTTGGGGGAGGCCTATGTCCAACAATGGACGTCCTTCGGCTGAAATGATGATGATGATTATAAAACTTCTATATTTTTTCTTTGACAGTGAAAATAATTCTGACATGTGTTAAAAAAAATTGGCATCATTTTTTTTATTTTGCTATGAATTTGTGTATGTCAAATGACTAAATAAAGTCAAACTATCAGAATAAATTAAGCATACTATTTAAGAGCTACAGTTACAATTTCTAGAAATTACATAGTCTATTTAAACAAAATGACCTATAATTTACTGATAAAGAAAAAATTACTTCAGATTCAGATAAAAAATTATGTTTATTTGACAACAGTGTAGATACAGATATAAAAAGGTACGTAACCGAGGGTTTCCGCTATATTCTACCTTACGGCATGCACATTTATAAAAAGAAAAAACTTAAAAAATGATATGTTTCAAAATTAACATTTTATGTAAAAAAGTGATAGGTAAAGTGATCTTACCTATTACTTTTTTACATATTTTTTTTATTTTTTTACACTTGAAAGTAAGTAAGTTATTAATGTAATTTTATTTTTGGTGTACAATAAAGAATACATCTATCTATCTAAATGACAAAGCAGAGTACGAGACTGCATCGGGGCAAAAAAAAATGTATTGATTTTATACCTAAGTACACTATAATTAAGATCATAATAATAATCCTTCCAGGCGAATTTGTTTTACAGTTACCAATCCTAGCAAAGATTAGCCAAGTACTCAAGAGATATTATAATGCAAAAGCGTGTGCGCAAACACACCGTCCTTTCGGACTATGAGAGTACCTACTCTCATAGTCCGAAAGGACGGCAATCTGGCAAAACTGATGTAAGATCAGATGCTCCTAACAGCTTTACGTGCTTTCTTGGCACGGAGATGTACTGGCATCAAAGCCCGGGTATTGACAGAGTGATACAAAAATAAAAAAGTCGATAGCACTTTTTACCCTACTTGGGAAAAAAGCACCACACTGAACAGTCGTACCCGCGATTATTAAAAAAAAAAACTGTAAGGACTAGTCAACAGCAGGATAATGACTAACCATGACAGAAGTGTAACTACATTACTTAGGTGACATATTGAAAATATCAAAACCGTATAATATTAAGAAAACCAGAACTAAATCACAACTATGCTAAAAAACGGCAAAAGGGAGACAACGCACAAGCAAAAAAACTATATCGATAATCTCCACGCCAAATGTAGAACCACAAACAGCTATTTAAAAGCTATAAAAATAAATGACACTCATTAACATGAGTGTTGGTCTTTTGTAGCGCGACAATGGTCCTGGCGTCTTACAGGATCCCTTTAATGACACCGCATTAGTAAAATGTCAAAACAGAAAGGACACACTCGAAGACGAGTGCTTGAAGCAAAAATTTGAGGGTTATTAATTGGAAGTGATTTGTTAATTCTTTCATATACGCACCGCAAACGTTTAATATGTTTAAAAGTTTTCGCATTGATTGTACACAAAGGTAAAATTAATATGTGGACATTAATCTTAGAGAAATGTATATTTTATATTCATTTGTAAGCCATTAGGCGGTTTTAACTTGTGATTTGGGTGCATTGTGGTTTTTTTTTTAGAGTTTTATATTTGAATCGGTTTATAAAAGCACTTTTTTATTTTTTTATTTTAAGCTAAATCACGTGCGTGTTACTTCTGTTGCTGATTTCTTTCAACAAAGGAGATACTTTCGACAAATCAAGTGATGAATTGAAAATGTCAACATAAAAAATTTGTTCACTGAAGTCAAATCATTTATTTTGTGGAATTTGACATACGATATCCGACAAAAAAATAATTCTTTGGAAAATAATTTATTGTGTTAGGTTAGAATCACAGTTGAGGTGCACAAACTGTGTACAACTAGACTGTAGGCGTTTTAGTTTTTCAATCAGAACCAAATATATATTTTTTCTTCCAGATTCTGTATAACTATATAATATACTGTACTCAATATGCATTGGATCCACACGTACCACTTCATAATCGGAGCAAATATTTAAAAAACCTACATAATGCCTGCGCTTTATTATGACTTAATTCAATAACCAAAACAAACCAATTGTAAGGTCAACAAAATGACCAATCTTTAGTGATAAGTTTTCATTATTGAAATACCAAAGTAACTGGATATGTTAAAAAAATTGAAACCTAATAGAATTGGCATTGCTAAAATCTTTTAACAATAACTTTCTTCCATTCTGTATAGTTTAACTTAGTCAAAATATTTAGTTTCAAACACTTAATTTCTACACTTCTTCATTGTTCCCGTAGTAGGCCTTTGCTTTCATTTCTTGTTCAACCAGTAAGTTGTATTTTTTTTTCTGTGTATTGTGAATTCTAATTTTTATGTACTTAGTATCTTTGAATATCCCCTTTTTTGAGAATCTCACAATATAGTTTTATTCTTCCAATGATTTATACGTCAGTTTAATTAAATAGTTTTCTAGGTAAAATCTTTGTTATTGAGTATAAACATAGGGACATATTTATCTAAAAAATTAATTATTTAGCTATATTTTATATACATGAATTTGGATAGGAAGATTAAATCTGCCTGTAAAACATAACGGTACTAATTTGAATAATTTTAATATTATGTTAGTACCTCGTCCAGAGAGGAGGCCTATGTTCAAACAGTGGAAAGTAATAGTAACATGTTGGGTTTATTATGCATTGCAAAGTGCTTTTTTATACTTGTTAAAAAAGTTACTGACTAATGTATCTAACACGTCATTGTTCTAACAAAACCTAAGCTATGAAAACCTACTGGGTAGACTAAAGATAATTATATTTATCAATGTTATGCTAAATAAAACATCTAAAGTATATAAAAGACGGCGAGGACATAATAAAATACAACATATCCAGGTATATTTGCTTTGGCCAAGTAGTCTCTTTCCAAGGGAAGCAAAACAAATAAGTAACAAAACGATCTTAAAACACTTAGATAAGCCAATGGTCCATGAAAGACCTATTAGAAGGTGAGTGCCAACTGACTTGGTCTTTTTTTATAATTTTAATGATATAATCTAGCGCTTGACTGCGATCTCATCTGATGGTAAGCAGTGATACATTGGTGTTATGTTACAATGATGTTACTCAATGGTCTTTGAGTAACATCCCTATGACGTCAAATGGGAGGCTGCACTGTAGGTATAATAAATGTTAAATTAAGAGATAGAGTAAGATACGCCTTACTACCAAAATATATTTAGTTGAAGTGGCACATGAGGCTGCTCAACTTATCTAAGACAGGGCCACGCCAGACAAAGTAGCATATACCTGATGCCCTAAAATATTGAGATGTGGTCGGGACAAACCATGAAGGAAGAAGTGAGACAAACTATATAGATTTTTCGGAAACTCATAGCGGAAAACGCAGGTTTGTAACAGATGGATGAATAGAGGCAGTAGTGGAGGCCTGGGTCCGAGCAGCAGTATTATAACGCTAATAGTGTTTATGAAAAGCGTAGAAGAAGACTTCCATAGGCGTGACGCCTTATAGTAGAGAAAAATAAAAATAATGACAATCATTTTAGTTTGTCGCTCTATATTCTTTAGTTTATCCAAGAGCATGGATCCTCTACTTTTTTCCTATTTTTTTTTTACACTTTTTCTTTTTATGTGTGTTTCAGGCCAAAGTGAATAGACTCTTATTAAACTAGTTCACCTCACCACCAACGATTGCATCACTGCTTACCATCAGGTAGGATCGTAATCAAGCACTAGTTTATATAAAAAAATGTTGTTACTAAAATATCAGTCTTAATTAAAAATTATCGGTCATTTGATTGGCTTTGCTTATTTCAATAAACTGAAAAACGTCTAAGAACCTAAATATTTAGTTATTTGCGTATAAACCGGTTCGGTTTGAGCAAGAATTATGATAATTAATTATACTTACAAGCGCCAGCAACATGTATCTTCTTCATCCATGGATATATTACCCTGTCAGTATTGTCAGAACATATAGAAGAATCATCGTCTTCAACAGGAGGAGAATCTAGTAGAAGCCTTTCATCATCTAACTCAGATCCAGGCGATCCTTCTCGTCCTAAAGCATGAAGTTTTCTTCCAGCGGGTGCTGCTTCCTCAATATGTCTCTCCAGCCTTAGTCCAAGTTCTGCTAAGCCTGGGGCGGTATCAGGATTGTGGCTAGGGTACCCGTGATCAGCATCTGAAGGATGGGAAGGCTCAGGAGGCCTTGGTGGTGGGGCCACAGGTGGGTGCTGGGGCAAAGGATGATAATATCCTCCATATCCATATCCTGTTCCAATCTGGACTGGGGCATATTGGTGCTGGTATCCGTACTGCAAATGTTGGTGTTGGTAATACTCGCCAGGTGGTATGTAGTCTGCTTGGCTGTATTCCTCGGAGGGTGGGAATTTCGGGTCTGGCTGCGGTTGGTACCCACCGTTGGTGAGGAATGAGCTCATGATGGGCGTGGTCCTCTTCGCGCATCACCTCGCACACAACACGCCTGCTAATATGGCTGCCATTCAATTTAACGTCATTTTTCAAATTTTAGCCATTGTTTTATGGGATATAATGTCAACACATGTATGATAGAAATGAAATTTTCTTGCTTTAAACTGCTTTTGCAAATTTTAACTTAAAGCTTACAGTTTCAAAAAGTGCTTAGTAAAATTTTTGAAAAGACGTGTTTATCTTAATGTTCTATTATTAAGAACTGCTTTAGAGCTCATGCCAAATATTCATTCCTCCGAATTCAATCTAGGTATCCTCACAGAAGAAATATGAAAGCTCTTCTTCAATCACTATTGGACAGTTTAGATGAGTTTGAACACACGACACAGTATTTTACAAAATTATTAGTAAGTACAAAACGTTTTTTCACAGTTTTTCTTCCAGAAATAATAATAAGTCCAAAACCAAAATTAACTCGTTTAAAACGTTCACAAACCTTAGAATCAACGCTCAGTTTTTCTAATCATCTGTTGTTATAATTATCACATTTATCAACACTGTTATCTTCACTCTCTACAGCTTTTGTCCACTAAACAATATCACAAAAAAGTCAGTTCATTTCACAGTTTTGATCGCAAAAGTTTTAGAACAGCATTATTGCAAAGTCATTTGATTTATCACTTTTTGATAATAAACAATGGTGCTGGAGGCGCGCTGTCCTGCAACATTTTGAGACAATATACACTGCCCAACACGCCAGCACACTCTGTCACTTTAAGGACTCCTATACATGTTCATCAATTTTTACATACCACCTTCCATTTTTAAGGCGGAGCTGTTCTTCTTGCTACTTGCTCAGAATCCAACAAACCACTTTCAACTTTATCCTTGCGCTATAAGAACTCAGTTTGTTTGCAGCCACAGTTGAAAGCAATAAGCTGCAACCACGCTTTTCCCCCTCCCGCTCATAAACATACGACTGCGTGCGAAAGAAATAGACGCATAAATTGTTCGTCGACGCAGTAACCGGTCTCATGCCACTGTCTCACTCTATCAGGTAAAGTTTTACATTAGAGCAAATGAGAACAAAGTTTAGAGCGGGCTTTACTATAGAAGAGATTAAGAAGCTGTTTAATAATAATACAGAATGAACATGGTCTCTGTTCGTAGCGACAGGGTGGCGGGTTTTAAATATTTAATATGCAATTTCCTTTATTTTTCATTATTATACTGTTCATTATTTTAATGGACGACAAGTGAGATATAATTAGGTAGAAATTAATAGTTTTGATATAAAGCGTATACGGCCATCATACGGTCATTTGCATTTTAGTATCCGTCACTCATGGTCAACGCAATATTAATGATTTGGAGTGTTTAGTTCTGTTTTACGGTTTTACTTATCACTAATTAATTACGTTAACATTATGTTTTGTGATAAAATTTGCGTAAAACTAAATTTAGTAGCTGGATTTTTAATTTGCGAGTTACAAATTAAATATCCATTGGAGACTTATTTTATTTCATTATTACTATCGCTTATTGTCAATTGTGTTTCGTGACATTAAAAGTTTTCAGTACCTATATTGTATCACACTCACAGTTCAATGTTAAGTGAGCTAGAATTCCCAAAACAATATTAGAACTCTTATAATGAACTATGTAGAGATAGAGCAAAAAGCTAAATTAGTAGAACAAAACAAGTTCAAACAAAGAAGCTTAATAACATCACAAAAACACAAGACAATACCAACACACATGATGTTAACTAAGATATCTATCACAGAAATCACACGACAAATCCGATCAGTCCTTACTCTCCAATAAAAAACAAAGCAATCACTAGTCACGCTACTATGATACCGTCTAAGCCGCTAATACTACACTAAGACCCGACAAGGGAGCCGACTTGGACACCAAATAAACAAAAATGGTGATTTTATTGAATTAGATGATCACAATGGACCACGGTGAAGTTTTGCCGAGTCATCCTAGCTCCCGGCTCGACCACAAAAGGTGGTAACACCCGATCAATGGCTGTTTGATCAATAAATAGACGTGTATCTGGTCCGGCCCGACCTTTTTGATACTGATTCTGTTTTGTGTTGCTGGTATAAAGATTCAGCTGCTTCGGGGCCTCCTGCGTGAGTTTGGAATCGGTTGAAGTAAGTTCTTAAATTCGGTCTTCTATTACTTTTTTTTTCTTCGCGGTGTCTTTGGTTACTGGTTCACTCCTGTGGGTTGAACCATGATGTTATAGTGATATAGCCTTTCTTGATAAATGGACTATCCAGCACTAAAATAAATTTTTCAATACGAACCATTGTAGTTCTTGTAATTAGCGCGTTCCAATAAACCAACACAATAAACTAACTGTTCAGTATCATAATATTACAGTAGATTTTAGTATGTCTACAACAGAATATAACTAAACTAATAATCAACTTATAGGTTTAAATACAAACTGAAAATAACATTTACAAACGCGTATAAAATAATTTATTGCAATGATATCCAAAAAAAAAAAACATCCACTTCGTTGTCGTTTTCTTAAATTATTTTATTTGTCGTGTGTTTCATCATTATTGATTATTAAATATATATTTTAAAATCCTTGTTTTTAAACCGCCTCACGAGAGCCTTTATGACTGTCGGTGTATGAAATTTAGATTTAGCGCTCATTGCGCTAAATCTAAATTTCATAATATATGTCAACATGTTCACCAACCAAGTCAAGATACTTGATTTGCTTATATTGTATTGTATATCGGGCTCATGTCCACACCTCCAGATCCAGAGCGCGTATTTTGCGAGCGGGTGGGACAAAAGTGTCATTCCATCTATTCTCCCCCAACTCCTCAAGTAAGGCTAGTAGTATCTTGGTATTGATGTTAGTACACACAGGGCAAAGTATTTCAGGAACCCAGATGGGTTCATGAAGTACTTTGCTCCATATCTGGTGACCACTATAGGCAGCTAAGAAGCAGATGAGCTGCTATTTCGCCCCCCTCCAAGGAGGCTCTACAGATTGGGCATGTGGGTCTTGATTTACTTACCTGTCTCGATTTTCACCATCATGCTCAATGATAGAACAACAATCAATACAAGTCTCTCGATTCAGTCCATCTCCACTATACTCGTATAAGGCGTATTGGCTACAACACTGTTAACGATGATAGACCGATCACAGTACAATGTGATATGACGAAATGACCATTATCAAAAACTGGGTCGGATAGTTCATACCTTTACATCTCCAATTTTATAAGAGTGTATATCAGTGCGAGTTTGATTGATAATCGTGGTTTAGTAGCCATAACGAAGAGTACTTGCATAAACACAACTTAGTGGTTATAAAAATAAGTTAAATAAAAAAGATTTAATTCAGGCAATCAATAGCACCCATAAAGAAATAACAAAACAACACACACATAAATAACATATGATGCTATTGGACACAGCCAGCCAACATGTCTGCTACAGCAATGACCGATATAAGGTCAATCCAATCTCCCGGCAACCATCGCCAGAACTGTATTGGAGCTGTCCCGCACCCTGCGCACCAAGGACGCGCACCGCTTGGGCATGGTGGTGTGAAATAGTCGGTGCGCACTTCCGTAAACGTGCTCAAAGCAGAAATGGAGCAGTCCCAAAAGTTTGTTACGTGCAGGCTATGGGTTTGCTAAACCGCTCGTGTTTGACAACAACAACACGTTGCTCTTTTAGATAGTGGCCTTCGTTTCTTTTCGATGTCGACATGGTCACTCAGGTCAGCTGTTATCCCATGCTCCAAGTATTTAAATCGATCCACTCATACCACAGGTATATCATTCAGGCGAATGGGTGGTACTCATGTTGAGGGCATTTAGAGCCAGCCTGAAAAACCATGTATTGCCTTTCATCACATTGTACAAAAGGCCGTGTACTTGTGTCTTTACGCGTACTCTTCATACCTATGCCAGTAACCCTATCTTAGCTAAATGAGAACATTTAGAGAAAAAATTAAGAATTGATTATCCTGGACGTTGATATGCTCGACAAAATTAAATGTAAACTGTACGGTTCTTTACAATAAATCTAGTCGGTAGTCATTCGTCTTGATAAATTGCACCGAAAAAACCTAATTACTTTCGTTGTTACAATTTAATTTTACTCACGATTTTATGTACGAGTAATTTTGCCTCGTCTATAAAATCTAGATATTGTTAGATAAATAATCAATTTATTTTTTGTTTACACCCTTTTTTCTCATTGTACTCAGAAGTCAGAAGCGTTTATTTCAAATAGACCAATTACAGGCACTTTTGAATTGCCAAAATGTCGGTCAGTCCAAAAAAAAAAAAGTGAAGCTAAATTGTACTAATTGTACTAAAGTGTAGCAGCACTAAAATAGTTTTAAAATAATGTACCTTTATTATTTCAGAGATTGTAATGTTGATGATCTTTATCAACAAATAAATAAAGAATTAAGTTATCCCATTTCGCACTTTCTTTTGATAGTTTAAGTATAATTTAAACAATAAATAAAATGAAAAACAGACCCACATTAACATTTTTTATTTTGTTTATTTCATTAAATTCTAAGTTTAACAGGTTTCAGGAGTTTGAACCTTAATGGTGACAGTAGAATGATAAATTATGAAAATATTAAAATATCATAAACAACTACATTATATGACATACTTGCTTTGTTCAAAAATATGTAAAAAATTGTTCTTTAGCATCTAATATGCTAAAGAACAAATTTTTACATGTTTTTAAAGAACAGATGATTTTAAGAAAGTACTTCGACAAGCATGGCGATAATGATTTGTTATTGTCCTCATGCCCATTAATTTCAATTATATACTGGGGATCCCCAATGATCTGCTGTTGTAACTTGGACATAAACAAGCTGGTAATGACAATGTTAATTGCGTAGCTACTGGAAGTAACTAACCGGTATCATAATTGCTTGGTACAAGGAAAACGTCAAGCGTTGATACGTACTCCTCTACTCTAGATCGTGTCTAATCACTGTGCAATGTGTCGATATGTCTGTCAGTCTATGCTATCAGTAATCTTGACAAGCAATAAATTGTTTTAATATCCGTTAATTTTTTTCTTGGCTTCTATTCAGCGTTGATTATGCGTATATTACTTTTATGATCATAGAGAGAATTATCGAAAAGTAGAAGATACAAAGCTGTTTCCCGAAAAGTAAAAAAAATATTTCCAATACCATTTTGATAGACATCCAAAGTTTTAAATTAAAATTATTTGCTTATGAGAGATAAATGTTCCCCATTGAAGACATCCTTATCGGCGTAAACTTTCTTCAACAAACTTGCTCGCTCCCGTTGTGTTTTTTCTCGTGACGCTAACTGCCTGCCAGCTCGTTCTATCCAGCGCAAACTTAATCCAAGTTTAATGAACAATACGACAGGCCCTTAATCAAACTTTGGACTTCCTAACTTTGCCATCAGACGATTTCCAACTTTAAAATGTGCAGCCACGAGTTTAAATTCTTCTGTATGCTTCAATACAGTTAGGCCGTTTTACCTTTCAAATTCTCAGCTGGAGAAAAACCTATTTAGTTGACTTTGATCGTATTATTTGTTTCTTGTTTTGCCTTTTAGATACAGTGTCGGAAGAAAGAGAGTTTATTCGAACTGGATCTTAATAAGATTTCGACTAGATCATTTATAATATTCAGAAATAATACAAATACCTATAGTTTAGTCCTGATAGGAATTCGAAAATATTTTAGTTTCGTTTTTGGACGATATAACTGGGACTGTATCATTAAAGTTGAGAGCAAAAAATACAATTTAAAATTTCGCAGTCCTGTTCCCAATCACATGTTGTGAAGGGGATCGTATAGCCAATTTTCTGTAATGGCGGGTTGCGTTTCCTATCTTTGTTGGGTCGAGTGCCGACATTTTTTGCAAAGTCTCGCCCCTCCCATACCGAGGGCTGGCTTCGATGAAATTTATGGGCTACACATGTACGCACCTATATACTTTTTTATTTTTTATTGGCGTTTCTACTTCTTATATGGATTCTAAGACAGCTACAAGTCTCTTCAAGCACTTCAATGTCGTTCACAGTCTTACGAATTACACCCAGATAATTATTTATATATATTGTCTTAGTCACGTCTTTATAATTTAATATTAACAATGTCAATACACACCTACTTACATACATTGTGTACGCGTCTATGTCGGAGCGAGCTCCTCAAAGCCACGCACAAGTTTCTGACGCGGGTACGTCATCGTATGTCAGACGTTTGACAGCCGACACCACTCTCGCCCCCCTGCCACCTCCCACGTCCCCCCTAGATGATATCACCCATCAAAGGAATTGTGAATGGGAGCAGTGTCTAGGAAGATTTGGATTTTGATGTACATAACTTGAAGTTGAGTAAACTTTAATTTTTAATTCAGAACTTGTACCATTTCTGCTATATTGTTGTTATAAAACAAAAACTACTTGGTCAAAACAGAAAGCTAACTAGATATTTTAATAAATTACCTTTAATTAGATCTTATAACAACTTACTGGCATCCTTCAGTAGTGTGATTGATGCAAACTTACGAAATATTTGATATGATATGTAGTACATAACACATTCAACGAAAAGTCTTTGATTCTTGTCCCAATATTTTCACTAGAGCGTGTATTCCTAAGATTTATATGGCATTTTCTACCACAGCCAAAGTTCATATTTTGCCATTTTATGTGTATGTATGCCTCACAAAAACGTCAAATGTTACAGCGTCGAGGGGGAACGTTTGGTATTCCTGACAAGACTGAATGTTTTAACGTAACTCCCGTCTTCCATCACTCTAATTGCAGCTTTAGCTTCTGTTTTATAAAATCCATTTTTCTCTGTTTCCTCTTTGGTCATTACGATGGTTTCCAGCTGAGTGAGCAGATGTTTCATTAATCAGCAAACAGTCGCGACAGTGCAGCAGCGCTGGCGTCGCGGTTCAATTTTTTTCCTCTTGCGCCCTTAGATTGGATATTGGACACGATTTCCTTGGAAACTTGGCAAAGACTGGGTGGTCGCTAATCAATAGTAGTTATACGTATCTATTACTTATTATATATACTGAGACAGATAGTAATTAATTGTATTCTTCCTCCCTGTATTCGTTTATGTTAACCATATTTTGTCTAGAACCTCCATAGGATGTTTTAGATATGATCACGTAGGTAAAACGAAATATTTCTAAAATAATTCATAAATATTACATTTGATCCTTTGTTTCCTTTTAAAGGTGTTGAAATGTCGAACCTTACCCAACGAAGCAACATCAATCAGACTGCACACCAACAGAACAATACAATCGGCCAATATCTCTTTAAATTTAACATCTCATCTCAACTCAACGAGATCCTAAAACCCGAATGTTTTAACCCTCCTCAACTTTATCTAAGCGCAAAAGCAATTTGCATTTCAATGCATAAATTTTATCCGACACACGCTACCCTGTATAAGTATTGCTATCTCCTCCCCTCTGGGTGCACTCTCAGAATTATCCCTCCGTGAATAGGGGTGCTTTTGTTACTGCATTTTGATGTTATGTATGGAAGCTATGTGGATCTTCATAAGCATATAAGTGGAAGATTGTTGGAAATTATTTTATCTTAAGCACTCAGCAGCTGATTACCAGCAGTAACTACTAATATTTTCTTTAAAATCTTTTTTATTCGGTAAAACTAAAATTTGAGCCATTGCCCGAGGGCTTGTAAGGTTAATTAGACTGCTTCTCGCCAATACCTGAGTTGTTTGGTCCTGTTTAATTGGTTAATTAACGCACTGTTTGTACTTTGTCAAGACTGTTTTAGCCAAATTTTGATGGGATGCAATATGCGCAGAAAATATTGATCTGCCTAACTGTTATTGTTGAGCTGCAGACCAGCATTTTATATGGAGCGACTGCCTCTCTGACCTCCATAACCCAGTAATTGGGTAGCATGGTACCTCTGGGTATGAATGATAAGTCAGATTTTCTGCCTTCTGACTATTTAGAAGCAGGGTAAGTAGGTAACAGTCGTTACGACACTACATTCTTCTGTTCTGTGGTTACGACTGTCAAAGATCCACAAATGACAGCTGGGGCTAAAAACTTTATGTTCTTTCCAAGGCAATAGAGGAATGTCAGTATGTTAAGATGGTCACCCATCCACAGACTGACCTCGTCAAGCATTGGTCTACCTAGGTTGACTTATGCGACTGCGCAGAAGAGTTTAGAGGACCCTATTTAATTTTTTTTGTGATTATTTTTAGAGAAACACAAGAGAAAGCCTGCCTTTGCCCCATATTACTTTCGATCGAAGAGAAAGCATATTTCATAAAAAAAATATTCGAGTTAGTAAATCAAATAACACGATGGAGCCAACAATGCAATATCACAGAATCATGACACTATAAATATTCACAACAAGCAAATAGCAAAAACGAATCTGCCTGTAATAGCGATCGATCAAACGCTGACTGATACATTAAACTTAAATAAACTTAAATTTCACGCTTACATCTTACTTTCTAATGATCGAACGGCGGAAAATCGTACTGATTCGACGTAAATATTTTGACATCGAAGAATCGTATGACGAAACAATCGCTTTCGTATCTGAGGGGAATGTTAGAAAACTTAATATCTTCAGACGTTTGATGGATCGGTCTCAGGGGTGCTGGATGGAACGGTCGGAGTCCGAACGGTAGCGATTCGCTTGTACTATACAAAGGAGTTTAGAGACCAGTTCTCACTTGGGACTTCGATAAGATTGGCGGCGGTATGGTTAAAAGCTATACGGGCGCTTTGTATTGAGGTACTATTACTTACAGACTATGTATTGTTTAGAGATCCCAAGTGTATTGTAAAGGTAATGTTGTTATTTTTTTATTTGTTTCGATATCTTCTTTAGAATTTATTAAATTTTTAACTAAGTATCCAAACTTATTACTGTGCCCAGAGTATCCCTACATCTGTACTTTGGAAGATCTAAAAAACACCACAGATGCCGCTATTAACGTGGCAACCTACTGGTCTCAAAAACTTTGAGAAAAAGAAAACAATCAATTCGAGAAGAAGAAGAAGAACTTAGTAGTGAAATCAAAATCATAACGTTGGTTTGGTTTGTAACGTTCTCAGCTCCAAACGATCCGGAATGGTTCTCAATCTTGTTTCAAAAAAATTAGTCTTACTTACCTACGTTTAATAATCAAGTCTAATCCATCTTCTTGTCTTTGCATAGAAAAAGCGTTTTAATTTTATGCTGCCGTCGATAGAATCTAAAATTTTGACTGGCCTGTTGATCTAGTAGTTAGTGGCCCTGACTGCTATGCCGGAGGTCGTGGGTTCGATTCCCACCCAGGACAAACGTTTGTGTGACGAGCACCATCATTTGTTCTGCATCTGGGTGTAATTTATCTACAATACGTATGTATTTAAAAATATATAAGTATGTTTATGAGTTGTCTAGTACCCATAACACAAGCTCGGCTTAGCTTGGAAATAGACAGCGTTGTGTGTGAAAAAAAATCTACTTTTCGTAAATTAAATCGTATTTTCTATTTGTTTTAGCAGTGCTCACTTTAAAAACGAAACTGTTGAACAAAATTCTCTTTCGAATCCGCGTTGTTTCATTGCATCAGTACCGACTATACATCCGCAAAAAGGATCTCTCGCCACTACCTTAGAATGACTAATGATGCTGTGGACTGTGCAGAGCGGATTCCGAAATTTACCCTTCGTGATTTATAGTGACAATTCAAATAATTTCAGTATTTAAAACTACATTAGTGGGAGTTTTAATATGATCTACGCTGAAGTACTTAAAAGCTCCTTTGTGTCCAGCCTAAATCAAAATTGTCGAACAAAACCTCCTCTTTACCATGTGTAGATAGACCAAGCGACCGACCGAATGGAAACTGCTGATGGGTATCGCACGTTTGCTCGCATTCTGCTGGGTACAAGCCAAGCAAACGAAGGTGAACAAATGTAAACACACTAACAAATCAGTCAAAGGTTATGTGAGACTGTCACCAAAGGCCCCAGGATAAAGGCAAGGAATGGAAAGGTAGGTTTTTAGTCAGTAAAAGTCTGACACTATTTCCCGCCCCACCCAAGGGCGGGATTTGTCATTGGATGATTTTACCTAGGTTAAAAAAAAAAAAAAAAAAAAAAAAAAAACTAACAAATCAGTGTGTAAAGTCCCTTTGACTAACTTAGTGTTTGCTTTGTTTGCTTCATAATGCACGTCGTATACATACACAAACAAAAGTGACTCGCGCCATTATAATCAGAATTATTAGTGATGTTCTAAATTGCAGTACGAATTCTGAAAATTATGCTTTGTGATTTACAGTACCTATTCGAAAATGGGTCTAATTTTGTGATTTTGCTAAAACTAAGCAGCAATTAGATCCTCTGAACACTACTTTATCTTAGCAAAATGTCAAAGCAAACTCGTTCTCCTTCTAATATCAGGTATGGACAAAGCGAACGAATGCTAACGTACGGGAATCGCCTTCTGCCGAGCTGAAACCAAGTGAATGAATGTGAGAATACCAGCAAGTACGCAGTATATCTCGCCTGTAACCGTTGGTTCGCTTGTTTATTCGTTTAGTCTGTTCGGGTATACAGGTTGCGCCAGTATACATTGTTACCAATGCACCAGTACCAACTCTAAATCCGTAAAAAACTTTTATCGCCTAGATAATGATAATATGAACAATGCAATTCGAATGCTGAAAATACCTAATATCTAAACATCTTTATCATTTACTTTCAGCACCTAATTATTCAAATAATTCTTCTCTCATGCACTCGGATTTTCGTTACAGAGCATGCGGACAAAAGGGAATCGCCGACATATACCGCACACTCACTTACCTTCTACTTGTAAGTACGTAAATTACTAAGCGAACGAAGGCGAATGAACGCTTTCAGAAAAGAAAAGAAACGCTGATTCCTACTTCGAATCAGGGATACAGACTAAGCGAACAAGGAACGAACGCTATTTGTTTCTTGTTCGCCTAGTCTGTACCCGGCACAATTCACGTTGTTTCGTTGCATCAGTACCTACTACACATCCGCAAAAAGCGACGCTCACCACTGCCTCGGAATGACTAATGATCCTGTAGACTGTGCAGCGCGGATTCCGAAAAATATCTCGCACTCGTACCCGTAAACAATGACGATTAAAATACGTATAATTGGATAAAATGTTCAAAGACGCCGTTGATTTTAGAAAAACTGTCCGATTTTTTTTTTTTGTTTTTGGGGTTTTTACTTGTTTTGGTGTGGAGCAATCACTTTATGAGACCATAGTCGGTTTTCATATAAGTTACAGTTTGCTTTGAAGAAAACTGGCTTTTTTATATTTAGTTAATTGCTGTTTTAAATGCTTCTGGAGGCATTATGCCAACTGCTTTTAACAGTTATAGAGTTTAGTACATTTTTTAGCTTGATTCAAAGTCGACTTATAGATGCTGCCAATCTTCTCGGTCCGGTCCTGGGGCATGCGAAACAGTACTTCAACGCCTAAATGTATTTGATTTCGTATATTTATATAGATTTAAGTACGTAGGTTAGTTGTAAATACTCGTATGTTGTTAAAATTTAATTCATTTATACAGTAGATACATATATTTTATTCTTCTTCTTCTTCTTCTTCTTCTTCTTATCGTATCGATGGTTTTCTTTTCCCTCAGACTTTTTGGGCCCAGTAGGTTACCACGTTTACAGCGGCCTCAGTGGCATTTTTGAGGTCCTCCAAAGTGCAGGTGTAGGGACACTTTGGGCACTCCAGTAAGTGGGCCATCGTCTGTTCAGGAGCACCACACTAATATATTTTATTAGAAGCCAAATATATTAGTACCTAATTGTAGATACCTTCATAGAACTAATAAAAACATCTAGAACGAATAAATATTTAATTCTGTAGTTAGGTTAAATACTTCAGAGTATCTCATGATATTTAAATTGTTATAAGGTTTTTGCAATTTGCAGTTCCTTAACTATCGGATAAAAAGGTAAAATAGTACATTATGATACAAGTGTGTAATGTAGGAGGTTACCGTCGAGGCGGTATTAAGACCCGAACCTTGGCGAGGGTCTTAAGAGAGCCAAGAACGGTAACATTCATTACTCACGTGTATCATACGACGTTTTTCAATACACTTGTGAAGAAAAATAATTAAGTTAACTAATATTACAACAGTAAAACCTAGTAAAATTTTTCATAACATGGCGGTAAAAAAATTAAATCTGTTGCCTATGAGCACGCGCTAGGCTATGGCTATATGGTGTTTTGATCATATTGCCTAGTCGTCATTTGTTTTCTTGTGTGAAAAGTTTTTACGTTAATGTCATTCGTAGTGACAATAGAATATGGATGTAACATTTTAAAATGTAGTATTTGATTTTATTTTATTAATACAGACCATGAATTTCACTCGAATAAATTATGCCAAAAACCGCGCGCGTCTTTAAATGACGACCATAGACCACAAACAATTTTTATTTTTTCGTATTCAAAATTTGTTTTGCGAACAAAGAGGTTGAACAAAAAGGTTATAGCTACATTACAGCACTAGTGCGTAATGATAATCAAAATGTCACAGTTTGGTAACAGGTGCCATTATATACCTAAGTGTAGTGCAATAAAAGTCACTTTCTGAGCAAGTGTATTGAAAAAAATATATACTTATTAACACTAACGACCCGTATGTGTTTTTTTATTGATATAAACTAATATTTGACTACGATCCCACCTGATTGTAAGCAGTGATGGAATCGTTGATGGTGCGGTGCCCTAGTCTATTAAGAATCTATTCACTTTAACCTTGAAGACACATAAATTATAATCAAACGGGAAGACCAGCAGGCAAATTGTTATAGTGTAGTATTTACACAATTGTACTCAATAAAACCATTTACATAAATCTCTCGATTGAGACTTCGTCATACAAGTTAAACTATCATGACAGTCGACCTTGAATGCACAGTAACCGATTTTTGGGACTCAAAGTAAAGGCTGCGCGTAACTTTACCGCGTACTATGAGCTCCTTCATTTTACTTTTTTTTTTAATAGATATATACTAGTGCTAGACTGCAATCCCACCTGATGGTGAGTAGTGATACAATCCTTGATGGTGAGATGTACTAGTTTATTAAGAGCCTGTTCACTCCAGCTTTGAGGACACCTAAATTAAAATCGAATGGGAAAATTGCAGCAGGCAAATTGTTCCAGTCCTTCGATGTACACGGTTTAAACGACGAGGCAAAACGCTTAGTCCGGATCGTAGAAGATTCAACAACGTAAGGGTTGATATACGCCATACGGTTGTCCGATAGTAAAAATGAGATGGCGGAATCAAGTCACGCAATTCGCGCACGCTCTCCAAAATGCATCCTGTAAAATACCGAAAGGCTAGGTACTCCATGCTTGTGCTCATAGATATAAGAAGGTATGTTTACTTTTTATAATTCTATGCCTGTGCTCTGGCTTTGTAGATTGGACTTAAAAGTACCTAAGTAAAATTGAAATTAAACTTGTTAGGTTTTTAAGTTACCAACACCTGTCAAGCAAAACTAAATGTACCTACAATCCAGTCACGTCAACAATCAAGTCATCACACAACAGCTGAAGAAACCAGAACAAAAATCCAGCTCCAAATCACATTCACACAAAGACTAGGACGTAGGTAGGTAAGTATAAGCCGATCCTTTTGCACCAGCCAAGAAAAATAGTAGAAAAACCATTAATATCTGTCACTGTTGCCTTGTTAAATGCATACAATACTTGGAGCTTTTTAAAAGGCTCACAATGGGGACTTGGCTAAATTAAAAGTTTTTCGATACAGACGCTCGCGACATTGCACGGAACTGTGTCGGTAATTATTGTACGTTACTTGGTACCGTCGGCAGATTAAAATTGAAGGTTTTTATTTTTATAATCGCATGTTTAATAGAAAACAGAACTAACTCATAAAAGAGGGTATTTCAAAATTGAACCGTATTATTGAACCATAATTTTTCCTTTTTTTTGAGTTAGGCCTTTTTCTAAGCATGCGATTATGTCATTGTTTTGCAACGTTTTCTGTTAGCTGTTTAGTTGTAGCAATTTTTTTTCTATGTTAATGCTAGATTATCACTATAAACACCATTAAATTTTGGTCATTTTAATCCCGTGGAGGGTCGATCTGGTACATGAAACACTATCGATTTGTAAAGATAAAATTAAAAAATAAAGTACTTTTTTTAAACTCTTTAAAATCTTCATAATTAGAAAAAAAAAACTCGATATTGAATCTAGCGAAACTCGGGATGAACGTATAGAGGTATGCGGAACAAAGAGTAAAGTCCTGCTAACCTACCTTAATACCTAAAGGAGGATCCCAGACGGGTGTAATGTCTGATGGGCTATTGCCCGATAGATGATTTCGGGCTATTCTATTTGTTCAAATCGCTCGGAGAATGTTACTTGCGCGATGCAAGATTGGTTCTTTTTTGACGACATAGATGTCGCTACAAACGTTAACAATCTATATAAATATAAAAGAAAGTCGTGTTAGTTAAACTATTTATAACTCAAGAACAGCTGAACCGATTTGACTGAAAATTGGTGGGAAGGTAGTTTAGAACCAGGGGATGAACATAAATAGGATAATTTTTATCCCGTTAAATAAAAAAAAAAAGAAATCCAATACTTATATAGGGTAGGTATAGGTAGGTATAGGGGAAAATAGTGTAGATTAGAGTAAAGCGGGAGCGAAGCCGCGGGTAAAAGCTAGTTGTTTTAATAAAAACATGGACTTTGAACAAAGATAAAAATTAACTTTTCATTAGAACAAAATATTTACTGCATTCTAAGAAACCTTATAACATCATTATAATATAAATAGACCTATAAAAGACATGCAATTTACTTGTCATCAATATGTATTTACCGTGTTAAATTAAATAGATATGTATATAACCAAGTTCTTTGAAACAGAAAATTGTTGCTAGATGCGCTCACATTCGTATACAAAAACAATCTGATATGTGGATATATTTTTAGATACATCATCATCATCATCATCATCAGCCTTTTAATGTTCCCACTGCTGGGACTCAGGCCTCCACTCAAAGAGAGAAATGGGCCGTAATACACCACGCGGGCCCAGTGCGGGTTGGTGAATGTCACATGTCTTCGAATTTTTGGTTCTAGGACATGTCGGTTTCCTCACGATGTTTTCTTTCACCGTTTTGAGAGTAGTGGTGAGGTTTAGTTACATAATAATTGTAAATAAGAAAAACCTATACCTTGGTTCATTGTACATAATTATAAGAATGGTATAAATGTAAACCAATGACCTGAAGAAGGTTGTAGGAATCTGATGATTGCGATATGTGCAGAAACGCGTCGCTTTCAATGTCGAGACTTGAGGGAGGCTTATGGCCAACAGTGGACGTCTTTTGACTGAAATTATGATGATTATAAAATAAAATCGCTTTCGTTGACTGCCTTTTTATTCACTAACTCCAATACTACATAATAGATTTTAATGCGATTTTCACAAGCAGAATTAGTAGTTGAAGGCGTATAAATTTGTGTCCATGCAAAGCCAGGGCAAGTTACTAGTTCTGCTAAGTCAAGCAAAGGTTAAATTTACGGTTTTAAGTTCGATATTCCTTGTATAAAATATTGCTCTATTGAAATGGAGACTTGTCAAATGTAGATATGCTTAATTTGTTCTTTCTCGCTCTACCAATAGCTGGAGAAGTTATTTAATAATTTCCCGTACAGAGTAAAAGACTTATGGTGTCAAGTATGTCAATATTTAAATTCTAATTATTCCAAAAAATATAACTTGTATCTGACACACTAGCTGCTACCAGCGACTTTAACCACATTCAAATAAAAAAAAATCTAAAGGAATATACTTCCAGGATAAGAAGTACTGTATAGTACGTGGCAAATAAGTTGAACCATCTACCATGACTTTACGCAGCCCCTCACCTCGACTGAAACCCGAAAATCGGTTATAATCCTCGTCATACAAGTTGAACCATCATGACGCTACCTTAAGACCTTGAATGCGCAGTAACCGATTTTCGGATCTCAATTGAAGGGGAAAGCTGTGTGTAAACTAAGCAAAAGGGTTCAACTTATTTGCCGCGTACTATAAGCTCCTTCATTTTACTTAAATTCGATCAGTCACTTGAATGTGAAAAAGTTATTTTTTCAATTATACAAACATACACTCAAACTTACGCTTTTATAATATATTAGTATAGTTTTTCCAAAATTTGTTTTGAGTAGTTGTCATAATTATGTCACTGTCACCATCTGTCATGCCACTTTTTGTTTGCGTTTCGTAATTGCAAAATGAAGCATGAAGATATTAAACATGTTATTAATTTTCGTTCCGTTACACGTTTTAAAAATTTATTTGCTGTCTTAGTAAACTTATAATCTGTACTAAGCCTGGACTACTAATCTAAATTAAATTAACTGGTTTATAATTTCATGATTTTACTATAGTGTAAGCACAACTGGCAGGTGGACGAATAGTTAACCGCGTTATTTTTATTATTTGTTGTTAGTATTTATTATATTTTTATATTTATGCTCAGCCCTGGTTGTAGCAGTGATAGTAATACTTTTTATTCTTTAGATAGTGATGATGAAAGCTTCGTAAGCGTTCCCTCTCTTTCTGACACTCTTGTTTCATTATTTTCCGATGTCTCTGGGAACTTTAATGTAGTCCACATAAACGCCCAAAGTATTCCGGCCCACTTTGCTGATATGCTGGCCAGTTTTGACTGTAAGAATATTCATGCAATTCTTGTTTCAGAATCATGGTTAAAGCCTTCTCTGCCCTCTTCCTCATATTCTCTTCCAGGTTTCAAACTTGTAAGGAATGACCGCGCGGTGGTTGGTGGTGGCGGTGTGGCCATTTATCTTCGTGATTACATTCCTTTTTCTATAGTTAGTATGTCCGCTCAGCCACCCCCACCGAGTGCCGGTGAACATCTTTTCCTGGAAGTTGAACTGCATCATTCAAAAATTCTTCTTGGGGTCTACTACTGTCCTTCTCTTCGAATTAACTTCTTCTCTTCTTTTGAAAGTATTTTAGAAGCTTTAATTCCTTCTTACAGTCATAGCATCATAATGGGCGATTTTAATACATGTCTCTTTAAAAATGACTCTCGGTCTACTTCTCTACGCCATATTATTAATTCTACCAATCTCTCTATTCTCGATCTTGGTGCCACTCACCATTTTCCTAACTCTGTCCCCTCACTTCTTGATCTCATCTTCGTCTCGTCTCTTGATCACGTCGCTAAACATGGTCAATGTTCAGCCGACGCCTTTTCCTATCATGATTTAATTTTCACTTCCTATAAAATTCGACCACCTAAGCATAAGTCCAAAACTCTTCTGCTTCGCAATTTTGATGGCATGGACATTGATTGTCTTCGTGAGGAAGTTAGTAACATTGACTGGACGCCTTTGGTATCAGCCTCATCCGTCGACGAACAAGTTGAGGTCCTGACTTCTACTCTTACTCAGCTTTACGACAAACATGCACCTATTAGGGCTGTGAGAGTGAAACATCTCCCAGCGCCGTAGCTGACTGATGAAATTAAACTTTTGTTACGCAAAAAAGCAGCTGCGAAGTTTAAGTTCAAAATTCGACCTAATGACTATAACAGGGAAAAATATGTCTCAATTAGGAATCACTGCAGCAAGGTGTGTAGGAATGCAAACCGCCAATATATCCACAGTTCAGTACAGAACGGTGATCCAGCTAAGGTCTGGAATTTTCTCAAATCGCTAGGTATCGGAAAAAAGTCTCATGACACAATTCCTAAAGACTTAGACTTCAATTTACTTAATAGTCATTTTTCTACTTCGCCTATATTGAATAGGGCCACCAAAGCTACTACTCTAAGTCATCTTTCAAACCTTCCGACACCTGATTATTCTCCATTTGTCTTAAGTCAGTTTACTGCTTGTGATGTTAAAAAGAGTATTTTATCGATTACATCCAACGCTGTTGGTAGTGACTGTATCAGCCGTAAGATGATAATTCCTATCCTTGATAACATTCTCCCTGTCATCCTTTACATCCTCAACTTCTCTGTTTCTAGTGGTGTCTTTCCAACAAATTGGAAAGATGCCCTAGTTATCCCTTTACCTAAAAAATCTCATCCCGAATCTTTCTCCGACTATCGTCCCATTTCTATTCTTCCTTTCCTATCCAAAGTCCTTGAAAAGCTTGTACATCAGCAACTTAGCTCTTTCCTTTCCAAGCATAATCTGCTAAATCCCTTTCAATCCGGTTTTCGGCCTGGACACAGCACTACCTCAGCACTTGTGCATATCACGGACGATATTAGGTCTGGCATGGAGATGGGAAAGTTAACAGTACTTGCTCTGCTTGACTTTAGCAATGCTTTTAATACAGTTGATTTTGACATCTTGCTCGGAATCCTACGCTCTTTTAACATATCTCCATCGGTAATTGACTGGTTTCATAGTTACCTGTTTGGTCGCCGGCAGCGTATTTGCATTGATGAATCTTTCTCATCTTGGTGCGACACCTCTGCCGGTGTACCACAGGGTGGCGTTTTATCCCCTTTACTTTTCGCACTTTTCATTAACGCTATCACTCAACGACTATCTTCTTTCTACCACCTGTATGCTGATGATCTCCAAATATACACCCAATCCTCTCTTGGAGAGTTAACCGATGCCATTGAGACAATTAATATCGACCTAGCTCGAATAAGTGACTGGAGCGCTGAGTTTGGGCTGAAAATCAATCCCTCTAAGACCCAAGTGATTGTTGTCGGTAGTCCTCGTACGGTCTGTAAGATCGATTGGTCGACACTTCCCCAGATTTCTTTCAACAACACAATTATTCCTATAAGTCACACTGTCAAGAACTTGGGGATTTATATCGACAGCGGTCTTTCTTGGACTAAACAGCTGCAGGAGGTCAGTCGAAAGCTTTTTGCTTCGGCGGGGTCCCTGAGGCGCCTTCGTAATTTGCTTCCCATCAACACTAAGATTGCGATAGCACAATCTCTTCTTCTCCCAATCTTGGACTATGCTGATATCAGCTATCTTGATCTCACCCAAAACCAATTGGACAAGCTTGAGCGACTTCAAAATCTCTGTATCAGGTTTATATTTGGCTTGCGCAAGTATGACCACGTTTCCGAATTTCGTACTCAGCTCAAATGGCTTCCTATTCGCCTTCGCCGGAATGCTCATATACTTTCTTTGCTTTATAATGTGCTCTTTAATCCTTCTACTCCTTTTTATCTTAAAGAACGCTTTCAGTTCCTTTGTGACACACATTCTAGGTCCTTGAGATCATCGGAAGATCTGAAATTAAGTATTCGTATGCATTCCACATCCTTTTTTGACAAGTCGTTTACTGTTCAAGCAGCTCGTCTGTGGAATGCGTTACCCATTGAAGTAAGGCGTGCTCAAACGCTATCGGCCTTTAAAGCTATGGTGAAGGAACATTACCTCTCACTATAAAATTTCTTTATTTTCCTTTCTTAATTTTATATTTGATATTTATTAGTTTATTAATTGATATTGTATATATGTATTTTTATTATTATATGTATTTAATATTATTTATGATTTTTGTACACTGATCGCCCCAAATCAATCTCCTCTTGTTTCAGTCCATCCTAAGGTTGTCTGTAAGAGATTGCCCTGTGCGATAAGACCGCCCATTGTACACTTAGTTTTTGTAATATTTATCCTATGTTCATTATGAGGTGTACAATAAAGTATATAATAATAATAATAATAATAATATATTAGTATAATAGCTACCCAAGTTACGTCTTTCTGTTTTGCGGACCATACACCCTAGGTTGGTACGTCAGCTGACACTGGTTTGTAAAGACACATTTAAGCGGAAAAAAATCAAAATTAATGATATCGGTGGCAGCTACCAGGGCATAGTTGAATACTCTTCTATAGTTCCACCGACTTCCAACGACTTCCAATAGGTACGTAAGGTTTGCGAGTTTCCCTGTCCTTGCTATTTTAGTTCTGACTACGTAATTGGTAGAAAAACTTTACGTTTTCAAAGAGTTTTGGTGAACAATGGTATGAAAAAAAGTTAAGGTTACGTTCGTACAAGGTGAAGTGAAGGGTGAGTGAAATTGATGAGTACCTGGCAGGTGGAGATTATTTTGCTAATAAAATACAACGTATTGTATTTATATATAATACGTCGCAAATAAATTGCCTAAAAAGCCTACTTAGCTCCTTGAACACTTAAGCATTTTCAATCGTCCTAGTATGATATGAGCATCCAATAACAAATCCCGCCCTTGGGTGGAGCAGGAAATAGTGTCAGACTCTTACTGACTAAAAACCTACACTGTTCCTTCCATGCCTTAGTTCCTGCGCCCTGGTAATCCAGTCTAGATTATCCGTACATTACTGGTACAATGATTAGTTTAAAAAAAGCTTCTAAATCCAGTCAGGATTGCCCGTACATCCCGCAATGCTCTAGCCGGTATAATATTTTTCAATACACTTACTCGAAAACCCTCTCTTATCCCACTGCGTTTTGGCATGCACTAATGCAGAAAAAAGTTTTCCTGCACTAGTGTGGAAAAGTGCGCGTGCTCGCCCCCGCCACAACTTAATTGTAATAAAATTGTTTATCGTATCTGGCTGGGCATGAGTCGTAAGTGTATTGAAAAACGTCATCTGACACACGCAAATGTTATCACTGCAGCCCTCGGCTACATAACACACTCGCCTACGACTCGTGCGAATTCCGCCTTGGTCGCAATGACAAACTTTCTGCACTTGAATCAAAATGTACTAAAATAATTCTCGTTTAGTGAAGTATTTATGAGTACTTACCTCTTTATGCTGGTGTGTCTAATTGTATGTGTTTTTTATATTATCAGACATTTTTTTTCCACAACTATCACACAACACCGTCTAAACCCAAGCTAAGCAGACACCAGGTGGTTATGGGTACCAGACAGCTGATAAACATACTTATATATTTCTAAATACATACATATTATAGATAAATAACACCCAGACACAGAACAGTTGATCGTGCTCATCACAAAAACATTTGTCCTGGGTGGGAATCGAACCCACGACCTCCGGCATAGCAGTCAGGGCCACTAACCACTAGACCAATAGGCCAGTCAAAAATATTATAAATATTACCTATTTGAAATTGAATGCTGATATTCACTACACAAAGTCAGTTTCGGTTGACACCATACACACATTTGTCTATTTACAGATACATATCTGTATATGGCATAAACTAACAAAAAAACGAACCCTAGGTGCTTGTATACAAATAAATACGTGTTCATATAATTATATAGGCGAATTTACATTCTTGGTAGGTACTTACCCACCCCGTTCACTTGTTCAAAATTGTTATTAATGTACTCACAATATTTTTTCTCCTACCATTTACCTCAATCAGCACACAAATAATTCACAAAACACCAGCCTATCCCATCACACGACCTGGATACCGGATAGCACCTTGATTGACTTATCATTTCAATCTTCCTGCCTACCACGAAAACACGAAACGATATGATTTAACTAACGAAATCAACACTAACTCAACATACACTACACATTGTGCTTTTTATTCAAGTTTATTCGTAAGTTTAATATTTTAAACGCGTAATGTATGATGAATTATTAAAGATGTCGAAGGAGTTGAAGGGTTTCTGGCCAAGGAGTTAACGCGGGGGCGCTTGCCTTCGCATCATCAGTTGATAACATCTCCAGACAGCCGCTGTGACGTCGAGACCTGATCTCCCGTCAATGTTTTGACGTGGGATCCTGTACCTAAGTGTAAGTACTACAGTGTGTATGTAGGTAGATGTGTAAGTGTTCTTTGTCGAGAAACGAGTATTGAAGTTTTGGTCTTATTTTGCAAGTAGAACGTTTATGTGGCAGGTTTCGTTTAAGTTTTTATGCACACATTAAAATTGTCAAATGATTCAACTAATGAGCAAAGCGACATCCCCAAGGCACATTACATCTGCATTAGTCGTGACATTTGAAAACCTTCAAAATCGTGATAGTAATGACATTGCAAACTTAGATACAAGACAATAGGTAATATTTTTGCATATCAATTTATAGTACCTAGACGAAACTGTCTAGACCAGATGACAATATCTAATTAACGTATCGAATCAAATATCGTTACAATATGACAGAGAAAACGAACAAACATAATTCACAAAAAGCTCCTGCTGCTAAAATAAAACAAAACACAGTCGAAGAAAACAAAATTCAATTCCATCCCCAATTCCATCAAACGAACCCAAAGAAATTGCATATCGATCTTGAAATTTTAATTACTCTAACAGTAAGGCAATCAGACGAAGCCCTGTGACCCATTTTAAAAGTTTGATACGTACCCAAGCAATGAGGGGAGTGATAAATGAATAACATCAATCAGAAGAATAAGTGTTGCAAATTTTCGTCTGGCAACTTATCGTGGAGTAAGGTCCGACTTGTTTTAAACGATAAAAGTGATCGAGTATGTTGTTCTGTATTATCTGTGGTAAGGCTATAATTTTGGCGGGATGCAGTGTGTATATAAGAAGAGGTTTGATGTGATGCGTGTGGGTGGTGTTCATTGTTTTAACGGTATTTAATTATCAGGTTTAAAAAGTTTTAAAAATAATATTTTAAGATACAAACAGGAAGATTTTGAAACGTTCAATGTAATTTTACGACCTGAATATGTTTCTTAAGAATTTGAAGAAATCGAGGTAGGCCTTAGTCCAGCAATGGGATAACACGGGTAAGATAATAATTATAGTATAAAAAACATTTTAGGCCACAATGGAAAAAGGTTACTGATAATGGGAGAGAGCAGAAACTTTGCATTGAAATGCTGCACGATTACACAAACTGAAGTAAGTGCAAAGACTGAAGTAAGTATTTATAGTAAGCGCTGTATCAAAATCTGTCTTCATTCTGCTATCAAATTCTTTCCTGACATTAAATGAATGACATTACTACCAAGATCTTTAGAATAAAAAGCAAATTGATATGATAGATTCGGTATTTTATGAAAGTGCCCAGACACTTCAAAATGATATATCTATCAAACAAATAAAGGAATCATATTGATATAACTGTTTCAGTTACTCCAACCCTATATTTGATATTGCGTCTTCACTTCAGTAGATGCTTACATTTCGTAGAAACTTTTAAGTGAAACGTTGATTCCAAAGTGGATCGAAGATCCGAGCTGACGGCAGAGCGATTGTTTTGAAGAGGGGCGCTGAACTAGTTAAGAAGATAAAATTGCATTGATGTGGAGGAAATAAAATTAATGGAGATGGAAGGAATATGAATTCTGTAAATCCTTTGCTAGACCAAGTTACTTTAATTCTTTTTAAGATCTCATTTCATTTTGAAACTGCGTTTTAGAATGGGTGTTAATTAAACAGATTTCTTTTTAATGGCATTATTCGCTTCTAAACATTTACATTGTCTTTTAAATAACTAAGTCAGCCACAATTTTCCAACATCTGAATGTTACTAGCTATTTTCTTTGTAAGCTAGTATCTGGCAGGTTATAAAAATAACCACAAGGGCCTTCTAACCTAACCTGTCCGTGTCGGAGTACCCTATAATACCGAGCTCGCTTTTGGACCCTTCGCGCTGAAACTGCTGACGGGAGTTGGATGAAATTTACACGGTGCATGGGTATCTAGACCATGTTTTGGAATAACACATAAAACACTTTTTATCCCGAGAATTGTTTCCTTAGGATAATTTTCTACTATCAGGCAGGCGAAGCCGCTGGTAATGGCTAGTTAGGTACTAAAGCACAAAATAGGTTGGAAAAATATACAACCTTAACCATGCATAAATAACTGGTAAAAACGCCCAACTGGTATCTTTTTAGAAATTTGTTTTTTTTACAGCTTCAAGGGATCAGACTTGATTATATGTTTTTAATTTTAACTTGATACTTCCACGCGTTCTCGAGATAAAGGGTCTTAACAGACAGACAGACGGACAAACAACAAAGTGATCTTATAAAGGTTCCGTTTTTTCTTTTGAGATACGGAATCTTAAAAAATTAACCGGAGCTTCCTGACTTTACACCAACATCCCTAAGCCACGGGATTTTATTCCTTTTCAAAAAAATCCTTTTAAAAGTAGATAAACTATTCAAACCCTTTCCTGAACGTGTACTAATCAAACACGTGAGATAAGACGAATTAGGCGTGATACCCGTCTCGTGTCCACGAGGGGTACACAAGGTGTGCTCATCAATAATGTGTTATCTACCGAACAACTGGTGGCTGGCTACTGTGGACACGGTGGCAGTAGAGAAGTGGACACTTCCGACTATCTATAGAGATGTTTGTGACATAGATATTTATTATTTATGAATTAAAGGAATTATAAGAAAGGTAATATTGGATTAGGAAATAAAGCATGATTAAATTTTAAATCTATACTAATATTAAGCTGAAGGGTTTGAACAGGAACAAAAAAAAAATTTCACGTTGAACCAGTAATTCCTGAGATTATTCAGGAACTACTGGCTTGATGTGAAGGATTCTTTCTGTGTTTAATCACCCATTTCGATGGCCCCACCGAATAAACGTGCAAGAGCACTTACACGATATTTTTTTTTTTGCATTTTTCGTTTCTTTTGCCTATCTTACACCTATTTAATTTTTTTTTATGAATTTTAGACCCAAAACACGCGTATTATAATAGTTTGTTTTTTTATTCTAGGGAAATAATTAATTTAAAAGTTATAGGAATAATAGTTTATGCTGTTATTACATGCTTTTTGAGTCGCCAAGTACACAAGAATAAACATGTTAAAACTTACAGACGTTTAAGAAGATTTTTAATTGTTTTCGAATTTGGGCAATGTCTTCTTACACGTTTATTCGTGTAGAAATGTATGCAAACTTTATTACTAATGTTTTATTACACAAAATGGAAGTATTATTATAAATTTGTTAGATAGTGTTAATTTAAAGCACAGCTGACTATTCATCTGTGTATTATATTTAAGTGATTTGAATGCAGTTTTTAATGACATAAAAAACTAAGGTTTGGGTTTGTTCTACTTTTTTTTTATAGTTGATCGGTTCGCGCTTGACCGCTATCACACCTGATGAAAAGCGACGATGCGGTCGACGATGGAGCGCACTTACCTAGAAGTAACCTATTCACTCTTGACTTAAAGATTCCCGGGTTGTAGCCATGAGGAAACACAGACTCCGGCAGGGAATTCCACTCCTTAGCTGTATTCACAATGAATGTGTTCCCAAAACACTTTGTGCATATAGGTGGGATGTCCACCATGTGTCCACCAGTGGCGCAACGCCGTACGTCTGGTAATCCGATGATGGAATGGGCTAGGCGGAATTAGGCTATGCAATTCCGACGCACACTGCCCGAAATGTAACCGGTAGAAAACCGACAGGCTAGCAACTTGGCGTCGATGTTCAAGACTTTGAAGTCTCGGCTCGACGAGTGCATCATTGCCAATGATCCTCTTGGCTCGCCTCTCAATAGTCTCAAGCGCATCAAGCTGGTAACGGGCAGATCCGTCCTAAAGATGAGATCAGTACTCCATACACGATCGAACTTGCGCTTGATAGAGTTTGAGCAGCTGTTACGGCGTGAAGTACTGTTTGACCTTTGTGAGGATTGCAGTCAGTTGAGCCTTTGCTTCGATGTATGGCCCAAAGTTGAGAGTGGACGTCAACGTTACACCAAGAAGATTAAGATGGTAGGTTATCGGCTCGGTTACACCCCGGAAAGCTGGAGCAGGGCTGAATTGACTCCTTTTAGCGGAAAATAGACACGCCTGGGTCTTAGCAGCATTGAACCTGACCAAATTGGCATCGCCCCATTCAGAGACTGCCTCCAAGGACAAATTCAAGCGCTCAACCATAGCCTCTCGAAGAGACTGCATCTGTGACCCACTAGCTCGTGCGCTGGATATGTAACTCTCAGCAACAATGCTGTCGTCTGCATACCCAAAGGCACCGAGTTTAAGCAGATCGTTTATGAGCAGCAAGAACAATGTTGCCGAGAGTACCTACTGACCTCTGAGGGACCCCGGCATTAATGGTCATTTGACCAGATGAGCAGCCATCGATGATCACTCGGGTGGACCAATTCCTCAGGAAGTCTACGATCCAAGCACACAATCCAGCAGGTATACCGAAAGAAGGAAGCTTACTAATCAGGCTTTCGTGCCAGACCCTATCGAAAATCTTCGAGGTGTCAATGGAAAAGGCAAGCGCTTTCCCGTGCTTCTCGATGGCCTCACTCCAGATGTGGATGGCATACGCTAGAAGATCACCAGTTGACCGATTTCGGCGAAATCCTTTTTATCTTTACAAATCGATAGTGTTTCATGTACCGAATCGACCCTCCGCGGGATTAAAACGAACAAAATTTAACGGTGGATACACTCCCGATCAAATGCTTCCAAGTAAAACCAATGACACAAAATGATTTTATGGATTTAAAGAGGAGATTATAGGGAAAAAACACAAATGGTGATAAAACTGGAGCAAAATAAAAGAAGTAAACTTCTAGTAAATTTACTTCAGATATAGTTTGGAAGACGAATTACGAGAGATGCAAATCTTATGAACTAACTCAAGAATGAGGCGGGGAGAACCTACAGAAGATGTTGAAAGCCTAAAACTAGCGTACACTGGCATGTTACCTATATCACTTCCGTTATTGAAGGATTTGATAAGTCTTTGTGATTCAGGAGCAATACCAAACCATTATCAAAGTTTTTATAAAAATCTACTACCATTAGATAACTCCATCTCGGTCGCCAATGACAGTGAGGGGGAGGACTACTGTTTCTAATATTGCAATTTGTTTTTTTTTTTTAATCAATAAGATTAGTACTTTGTGTTCACATGGATAAATAGCATGATTATATTTTGTATTCTATATAATATCTGTATTTTATTTCAACCTTTTTAATTATTTATTTACCATGCATTAACAAAGATGTATTACATAAACGAAAACTGATCTTATTAACTCTGATATAAGTGTATTCGATCTTTCCAATCATATGATAGCAGAACAATGTACTGTAAACAAGCGTGTAAATAGTTATAGCTGGGTTCAAAAATATACTTGATTTACGGAGAATAATAGTGTAACCTTAAGTACATTTTATTCATTGTGTATTATTACACGAATAAACGTGTAATGACATATTACTGTAACCTAGTTATGCGTATTTCACAAGAGTAAAAACATTAAGTAGTTTTTCATGAATTTCTTGAAACTCGCTGATTTTTTTAAAGAAGTAAATATACAAATCTATAGTTTATTTTTTTACCTTTATTTTGATTATACATTGTTTATATCTATTTACAATGAAATTAGCGTTATTGAAGTTTAAACGTTTTTATTTTTTACTGAAAAGTTGTCACTTTTCTCTTACACGTTTATTCGGTGTGGCCATCGATTTATCGAGGAAGACTATAGGGTACATAAGATTACGCTGCAATCTACGGGAGCAGACCAGTAACTGAAGATGCTGGTGAAACCGCGAGGGATGGCTAATATAGAATAATATTATTGTTGAATGCTGTATGAATGTTCGAAAATTAATGTGTACTAAGCATTGTTGAGGGCGGAAAGTTAAGAGTTTTGTGCTTTTCTTTATTGAATATATTCCCAGAAGTACTTATTTATATAAAACTTAAGCCACCTACCGGCTTGACAGCCGTCCTAAAATTCATCTGACTTAAAATACAATCCATTTCTTTTTTAATCAAATTCAAAAACCTATTCTATATTTACACAATCTTTAAAAATTATAATTGTCTCTCCAGTCCGTAAGTCAATACCTAGAAGCTATTTTTCATGCAATCTCTTACAATATAACGGTATTATAAACTTATTGTCCCAAAACTATACTCAAAAGGATTTAGTAGTACCATATAGATACCATTGATGATAAGACACACTACTATTATATTATTATCTCCGCCAGAAGACATCTGGATATAGGCTTCCTTCAAGCGACTTGCCTGAGCGAATCAGTAATGAAGATACCCGTAGGAGACCCAAGGCTACCGATATAACCTGAAAAATCGTCAGGTAAAAGTTACTTGGTCAAAGTTATCCAAACTTTAACTGTGAGATTGATTCAAAGAGTCAATACAGACCTGGAACGTTTCGCGTTCCAGGTGCTCTTTGGCAACTAAAAGAGCATGGATTGGTTTTAGTCAGTAAAAAATTGACAATAGCTATCGCTCCACCCAGAACGGGAGAAGACATTTGATGATTTCCCAACCTCAAAAAAAGGGTATCTAGACTTTAAATGTGGATATAAAGGACTAGTGATCTAACTTCAAGATAGAGATATCTGACACCAGATAAAGTTAGGCATTGAAGAAAACCTTTATTAATGGCACTTTAATACAAAAACGAACCGAAAAAGATGTCACATCCACTCACTAAATTTCTCACAGAAGTTCGACTCTAGATCGGGGACAGTATTAGGCAGCTATTAAAAAATAACCCTGTCAAAGGCTATTAATCAATGTTCGATAAGGCAGCTCAAAATAGGCGGTCTATGTTGTAAGGTAATTTATTTCATAAGTCCGAATGCTATTGAAAGACTAACTGAACCAGTATGTCCTGGCCTATCCATTACCTTCAAGAACCCCCTTTTACATTACATTTTCTATGAATGGGGGAAGGAGGGAGGGTCATCGATTCTGGTCGTTTTATATTAGCGATGGGCGATAGTAGTCGTTGTATTGACAACGTTCTATGGACAATGGGCAATAGTCTTATCTGAACATCACATGATTTTCTGTATACGTTCGTTTAATATAAAGTGAATCGGTACAGTATTAGGAACAACTTTGATTTTTGGATAACTCAGCAAGGGCAGTAGTTGAATTAAAAGAGGTATAGTATGCGGCAAATAAGTTGAACCATTTGTTATGGTTACGCGCAGCCCCCACTTCGAGTGTTGACACCCGAAAATTAAGTGGGGGACTGCGCTTAACCATAGAAAAAGTTCAACTTATTTGCCGCGAACTATAACCTCTTTTCTATTTTGAAATATCGCCACCTGAGTTCTACAGTACACCACATAAGTCAAAATCGGGAACATTTCTTTTTCTCACCCTAAGGTATTTTTTTTTTTGGAAATTTTGATATTAACTTCTTCCGCGCTGAAAAGAGCGAGAGTGAGTATCAGACTTTTACGGACTATAACCTACCCTTGTTCCTTCAGTCGCCTTTTGCGTTTCAGGGCCTCGGTGACTCATTTGAACAATACAGCAGCCATGGTTTCATATTACATATTTTTGCCTGGATGAGTAGCTGGTTCGCTACTTAGGACATAGATGTCGTTGTTTAGAAATGTTAAGTGCTGTTTTATAATACGTTCTAAAAATAAAGATACCGGTTATTCGACTCTCTTTTCCAACTACTTTTATTTTGAAAATTGTGCCCTTTGAGCTACTAGATACAACCATGTTTTTACACAACATTAAAAAAGTTTTTGCAAAGGTCGTTCAAGTTCGTCTCACGTTACGTCCTCGACATATTCAATAAATCTAGAATTAATTAAATTAATCAGAATATGTATTTGATGTTCTTTGTATGTAGGCACTAAATCGAGGTCACTTTCAAATTGAAAAATAATTAAACAAACCCAAATATGTATCAAACTTATCAATGTCAAAGTGCCAATCAAAATTCAATTGAATCTTGACCATATTTTTAATCAAATGTATGTAGTTCACGCTGATATTTAAATTTATTTAGTTTACGGATTGTGTCCTAATGCTTTTGTTGCCTCATCATTATTTCAGCTGAACGACGTTTATTTTTTATGTTAGGTAAAATCATCCAATGACAAATCTCGTCCTTGGGCGGAGCGGGAAATAGTGTCAGACTCTTACTGACTAAACTCTTCCTTTCAGAAGCTGACCCATGACCCAAGCAGGCTTCGACAGCTAGCAGGCTGGGCCTCTACGGTTTGCTAACAGCTCCTTGAGGCGCGCGGGAACAGTACGCGCCGTCGACGACTTGGGCCCGGTCCGGTCGGTTACCGGACGATCGGACAGTGTGCTACCCATTGCACGAGCTGAACGACGTTGGACATAGGCTTCCCCCAAATGTCGCCACAACGACTAGTATAACCTTCTTCTGTGCGTATCGCATACATCGCATTCCCGCGACCCTCACCAGGTCGCTGATCCACCTTGTAAAAATGTTTCCAACGCTGCGTTTCCTGGTACGCGATCACCAAATCAGAACATTTCGACCCCATTAACATCTCTTCTGTGAATGCCCTGCTCACCGCCAATTGCGTTCCTGTGCGTCTCGCACACATTGCATTCCAGTGACTCCTACCAAGTCATCGGTCCACCTTGTGGGAGGCCTTCCAACGCTGCGTGCTGCGTGATGTTTGTAAGTATGTACTGCACTGTAGGTATTTTCTGCATACAAAGCTGAGTCAACTGTACATAATTATTTAAAAAAAATATCAAAGTCAGCCCATTTTCTAGTAATTTTCTACTGTATATATATATTTTTTTTGTATATACACAAAAACTTAACATAGTAAACTGATTTGACAATACAAGTACAAAAGCGAGTTTAATTATTCAAAGTAACAGTTAGTTTTCTTTCAGCAAATCTTTCAAGTGTTAGGGAGAGGTCATATTCGAGAGATCCAGTGTACCTACGTCTAATATGAAAATAATTTATTTGCAAATTCGAATTATACATAAATATTAATAAATAGCAATATATAGTAAAAATATGACGTCAATTAAGAAAGGAGGTCCTCTTTAATTTAAAACAAAAAGACAATCAATGAAAAGAAAAATATTAACTTACCCATTTGGTACATATTTTTGAGCTACGTAACGCCACCTATTGTTAAAAAAATACAAGTCTGTTTATAGTAAGCCTGCTACGTAAACGTAAACATCGACTACGAGACGATTCTGTACTACATAATGAAGGGTACTGCCATCTGCCGTCGAGTAGCATGCATTACATAGTCACACAATTATGTATATAATTATAATATGTAGTTCAGGCTCCAGATGTTAGCGCCTGGGATCTGGTGTTTTTGAAGATTCTGAAGATAATATTTCAATCTATACTAATATTGCAAAGAGGAAAGATTTGTATATTTATTTGTCATGAATAAACTCAAAAGCCACTGGAACTCCGCATCGCTATCGACTGGAAGTGTGCCCAAAAGACTGGTAGCATTGCCACGTTGCGTGGCAATTCTTAATCTATGCCTGAGGTAAAAGCCAGCCACGTGGGTCACGTGAGTTGTACACTAGCGTGTTTTTATTTTTCTTATTTTAGTACTTATTTAATAAAATACAAATCAATTTTTAACAGATTAAGTTTGATCAACAACAAGCTTAAGCTAAAAAATAATTAAAGGCGTCTGCATCTTTTTGTTAAGGTGGGAAATCATCTAATGACTTCACCCGCTCTTGGTCGGAGCGGAAGATTGTGTCAAACTTTTACTGACCACACGTAGGTTCCTTCAGTTGCCATTTGCGTGTATCGTTAGGATCACGGGTTTCAAAATTCGACATATCGCACCAGTAGATTTCGGCCCTACTGGTCCCTGCGGTTTTGCTGACAGGAGACTGAGGTATCACATATACAAAAAAAAAAAAAAAAACATTTTATTCACATTTGTATTGTGCATTATTGCGTTTTGCTTTGCCAAAGCTTCAGCCAGTATTTATTAGGAAATACTTCTATTTTGAAATGAATAATTGAAAACATATAGGTAGATAACACAAGCTATTATTGATTTTCTATTTTTCGAATGCAGGTTGGTCTTGGTTATATCTTTACGTTCATTTATAGTGTTAACATACGCTCCAAGTTAGTACCTATGACGGTTTTGGTCCCCCGTACCAATGTCGTGGTCAATCCGTACCAAGGTAAAGCGTGACAGCATAATTGGTATTAATACACGCTTGAACTTGGTACGAGGAACCAAACGTACGCTGAATCACACTCGACCTTGGTACGGAAAGAACAAAACCTATCATACCAAATTCGAGTGTGCGTTAACACTATTACATGCACATATTTTCTGTGTGCGTGAGATATCTAATAGCTTATGCACACAATAAAAACTGTACACGTGAACCTATACATCTAACACCCGTATTTATAAAAAAGTAATTACTTATTGCCAAGTAATTTCTTATTAAATCAATACTTGAGGTTAGAAATCTTCATGAAAAATTAAATTTTTCGTAATTATAGAATATAAATTGTTACTTAAGTAGTTACTTTTACTCAAGTAATTAGTTTCACTTGTTTATAAATACCTAAGGGTGTAAGACTAATCTACCTCGATGCTTTACAATCTATTCAAAATATACCCTATACAAAAGAATTTGTTTAATTTTTGTTAAGTTTAGGTTTTAATCGTTGTTCAAAAACGCTAAATTTTAATTTATGTCTAACTGACCAATGACAATCTATAATCTTTAACTTCAAAGAGAACAGCTATTTATAGAGATCAGTCTGAGTGAAACTAAATTAATTGAGATAAGTCTTATTGAGTTTTCTTAGTTTTATTGGGGAACTATTTATCTATTATAAGAAACTTGTTTGGTGAAAAAGCGCTAGAGCAGAATGAAATTCAAATTTTCTTAAGTTATTTAAATAAAAAGGTTCTATTAATATTTTTACTTTACCACCAATTAATATACATCTTGAGACTCACCTACAAAATAAAAAAAATAAGAAATTTGAATTTCACAGTGTACATTAGAGCATTTTCCCTTTAAACTAGACAATACACAATTCAGGAAAATAAATACAGGGAAATAAATCAGTCATTGTTTTATTTTATTTATTGATGAAATATTTTATTATTGAAACAAAGTCATCACCGCCAGCCCACAGTAGTCCACTGCTGGGCACAGGCCTCTCCAATTGCACATCGAAGAGCTCAATCTCTGCCACTATCATCGTTAATTGAGGAATTGCTGCTAATGAAATTCTGAAACATAAACTATTAAAAACACACACACACACAATGCACATACCTACATAGGGCCCAAACACAAAACTGCGATTCGACGTCGCATCGTAAAAATCTGCGATCTCGCACGACGCATCGCAGAAACTTGCGAGTTGATTCGCATCGCACATTATATGTTTACTTGAACCGATGCTTTGCTGCACGAAATCATATCGCAGCAATTTGCAATGCATCGCAGATATGTGTGGGAGCCTTTACCAATGCTTTCAGAATAAGACAATGCAGTTAAATGTAAAGAATTTGTGACTTTACATAACAATAATAAGAACCATTTCGGCATTTCAAATACTGTTTTAACTCAAATTCTTCACATTAATTGATTTTATACTAAGTTGCATTATTTAAAAAAATGTCCCTAACTAGACTATTACCTAAATACTACTTAATAACCTGCCCCAACTTTTTAATCATCCGAAGTCATTAATTAATTTGTATGAGAAATATTCGGTACACATTTGACCGAAAAAATTATAATTTTCATCAGCAGACAACAAAGATCTATTGTGTTAATAATAGATAATGTAATAAATTCTATTATTATCATTATTATAATTAATCCCATTACTATTTATTACTTTATAATTTTAGTATATATTAATGTATTCATAAGCACGTAGTTTTAATAATATTTTATTATAATTAAAAATGACTATTTTTTATTTATTGTGGTTTACACCATCACAATGTAGTCTTTTAACCCAAAGGTTGGCTGGTAAATAATGCTTTGTTGCATAAAGTCCGCATATGTACTCGTATCACTATTACTGTACCTACATGAAAATAAAATAAATTATTAAATTTAACTTCCAGGTTATGATCGCCCTGTCTTTGGCAAATTCCACTCTGACTAGAATATGGCTGAATATCAGCATTTTTCATAGACCGACCGTCTATCAAACTTCCATGGAGATAAAGTTACTTTTATTGCCATATCCATAAATTATGTACAATCGAAAACCGTAAAACCGAAACTAAATCTCGTACAAACTACCACAAAAATCCACTACAATATTCGCACTATTTCATGAAATATCGCCCGCGAATCGGCATGGAGCAATAAAAGACTCCCACTAAAAGCAATCAAATGCATATCTACGCGTCATAAATTGCTATATAAGCCTTTACTTTAGTACCGCTATAGCACAATTCTAGGCAATTCTGGGTTATTCTGAGCATAATCCATTGACACACTGCACAGATAACACATTGTCTCTTTATAGGGTATAACCAGAGAATGTTATTTCTATGATTTGTGGTTATAACTATGTAGTTTATGATAGAGTGGATTGGAGAATAAAAATATGGAGTGTGATGGGATTAATGTGAAATAAAATATGAGCTGGAGTGTGAAGTGAGATTCTTACATAGTAAACTATGAGGATATAAAAAGAATTGCAGTTGATGTTGTAAAGTTGTGAAAAAGTATTTCTTCGTTTTTAACGGGTTTACGATCTACCATATTTAAGTACCTATTTGAAAAATTCCAATCTTGGCAAAAATATTTTTCCATACACTTACTCAAAAAACGGCTCCTATCTCTACAGCTTTTAGGCACGTAATTTAGTTTTTTCTGCACTAGTGCGAAAAAGTGCGCGAGCTCGCCTCCGCTACAATTTATTGTATTTATCGTATCAGACTGTTGCAACTCTCTAATTATTTCTTTCTAAGTGTCGTTTCAGCTTCAGTCACAACGACAAACTTTCTCCACTTGTGTCAAAAAGTTATTACAATTAATAAAATTCATAACAAGTACCTAGCATAAGCATAAAAGCATAATCCATCTCATAATGTTCTCACAGCTGGGACTCAGGCCTCCTCTCTAAGAGAGAGATAGCTTATGGTATTTATTATTATAATGGAAACAGGTACGACTGTTCTTGAATGTAATATTATCTTTAGTTAACTCTAACAACTTCTTAAAAAAATATCATTGTCTTTCTCATCTCTCCAAATTCTTTACACACAAAAAAATAAGAACACATTACAAACAGGAAATATACAAGTCAGCAGTTCCTCCCAATCTTCCATCTTCAAAAATCCCGAAGTCGGCAATATCTTCGTCCAACCATCTTCCTTCAAAAACCCCTACCACCGGTGTTCTCTCTTCAAACTCGTCCGCGTTCCGTAGCGTGGTCTTCCAGCCGTGAGATACCTGTAGAGACGAGCTTCTGATGTGAACTAAACTACAAAAGCCCGGATCTACAGGGTAGATCACGAATGTGCCATAAAGCGTTCGAGTTATTTCGAGTTTCAGTGGTAGGTTTTGGGTTTGAGTCTGAAGTTTTCGGCTACAGCTGTCATCACGATCTGAAACTTTGAAACATTTTTTATTCTTGTTATATTTTCTTTCTTGTCTTTGTTGATTTATGGAGATGTTGTGGATAGAATTTTAGTATTTTTAATGTAAGGGTTAATGCTGAAGTTGGGCATGGCTTTTAAAATATACAAATAAATAGTAAAAAAATACGATCGTAAGGATTGCTTTAATATCTGATCGAATTACTGTTAGTTAAATGCAATCGATATAGATATAGTAATAAAAATAAAAAAAAAACTATATAGGAGTATATAAAAATGAAATGCTGTTGTTAATCTCACTAAAACTCGAAAACGGCTGAACCGATTTGGCCATGACCGTTTTGAAATATTTGTGATACTCCAGGGAAAGTGTAAACGGTGAGAAAAAAAGGAAAAATTCATGAAAAAAAAATCCGGCTATCAGGTGGTACGAAGTTTGCTGGGTCAGCTAGTATATATAAAAATTAATAGCTTTTCGTTAGTTTCACTAAAACTCGAAAACGGCTGGACCGCTTTGGCCAATTTTGGCCTTGAAATATTCGTGATACTCCAGGGAAGGTTTGAACGGTGAGAAAATATGGAAAACTTAGCCGACTGTTAGGCAGTACGAAGTTTTGTCAGGTCAGCTAATTAATAAATAAATTTATTTTAGGCTTAGAATATACATAATTAAATTACAATAGGAAAAAGTAAAAAAAAAACACTTTTGGTCTACATTATTTGTTAGTACCTAGTGCTTATTGCTTTGTTAGTCCTGAAACATAAAAATATGTGTCTTTCAGTAATCTCACATTAAAATTAAGAATTCACTCATAAAATTGTCACGAAAACTAAAATTATAATTTATCCATGATTAAAATATTTATTAAAAAAAAAATTAAGTATTTCCTCAACATTTTCATAATGAAAACAACTCAAAATTTTCCTAGAATTAATAAAATCCTTTTTCTAATAAGCAACTTAATTAAAACACGCTAAAATGTTGAAACAATAACCTCACACTCGCGAACGGGTAACAAAATTTTAATATGACATGTTAACCCCATCGTCGGTTTAAACAGAAGCTATATGATTTAGGGTTCAATGTATAATTAACATGACGCGCTGCCAGCATCCGTTTAATATGGAAATCTCGTTATAAACGAGACATGTTACCTATCATTTATTACTTGGGAAAATCGGGAGTAAAACGGTTGCTTAGTAAAACGGTTCAGAATAACGGTTGCTTACGATGAGAAATTTTCATTAGCGTACGTGTTTGCGAGTGTTGCCGATTGATTGTGTTATGTTCAGCACAGTAGTTTACGGTCGAATGGTAAGTAGTGAAAGTTATTTATGGAGATCAGTTCATTTTGAAAGATATTTATAAAACTACGAATATTAGTCAACCAATTTGAGATAGTTTGTGTAATTTTCCTGCTTTCTTTACGTTATAAATTATACTAATATTGAGAAGGCTTAAATATGTGGGCGCGTATGTTTGCTAATCCTTTACACTGAAACTGCTAAAGAGAAGTATATGTGGCACACGTGTAGACCCTGTTCTGCACACATTATGGCTATTAGCAGCAGCTTTTATTACCAAAAAGATAAGCTTGAAGTTGAATGAAACCTACTGACATAACATAATCAGCCTTATAATGTTTCTATTTCTGGAACTCAGGCTTCTACGTTATAAGTCTTTGATTTTTGGTTCAATGACATGTTGATTTATTTCCTCATAATGGTTTTCACCATTTTTAAAATAAAATTAAACAAAAAATCATCTGGCAGTGTTATAATACCCACAATCTACTTGTAAGTCGGGGACGTACCCTGAGTCACGACCGGTCTACTGGTATACAGTGAAACCTCTCGATATAGATGTCAATTCAACCAAAAAGTTTGATTGAATCAGACGCCAAAAAACGTTGCCAATCCCGTGCGAAAAAATTCCTTCCCGACAAAAACTCAACGCCTTCCAGAATTCAATTTACGCTCAACAATACAACACTTTCGCCCTAATCTGATAGCATGACGAGGGATCACAAATCACAGGAATCAGCATCGAAGGACGAAGGCTCGCGGGATACGCCACAAAAAAAATAATCTCGTCTATTTTCTATTTCCGCAAATCACTGCGAGCATTGTATAGTGGATAATGTAGTTGAGGAAAGCCTAACAAAAAGGTTCACTTAATTGCACAGGGGAAGAACGCTGAAAGGCGAACGGCTTTTGTTTCCCGCGAGGCCTTTGTACGGGCCAACCCGATTGCCTGACTCATCAATTTCCTCAGATTGACGTGAACCGTTGAGTCTTAGATTGCGCTAATACGGATCGACGTACGACACGTACCTACGGGTGCTCGAAGCAATGAGCTGTCAGATTTCGGGACATCTTTTTGGGAAAATCCTGTACGGTGTTAATTTTCAGAGAAAAATGAAGAAAATAGAAAATGTGTGCTCTGATTTTACAGAATCACCCGTCTGAAATTGCGATTTTATTAATTTGGTTTCAAAGATCAGAATTACATCCTAAAAAAAGCGCTGCCGTACACTAAACATTATTCCCGTATCGTGGATGGATGCGCAAACGGGCGGGCACTGGACCCGCGACACATAGCCAACAATTTTATAATTAAGCAATTAATTTTCAAATTGTAAAATAGCTACCTATTCTAAATCCATAATTAATTGAAACTAAACATAAAGCCAAATACAAAAGCCTAATATAATTGAACCATTACCCAAGTCAACCGAGCAAATACGAGGAAAACATGGCACTTGAACTATATTAACTATCGGGTCTAACGAGACGCAACGACGGAGCCTTAATCGAACCTCATTTATAAATCTCCGAGTATAGGTGGCTCACGTAAATATCTACAAGCAATTAGCCCGAATAGAACTAACGTATTACAACGTTTTGGGGGGCTGAATCCCCCTACTTGGGGGGTAGGCTCACCCCAAAGCTCCCCCAGTCTGCGCAGTGTCGTCCCGCCATCATTAATCTTGGCTCTGAGCAAACAGTCCTCTATAAGAGCAACTTTAGAGCTGTACTGTGTCGATAATGTAAGTAAACTATAGCAGATATGAGCGATAACTGCCTAGAGGCCTCCCCGACCCAGCAACGGAGCTTAATTAATTGGATTTTAGTTATAGCCCCAAGAAATTTGCCTTCAACAGAATTTAAGAGCAGTTAATTTTGATTTGTTTAATAAAGGTTGATAATAAAATGTTTTATAAATTTCGTTTAATAATGCGGGAATCATTTTTATGTTTTTTTGTCATGATATAGTAACTTATTATTTTTAACAAAATTTTCTTTTTCGGTGGTTTATGTGCGTATCTACACTAGATAGCAACAGAAACTTCTAAAAGTTATACGAATTATTTTCGAAGTAAAAATCCTTACAAATTGAAGCGATCAGTCTTCTTAATTCTCCACTCATTGATACAAATTCGCCTGCTAATGGAATCCCTATCCCGAGCCATTTCATGGAAATATTCAGATGGAAGATTTCGCTTTAGATTCATATCGGTGAGTACTGAAGACGATCGTCCTTTATCTATTGAGACCGAGGGGATCTGAAATATGTAGGGAATTTCAGTGAAAGAACATGGGTATATAATACAATGTATTACTAGATATCTACGCATTATGTAGTTTTGTAAAAGTAATTTATATAAGAAACCTAAATAATTATAAAATAAGTTTAAACTAAACCTAACTATGGATATATAAGCAAAAACATTATGACTATTATTAATACCGAGTTTATTATAGTTATACATATTTACTAGCAGTACGCTGCAAATTACTTTTGAACTTTTATGTAAGTATTTTAAGTTCTTACAGTCTATCCAAAGGCTGCTTAGTAGATATCGCTGTCAGCGATAAGACCGCCATTATACGCATAGATTTAAGTATGTGTAAAATATTTGTAGTAACATAAATTTTTAGATGTATAATAAAGTTTTTGTTCTAGGCATGATTCAGACAGTCTACTCTTATCACAGACGTAGGTCTAAGTTCGATCGATCGAGTAGACTAACGCCTCAATCAATCACTAAATCCAAGCAACCTTAAAATACACGCCCTAATTTATACTGAAAACTTATCCATTTTCAAGAAATTACAACCATTAATCCTTACGAATAAGAGCCCAAATACAAAACTGCGATGCGATGTCGCATAGTAAAAATCTGCGAGTTTCCGTGACGCCTCAATAGAACATAAACCGCTGACCAAAATCACTTCGCAGCAATTCGCATCGCATGTTTCTGCGATAATGGGGCCTCTGAACATTGCTGTTGCTTCTTTTATTCATTTTTACGTCTCGTTTCAAACTTAGAATGATTAATGTCTTAATGCGAGATTATTTAAATACTCAATCGCGTTAAAGTAAACCTTGATTTGTACTAAAACTGTACAAGCGCCATCTGGTGAAGATAACGAGAAACATTTTTTTATAGTTAAACTCTATAAAAAAGTTGCTTCACCAGACATAAGCAAAATACGTGTACATTAAAAAAATCTCGCAATAAGCCATCTGAGATAATTTGGTCTGAAAAACAAAACACAGTAAAAAAAAAACAAAATTTCGCTCATTTACGACAAGGATGACATGTATTAAAAACATGATTTTACAGGAGACCATTTTTTTTAAGTTTGCCTAATATAAAAAAAGACGCAATTTGTGACGAAATATATTTAGTATTCCAATGCAATAAAATTATTTTTTGTAACATTTTATTTTATAAATTTCATTTTTTCAGTTATGTCATCCGTACCAAAAATAAACCGTATATGTTTCATTTCCAACGTAATGAAAAATACAAGTTAACGTAGCACGTACCTGCATTGTTTGTCCCAAGTTTTCTCATATCAGCCTGTTTTCCCCCAAGCACCGCCTGAAACATTCAATCCCAAATGTTACGTTTCAATATGCTGACTAAAACAACCTAACTTTTACGTCAACCCCTTTCAACGCGTTTTATTTGAAAGCAATATTTCTCCATAGTATGTCTGAGCACATAATTTCATATTTGTGTTTGGGATATTTTGTACCCCTATATGGAAATATTGTTTAGTTTTTAACCGATAGATGGCGTTGTTAGGTGAGCGATGTTTTCTAATTTGCGATGTCAAGATTCTCCGAGCTGTGACCAGCATCGTGATAATTGTAATTTAAAAAGGTACTGAATATTCAGTTTTAATAAGCGTGACGTAGTTGTACTGTCGTATCATAAGCCTTGTTACAGTGTATTCCCGACTTCAGTCTGAGCGGCGAGCGGTGCGACGTGCGGGGCGGTGTTGGTAGGTTATTGGTCGAGCGCGCGCCGCTATGGCCGCCATGAGCCGGCATTGACCAATCGCCTACCGAAACGGCTCCGCTCGCCGAGCCGCTCGCCGAGCCGCTCGCCGCTAAGTGCTCGATTACGGAGACGCGGCGCGTTGCGCGGCGCGTCGGGCGGTTCGTCGTACATTGCCATATCTGTGTTTGAGTGAGCGATGACGCGGCCTGCTGCTGCAATGTACGACGAAACGCCCAACGTGCCGCGTCTCCGTAAACAAGGTCTAAGACCGAAGTCGTGAATGAGGCCTTAGAGTCGCGAGGGCTGCAGAAACACCCCGTGTAGCTACTCTGATTCGGATTGTTTGGTAATAGCTGGTAACACTCACATATATTTTATTTAGGAAGCTGGAAGATAACGGAAAGGGTAATCAATTTAGTTTAAAGCTACCGATGAAAAATATGGACTTTGGTCTTATTTATTCTGGCCACTCGTATATTTATTAGGGAACCAACCATCCTCTTAAGATAACCATCAAGTCTTGCCATTTAAAGAGAATTATGGTTATAAACTTAGTGGATGATAACAGCCTCTACGACTGATAATATTTCAGTCAGTTCGGCACTTCTTGGTAGTCTTGTCTTCTTGGGCACATTGCCTACATTCAATCCAATTAACTTTTTTTTTCGGCAAAAATCTTCATTTCATTACAAAATAATAAATTTAAAAAATATAATAATTATAATTCACGTTTCAACCTTAAACACCTCTCAAATCATTTTATAGAGGCACTTTTAAAAAACGAATCATCAAAACCGTTTTTCATTTACTTGAGTTAATATTTAAGTTCCAAGATAATTTTGTATACAAACGAATTTCCTCCTTTTCACTGTCTTCAAAATTAAATTTTCTAAAACCCTTTCTTAGTGCTCGTTTACATCATAAAAGGAAATCTTATGCAAAATATCACGTGCCTAGACCCAATAATTCCGACTGTGCGTTAACATAATGTCAGTCAATCAGTTTCACTTTTATATATATACCAACAGATTATATATAATAATATATTTGTATAAATAATATATAAGTGCATCACTTTAGAACGTCCACACCTATTGGGCTAGTTATTGCTGTAATAATGTCAAGACAAGACTTTCATGAATGAAAACGAAAAAAAAATCATCCTTACGAAGGCGGGACTGACAACTAGTACAAAATAAATACTTCTACTAGTAAAAAAAACATCCAAACGAAATATTTCCTCTTCAACACAAACAAAAGTTTAAAAGGTAATTAAGGGCAGCAGTTCATTTACGCGCTTTTAACAGGGGTCAATGCGAAGTGCAAAGTTCGTTTCCCCTTATGCGCAAAAATGCGTACGTGTAAATTTTTAATAGAGATACAGACATACTCGTAAAAGTAAATGGCCCAATATTGTTCCTTTTATTACTGCTACCGGACCAAACTGTAGGGGTGTTGAAATTATAGTAACCTTTTTGAATACATATTTTTAAAACTAGCGATATTAAAATGCGAAATTCGAGTTTGGCAGAACTCCTGGCTATATTTGGATTCAGAATTCGAAAAGAATTGTCAAATGAATACCAAACTCTATGTCACGCAATACAAAATTCAAGTACCATTGCAACTTGTTCATTTTAGGACCTTTTGCGGTGATATTGATTCGAATTATCTCGAATTAATTAAATATGGTAATATTGACGTGGCGATGGCCAATGAAGTCTTTACTCTATCGGCCATCTCATAAAAGCTTTCTTTTACCGGATGGTGGCCAAAAAAGCTAAGGGGCATTGGGTTGTATGTAACAGAGAAGCATAGCGAAGAATGATTAGGCTAGATACCTAACAGAAAGTGACTCCGGTATGAAATGATGACGGTGATTAATAAAATATTATGCAGAGAAAAATACTCGTATTAAAAAGGACAATAATTTCTATCTGTATATTTAGAAAAAATCTGCATGATATTATGTTCATAGTGAACATAAAAATGTACTCGATTTTAAGAAAAGCTTAAAATTATGTATCCGTCTAGACTTGGTTTTGCCTTTCAAATGCTAATGTCGCATAAAAGACTAGGTTTTTACTCTCTTCTTTGTTATCTCTGCTCGCTATTTGTAAAATACATTCTACAATTTTTATTTAGAAGCAAATTTTCTGATTTTTTTTAAATTTTAATTCGTTAATCATGAAATCTCCTTCTGCTCTGGTTGATAAATCATTTCTGTACCATGAAGTCCAATAAAAACAACACTTCTAATAAAACAAGCGTTATAGAATACACAAAGCGATTATTAACTATCTATATCTTTTTCATAAAGATACGATTTATGAAGAATTCAAAATGCGAGCCACGAAATACATGAATAAAACTCGCACGCAAAACCTAAAATATACTCAATTGGCAAGACGTCTACAACATCATAACAATTACAAATTAAATTACTTAGTTAAAGCGAACAATCCATTACGACAGTGCATGCGACCCAGCATCAGCCACGCGTACATTAAACTTGATCCCATTAAACAAAAACTTTGCTCTTAATATTCCGCCTAACGAGTTAACTTCGGACATACGCCCTTTTGGCATTAACTTTTAAAATTTGTCGAGTAATGTCAACGTTAAAGTTTATAGTGCACATTTGAAATGTAATAGAGGTGTGAGGGTAAGAATAAAATAGAGTAGCTCTATCTCTTTATTAGCGGGGAATAAAGTTTAGTATGCTGACGTACTTAGATAGCAGACAGTAGTTGGACTAGAAGTCTAGACTGGATGGTTTGATCGATAAAGTTTGTGTCTAGTTTCATTCAGATTTGGTGATAAAATAATCATATCGATAAATTGTGGGTCAAAATCGAGACGTAACAGTTATCGGTATATGATCAACTATTTATTGCCCTAATTAAGTGCCTACTAGCACACATTTACTAAATCTCCAACAAATATCACATTACGATGCAAATAATTTGGACTAGTCAAATTCACGACACATAACTGCAGCACATAAAATGAAAATCGAACAATTCCATTCTGGCACATAGGCTTACGCTGCCAAAATTATCAACATAGCACAACTGTGCCCTGATTAACCATCACTTAAATCAAAGAGCCGAGGGCTGGGCTTGGCTCGGGGCCAGCCAACCGCTACAGATTTATATTTGCAAACATATTTCCATATACCAGCGATCGATATGCCTATCATATGGGATGGGAGTATGGAGCCAAGTCGCGCGCGCCCGATGAATATTTTACTGCGTTTCCGGACCGTGCTGTGAAAATTCCAAGCGTAAAATACTGGAAGCAGTAAAATGCTGTTCATTTACAGCCACAGAGTAAATATGTGCCGCTGTTAATGTTGAAATTTAAATTGAGTGTGCCTCGACTGCCTTGCATAATATACGAATTTCCGCGCACATAAAAACAGAATTAAAACGCTACTGCAATATCCTGAAATTTTGTCGAAATGCTTCCCAACATGGCGTGAAGCTACTAAAATTCTGTATAGGTCTTTCTCACAACCGATTCGTCCCGAATTTCCTATCTTCTAAACTATCTACATTCTAAATACTTTCGCAAAAAAAAAAAGAAACGAAAAATGTAAACAGCGAACGAAAACCTTTAAAAAACTTCTAATTTATTCTTATGATAACGGTGTAATCCAAGACCCAGAATTACAGCGAAGTTACACAACATTTTAAACATCGCAAGTCCGTTATTTACGGAAAGAAGCGAAGAGCAAAATTCAATCCGGAAAGAAGCGACAGCTACTAGAAGAACTTTCAAATTGTTTTTCTTTAAAGCACAAACAAAGGGAGACGATGCCAAGGAAATTAAAGGTTGAAATAAAATAAAAGTCTACCGAAGCGGAGGAGTTTTTCGTCAGATAACACGGCTCTGAAGACAAAACTTTAAAGTATTTTTATTGCAAAACTAATTGGAAACACATTGTTTTTATTTTTTTTATCTGTAGGACTTCTGTATCGTGGAAATAGTACATTGTTACCCTAGGAATGAAAGTACCTATTTAGGCCCGAGAAGGAGTTTGGCGTACGAGCGCAGCGAGATCGCCAATATTCGAGGGATTAAATAAGTCTTTAACCCGAGGTAAACATTGTGCTTTTCATTAAAAATAGAAGGAAAATAAAAACAAAAACCTGAGTCGTCGTATGATTATAAGTACTTTAGTCTTTTGATATAGGCGGTAACAGGTTTTCCACTACTATTTTAACCTCTTCTCTTAATCAGGCGTTAAACCCATAACAGAATCTGATGAACTTATCGTGTAATTACATGTGTTAGTATTAATGAATAGTGTAAATCGCTTACAGCACAGATTTAGTAAATTATAAACAAAACTCTACAACTTGAAAAAACCAATAAAAATTGGATCGCCATTTTCCCGCCTTTTTTTTCTGTGGTCAACCGGCTATACAGCCATCATTTTTCATTTTTATTAGTGAAAAATGGTAAATATTTCAAATCTATGGTACTTTTAAAGAAATAATTGAAAGTAAATCATAATTAAGTCTTTTAAAAAATATCTACTCATCTTTATGTTATTTCAATTGAACATCGCACTGTAATTGAGTGGCTGTATTAAAAGTCAGGACATGGTTCAATAGAAATGTGAAAATAGAACTAGTTCTTTTTTTAATAATTTGACAGCTGTCAGTTGAAAGTGTATATTCTCCCTAGGGATGAAAAGTATTACTAGTCCCGAGAACGAGTTTCGAGTTCGAGGGTTTTAGAGTTCGAGGTACTAAATAAGTCTTTAGCCCGAGGTAAACACTGTGCTTTTCATTACGAATGCAAGGGAAGTAAAAACAAAATAAAAAACTTGCAAAACCTGAGTCGTCGTATGATTTTAGGTATCTTTCTTCTGATAGGCGGTAAAGGTTTTCCACTACTGCTTTTAGCCCCTTCTCTTGTGAAAGGACATCTGATGAACTTAAATCACTGCAGTACAGAAATTTAAACAAAACTCTACAACTCGATAAAATAATAAAGATCGGATTGCCGGATCGCCACTTTCCTGCTAATTTTGATTTTTTTTGTTTCTGTGGCCGGCCAGCTACTCAGGCGTTATTTTCCATTTTATTATTGAAAAATTAGTTAATAGTTTGCTTAAATATTTCTTTTAAATAAAGTTTTTTCTTTATCTTTAGTTATCTCAATTTTACATCGCGCCGTAATTGACTGGCTGTGTAGAAAGTTGAGACATGGTGCAATAGAAATGCGAAGATAGAACTATTTTTTTTAAATAATTTGACAGCTATCAGCTCAAAGCGATTCTCCCTAGGAATGAAAAATATTATTTTCAACTCGCTCCTCAGGCAACTTCAGACCTAATTTCAAAGTATGAGTAATGAAAAGGTTATTTTAATTGGTTTTCAGCAAGTATCAGTTGAAGTAGAACACGTAATTTCGACTAAATAGTTGGCAAACTGCACAGGAGCTCGTAATATGGGGTGCTTCCCACACAGCAATGACCACAAACGATCGAATGGGATGGGGAGGCCATAAGCAACACGCTTGCATGGCAGGGGAATTAGTGATGCCATGCAATGTGTCGGTGGACGCAAGTGCGTGTTGCTACGGCGTATTGAACTTTTATGTGGGCTTGCAGTTTTGATTATACACGAAACAAAATAAAAATACTCAATTTATATTATACAAGTAACCGATTTTTGTTTTAATTATTCACAAATTGATTTCTAGTGGATACTGTGATGTAAAATTGGTGTAAGTACTTTTGTATCTCAAGTAGGTACCTAACACACAACTGGAAAATATGTAGAATCATTGAAACCGGCGTGATCTCGAGAAAATGGAGCTGAAAATTATATTGTTTAACTACATTAGAAAGTATTCTTACAGAAAACAAAGTGGCTGTATTCTTTATTTACTAAAAACTAAATACTTTCCAAACTGGCTGACATTGGCTAAATATACAAACTGAAGAAAAACAATCTGGAACGTATATTTGAAATTACCAAACTCGCGTTATAATTGATTGGATGAATTTTCAAATAGCTAAGCTCATCACTTGTCGTGCGCTTACTTTTTAATGCTTCAATAATTTTGCCCTAAAAACTAAGAGTTATGTAGTATCGATCGATTTTTGGTTGTCATGGTGGATAATCTTTATAAATAAATAATTTTTCTGTACGTCTCCTAGCTCCTCCAAACGGTTGGACCGATTTGGATACATTTTTGAGTGTATATTTCAGTGGTTCTGTGGATGGTTCGGACATAAAATTGAAATCGATTGGTGGCGCTGCAATCGCGGTTTCAATTTTTTTTTTCGAATTAAAAGCCAGGACAGGACAATGTCTATTGGAACAGGTATAAAACTTCTCGGTCAAAAACTGAAATATTTTAATTTCACAAAACTCGACCAACAAACAAAATAATCTTGATTTGATGCAACGTCCCACAACTAAAACCCCCTAACAATAGCAACGAACATTACCCGTAGCATTACCTTGAATAAACACTATTATTCTCACTTAAATCCGTACAAAGCGGCTACATAACTCAAGCCCAACTTAGGAACAATCTCACTACATACATATCTACGATTGCTGGAACTTAATTTAGTTTCAAACTGCAGCCGCTTTATCTGCATAACGGAACAAACCCCGTTAAGCTGGGGACATTTGCGCTGTCGCAAACTTGGTCGTGTGTACAAGCCTAAACCATTAGAGCTACCTGTAACTATAGTTTAGTCAGACTAAGCCTGCGAAATTAACGGGTAATAGTCTGAGAAATGGGTTTGTGTATCGTTTATTTGGTACACTTATTTTAGCAACGTTTTGGTCTGTATTTATTTATAATTCTGATTATTAAAGTGCACTCCTTGTTCTGATGAGACCGCCTAAGGCGCATGAAACAACGGCATTGTATGCTTTCCACGGCAAGGGGGTATGTGGTACCTCATTGATTTCAAACTCTCGACCACTACTGGGAAATTCCTAATAGAAAAATCCAATAAAACATTGTTTCAACCTAGGATCTCATGCTTAGAAATCGCGCTTTGCGACCAATAGACCACACCCACAATCTTAGCCGGGCCCTGGCCAGGTATAGGCAATGGTCCGGAGCCTCATTCTGCCGCATGCGTGAGAGAAGGACTCCGAAGCCCGAGTGGTCAACGGGGCGTGCATTCCAAGTGCGCCTCAAAGAGATGACTACGGTTTTCGTAGGGGCCTGGCAGGGCCGAAGCCTACTGGGGCCATAGATTAGTGTCCGAAAGTGAAACCCAGGGTCATGGAACTAAAGGCAAAGAAGGAACTTAGGAAAGTGTTTTAGTCAGTAAAAATATCACACGGCCTCCCACTCTTCCCTAGAGTGGAAGAAATCTTTTGATGATTTCCAACCTAAAAATAAACCCACCATACTAATTCTCTCCTTATATCAATGATACAAATAGCAGAAAACTAAAATCTAACCAAACACGCTCAGCAGTACCCATGATTATAAAATCTCCACAAACAGTACGTTAACTAGTTCAATTCCATTAAAACAAAAGACTACCAAGACCTAGAGGTAACAAATACGAACCACTAACTCATAACCTCGCTAGATTGCAACTACTCGAAACAGTCGTAGATTATAACAAAGACTATGAACCAGCTTTATTCCAAGCACGCTTTAGCTGTAGCGTATGAAGCTGATGACACAACACAGATTAAACACGAACGGAATAACTTCACAAAGACTGTCTTCTGACGTAATGCAAGTTGATTAAATTCATGCCAAGAGATATGGGATAATACAAAAGTCTGTAAATCATAGGATGGCACCCAAATCTATGAAACTCATCACTATTGTAGAAAATGAATGAGGGGTTCAAGAAAATTCACGCCTCCAGCTGACGCCACTTAACGTCTTTTTTATATAGCACGGGTAGGATGAGAACAGGACGAAAATATGCATCTTTAAGAAGAGAGAAAAGGATAGGTAGCTAAATTGTTTGAATTTGAGAGCTGTCACACGCACCATCTTATATCAATTGTAGTGTACCCCAGAGGTCTTCTATTTTTGAAAACAATATGACATTGACATCTATCGTTAGACGTTGACGTTGATATCTATACACAATCTCTTTAGGTACTTAACTAAATGTAAACAATCTTCATATGTCTTTAATCTAAAAATTGTCTAAAAATGTTATCTAAAAATATTTACAGTTAGCTATGTATTTACTTAAACCGATGTTAGGTAATTAACCAAATTTAAATAATGGAGTAAAACTACAGTCATTATGAGCAGCCAATCACATGCGCATGTCGAGCAGATGAGAGAGAAGATGAGCAGTCAAGCACATCTCATATAACTGCGCTCACGTGATTATGATGTTATTACACATCTTTCTCCAGATAAATTGGTGGGTATTATGTATGTTTCTATAGAAATCAAAATATAATTTTCGTAAAACTAATCCAGAAAAGACTTCTGAAAATCTGCTATTTCACGTGAAGTTTGGCCCTCCATAAGATACTCATAATAATATTTAAAATACAAAAAAGGATGTCTATAAAAGCCTTGCACATTTAATCCAGATTCTGAATGACGACAATTGTCCTCAAATACTTTTATGGGTTTTAAAAAAAATCACGTATTTCCTAAAACAAGTTTTGTGAATTACCGAATGCCAACAGAGTTTTCAGGCGTTCTCCCTTTTTTTCGCGTTGCATTTTCATCAAACATCGTGTAAGTTTGCGTTAGATGAAGCACCCTTTTCAAATTAGTAACTTAAATAAAATACTGAAATTTAATTATTTACTGCAACATAATTTATCATTAGATTTAAGTTACTTAATGTACGTATAGGTACTTAGTTTGGGCAATATAGGTAAGCAATTTTCATTTACTTCATTTAGCATACACAGATATGATCCCTTCAAAATCAGCAGACACCAGTAGACGACCACTCTCTGAACTGTTACTGACTCTTAGTATTCCGTGATCATCACCACCAAACACAAGCATAAGCATAATCAGCTTTATAATATTCCCAGTGCTGGGATTAAGACCTCCTCTATAAGAAAGGGAATGCGTCGTAACCCAACACGCGTGGCCCAGTGCAAATTAACGGATATCTCTTATCTTCAAATTGGTTGGTTTTAGGATATGCCAGTTTCTTCACGATGTTTGCCTTTGCCGTTTTAAGAGCTCTCATCCCTGAAGTGTTGCCACAATAAACGGCCCTGTGCGTCTCGCATCTCACCAGGTCATCAGTCCACCTTGTAGGAGGTCTTCCAACGCAACGTCTTCCGGTACGTGGTCGCCATTCCAGAACCTTTCGGCCCGAACGGCCATCCCTTCTGCAAGCAATGTGCCCTGCCCGTTGCCACTTAAGTTTGGCCGTTCTTCGTGTATTCTGGTTTCAAGAGTAGTAGTGATGAAATAAATTACACAAAGTGTATAAAAGTCCATTTTAGACTTTTAGTAAATAAGACAATTCCGCCACATAGCTCAGCTTAACTAGTTTACACCCCACTCATAAACCCGCGGACGCAGAACTTCCCTAGCTTTATTCTGAGCTCGCTAGTGCTGTTACTTCAAATTGCATTTGCATATCGCTCAGACGGTGATAATTTAGCTCGTTACGTTTTATGTAAATAATATTTTAGCAAATAATAAGTCTTGATGTGCCAGTGGTAAAGGCACCCGCCTCTTTAATTCATCATGTACTTTTCTAAATTTATCCAGAATGTTACTGACATCCTGTGCCTCGGAAGGCATGACGAACCAACCCGGACCAACCACGGACGGACGGGACCAACGGTACAAGGTTTGTAGATCTTTGATAGTCGTTACAAGTGTCAGACGCCAGAAAATTCTTACCAATCTGTCCATGGAGTATTGCCCAGTAACTGGGTTGTGGAGGGCTGATAGGTAGTCGCTTCATGTAAAACACATGAATTCAGCTGCAACCGGTTAGATTAAAAACTGACTTGGGGTCAGCTAGTTAGGAACAAGGCTAGTGAGATCATGAATATGATAATCTCAACAAATAATTAGACGATTTGAACATCTAATCCTTTCGTTATAAACTATTTTAGTTTTAGACCTTAAATAATTGTAAGCTTTCATGGCACATGCATGATGAACATTATTCATTCAACCCAGAATCACTCGCGTCTGGCTTTCTCCAATTTTTTTTTTTTTTGATGCTTGGGAAATCGTCACATAATTCCTCCTGCTCTGGATTTTTTGAGATAGGAATTCATCCAATAGCTTCTTTCTAGGGCAGAGCGAGAGGGTGTGTCAGAGTTTTACTTACTAAAACCATGTCTATATTCCTTCCTTGCCTAACGTTCTAGGAAACCGGGTTCCCGTTCTGGGTGGTGCAAGAATGAGAATCAGACTTTTACCTTACTTTTCAGGACTACGGTTACTCTTTCGAACAATCCCTCAGCCGTGGCAGATATGACCCTAGCAGGCTCCGTCACTCATGCTGATATTTCTTCTACCGTTCGTGTTTCATCCAGATGTTTTCCTTGATTATCCTTAATCCAACTACCCAGCGCTTTAGAACAAACCTGGGCATGGTGTATCAGTTACTACAAACAAACAGTTCAATTTAAAACCACTAGTTTACACCCCTTCATAAACTAACGGACGCTGAACAACCCTAGCTTTATTCTCAGCGCGCTAGTGCTGTTCCTCCAAATTGCATTTGCATAACGCACGGACCGCGGTGCCCGAATTGGAATACATTAATAAATAAAATAGAACACTATTCGTAGCAAGTTGGTTTTTATTTTATTTAGTAGTGGTTGTTTGTTCTTGATGGTTTATTTCGTTTGCATGAGCTTGGTATTGGTTGAGATTTATTAAGAGATAAATATTTAAATGTGGATTTTAAGATAAGCTTTGCTTGAAAGAGAACACTGTAGACTCCACACTCTACAGCCTCAAAAATTATTTGGAATTTCGACTTAACTTTCTAGTATTTTTTTTTTTGGTTTATTCATTTTGTACATCTTGACTAGTCTTTACTGTCTTCTCACATCTATTATATTAATATTGTAATATGAAAATAATTTAATGTATTATATTTTTTGAGAGTGGACCATGAATCAATTTTTATTAAGACTGAGTTTGGTGTTTCGTGTCGGTGCTTCTCCATAAAAATCGATCAATTGGAACTATGCAATATGTGAAATAAAATGATTTGTATTTGACAACAATAATTATTTTGCATGCCAAAATTAATTCAGTAATATCTGAACCAAAATATAGATAACTACTTTTTACTAAAAGTAGCTTAACGAAGCGTAAGTAAGCTTTATTACGCAGATATCCGACAGCACATTTTATTTAAACATCGTATTCTACAATCATGAAAATAAATAGAGAGAAAGATATTACTTTACATTAGTAGTCGAGTTGAGAAAACTCGTTATTCATATTTATGCAAGTTTCAGAGCGCCGGCTAAATTAATGGGAGACGGCGACCATGTAAACTTGAAATAATACAGCTATACAAGTGAAATAATTTACTGGCTTCGCACGTTTTCATATTTTTCTTTTTCCTTGTTATATATCTATGTATCATGGCCCAATGGTTAAGGAACTCACCTCTTATGCATGAGAATGCATGTTCAAAACCAACCCAATGTGAAAAGCAAAATTCACATGTACTTTTCTAACTTTATTTAGGAAATAACTGACCCTGTAAAGCACCTAAAGCCACTGATTTTTAACAGTCGCAGGCCGTCAGTCACCAGAAAGTCCGACCAACCAGGAGTGTCGTGTTGCCCAGTAACTCTATTTAAAACACAGGTACTCAGCCGCATCGGGTTAAACTAAAAACCGAATTCAAGCTAGTTGGCAAAAGGCTAGGAAGATAATGATACCTACTTACGTCGCCGCCATATTGCAAACACCGTTTGTTTATAATAAAACTTGTAAGATTTTATATTCTGTCTCTTTGATAAGAGATTCGGTATATTGCAAACTGCAAACTCGATAGTTATGCAACTATCAGGTTTAGATGAACCTCAATTAAAACCAGCTGCTGCTGCTGCTTTAGCATGCATAAAAGTAGGAAATTGTGCAATGGAAGCACACTCGAGGGATATTTCATCCAATTCTGCTCAGATGGTTGTGAGTAACAGTAACAATCATACACACACTTACAAATATTAAATTCGCCTTTTAATATTAGTGTGGTGATCTTTCGCTATACTGGAGAGGATGCCTAAGTCCCAGTAGTGGGTAAGTTATAAGGCTGACTATGCAAAGCATATGGCTGTAAGTACACGAATTTGTGTGATGAGGAGTGTCGAGAGGAGGTCTGACTCCCATTAGTGGGAACATTATAAGGCTGACTGACATTCTAAGTTTATAATGTTTCCAGGTTTATTAAACTTATGCAGCCTTATTCCAGAACGCGATCTAAAATAGTTCCAGGACTATTCTTAGGCTTAAAACCGATAAAATGCTATCTAAATGAAGTTTTCGAGATTATTACTAAATTTAATACCAATTAAAAGCGATCTAAATGTATTTCCGAAGCTATTATTAGGTTTAATGCCAATTAAAACTAGTAATAGTCCCGGAACTATTTTAGATCGCATATTGCAATAAGGCGGATGGTGTTTGCAAGAAGCTGGTGCCAAAAAATAATAAGAAAAGAAAAAAATATAAAACACAGCTTTATTTGATGAAATTGTACAGCTTACTGTTGACACTAAGGTGATAGATGATCGAGAATCTATACGATGACAGAGCTGAAAGATCGTCCAAATGTGAAAATACCGCAGAAGTTTGATCGCAGGATTAGTTATTTCTTAAATGTAGACGTGTTATAAAAATTCATCGATCATCTACTGAAGCGATCAGAAAATAAAGTTAGTTTAGGAGATGATGAAATATTTAACGATAAGAGCTTATCGCTACACTAACTTTTTTCAGCGGGTTTGGCTGTGTAGAAAAGTAGAAAATACTTGTATATAGTTGAGAACTAACATAGGAAAAACTGACTGACTGACATATCAGCGCACAGCCGAAACTACTGGGATTATCAGCGTGCAGTTTTGCATAAGGCTTTCCATTATGTCGTAGGCGAGCACTAAGAAAGAATTTTTCAAAATTCAAACCCTCAAGGGCTTTTTAGTGGTGGGTAAAATAATCCAATGACATCCCCCGCCCTTGTGCGGAGCGGGAGATAGTGTCAGACTCTTACTGACTAAAAACCCACCCCGTTCCTTCGTTGCCTTTGATACCAGGGCCGAGCCTTCCTTTCAGAAGCAGACCCTTGGCCCCAATAGGCTTCGACCCTGCCTGCCTGCAGCTAGCAGGCTGGGCTTCTACGATTTGCTGCCAACTCCTTGAGGCGCGTGGGAATAGTGTGCGCCGTCGAGGCCTGAACCCGCAAGGACTGAAACGGGGTTCAAAGTTTGGACACAGGAACCTTCCTTCACGTGGGCGAATCCGCTGGCTGAAGCTAGTTCAGTGATAAAGTAAAATTCTACTGGTGAAATATTTTTTTTCAAATCGGTTCAGTAGTTGTTGAGTTTATTCATTACAAACAAAATACAATTTCTTTATAATACCGTTAGTATTATATATAGGAAGAAATTGTATTTTGTGTATTTTACCCGCCCCAGCTTTGCTCGGGTGCAATGGTGATATTAAATATATTATGTATATATTTTATATATAAACCTTCCTCTTGAATCACTCTATCTATTAAAAAAACCGCATCAAAAACCAAGCATACATAGGGACAGACAGCGGGAAGCGACTTTCTTTTATACTATGTAGTGATTAGTATAGATTTTGGTATGGTGGTTGAAATCTAGTCCCCCAAATTACCATAGACGCTCATGTTGGTGCCCTATAACAAACCACACTGAATCTCATCAAGGTCTCAAGACGGTAATAGACGAAGAAACCAAAAGAAAAGCCAGCGAACATGATTCCGGATAACAGAATACTGAAACCACAAACTCCAGTCTCAAAACAGTCCATCAGGGCATTCATCTCATGTTACAAACATTTTTATCTACGACACCACCAGAAACGAGTCTAAAACCAAAATGAAAAATTCAGAATTCAAGCCCTTAGACGACACCCCCGGGATCCGGCCACAACACCGCTGGCAGAAAAACCTGAATAATATACAAACCTGAATATATTTCCAGATATAAATAAAGTGAAAATAGCTAACTAAAAGGTGGAGTCATTTTAACAATGTTAATTAAGGGACTGTTAGGTAATTTACATGATAATCTGCCCCAAAGAATTTATTTTTTGTTAAAGCGGAAAGGCGGCCTTTACCTAAGCCGGTTAAGTAATATCAGAATTTACGCGGCCCTATCCCTACCGATTCGGTAATGTAAAGGGTGGACTAAGCTGTGTATCCTTGTAAATTAGTATTAAATTCTGTAAAGGTTCCATTTAAGGGTCTATATCTACATCTTTCCCAACGGTTATACTGGAAGATCGGGTCGCGCATTATTTAAAAATTGGTTATAAATGAATCGGCTGAATGAATCACTAATTAAGACAGATTCAATAATTATAAAACCATTAAAATTAGAACGGTGGAAAATGCCGATGAAATTTAAGTCTTACAATTGGATGCTGCAGGCACAATGCTACATACCACTAAAAAAGGACATTAGCACGCTAGTGTAGGTGGTTTACTGCATATTAATTGTGCCCGCGCGTCGAATCAAATGGCAAGATGGCCGCCACCGAATGGCGGGAGCGGGGGAAAGGGGATCGTAATTTCGCGCCCGGGGCGACATCTATAATTCCAGAGAGCTATCATAAATTAGCATACGTATTAGATTGCGCGGGCTACGAGCGAGAACAAATTCCGTGCACGATTGTACATAGACACAAATCCGGGTAGGTGTCCTATCTGGCAAATTAAAGCGCAGTCAATTTATTTTCAAGATTTAAACATAAAACTAAATGTTTCTTCATAAAAAAAAAGTATTCATTTCAGTAATAATGAGTTATTACTGAAATGAACAAAGATTTGGTAATCCAAATTCTTAATTAAAAGAAAAATGGATTTCTTTAAAAAATCCTATTCGAAATATCTGTAAAATTACGTTAAAACCCTTTCATCTTGAGTAGTGTTTGCCCAGTCCCAACAGTCTTGACTATTCGTTTTATCGCATGTCGTCGATTCAAACTCAAGCAACTTTGTGTAATTATTTTTTTGCTCTCGAAACGGACACCAAAAACATCGTAAGGAAACCGGCATATCATAGAAACAAAAATTCGAAGAGATGTCAGATCCACCAACCCGCTCCGGACCCATATGGTGGAATACAGCAAATTTCTCCTCTAAAGAAGAGACCTGATTTCCAGCAGTGAAAATATTATAAGGTTGATTGTGTTTATGCTATCTTATCATCTTTACTTTGACTGAATCTTCACTTACAAAGAAATAAAAACAGTCTGTTAGAAATCGGAAGACTAATCAAATTGAATTCGTCATCAACGCTACCACAGGAATTCAAACAATCTTAAATCAGCCTGAATCGATTCATGAGTACGCATATAATAGCACTCATTAGTAAAGAATGCAAACGACATGCGAATACTTGTCCAACTTTTACAAACCAATTACTAATAATCTGTAAGATTCGGAAAGTTGCTGTTATTTTTGTAGAAATTATTAAAAACCTAATCAATGAAGACATATATGTTTCTGAACCAAGTTACGTAAAATGTGACACTCAGAAACAGACCAATGAAGTGGCACTAGTCCTTGAAAGAAACCTAGAAGATAAAAAGAAACCAGCTAAATCTGATCACAATTCAAATAGGCAAAGGTTTTTATGAATGATCGATTCGTTGAGACACATTTTCCTGTTGGAGCCCACCAACTTCAATGATCAATGACTGTTCGGAAACTATTTTATTATTCAAAGCTAAAAGTTCAAACAAAAGAAGACATAAAAACTTGCTTCACGACGAAAGGGAACATCATGAGGGCAATTTACGATAGTTTAATGCTTGTCAGCCGAACAAATTACAAAATTAATATTTAAATTCTGCAATATAAAGGCCGAACTCATTTAGTCCTCAGATTAAAATATAAGTCTGGAACTGTTTTGAATGGGATAAGAGCAAGATAAAACGCTGGACCCGTAATAAAAGATCCCTTTCTTAGACTTGTTGAGCACACTCATTAGTTATTCATTTTCATTTTCTTAGATATAGCTGCAAGTTTATATATCTTGCGTTTTACTCCAGTGAAGCGATAAAATTTTAGTGTTATAATAAAGATAGCACCATGTGAACTACTTTAAGAGCACAGCTGATCTCCTACCCGGAAAACGAGCTCGTATAAACGATACTATAAATTTCCTAAAGGAAATCAGATCGGTAGTAAAACCCTGGACAAGATTGAAGATAAGTGAACCCACTCTTTATTAGACCACATGGCTTGAAATAACCCGAATATGAAATGAATTGAAACAGTAATAAGATGCAGTACAGTGTAATTGTTCATATGACAGCTATTATTCTGTCTATGACTGTGAGAAAAACGCATCTTGCAAATTCATGTTTTTTTTTGCAATAGCGAAACGAAAAATTTGTACCTCGAAGAACCAAGGACAACATATAGTCTTATTCCTTTAAAAAAATCAGACTGTCTACTAAAACAGCTTCCACCCAATCATTGGCGGTTGCTAAACTCACTACATTTCTCCACAACAGCCACAAAGTTCCATCAAGAGGGACGTAAAACCTTGTTAGTATTGTAAATTCCCCTCATTCTTCTCCCGGTAAACAAAAGGAATCCACCGAGTCTTATAAACGCGGTGCGTATACCAAATTGTTTCGGCCATATTGCCGGCCACCGGAGGATTAAGTACAGGGTTGCTACATTACCGGTAGGATGGGACACGACGGTATTTCGGCAATAAAGAAACGAAATAATTCGTTGTTGGGGGTTGTAAAATTTTTGTGTGGCTATCTCGAGAATTGGATTTTTATCGAAATACCCTGGACGATTACAACCTTTTAGATTAGATTTGGTCTTAGTGATTCTTATGTAAACATTTTTTGTTTCAAAATTATTTGTTTTTCTTAACCTGTATTTGAAAATTTTCCATTGTGTGGGTTTATTATAGGCTTGATAATCTCATATCTCAGTGCTCATATTTAGTTTTGATACTTTATGCATTGGATTTTTATAGAAATTCTGCCAAGTTTTCTGGATCAAGTTAAATCCTGACTATTATTAGAATTTTTAAATCGAGAATAAGCATTGATTTTTGACCAAATTCGTATCAAATTCTATAAAAAACAATTGTAAAAATCTTTCAAATCAACCGCAAATTCAAACGCAAACGCGTCTTTACTACATCCGATAGTCCTAATATCATACTAATATGCTTTTTCAGCTACGTTCAATAGCATCGTTACCCGGCCTTTTGCGGCCGGAAGATTGTGTGCAATCTTGAGAGTATGTATTAATCTCGGCCACTTCCCGACGGGGCACTATAATGGATAGTCGCGAAATCGCGCCCAAACAACCTCTTCGTACCGTTGAAAACTACTCTTTATGTGCTCATTCATTATCCTCTTTCCTAAACCCTATGTGGTAGAAAATGTTTACCGAAATTTGGGCTAAAGTTGTATGTTTTACATGATACGATCTATTAATTTTCTATTTCGTACTACTATTTTAAATTCATCATCATCATCATCAACTTTTTCTGAAATAAGTCCTTTGTACGCTTAAGAATTTTTATTTACATCTATCGCGTATAGTAACCGTGTGCTGTAAACGTAAAAATGTGGTTGTAGGTAGATGTAAATTGTGATCTGCATCCCAAAGAGGAAGTTTGAAAATCGATGATCGTCCATACTAATCGTCAATTGAATCTGTATAAGTAGCATGAAGACTTCAGTAGGAAAAGTTAATAGAGAACTCGAGTAATCGATGGAGTAAAAGTTTTGACAGTTACAACCATTAACGATCAAAATTCTTCCGATATAGCAGACGTGCCTTTTGATACTGAAACGATTAGATCCCTCCCTGTTATCTAAAATATTCCACGTCCTTCCCCGAAATTAGCATATAGATGATTAATAAAAAGAGAAACCTAATTAAATAGCCTACGGGGAAAAAATTCTCACCTAAAGTCACAAGTATAATACTCGGTTTACAGAAGTCCGTCGCAAAATCCTTATTTGCTTTTGTTATTACATTCTGCTCCGCCTTCATAAATATGGCCCTCCCGGGGCCGTTTGCTACAGTCGCTATGATATGAAAACGGAGAAATACCTATTTACGCTTTCCTTATATTTTGGTCCTTTGATACGGGGGTATAATGTCGGTAATTACGGATCGGATAATAACGAACCGGAACGTTCCGAAAATGTTTCTTATTCCGCTTTTAGATATGGTTTTGTGTAGATATTGGCTTGTGAATAGACCAAACGTCTAGACTTTAGCTAATATCGTGAAAGAGAAGTACGATTTCAAATGAGGGTATCGTCTTTATGATTTTTATTGTTCGTTTCTTTCATAATAACCTCCTGATCCTTTTTCATCGTAACAACAAGAGAAAATCGATTGTTATTTTGGTAACTTTTGTCATCGAAGTAATAAATGTTTATTGTCGTATAGTAAAATAAGTTATTTGATTTAATTGGTATGCATTATACACGTACATAATTATGTACATGGATTTGGCCAATACTTAAGGTATTTTTTATTCTTATGTTGAAGCTCATTTTTTTTTTATTAATTTTAAATACCTGAAAATTACATTAAACATGGTCCTGACCTAACTTGAAGCGAAATGTATATTTGATTCGATTTTATCTTGTTAATAGCTTTTAGTTCGAAAGTGTATCAAAAAGTTTTGATCCCTAACCTCAAGTGTAGCTTAGCGGTGGCCGACCGAAAATTCATGACGGTAAAATTATAGTAAAAAATTGACAATTTTTACCTGTAATTTATAAAAAAAATATAGAAAAAAAACTCAAAAATAAGATAAAATGAAATAAATACAATATATAGTCCGAAATAAATATACATAGGTACATATTATGTTAAAGCCAAAAAGAAACTAAATGTCTAAAATTAAAAATAAATTGGCATATATATAATAACAAAAGAAATAAGATTTAATTTATTTTTATGAAAACAAAAGATAAATAAAAAGAAACAGAATAATTTATACATTACCTGACACAGAAGACCGCACGACAAGCGCCACCCGACTCAAGATCTGAAATAACGAACAGACAAATTCACAAAACCGCACTGAAGAAAAAGGCCAAAAAGTTTGAAGAACAAAAAAGGTGCAGATTAATGCCAGTTAGAATCCAAGTCAAAACAAAATAGAAACAACAAGTCAACAACACTTGTCCGCGTCACGGCTCACGCGGGGAAAAAGGTGAGGGACCCAAATCGTATTAAGGGAGCGTTTGACGCAATCAAATTATACGAAAACTTCACCTCCCAACACATACGGTACACATACGGAACACAGAAAAAATATACACAAATACATACCTCAGATTTTCCCAGTACTCAAGCTTTCTATATTTTCTAAAATATTTAATTTTAAATTCTGAACTGAATGTAACATGAAGTGTCGTTATCGGCAGGAGCTCAGTTGCGTCTAACTTTGCGGCGAGCCGCGCCCCTACACGCTACTTGTACTGAATCTCTACCCCTATTCCGGGCTTCGGGAGGCGAGAGCGCTGGTGTGTTTAAGGTGGTAAGCGAAACAACTATAATCCGTTCGATAAGAAGCTCTATTTACTAAAGAATAAGGTTCAATTTCAAATACAAAGCCATGGGCTTTAGCCATTTTGGAGTCTGCGGACTGCATTTGGGTACCCGGGGATGCTGCGCAAAATAGGAACACGAAATATGAACGAGACTGCGAGGCGCTGGCGGGTGAGGAGGGGTGTGAACAGACAGGGGATATTTGAATAGACCTCTCCAGCTCTTTCCCGCGGTGGGGCAGTGAGGGAAGCGCGGGGGACGCGGGTACCGCTGTTGTGTCGGAACTACGCTCCGCGGTACAAATCGCCAATGTACACTGAGCAACGAATGTGCACTTTACCAAGCCCTTGCTTTGGCGAGGGAAAAACAAGAGAGATACGGTAATTGAATTCTCTCTCATTACATTATCTGCGAAGCAAGATGTTTTGCAGGGGGAATGTTTTCGAGTATTTTGTACCAGACAGGAATACTTACAGTATTTCATACGAAAATGTAAAAAAGGAGCAAAATACAGAAACACTACGAAGACGTCATTTACTAAAAAAGCTTACGTACTGAGATTCTTGGTAATGACATGGCAGAATTTTGCAAAACGTCCGCAGCGTTGAACACAAGAGGAATATACATTTATATGTTGCTATAGATAGGCGAGGAAACAATAAGACTTGAACATTCCAAACTAAATAAGTTACGAGAGAACGCTGAACGGGCATGGCACGGTCTCGTGACTTTGCAACTTGAATCCCTTACATGCCAACATATAGCATTGTCTGTGAACCAAATGAAACCAAACAAATGAACAATATATTATACATATAGGAAACATGAAAAGAATACAATGCTACTTAAATACGAAATACACTAAACACGGCTAAGCGTTTACGTACTATTTGAAAGTAATTAGAGGATGTAACACTTCAATGTATTAATTTTAGCTTGTTTTCTTAAAAGAACTTTGAACATAAATAGTCAGAAAATCTAGCAAAATGGTGAACGTGAATTAACACAATGAGAAATAGATCATGATGCTTCGCCAAGCATTCACAAAACATTTTCTCCGCTAGACTACCGGTTCCGTCAGGTACTGAAATATCGCTTAGATATTGTTGGTCTTTTTCACTAGTTTTATTTAATCCTATAGCGTAAATTCCCATTACAAAACGATTTTTTTTATTTTATGCTTTTTTAACCCCCCGTTTAAAAACAATGGATTATCTATATCTTGTAAAAAAAAAAACTATAGATGATTAAGGCATACCACAACCCTGTGGTATGCCTTAATCATCCATAGTTTTTTTTTCGCGTTGAAAATCAATAATGGTCCAATTAATCTACCCATATTAATTGGACCATTATTGATTTTCATACATGTACCTATATTGTGTCATCGCAAATTGAATCGTTTATATTCTCAACTAAACAAAATATTTAAAAAAGGCAAGATTTGTCTAAACAACCTCCCATAGCATAACACTAACAGAGTTTTGTTCACGACAACCTCACGTGAACTAGAAATAATGGTTCCCGCAATGTTTCTGCTCCCACCATCAATTTGTCAACCTATTCCTCGTTCGCCTCAATGGATTGAGACAAACTCGTTGTTTCGTCACTTTAATTACTCTTGAACACCGTTAAGTAACAAGAGAAAATACAAGATAATTGCTGTTAACTTGAAAACAGTTTTCAAAACTTTGCTCTTGAATGCTTGTTATCGTTTCGGATTAATAACTTTCCAATATCGCACAAACAACATGATAATTGGTTCCACAAACTAATCTTGGAAAGCATACAACAAAGTCTATATTGCTAAGTGCTTTCTATTCACATTCAAAACGATGTCTATCGATCGTGTATATAACAAAGGCCGATGATAAATCTATCGCTATCGCACAAACACCAAGGACGTTCAACCCTAAAATGCAGTGTAGTAAGTAAATCCGTGCATTGTCCAGACAGGCAGGTCGTGTGGAATCCCAAGATATCTCACAACACTTCTCAGCCAGCGTTGCTGGCGCGTGTACTGGGCGCATGCCAATACACACCACTTAGATGTTAGTTTTATGTCCATGTCTTATGGATTCATCGGTTTTTCGGGCATTTTGACGTTTTGGTTTCCTACATAGTTTGCATTCCGTAGGTTAGTGGTGGATTAAAATTTATTATTAATAAGCTTTCTAGAGTTGTCACGTTTAAGTTCAGTAGATTGTTTACTTTAGTGATCCAGTATCTCATTTATATGTACAATCAAAGACACTTCCACCTGACGACTGCTAAGTTCATTTTTGCTTGCATTCGAAACGAAAACTTCAAAGGGTTTGGTTTGGCGCCGCGCCGCAGGATTCAAGCGAATTTTATTTTTTTAAGTGATCAGGCAGAAATGACCGCGATGGTACATACATACTTACCTGCTTTTACTATCTTCAAAGAGTTTAATGTACAAAAAAGAGTGTCATTTCCATTTGTATTATAATTTTGGATTTGACGTCACCAAAGCATATAATCGTGACCGTGCTATCCCATAGAATCGATAGATGCAGGAGAGATTTCAATAAATAAATAAAACCAATACCATACTGCACAATAACGTAATCAAAAAAAATCCAACAATTCAATTAAAAAAAAAAATATATCACACTCATAAAAGCGATAGTTTATGAATGTGTTTACTTGTATGTTTGTTTTCTCCCTCTCACTGATACTACTGAAGGGATTCAAAGGGGTAGACCGTGTCTTGAAATAGCACACAGGATACTTCTATCCTGGAAGTATGTTTTCTTAGGATAATTTTCTACATTCACGCAGGCGAAGTCGGTGACAGAAGCTAGTAAAGGTGTTTTTAATATCCTGCAGATTTCATCACGCATGCGGGATTACTCCGCATGAGCGGCTGCTGCCCAATATTACGCTCCGCATCCCGCATGCGTATTCTAGGCATTACAATAAATACTTGTATGAAAAGGACATTTGCGGGGGCTACGCGTGATTTAAAAAGACCCTTACAACATAGAACTAACACAAACAATAAGAATGGCGATATACAAATTCCTAAATAAGCATCGTTTCAGATACTAGGCCTGCTATGTAAAGGCCCATTAATTGAGCAGAAATGCGATGCGCTTGGGCGGCAGCCAATTTAATGTATTGCTTGGCACGAATGCGCTTTAATCCGATGTTAAATAGAAATTATGGTTGTGCACAGTTACAATGTATTGGAAGTTGTAACCTGGCTGTGCTGCCATGTTTGTATTGGTATAGAGCGATGCATTGTCATATTTTTAGTAATATTGTAGTCTTCTTTATCGTATTGTTAACCGCAAATGCAAATAAGTTGAACTAAAATTGCCATCGTTGCTATGGTTACGATCAGCCCCCCGCTGTGCCACACTTCGAGTGATATCCGAAAATGTTACTGAACATAAAGATCGACTGACATTTTGGGTCAACTTATATGCCGTGTATTGTTCCCGGTTATAGAAGCCCAGGCTAATTTTCAATCCCCTAGTGAGCATTCTCATGACTAATAAATTCAACTGATATGATACCTACTAAATTCTTCGGATGGATCTGTTTTGATGGATTATATATTTTCTTATTTATTTATTTATTACTAGCGATCCCGATAGAAATTATCCTTCCCGATATGTATTTTCAGAATAAAATTAAGAATCCGATCGCAACTCCATGTATATTTCAATTCAAAACTCACTGAAATATACACACAAAATTACATCAGAAGAGGAAATAGACACACGTACAAATGTTACACCTTATTGTACTCGTAGGTACTTCCAACAACAAAAAAAACTTATATCTAAAGCACATACAATGGGTGTCATTAGTTTGACAGAAAGCATAATGAACTAAGTACGATGACCAACATGGTTTCATAGAAATTGCAAATCCTAATTTTACACATTCCTTCATAAAAAAGAACTGGTTACTATTTCAAAACCTACCAAATGGTTGGAGCTTCAATTCTATAAAAAAAGGCAGAAATACAATAAAATCACCGTGTAAACAAGGCGGGCAGTAAATTTTATGTTATTAGCTTATAAAGCAACGACCTACACTCCTCCTGCTATTTGCCGACCATAAAAAGTAGCGTGGGCAGCTGCCCTTCACAATCCATGTTATACCACTTACAACAATACTAAAATATCGATAGTATACATAAAAAATACATAAACCCATACTAAAGAGGGATAAAACTATACAAATCTTGAAAAGATTTTAGAAATTGAGAGTTATCTTTTTTTCGTGAATAGTAAAAATCTGCGATCAGTTTTTGAAGAGACCTTGTTTTATGTAAAACAGTGCATCTAACGAAATTAGAAAATTGATTTCAGGATAAAATTTTGTCCTATTCCAAGACATGTCCCGACATCTACCAAGTAAATCCATTCAGCCGATAAAATGTGAAAACTTAACAAACAAACTCACATTCAAATTGATGTAAGTATCATAATATTAGTTAGGAACAACAATATGAATCAAAAAGCAAAAAAAAAAATGAATTCTATTGAATTTTTCAATGACAAAGACATTGCTCCAAACAATTTCCATTCTCTCCGTGCCCGTCTGAAAATAAATCTTTTACTAAAAAATCCTCAATAAAGAGTCTTCAAACTGTCTAATTACACAAACATTGCACCCTACCGCTGGCAACGAGACTCGATTCTACTTCTCAATGTACAAAAACCAGCAGCAGTTATTTTTATTATCAACATGTTAATTGGACCCGAAGGCACTCGCTTGGTGCCCAGCCAAATGGCTGGAAAGGATCCTTATTCTATGACGTGCAAAAGTGCCTGTTTGGCATCTATAAAGACGATTAATACGTTAGGGAGGCTAAAAGTGAGCTGAACCCTCATTTCTTTCAAAAATAAAAAGTAGTAAATTTATTTGCACTAAGAACAAGACCTTAGCAGTTTAAAACAATGAAAAGTAGAAAAAGAATGAGGAGGCGTTGGCTCTGCAAAATTATTTGCATAGAAATTCAGAATTCTTGAGTGAAACACAAAACAAAAATAAAATACAATAAAAAATGAGATCTAAATGATATTAAGTCTCATCGTTTTATAGAACTTCAAAAGGCAGAAAACTCACATACTACGTATTTCCATTTCGCTATCAGAATTGACGTCAGTTTTCATTACGCATTGAATCGAACCATTTGGGGCGTTTTAATCGCCGAATGATCGAGTGGCGGGCATTTGACACGTATTAACCGTCAATTATACACTGCTCCCTTTCTGTCAAAATAATAAACTAGAATAAATGAAATGGTAAATGCTTACGATATATGTGAATCATTCATTCGTAAACATAGGTGATAATTATATAAAAGATCATAAAAATTTGGTAGTGCGCTATGTTTTCAATTGGCATAAAAATAATTATTAGAAAAAAGATTATACTATTCAATTAAAATATAAATTCATCAGCAGGCATGCAAGTAAAATTTTACTATTATAATCAATTTAATTTTATCTCGGAATACAAAGCCAATTCATAAGATTAATTTAAAATTAAATATATATATTATAATCAATGTCAATAAAATTTTAATATTCAAAGTCAATCATTCAGGAGATAATTTAAAATTAAAAATAGAATATATTAAAATGTATGTCAGTATTATAAAGTTATAAAGATTCGTCATTCAGAAATTCATCTAGAGTGTAATAACATTTTTCAAGTAGTGACCCGTTAAGTGTTTTTTTAAACTTCTGTCATGGCATACATAGTAATATATCATCGTAATTAAGTTCAAATATGAGATGATTTAAAAAAACTGGGCAAATACGAGTCGGACTCGTGCACTGAGGGTTACATACAAACTTACCTATGAAATTCTCGAATGGAGTCTACAATTTTTTTCCGAAAGGGAATTATTCCTATTCCTGTACTATGAGACCTTGCTTTCACTTCAGGATTCTGGGCCGTATGATTTTGATTCCCTTGAGAGTGACGAAATATACGTATTTGGTGATATAAACAACTGCATCTTTTTTTTCATTTACTCAGAAAATTGTTTTTTTCACAGCTTCAAGGGATCGCTGGCCTGAGTATATGGTTTTAATTTCAATTCAATACCTCCACGCGTTCCTGAGATAAAGGGTCTTGTCAGACAGATCGTCAGATAGAAAGACAGACAGACGGACAATAAAGTGATCCTATGAGGGCTCCATTTTTCTTTTTGTGGTAAGGAATCCTAAAAATTACAATATAGTTAAAAACAACCGCTAAAAACCTCACTTGCATAAATAAATCGACTGGGAGTTTAAAAACATTAAAATGATGATTTAAAATAGCTGATGACCATGATTAAGAGTAAGGAGATAGGCGAAAGAAATTTGAACAATCGATTGAACCTTTAGTTACGTTTATTGAAATGAAACTTAAAGCTCATTGTAACCGATTAGAAGTCTTTTTGAAACAAAAGCCTTCCTCAATTTGGATTTCTACTTGCAGCAATATTACTTAAATTCATTTTCGTTACTCTAAAAAAATCATTACTCAATCTGCACTACCCAAAACGATTTCGTTCACAGAATAGGCTTGCAGCAAATGAGGTCACACTGTCAATGGAAGTTGGAGCAGCATCCGGCACTTAAATGCTTTAATTTTACATAACATACCGTACGTCCGCACATGCAATTGCTTCTGACAGATCGTATAAATCGCTTGCACTTGAAAGTAAGGCAGTCTTTTGGGGCTCACTAGTCAATTACGTTTCAAGTTTTTGGTGCAGGTTGGATGGATAGTTTTATTTTAACGTCATCATCTTTAAGTATGATAATCTTTAGTTCTTTATCATTCTTCTTCTTCTTCTTCTTCTTTATATTACGGAATACTCAAATCTTTTTTTTCCTTTGATTCAACCTTCGCATTTTATTTAGTTTAAAATAATTTACCGTTATTTCATTTCACAATACTCTATAGCATCTGTGATTTGTAACTAAAAAATATTTTTAATACATCGTCCCACTCTAGAATCGAGAGCATCTTGTTTTTTAATTATAAATTATTCAAGCCCCAAGTGAATGCTGACGTTCGCACACCTATTGTCTTTCTATTCGTATCAGTAATTCCTCCTCCTCCTCCACGGCATTCAAATGATTAAGCAAATAAAATTGAAACCTAAATTATCATCTTTTTCGATATATATGTACTACGCACTAGATTTGGTGTGTCGTACAATCACTTTGCTTGACGTAAGTGTACTGCAGGCCATACACATCTTTACATTGATGACTTGATGACATTAGTGCAGTTTTGCACATTTAGCGCTGCAGCGAGCTTTCGTTTTAACGTTTTAGTATTTTGACAAATAGTTTCCATGAACGAGCTTGTCTATCACTTAGAATATAAGTCGATGTCTCTACCGGTCTTTCTAATACCATAGAGAGACAAGATACCCAACCCAGCTCAACATACATATTCCACATCGTACAAGATTATATGGAATCTTCGGAAACAGAAGAAGTTTTTGTTATAACAGTAACGAGGTTAGCGGCAGCGACTGCGGTCGCGTCTCATAATAAGTTGTTAACTGTCGCCAAGAGCGTAAGTACCAACTTACAAAGTAATATAAGCGCCGTGTAGTTTTTCCTTTAACCGCTTCGTATGAAACTTGGTATCGGAGATATTCGTAATGTTTGAGCTCGTGGTAGCATTTGCTTTTGTCTTTCTGAACACGAAATGGTATGCTGTTTTGTTTTGTGTCTACACTTTGTGGTGCATTTCTTTATGTACCCTATTGTGTTGTATGTTAGGTTTGGATTTTTAGTCTTTGTTGTGAAGACCATAAATCCTTGTTTAAATTTTACAAATATTTTCATTCAAACATAAATTTAATCTTTTGAATACCGTAATTAGAGACACAATAGAAAGACAATAGGTGTGCGAACGCCGGCGTTCACTTGGACTTGAGTAAATATAATTTTGTTGATATGTTTTCATTTCATCATAATGATGAATTGTGTTTCTAGATTCCAACTTCACAAGCTGACATACATAGTAACTACAAAAAAAATGACATCAAAATTTATGTCAGCATACTGAACTTGTATACAACAGAATGTAGGTAACTAAAGCAAAAACTTACTAAAACACACAAACTAAAAGCGGAAAACACTATAGCAGTATATTCCAGAATGCTTCACATATTTCACGGGCAAATCTCACCGATAGCGAAGTTATTAGGAACACGTTCCTAACTTTCGTGTAGCTCGCAAACTGCGCATATTGTACAACTTTTATTCATTCGCTTTTATATTGCACATACCTCACATATTGTTTTAAAAGACTTTCGTGTTTATGTAAAATATGTAGTTGAGTTGGGGTTGATTTATTATTGTAGTAAAATCATTGTATACACCGTTAAATTTTAATTGTTTTAATTTCGTCAAGGTTCAATTCGGAACATGAACACATGTAGAAAATTAACTATTTTAAGTCGACCACGTTACAGTACACAATTAATACCTGATCTATTTAACGAAATTGTAGAACCCAAGAAGAGTAACCAACCAATACTTTGGCTGTGCGAGGTCAAAACCCTTAAAATGAGAGAATGTTAAAAATAGTAGACAGTACATATACAACCTTATTTTTAGTATATGTGAAACTCGAAACTTTGCTACTGCACTCAGCTGTGCGGTAGTAACTAATGCCCTCTATGACCTGCCGCGACCTGTATTGTACTTAGTCTCAGTGGTGTCCAACTTGTGATCTTTTTTAATATTTTTGGGAAAAAATATAACATGGTGTAAAAATTATTGAAATCGCTTTAGTTACTGATTCTGAACAAACTATATATATTCAGGTTTCATGTATACTAAAAATAATGGTATATAGGGTGACTGGTAATTAGCGACCGATATTGAAACACGTGATTGTAGTCATGATATCAAACCACTTTTATTATGGGACCAACCCTAAAATCGTGAAAAAAATCAGCGAGGTACAGTACATTTTGACCTGTTAGGCGAACATAAAATGTCAGCAAATATTTTTCACCCTACATATTTGACTCAAGAAATCATTTCCTCGACCCAAATCACCATAAAAAAAAGCTCACAAAAGAAAAACACCAAACTTTATAATAAATCTCATATCAAACGCCAGACAAACATTCGTGCCACGTATCTTTCAGTCCGCAATCAGTTGGGAGCGCACAAAGTTCCGAAGCAATCAGAACAAAACGCAGCTGCAGCGCTCCGCGATATGGAAACTCTTTGCCAAATAAGCCTGTGGATGCAGGCTTCAAAGAATTTATTGAAACTACGGAAGTGTTGGGTGGAATTCAATTTGGGACTTAAAGGACTCGTTATATACGTAAAAAGTTTTTTATAGGCAGGTCTGTAACACGTTTGCGATCTTCGATACCACGAATAGATGAAAATTAGGTGACTCATACATATGTAACGATGAAATACGGTCCAAGGGCCGATTAAACCGGATTTGACTATATGACCAAGGTCATATAGTCAAATTTAATAAAATATTTTTCTACATTTGTGGATTTCCAGAGGTTTAAAAAAGTTCCTGGCCTGAACCGTGAAAGCGTAACAGACAGAAAGAGTAACTTTCACTTTATAATATGAAGTATAGATTTTTCAGCTTCTGTAAATCACCAATCTTAATTTCCTCAAAACAAACCATACCGTCAAAATTCTCACTCATCATGTTTAAAACATAAAACAAAATAATTATCTACCTCTGAACTGAAAATCAGTCCCATTGAAGAAAGAAAGACGTTCAAAGGAAGTCCTCGAATACTAATGCAACCATCCATTTACTGCGCGCACGAAACACGACCTGCATTCTATGAGTCTTCCAATCTCCTCGAAGCACCTGAAAAAAAAAGAAAGCCATTTTACTCAAAGAACTTAAAAGTAAAACTTTAGACTGCTCAAATGAAATGGTGAAACGAGAATAAATCACAAGAAAAACTAATAACTATTCTGCTAATTAGTTTTATGTCGCTATATTACTATTTGTATCTAGCCAAGGCACTGACACATGCAGCCTGAATGTAATTGGGAATTTATGACGTCATTAAATTGATGCAGAAATAGTGCAGCACCAAACATCAAGGACGGTCGACAAAATAATATTGCTAAAGTTTCGAAAGGTAATAAAAATTTTGTTATTACTGATTTTTATGACTTTTTGCACTGGTAACTTTTGGTAACTACGAGTTTTTTCAGCTTTTTTGGAAGTTGAAAAATGGTCGGTGAAAATAAATTGTGAGACGATTTATTAATCGTCAGAAGTTTTATTTGAAAATTAGAAATTATGTATGTATGGTAGTTTAACTTAATATTGTCTGTGGACAAAAAGATTAAAAAGTAATTTTGAATGTATGAGTATATACACCGTTAAATTTTGATCATTTTAATCCCGTGGAGGGTCGTTTTGGTACATGAAACACTATCGATTTGTAAAAATAAAATTAAAAAATAAAGTATTTTTTTTTTAACTCGGACCGGATCGACCCTCTACTGGATTAAAACGATCATTTAACGGTGTACTACTTAGTATACTAACATTATAAAACCGAAGAGTTTATAAATCTAAATAAGCTAATCTCAGGAAACATTAGATTAAATTTAAAAAAATATCATCGTGCTGTATAGTCCATTGATATTGCTATTGCTACTGCTATTGGCTTTAGAATAGAATAGAATAAAACTTTATTGTACACCAAAAAGTTTCATAAACTATACATAAATCTAAATATGCTTTAGTACATTATGCTATGATAAATAGGGGCGGAGGTGGTCTTAGAAAAGGTTACACAAGATAATCGAAAAACTTTGTATAGTACGCGGCAAATTAGTTGAACCTTTTGCTATGGTTACGCACAACCCCCAATTCGATGGAGACCCGAAAATTGGTTACTCCGCAGTCAAGTTCAACTTATTTTCCCCGTACTATAATAAGTTGACAACTCATTCTTTCTTCTTTCTTTTACTCTTCCGAATCTGTCGTATTCAACCCACACATACATTACATACACATGCATCTACACAAGTTTACATTTTTACTCATGTGTTGTGTTGTAAGTAGCACCTCAAACAACATAACACACGTCAACCATACACATTTAAGTAAACTCCAAAACACAATTACGACGCTCATAATCAAGGTTTCATACGGAAGGCGGCCATAATGTTACCGTTTATATTCTGCTAACGGTACCTCGGCTATAAATCAGTGCGATAATAATTATACATCGGCCATTTGTAGCCATAAGGGTAACAAACAGAGGTGTCTGATAATATTCGACGCATGGCTTTGCCCAAATAATATTCGACGGATGGCTTTGCCCAAATAATATTCGACGGATGGCTTTGCCCATGAAGGCTTTGCCCAAATAATATAATTAATTGATGTGTTGACAAACAACTGTTTAATCTGTGTTTGTATAGGGATTTGAATTTTCAGAATTGTTGGCGCATGTCATGTAAGTTTTAAGCGTGAAATGTGTAACTGTCGGATTTCTTATGTTGTTTTGGAATGTAATTTTTTTATTTGAGGAGATTACAGTTAAACGTTAAATTTTTATTAAAATTATTTTTAAATAATAATATTAAATAATAAAAACTGGCTAAATGCGAGTCGGACTCACGAAGGGTTCCGTACCGTCCTTGACAAAATAAAATGGCAAAAAAATACGAGTGTTTTATTTGCCCCACAATATTTATTTTATTCTGTTTATAGTATTTGTTGTTGATTGATTACGGTTCATAAGATTCAGCCTGGTGGCAGACAGACAAACAGATGTACGGACGGACAGCGAAGTCTTAGTAATAGAATTCCATTTTACCCTTTAAGTACAGAATCCTAAAAATAAAGGAAAAAAATAATACAAAAAAAAAAACATTTATTCGACGCAGTCCCAACGCAACAGTAAGAAAGACAAAGTAAAAGAGACAGGATAATTCAATAAAATTGTGCTGAACATACCCTTACCAAAAGGATTACCATCTCAGCATTTCCTTGGTGTCAGACACCCAGCGCTAGTTTTTAGAAGGCACCCTGCAGTGACGCATGATCGAGGGTAAACAAAATTTATAAACTTAATTAAATATTGATATTCATTTGAATAGAAAATTTAGTTTATTATATCATATAAACAATTGTCAAATTAAAAATTCATTCATTTGAATTAAATTATTATGTACTTAAGAAGTAATAATTGAATTTCCAGCCCAAGTCGTCGATGGTGCGTTGTTTTCCACACGTGATGTCAGCAAAACCGTAGGGTCTCAACAGGGCCAAAATCTCTTGGGGCAATGGGTCGATTTCTGAAAGGGTTACTAGTAATGTGTTATAGTCCTGAGACGCAAAGAACAACTAAATGAACATAGGTGTGGCTTTAGTAAACATAGGAACACAGGTTCAGTTGAAAACCAGCGTCAGGCACTAGTTGTCTGGCATACATGCTGAAGTGCACCTTTTCTGGTGCAGCCGTGAGGCACACAACTATATTTCTTTTTTTGTTTTATATTATTTTGTTTGTATTTGTATTTTATATTTTGTTTCCTGTTGTATAATTATTGTGTTTTTGCCTAAACTATTATTCTTTCTTTCTTTTTTTCTAGTCAGTAGAAGTCTAATACGCCGTCCTGCTCATTCCTTAAGTAGGAAAAGTAATTGATCATTTCCCTCCGTATTTTTTAAAATCGTAAATAAATATTGTTAAAATATAATACCAAACCGTTACCTAGGTAAATATAGTTGCTATCGACACTAAAGTCACCTTAATTACTATTAAGATCTCATCGATGATACGCTACCCCAAGAGAGATTTTATATTCGTACATTTTTAGGGTTCCGAACCTTAAAAGAAAAAAACAGAGCCCTTTTATGATCACTTTGTTGTTCTGTCTGTCTGAAAGCCCCTTTATCTCGGGAACACGTGGAGGTATTGAGTTGAAATTAAAAATATATACTCAGGTCTGCGGTCCCTTGAAGCTGTGCAAAAATCAAATTTCTAAGTTAACGAAAAAAAAGATACAGGCGTTTAACGCGAAAAACTTGAACCTCAACACACTCGAGGAATTAGAATTCATATGATACCTACTTCCCGTTGACCTAGAACCCTGAAATTTGGCATGAAGCAAGGTCTTATAGCACAAATATAAGAATAAATCTGAAAACTGAAAATATGCAGTTAAACCTCAGCTGGGCCAGTTCAATGACCTGTAGGTAGTTAGTACGCAACGACCGATAACTACCTACAAGGTCATTGGCTCGTTTACATAAATAAATTATTTTCGTACATGCGTATATTAATTCGAGTTTAAATAAAAAGTACTTTATTTTTTATTTTATCTTTACGAATTGATAGTGTTTCATTTATCAGATCGACCCTCCACGGGATTAAAACGATCAAATTTGATTTGATCAAACAGTGTATATATACATAAATTTTTAAATAAATAAATGACTACTTTCAAAATGTATTTATTTAACAAAAATATGTTTAAATACATATAGGTGGGATGGCACATTTATACATATAATATAGGATGATTCAAATCAAGAAGTAGGAAACAGAAATTTAGGATTTTCCAGCAAATTATCTCCACTTTGTTTATCTGGTATAAAACAAATTGAAAATAATTTACTGTTAAAATATGGAAAATCTATATTTTGACCACAGCCTTGAATTTAAACTAGGTATAGCCATTGAAGACATTTATTTTTTATTTATCCTACCAATACACTTGATCAAACTTCGAATCGATTTACCATCTCTTTCACTCCTACCGTTTACAAAAAGGAACATTACGGCCTATAGAATCGTGATAATTATGTTTGTAGATAGCTTAGATTCAATCACAACAGCGGAAGATAGGTGACTCGCCTCTAGCGCGTGGACCACTGAAATTGTGCCAATTGGCACGATTTCGCGTTCGGCGGCTAATACTATTTCGCTCGCACGACAGCGCCGGCTCTTATCTCTGTCCTTGTCTATCATGATAACACTAATCATAGATGTGTGAGTTTCGAGTCCAGGTTTTCTGATTCCCATGTTAGCGCGTAATGTATATTCCCTTATAATATATCAATGGTAGATAGCTTTCATTTTTGCGAAGGATTATTTGCCGACCAAAAGAAGTTTTGTGTACCCACATGACTATCCTCTTCTTACCATTACAAATAGCCTAGAATAGGGTAGCTGACAGTAAGAAAATATTTTGAAGATTTCAATTTTTTATGGTAGCTTAATATTTATAAATGTGAAAAATCGATCATATTGATTAAATAAATGAAGATTATTATTTAATATTTTTGAGAAATAAAATTCCAAAAATACCGTCACTACTCACGTGACAACGAACGCCAATCACGACGCGTGACGTAATAAGTTGCAAAACAAAACAAACTTGACATCTCGTTGTCGTAAAGTTATTGTATTTTCATTTGTTTTGCTTGATTTCTAACTTAATTTAACGTTATTCCGAAAAGTTCATACTAGAAAAGAGTTTGGTACAATGGAAGCAGGTTTTATAAAAGCGAATAGCAGTAATTTGCCCAAGATCGATGTTGTTATGTTGGGTGCATTTTTCGCAACTAACACCAATTTTTGCTCTGCAGAATTCCGAAAGATTAAAGCTTCAGTGTAATTATGTATAATTATGCATACATTACATCAATATAATGATAAAACTAACTAGCCTACCTGATAACCGCTCAGGAGAAGTATCTAATACTGATCAGATAATTTTATAATGTTAATATATGTGTAGAACATAATTTATAGCATAAAAGTTAAAACTTACATCGAAATGACATGTACAACTATTATGTACGTACATGTACAAATATTTTCTTTGGTGTTTTGATTGTTGAACTTTCACACTGAGGTACTAATTCACAGTATTTATAAAACTTGTGATCCATTTTATTCGATAATTTGTAAAAACTTGTTAACCACTCAACCGAACAGCTGTTTGTTTAGTAACCTGTGACGTAACACGAGTCGCCATGACAGTTTGACGCGTTTTGTTGGAGTAATATCAAATAGTTCATAAAAAAAATAAAATATGTTACAGTTTGCATTTTACTGAAATATTAATAATATTTCTGTTAAATTAGGCCATAAGGCACACTATGAGTTAGTTTTTTTCATAATTAGTCAACTACCCTATTCGAACCATTGAATTAACAACTACAAACATTCATGACTATAGTCCAATGATTTCCCTATCTCTTTCAGACCAACAGTTTGTAAAAAGGACAGCATCAATTATACAGGGTGTAGAATCGGAATACGTTGGTCGCTGTCACTTTAGCCGTGTCGACTACGCTACCCTTTTCCAAAAGATTACGCATATCATCGGCTAAGGCAGGGATGGCGAATCTTTATTTGTAATCTAGCTATTTTTATAAAAAAAAAGAAAACAAAAATAAGAATAATATGGACGTGCCATCAAAGAATCTTGATTTAGACTTAAAAAAAAGTAATAATACGAGTATGGTTGTACCATCAAAGAACTTCAAAGCTTGTCATTAGAATGATAAAAAAAATATTATAGAAAGAAATACGCGATTGTTGCCGTTGCAAATTAGATGCTTAATACATTACTATTACTAAAATAATAGTAGTTTATTCTTTAAAAAAGGTACAAAAAACATAATGAGAACAACAATGACAACTTCACATTGATAACTTCACATTAATTGTTAGATTACTTCAAAAAGTGAGTCAACGACTACCAAACTGAGCACCGCTCGTATTTTGGGTAGTCGGAAACAGATGGGTTTAGTCAGTTAAAGTTAAAGTAATACACCCTCTTGCCCCACCCTAGAACGAGAGATGTCATTTAATAATTTCCCAAAAAAAAAAAAAAAATAACTGGAATAAGGATGAGTTTTTGGTGTGCGCGAATTCTTTTGCTGCACACTGGGACGCCTGTAGTCGATTCGGCATCCCTGTGCTACAGGCTAGCGCGGGTAAATAGCGGACTACCCTCCATCCTTATATTTATCGGGCCACTCATGTAAATAACATCGGGATCGGGATTCGTATGCTTTCATATTCTCAGAGACAGAAGTATTAAACTTATCATATAGTAAATAATTCATCGCCTTTTGTGTTTGTTTTTATAGCGTTAAAATACGAGTATATTGGGAGCGCTTATTTTTTGAGATAGTTTTGATGGTTATAGTTTTATTTTAAGACCTTGAAATATGACCTTATTCCATAACTATATGACATATAATCATGCTAACTAGACTCGTAATATCGTACGATTTGATCACTATTAAATTAATAACATTAACAACATGTTCATATTTCTATAATAACATTGTAACATATTTAAACAAAATTATTTTTATAGGGTATTTAAACATTTATAAAAAATAATATTTTATATTCCTTAATCCTAATATTTTACTTTAAGCATACTTCAATTTCCCAAACGCAAAACACGTCCAAGAAAAAAAAAATCGAACTAGCTGCTCCCAAAGTAACAAAATCTGTATTTTTACAAAACAAACAACCGAAATATAAAACACAAAATTTCGCACCATACAGTATTCATACAGTATCTAAATATGTACTCAGTTAAAAGACAGTGAAATCGTGAACGAAGGACGCAAGCCCCCATAGCTCCATGGCCCCGCATTATTACCCCACTCTCCGCACACCCTTTTTATCTCAGCCAACTCGACCCTCTGAAACTTTCTCAGGAATCATCGCTTCAATCCCACCCTTTAATATTGTTACATAATATTTTCAAGATAACCCAGTATCTACACAATTTACGAATACGCCGAAAGCAGTAGACCGAATAATGATGGGTAAATACCCGTAATATGCAAAAAAAAAAACACAACCTTTTCATAAAAATCTGTCTTGTTCATTTTAAATTCCACGTCTGGTCTTTTACTGCGGTCCAAAAACCTTTTACCGCGCTATTCTTCTCAAAGTTCACGACGATAAATATATTCCCGAAGTTATATAAAACACAAATCTCTGAAACGAGCGTCTTCGTAAAATCATCTCAAGTAAGTAATCCGTTCTTCTATCAAATATGCAATACATTCTAATGCAAACAATATATCGTTCACTTTCCTAGACTAACGTTTTCGATAAAGTATTTACGATCAGATCTCGATAAGTTGGGGAAACATTTTTGAGCGATTTTCTTTCAAGCGTAATGTTATTTGAGTATTCAAATAACAAATATATCGCGGTATATCTCAGTCGGTTATCATTGGCGGTGTAACCCCATGTTTCCACGACATGTCAACGTATTCCTTCTCGCAAATAGCGCATTTTTATAGCGACGTCTGTCGGATCGACCAAATAGGAAATTGTTGCCACTCCCAAGACGCGTACCGTGTCACAAGATATGTATGCGAATTATTCAGTTTTTTACCTCCTCAAGGGATGATCCGTGTCGCATGTCAAGCGACGTAACCATTAGCGACTCAATATTGAAAAGTAAACTCTAATTTTGAGAAGTTAGGGAAGAAAATCCTTTGCTGATAGGTTAAAATATATGTTTGGTAAGTGACGAGTGCAGATTCCTTGTTTTTACATCTGCGGTGGGATTCGAAGAGCTTTTGTTAAGTGTTCAGCCAATACGAAATGATGGAACGAGAAAATATCCTAGCTTCGTAATGTATTTGAAAAAACTAAATTAAATTTTCAACGATTACAGTAGGTACCTATCTATTAAATTGGACATTTATTCTAGGATGTTTTGTAGTGATTAATAAATTCCGGGAGACATTACGGTAGCGAAGAAGAAAGACTAATATCTACAATCTTTCTGTTCTGTACTGAGATATATCTATGGAGGGTTTTTTTCGCTTTCGTTACGGAACTGTAGCCATCAGAATCGATGAGAGCGGGCAATAAATCGGGAGCGCCGTGCCCGCACTAACTCTTCGATTACTAGCGACCCGCGAACGACCCTAATGTAAAGCTTTAATGAACATATAAAATTGGATTCGATTCACGATTCTGAACTGGAGCTATATAAATTGTCAAGAGATACACACGTCATTAAAGTAAACGCGTTAAAATAACAATAAAGTGTGAAAAAAGCGGTAGCGATCGTAAAATCATTTGTGAGGGACGGTGAAACAATATTACTTATTTAGGCTTTTCGTATCTCGTTGAAAGTACTTCAGTACATTTATGGACGTAGCTGACTATAAAATTTTAAACACGTCCGTAATATTTTAGTTTCAACAATCACCTACAAGTAAATAAGCCAAGGCATCTGAAAATAGCACGTTCAGCAAATTTTCAAGCAACAGAAACGTCTTATATTTTCGTCTCGTAAGGGACAAAAGCTCCATTTTGTAATAAAATGTTACTTTTCATCGTGCGTCTGCACAAACTACGGAACGTTTTTTGCGCTTGTTTTTGTTCTATATACAATAACGGTATGTTTTGTGTTTTGCTTAGGTTCCAGTGTGTATAAGATTAAACAATTTGCGATAATCAACTTCAAGCCAATACGCCCTATTCCCGCGATTTTCGACGAAAAATTTAGTTATATCAAAGCTTACGACGCTCTGAACATTATCAGCACTTACGTATATTTTCATAACGTCTCGCACCTTTTTATGTATCTTGTTTTAAACCTGAAAACATAAAGATCATGTGCTTACTTTATATTTTACTGCTTCACATTAATTCCTTTAATCTCAGCTCGAACCATACTTACACAACATCGCAGACAGGCTTCCTACAAAGTTTCGGCACACCTATAAATCAACGCTAATATTTCCTGGAGTTTTTACAACACAATTTTTACGCAAGCCAGGTCTAAATAAAAAATTAAGAACCTTTCATAAATAATGTGTTTCCAAGTCGTCGCTGTGTTGAAGTTAACAACACCCTTCACGTGAAGAGCCTGATATTTAGTGATAGCAACGAGCGACGATGCATCCTATTTTTGTTTAGTTTTACTAGTAGGCTAATTAGCTATAAGAAATGTCTTGTCATTCTTGTTAGCACCCTTGTCCTGTACACGCTAATATACAGTGCGCAGTAATCTCGTATTTTCTCCTGTTTTATTTTACACAAATCCCGGTCAGTCCCGTACATGGTCCTTTATCGAGCCTGATTGTCGTTATCAGCAAGTAATTTGAAGAATATATAATTAGAAGACGGAAATAATTGATCTGGATTTGAGAGGTTAAACGCCGACAGCGTGTCTTATGGATTGAGTACACATTATTTCTCACGGTGTTAAGTATATTGGATAATATTATCACCCAACACTCGTACAGGTTGTATCTAGCTTTATTTAAATTTACAAAAGGTTAGTGCATTTATTTTGTTAATTATGTTAATTGAGTACCGGTTTTCTTTTTGAATAGTTTCGGTATTTTGTATGTTACATGTACAATATTAGCGACAGTCGTTATTATATAATACTTTTAAAAGTATAGTAGGAATTAGAACTACATTTATATAATTTGTATTGTTGCATTTGAGCGATAACTATTCAGTTAAGTATCATAGTTAATGTGTAGGTATTCGTTAATCATAGTTTATTCTGGAAAGTGTTAGATATTATTTCAAACTATTGACTGTTAATCTCAGTTAACTTGCCCGTAGTGTACTTTAGTTTTGTGGTGTTTTATATAATAACTTATTAGATAAGTTATTGAGGAATTCATTTATAATAAAAGTTGTATCGTTACATTTGCAATCAGATTTATTTTTATACAGAAAGATTACCTACCTATTTACATTGTTATACCTTATTAAATTCTACCTTACAACTCTGTACCTAAATTAATTTCGGATTAAGTATATTAAGATATTTATTTTGCGATTATATACATTCCAGGTCGACAACACTCGATTTCCAGCATGTCCGAGGAAAGGGAATTAGTAAAGAAGCGAGGAAGTTTTAAGGGTCGCTTAACTACATTTGTCAATTACTTGGACGCATTGGATGACGTAACATTAAGCGAATGCGATGTCATGGAATTACAGTTGCGCATGGGAAAACTGGAGTCGTTGTACGAACAATATGATGAGGTACAGTTGCGGTTAGAATGTATGGTTGACGATACGAAGGCCCAGTTGTCTGAACGTTCCGAGTTCGAGACATTATACTATAAGGCATTGTCGAGGGCTCAACAGTTAGTGAGTAAGAGTAACAAGCAAAATGGTTCAGTTAGTGGTAAGGGTAGTCGTGGTAGTGTTTATAAACCTATTAAGTTGCCTACTATACAATTGCCCAAGTTTAATGGTTCATATAGCAATTGGTTAGAGTTCCGTGACACCTTCACTAGCCTCATCCATCATAATGACGAGATCGACGAAATCAACAAGTTCCACTATTTACGTGCTTCTCTGGAGGGATCTGCTGCCGTGGTAATTCAATCTATTGAGTTTTCAGCGAACAATTATGATGTGGCTTGGAATTTAATTTGCGATCGATTTGACAATAAACGCTTATTAGTGCAGAATCATGTGTCAGCATTATTTAACATTGAACTCATCACGAAAGAGTCTTCTATCGCTTTGAAAGGGTTAATTGATCTGTTAAATAAAAACTTGCGAGCGTTAGAATCTTTAGGCGAACCAGTCAAGCAGTGGGACACGTTGCTGATATATTTAGTTACACGTAAGTTGGATCAGAAGTCCTACCGTGAATGGGAGGAGTTCAAAGGTCACACTGATAAAAATAGCAAAATTACGTTCGATACTTTCCTCCAATTCATTCGCGCACGCGCTGATCTAATTGAAACTTTAGAATTATCTAAACACAACATGTCAGGTAACCCTAAATCAAGTTCCACGAGTAAAATCAAATCCATGGTGACGACACAAAATTCTAATATGGTGAGCACTGAACCTGCTTCGAAATCTTGTCCTAATTGCAAAGGTGACCATAGTTTAGTTAATTGTTCACAGTTCCTTGCATTGAGCAATGAAGCTCGACGCAAATTAATTCCTACTTTTAAATTATGTTATAACTGTTTTCGTACGGGTCACTTTTCTAACAATTGCAAAAAACCGGGTTGTAAGTTATGTAAGCGCAGGCATAACACTTTGATTCATACTTCGGAAACAAAAGGTAACGATAACACATCTGATAATGCAACTTTGTCTCCGTCAACGTCTGCAGCGCCCGCGCAGTCCGCTGACACTGACGCGACGAATAACGTGTCCTTGTCTGCGAACATTTCCCCTACTCATGGCGAGAGTAAGGAGCGCGGCGTGTTATTGTCAACCGCGTTAATTAAATTATATGATTACAAAAATCATAAGCATATTGTGCGAGCGACACTCGACAGCGGTAGTACATCGTGCTTCATGACGGAGCGACTATGTAAACGACTTAAGTTAAATACGAGTTCGATTGATAGTTCAATCTATGGCATAAATAACGCGTCCAGTCGCGTAGGCAATATGTGTCAGGTAAAAATGACGTCACTTAACAATAGTTATAATGCTAAGTTGTTATGTTTTGTATTGCCATTGATTACTAATGAGATGCCATGTCGTGAATTAGATTTATCTAACCTGAACATTCCAACTGATATTTGTCTGGCAGACCCTACTTTTTACAAGCCCTCAGACGTAGATCTTTTAATTGGTGCTGATCTGTTCTGGGACCTGTTAGGTTCGCAAAGAATTAAGTTAGGAGTCGGAAAGCCGGTGTTATGTGAAACCAGGTTAGGATGGATCGTCTCTGGTCCCGTTATCTATAGTAATCACAGTAAATCAATAAATAACATTAGATGTAATTTTACTCAAACTAGTCCCTGTAATGATGCCGACCTAGATTTAATTCAAAATGATATTACGCGATTTTGGAATCTCGAAGAGATTAACTCGCAAAATTCTAATTATTTGCCTGAAGAAAGGTTGTGTGAGGAGCATTTTTGTAAAACTACGACTCGTTTGGAAGACGGTCGTTTTTGTGTACGTCTACCTATGAAGCAGAATCCATCTGTTTTGGGTGAGTCATTTCATAGGGCTACAAAATGTTTTTATTCCTTGGAACGCAGATATAAGGCTAAATCTGATTTTAGTAAATTATTTCATAAGTCATGGCGGAATATATGTAAGTCATTAGGTCAGTTGGCATTCTACTTCGAAAGTGGAAGTCGAATGAACCTATTTTAGTTTCAGGGACTATGTCATCTTTAGATTTAGGTGTAGGATCTAATAATCCCAATAAATTATTAGGACTTGACTGGTTCGCTGAATCTGATGAAATAGGTTTCTTAATTAGTTTTAAGTCACCTTCTAGAAGTTGCACTAAACGTGATTTGCTTTCAGCAATTGCACGTATTTTTGACCTTTTAGGTCTTTTATCTCCTATTTTAGTTACCATGAAAATGCTATTACAAAAAATGTGGTTAGACAAACTTTCATGGGACGACCCGTTGACTCTGGAACTTAGCACAACTTGGAACGCTATTGTTAAAGGTCTCCCTCTTTAAGTACGTTACGTATCCCTCGGTATGTTATGACGGACGGTTACCAGACGTTAGAACTGCACGTATTCACAGATGCATCTGAGCGCGCGTACGGTGCGTGTGCCTACATCCGTAGTGTTAATGCAAATGGTGAATGCATGGTTCGTTTACTTATCGGTAAAAGTCGTGTGGCGCCGATTAAACCTACCACTATTCCGAGGTTGGAACTGTGTGGTGCCGTCGTGGGAGCTCGCGTTTATGAGAAGGTGGTCAAATCACTTCGAGTAAAGTTTGATGGGGTTTACAGTTGGACAGACTCGACTATTGTATTGGGATGGTTGCAGATGTTGCCTTCTAAACTTCAGCCATTTGTGCGCAATCGCGTTGCTGAAGTTCTAGACAAGGCGGGTAACTGCACTTGGCGTCATGTCCCAACTGACAAGAACCCAGCAGACCTAATATCTCGTGGCGTGGATATTTGTGTTCTGCAAGGGCTGCAGTTGTGGTGGTGTGGCCCCGACTTCTTAAAGGAAGATCAGTCGAACTGGCCATCTCAGGTTAAAGGTTTAGAGCTCGAGACTTTACCCGAAACTCGACCTCGTTTCATTGAGCGCTATTGTAACAAATAATGCTTGCAATACTTTAATAGATTTTAACCGTTTCTCAAACTACTTAAGACTTGTTCGTTCAATAGCGTATGTGTTCTTGTGTGAAACTTCCTGTCATTAATAAATTTATATCTGAAGATGAACTACAGGAAGCATTGAATGTTATTATTTTAAATTGTCAAATCGAGTCGTTTCCAGAGTACAAATTACTATTAAATAAACAAAATATACCTTCGAAAAGTGTCCTCTTTAAATTTAATGTTTATTTAGATAAAAATAAAATCATGCGTGTCGGAGGGCGCTTAGAAAATTCTGATTTTCCATATAATAAAAAACATCCTATAATTTTACAGTCCGCTCACATTTTTACAAAATTATTATTTAATTTTGAGCAAAAAGATTGATGCATGCAGGCCCTCAGTTATTGTTAGCTTCAATTCGAGAATCGTACTGGCCTATAGGTGGCCGTAATCTAGCTAGGGCTTGCTATCGAAACTGTGTGCGCTGTTGTCGCATGAAGGGTAACGTAATTACTCCATTGATGGGAAATTTGCCGCAGCAGCGTGTCCAGCCAGGAGGTTATCCCTTCGACAATGTTGGTGTCGATTATGCTGGCCCTATCATGTGTGCCAGTCGGCAAGGTCGCGGTTGCAGGTTAGTGAAGGTGTACGTAGCCATATTTATTTGTTTTGCCACTAAAGCTGTACACCTGGAGCTAGTAGGCGATCTAACCAGTAATACCTATTTACTTGCCTTATATAGGTTTATCTCGCGACGGGGTAATCCAACTAACATTTATTCCGATAACGGTACCTCATTCGTTGGCGCATACAACGATTTATCAAAATTTTTAAAAACTAATTGCGATTCCTTAGGTGCAAGTTTGGCAAATGATGGTATTAAAATGCATTTTATTCCCGCATATACTCCTCATTTCGGCGGACTCTGGGAAGCGGGTGTTAAATCGACAAAGTATCATTTGAAACGAGTGTTGGGAAACTGTAACTTAACGTTCGAAGAACTTAACACCACGCTTATTCAAATCGAGGCGATCTTGAACTCTCGTCCATTGACGCCGCTATCTTCTGATCCTGCTGACCTTGCACCTCTGACGCCGGGACACTTCCTTGTGGGTCGACCGCTCACATCATTACCCCAACGGGACTATCTGGAACACTCCGTTCATCACTTGGCTCGATTTCAACGGGTCGAGCAACTCCGCCAACATTTCTGGGCCCGGTGGAGTAAGGAGTTTGTGTCTGAATTGCAGCAGAGAACGAAATGGCGTTCCTGCAAGGATGCACTGAAGCTGGATTCACTCGTGGTAATAAAGGAGGATCACTTACCCCCTCTTAAATGGAAGTTGGGAAGAATTGTTGCCGTCCACCCAGGATCAGACGGTATCGTTCGGGTGGCTGATATCCGGACTTCTGCTGGAGTAATTCGGCGCGCCTTCAATAGGATTTGCCCACTACCCGTCACTTGCTGATTTTGTTGAAAGACAATCTTTCAATGTCCGGGGGTATGTTGAAGTTAACAACACCCTTCACGTGAAGAGCCTGATATTTAGTGATAGCAACGAGCGACGATGCATCCTATTTTTGTTTAGTTTTATAAGTAGGCTAATTAGCTATAAGAAATGTCTTGTCATTCTTGTTAGCACCCTTGTCCTGTACACGCTAATATACAGTGCGCAGTAATCTCGTATTTTCTCCTGTTTTATTTTACACAAATCCCGGTCAGTCCCGTACACGCTGTATTAAAGGGATAAGCAGGAACGAGTTTACCTTTAATTTTTGATAGCTTTGGTTAAATCGTCTACTTTGTTATTTTAATTCCGGAGAGACCGAAGCAGAAGTTCAATTAACAAAATTGCCAATTAAATGTTTACACTCCGTAAAATAATTTTAAACGCTCGAATTTTCATAATCAAGCATTATCTCTAGGCCCGACGTAATGACATTCACCGCAAATCGCTAATCGCTTTACAAACATGACGCGTTCGTCTAGAACTCTAAAAGGTCCACACGTCGAGGGGCTCTGGGAAAATTCGCAACTGAAATCTGTACCGTCATACGACATATCGAAACTGTGATACGCCACTCCGACTGACAGAGACAGACGCATAAAGTTAGTGAGTGCGACAGAGACAGCCTCACCTTTTGGTAGGTCATATTGATCTTTCACCCGCCATTTTAGACCGTGCCATTTTCGCTTCGGGCGTCACATGTATACCAGGGCACGGCGCTCTGAAAAAAAGAGAAAACCTTTTATTTGCCTGTCATTTTGTGTTTTAATGAAATATTTCGCAAAAAGGAGGATGAAGTTAGAATTTGATGTACAGAAATTAGCATTTTTGATGGCGTGAAAATGAAGCCTCGTCAGGTTTGGTGGCATACCTACTAAGATAAATTTACATAACTTTAGGTTAACCTAAGCCTCTCGGCGACAATTCAACAAGTTCCAACAAATATTCAAATTCATGATGTTTATAAACTGACCCAACTTTTAGCATAACAGCGAAAATCAATTACATTTAACATTGCGAATGTGAAGAGTTATATGTATTTTAATACTGATATCGGAAGGCCTCGGAATAAACTGGGGTTAATAAAAAATAATGCCTATATTAAACCGGTAACACGGACCTCGTCCCAAGGGAGGTCTCACCACGAATATAAGCAATTTTACATTCGTAAACTCAAAAAGGTGCCTACAATGTTAAAATTTATGAAAATTCTATGCAATTTTTGTTTAAAAACAGCCTTAACATTAATCTCGTTTGGAAATGGAATGGAAAAATATATTGACTGAATTCTGTTCTTTGTTGCGCGGAAAAGGATATATTTTTAAATTTGTGATTTATTTATTTTCGACTATAAATTGCTTGCGCCATTTACATTTTATCTTTTTTTGGATATGATTAAAAAACGATCAATATTTAAAACAAGGTTTTCTTTAGTTTGATCATTAGTACGGTAATGGTGTTTTCGTATATATTCTTCTTCATAGACTAACATAATTCAGCTTAATTCTTACGCCGTGTCGGAAACACTCGGAAATATCCGAATATTTATCTCCTAAGAGGGTTATTAAGCGGGATTTCATCGCTACTAACACCGGGTTCAAAGAAATAGCTACCATATTGTATTAATACTCTTAAAAATACTACAGTTAAAGCATTTTGGACCTTATACTTTTGTGTTAGGGTAGTAGTGGTTATCAAAATATTGTCAAGGAAACTGTGGAGATTTGCTGTTCAGGATTAATTTCTATCTGCATCTATTAAGAACTGCAAATGGTTTTCTCTATAAGACATTATGCTTCAACTAATTAGAATTCGTTGGTAATGACGCTTTAAGCATTGAGCTATCATTTCCTTAAGCTCGTAAAATCTACATAAATACCTATCCTATTAATTGGTTTGATTATGTTAATCCGTAATTGTAATCATGATAAGGAATTCCACGTGGCAGGTAATCTAACTCAAAACTGACTGATTACAAATGAATTACAAAATAACTGAGGATTACAAGTAAACAATAAATCATCTAGTTATAATAACTAAAATGTCTGACAAGGTTAGATTGTTCGAAAGAAATACCACGGCTCTGGAATGCAAAGGCTAAAAGAAAAAACATATTTGGATTTTAGTCAGTTAAAGTATAATTCTGCCCTGCAACTTCACCCAAAATGGTGGACCCGCTAGAACCGCGGGGATTTTGTGAAAAGTAAACGCGAAATCTGAAGAACATAAGAGTAGTTTTGATCTCACACCTTAAAATAAAAACCTATTAAAAATTATTTGATGATGTCCCACCTACATAAAAAACAGTTATTATAATATATGATCAGATAGCTAGTAGATCTCTATTACAGAATATTATAAAGAGCGAATATTAGGTAGTTTCCATTTCCAGCGTGATGGTCTCGCCAGCAGTTGCGACAATTAGTCGTGATTTAGCGCGACTAATAAACATAACGCCGATATGCGATAGGACTATACGTGACGTAAATAGGAAATGCCCAATTCCAGCTATTAATGGTAAGGAACTAACATAATTCAATTAAATTGGTGCAATTGATGTTAGTAGTATTAATTTGTAAGCATGTTAGTTATGTTTATTAGCTAACGTAGACGATATAGTGTTCATCAATCATTGGTTATCAAAACTGTCATTTAAATCTTGAAATTCTTTAGAAGGTTTTAAATCTTCTGCAGATTCATCTATCTTCATCGTATTCTCTTGTGTCTGCATGAGATATGCTCGTGAATAGCTCATGCCAGGTCTGAATAGGATTAGCCGAGAAAAGTTGGTTGCAAAGCTCTGTGCCCAGACAGCGTTGAACGTATTTGAGTTTTTATTATTTGAACGTTCCAGCCTGTTCTTAAAAAAATATATTGTGCTGAATAAAAACGCATGTACGAAATTAATTTCTTTAAGTAAACATCAGCTGATCAAGTGCAATGACCTGTATGTTAGTACGCAATGACCGACAACTCCTACCGAATCGACCCTCCACGGGATTAAAACGATCAATATTTAGCTGTGCATAAATTTTATTTGATTTAATATTACGGTATACTTTCAGTGTGAGAAAATTTTGCAATAGAGGAAGGAGGGTTAGAGTGTGGTGAACATTCGGTCAGCGATAATCAGAAACTCCAAAAAATACACCTAGTATTGAAAAACGGCCAAACCATTGTGGCAGTGTGCAATGCAGACATTGTTCGCAATATAGAACAGATGGCCGACGAGACTGAAAGAGTCTGGCATGGCGACCGCATATAATCGGAAGACGCGGCGTTGGGTGCGGCCTCTCACAGGGTAAATCGTGAACCAGGTGAGGGTCGTAGGAATCCAATAGATGCGAGATGCACAGGACTGGTTGTTGTCGCGATACTTGAAGTGTCGCGGCCTAGTGATTATATGCTATATCAAAAACTAAATAATTTGACTCGGCTAAAAAAAGGAAAAAATATGTCAATATATTTAAAGCCTCTTTTCTCATTCGGTGATTTATTTAGTTTCTATTAACCGTTTTTTTTTAATATGGTTAATCTTCCAATTACTTCTCCCGCTCTGGGTTGAGTGGGAGCGTGAGTCAGGCATATACTAAATAAAACCACACCTATGTCGTTCAGTTCCCTTTTGCATTCTAAGACCACGGTTTTCCTTTTCAGAAAATCCCCGCGGCCTTAACTGGCACGAATCCTGCTGGGCGCCTACGGTTTGGTGACATTTCTTTGAAGAGTACTTGGATCACTACGCGCAGTCGATGAGTTTGTCTCGGTCCGGTCGATGATTACCGGACGGCCGGACGGCAAGCTTTCTTTTATTCCTATACAAGATTATTTTTAGTATTTGCGAAACCTTATTCAGGTTTCTTCAAAATATATACAGGTTTATGCGAAACCTTATTCAGGTTTCGCATAAACCTGAATATAGTTTGTTCAGAATCAGAACTGAATCAATTCAAATAATCACCGTGTTATATTTTGTTCCCAAAAATATTTAAAAAAGGTCACAAATTGGACATCACGGTGACTAAGAACAACATAGGTAACGGCAGGTCATAGCGGGCATTAGAGCCGGGCAAAATCAACCCCTCAGTGGCGTGGATAGCCCGGTGACCATGTGTTTGATGGACAACCAGGTAACAAGTTTATAACTTTGAGATTTTTCATTCCACTTATGAAATTTTGTACATAGATTCTTTACATAAAAATACTAGACCCGTGTTTCGGGTTTCGCATATACTAAAAATAAGGTTGTATATGATATATCATGTCTCCAAGTCTTTAATAACACTAACATTTATACAGAGAAATGTATCCATGACAACAGTTCAACTAAAAACAAACATAACAAACATTATTTGCGGAAGTTCAGTTTCAGATCGTTGAGTACAAACACTAAAAAAGTAAAAAGGTTGAACGTTGTCCTAACAGGAGCTTCCATTTTAACTTGAACCGTGACGGTCCTTGTATTCCCTTATTTTGTATGTTCGTTTATTGTTATAGGGTTGCAAGGGAGCTCTTCGTCTACTGGTGAGAAAGATTCGACATTGGCTAGGGATGAAACCCTCTGATAATTGTCGCCGTCAATGGGAACAATGACCCGAAAATATAGATGGGGTATTTAATAGATACGCACCTTGTGTTATGGAAACCATATTTGTAATTTGTATACCGACTTCTGGGCACCTATGTACCTAAAATAGGATCGATTATCTTAATTTTCCTGCTGCGGTCTCCCCGTCAGATTATAATTTAGATGTCTTCAAAGTTAGAGTGAATCCATCAGCGATTGCATCACTGCTTACCATCAGGTGGTATCACAGTCAAGCTTTAATTTATATCATATAAAACAAAAAAAAATATTGTTAGATTTTCTGTTTCTATTTACATATTTGATTTAGATTTGTCGTTTTTATTAATTTATTTTAATTTTGCTTAATTTGTTAAATTTTAGTACTGTGAACGTCTGTTTTTGATATCAGTACTAATTTAAAACCTCATGTAATGTAATTTGTCCATATTTGTGTTATTGATGTTCCATAAATAAACAAAACCAGGCAAGTTTGGCGTTTAATACTTAATACTGAAACTACAGAGAAATATCAACAATACTTATAATATATAAATAAACCAGAAGCAATATAAGATGTCGATATATCTTAATATTTTATTTACTTGGGTAAAGTCCCTGCCATAAAAAATGAATCATCCTTCGTATAATTGGATGGTGAATTTTACAGCTGTCGTAAAATTACCATGAGACAGTGTTAACAGCATCTGAGATGAAAGTACATATTTGTTTAAGACATAAAGAATGCAGTGGTTGTTAATAGCTCATCACCAGTACCATAAACAATGAGATTGCCTATTTGTCGTAGCCGTATACAAGTTAGCGCCCTACACTGACTGAATTTGAGGTATACAAGTTAACCTCAAATTCAGTCAGATTACAATTCGGCTGAAAGAAAATACGTGGCATTGTATGCTCATTTCGCGTTCGACAAAATTATTCACACTTCACATTAATATTTTAAAGGCGAATGTTTGTGTGTATGTTTGTTACTTCTTCGAACGGCTGAACAGAATTAGACCAATTATGGTACACTTGAATAGCACATAGGTTACTTTTTATCTCAGAAGTATGTTCCCTTGGAGTAAATTTCAACTTTCACGCAGGCGAAGCCGCAGGCAACAGCTAGTGAATAAATAAGTCCATTGATTGGACTAGTCCTATTTAACAGAATTAAGTTGAGAAATTTATACTTGTAACCAAACCTAGACGCAATTCCCACAGCAATATCTAGAATTATAATAACAAAAGTGGCTATATAGCCCATCTCGCATCGGGTGCCTGGCATGAGTTCAGAACTAGGCGTTAACTGGCACATTCACAGCATCTGTCTGTACGAGAGGCGCGAACCTTTTTAATATAAAACCTTCGATGTCTATGTGTGTGTGTAGTTTGTACAGTCACGAGCAATAAGTATATACAATATATTTTTTTTTTAACTTTGCCCCACTTTTACTCTTGTAAATTCACAAACACAACATTTACTTTTGCTGTTCAAGAAATAAGTGTGCTACAAATGAATGGTTCTTAATTTGAAATATGCATGAAAAAAAGTATATATTATTTCATAAACTAACCAGTTCATCAATAAATATACAAAATTACAACATAACAATTAGTATAAAAACCCAAGAGATATAAAAGTTTAAATAAATATCTCTTGTCAAAACGCCGTTTTCTATCGCAATCGTATGGTTGTGATGAAATTTGACGTCGAAGTCCACTTCGGACTACTCTTTTTTATTATAAGCTTTAAAGCTTTATAACTTCTTTGTTCATAAAAATATTTTTTTTAATTCTTTCGTATTTTTTTATTAAAGCTAAAATTTATGACAAATAAAAAAATGCTTGCCAATTTATATATAGTTTTTGCTCGTAACTGTACACCTTCACGAACGATATGGAAGTTTTTATAATTTTGGTGCTCGCAACTAGATATTGGAATGAGAAGTGAAGATGATAACTAAATTTTTCATAACTACCATCGGCAGTTTGGACTGTATCTGACAGTTTTTGGTTAATTCTTCTTCTCAACAATTCAATGGCATGACACCCAACCTTATAAATGATTTCTGTGACTACACCTAATATACACTTAATTGAAACCATGAATAGCCAGAATTCTCAGGCCAAGAAAAGTCGAGAAACACATTTCAATACATACAAGGTGTTCAATCAGAGATAGAACTTTTTAAATCTAACTTGCTTCTCCAATTTGAACTTACTCAGCTGTTTTAGCATCTTGGAAGAACTTGTCTAATGACATTTCCTTTCTGGATATAGCTTTTATGTATCTAAGTTTGTGGGAGCGATTGCATAATGCCGTAAGTACTTCCTGTGCAATAAGCGAAGTGAGTTCTACAGTCAGTCCAGCCAAACCTCCAATAAACAACAAAACTTTAAAGCCATACAAGTGTTGAAGGACCGTTCTAACTCCTCCTAGATATTCAGCAACTTGAACATTATAAATTTGCTAGAACAAAATTAATTCAGACGCCAGCGGTTTTACCGAGCACTTGAAAATTTCTTTCGCGATTTATGTATAGCGAGAATGGGCCAACTTGTACAATTACTGTGCCAACTCGCAAATCTTTAGCTGCAGCCTGTAGTAGGGCTGTAGGTAAAAAATTGTAATATTTCCGCACTTTAAAAAAAAACTGCCTATATAGAAGGGACTTTTACATAAAAAAATAACGGTGTAGCAGATTCTAAATTCAAATTTGCTTTAAAGAGAATCTGCAATACAGTATCTGTTCCACAGATGTGTTCAGACATTTTTTGATTTAATATTGGCAAATAAATTCAATGTAATAAATTAAGCAGAAACAAATGAAGCATAAAAAAAAATCGGATTCGCGATTGAAATTATTATACCGTAAACGTTTACTTAGGAGACTCGCACACGTATTTATAAACTAGTAAAACTAATTACTTGAGTAAAAGTAACTATTTAAGTAACAATTTGTATTCTATAAATAAGCAAATGGAATTTTTTCATGAACATTTCTAACTTCAAGGAATGACTTAATAAGTAATTACTTCTTTATAATTACGGGTATTAGTAGATAATCTGAGCAATTTCAAATATAACAGTCAAGAATTATTATTATAATATTATTATAATATATTAAATTATACTTACACAGAATTAATAGAAGTGGCAAATTCTTCTGAAGGTAATTTGAATTTCATTTAGACTGAAGTCGGCTTGACAAAAGCAGGCAGCCAGACGGAAGCCATTCTGACAAACATAACTAGTCGGACTATAGTAAGTATACCACGTCGACTTGGCTAGTCGCAGTCGCTATATATCTATATATAAGTATACATCTACGTAGCAGCCCAATGTGTCGTTACTGTTGTACCACACTTCCTAATTCGGGTTCATAGATGGACTCAGTACACCTACAAATTTATGAAAAGTCAGATAGACAGTCAGTCTTACAGACTGAACACAAAAAAGTCAATAGTCAAAACTGCTGCCTCTAAGTTAGTTTTTGATTTGACTAGGTCAAAAACTAAATCAGTCATGTTGCTGATAATAAAATGATGATGATATTAGCAATAGTCATAATGGAATGGCGAAATAATATTAAAATAATAATATATAATGCTAAATATTATAATGATAGAAAAAAAACTTTTATAACCCGCATACTTCCTTGCATTACATATGGCTGTGAGACTTTTACTCTTAACCAAGACCATCGCAAGAAACTTTCGAAATACCAACGATCGATCGAGAGAAATATTTCAGGAATAAAACTCAAGAATAGAAATAGTAATGCGGAGAGAAGGAAAAAACTGAATTTTTAGATATTCTGACCCGAATAGACCATCTGAAAAGGGACTGGACAGGTCACATAATTCACTGCACGGGCCACAAATGGAGCAAGTAAGTAACCCTATGGTACCCAAGAAATACCGTCAGGAAACAGGGTCTTCCAATGAGAAGATGGGAACAAGACAGCCGCCTGATCTTGGGTCCATATTGGATAAGGGGTCCATATTGGATAAGGGGACAGAGTCCAATAGAAGCAGTTGAAGGAAGCCTATGCTAAAAGGCAAACTGAACCGAAGGACATACTATAACCAGTACTATACTCACACAAAGTAAAATGTATACTCCAAAGTTTAGAAACACGTGACTATATTATTATAATAATTAAAGTATGTAGCCTTTTTCCGACTATATTGGGGTCGGCTTCCAGCCTAATAGGATTCAGCTGAATACCAGTATTTTACATGAAACAAATGCCTTTCTGACCACCACAACCCAATAATTGGATGACACAATACCCTTTGTCAACTCTATTGTCACCTTTCCTGGCTTCTGACTATCCGTAACGACAGTAAAATATCTACTAATAATCGCTGTGAACATAGTAGGCACGGGCTTTTGGACGACGAGCAATCACTAACTCGCCGTTCGACTGTTCGGTAACCGTCTGAACCGAGCCCGAGTCGTAGTGTCGATGCCCGTTAAGGCCATGGGAATTTTCTGAAAAGAAAAGACGCTGTCCTAGAATGCAAAAGGCAACTGAAGGGTATGATTTTAGTTAGTACAAGCCTGACACGACATCTTGATCTATCCTAGAGAGGGAGAAATCATTAGACGATTCCCCACTTAGAAGAAGAAAAAATTTTGTGCATATTGTAATATTAACAGAATGGGCCTCATTAAAAGGCTTAAAGTCACCCAAAGAGCAATAGAAAGGGCCTTGCGTAATCGCATCAGAAATGAGGATATCCACAGGAAAACCAAGGTTACTGACATAACCCGAAGAATCGCCAAACCTAAGTGGCAGTGGACAGCGTACATTACTCGCAGAATAGATGATCGATGGAACTGAAAGAATCTGAAGTGACCACGAACTGGAAGACGCAGCGTTGGAAGGCCTCCCGAATGACCTGGTGAATGTCTCGTGAATCAAACAGACGCAAGACGCACAGGACCGGTCGTTATAGCGACAATTGGGGGAGGCCTATGTCCAACAGTGGATATCTTTCAGCTGAAATGATGATGATGATGAACGGAATAGAAACATCAATCGATGAACAAATAAAAATATTTTGCCATTATCTTCCTACAATCACAGCACACAATCAGCAAAAACCATTTCATCTCCGAGCCAAGTTAAAGTTAACGCAAAGAGCTGTGCAACGATTCGCATCGTCCACAGCAGAGCACTTAGTCCTATTATATGATAACATGATTTTAAGTAAGTACATACTTAAGGAACGCTTACTTCCGCATTTACTTAGATGGAACGAGAAATGCAAGTCTTTATACAGAGTGAATTTTTAAGATAGATAAAATTTTATCAGAAGTCGACGAAAATATTTGACGTGGATATAAATGTAAATTTTCAAATAACCAAAACTGTTGCCTATATATAAAGATAGGATAACTTAATTTCGATAAACAAAAACATTCTACTGCCTAGGTCTAAAAAAGAATATTTATTTACTTATTTAAAACTTTATGCACTAATGAAACATTATATAAAGCTGGACTTAATGCCTTAGTCATTTTCTACCAGTCGACCTTAGGGTGGTGCAGAGACATAACATGGCAGATGCAACTTAAAAGAAGACAGACAAAAAGGACAATAATAAATATACATACACTTCGATAAATTCATGCAAATAAAGAATGATATTGTGAAAAAACGAAAACAGCAAATCAATAGTGTGATGATTCTACCAACTTCTTGCAAATGTGCTCACGTGCTTAAAGCGAAAAAACAATAAAAAATAAATCTATTTATTTATAGGTAAATATTGTAATCTTCGTAAGTCTTTATTGCAATTTTTTAATAAGTAATATTTTTTATGATTAACTATACATAGGTATCATTATTATTTTCAAACTTCATCCCCAGAAAAAAAATCCTAAAGTTCGCCCCAAGAGAAAAATGGTTTGCGATTAGTGGTTCTTACAATACTCACACCTAAGTTGGTTGAACTATTTTTTTTTATTTGATTCTTGTGAACAAGAGGACAAAAAAAAGTAACATGCAGATCTAAATGTCTCATAAAGTTTACGGATGGTCTCCTAAGATTGCTTTCATGAAACTACAATGGTGCTGCCCTTACTGCCCCATCTCAAAGATACAGCCTGTAGTGTACCTCAATAGAACTGCAGATAATAGATTAAATCGGTTTATAAAATGTCTAGACGTCCTTGGAAGTTCAAAGTTCCTGTTTGGATAGGTTCAGAATGTGTTATGAGATGGATAATCGACTAACATAAGGGAACTCCAGAAATACTTCTATACAACAGTGATGTGACTTTATTATTATCATTTTTATCATTAATTTTCATTTCAGTAACTTTTTTATTTTCTGAAATGAAAATTAAAGATACCCAGGTAATAAAACTGAATCGTTAATAGCTGACCACCAATGCTTAATTGGACGCTGGTAAGCAATAAGCCACACAGACGTAATTTTGAAAAAAAAAACACGATGGAATTGTTTCGGTTCATAGAAAATTGACACGACAAACAAAAATAGTTTTCTCAAAACCTTAAAAAACTTAACATTGAACATACTTACTTAATAAAATAATGTTCTAATATTTTTGATAACAATGCCATGGTAATAAAAAGTCATTTGTATATTTTTTTTTTTTTGGGTTTACGTGAGTGCTAAATGATATAAATTTTGCAAATGGGATTTAAAAAAACACTTCTTAATACGTTTCTGCGTTCATCTCAGGAAATAGACGCAACTATTTACACACGAAGTCTCAGTTTCAGCTTTATAAAACATTTTAAGGTTTTTTTTTTTTTTTTTTTTTCGGTAGGTAAAATCTTCCAATGACAAATCCCGCCCTTGGGTGGAGCGGGAAGTAGTGTCAGACTCTTACTGACTAAAAACCTACCCCGTTCCATTCTTCGCCTTGGTCCCAGGGCCCCGGGTGCCATTTTCACATACCCTTTGACCCCAGTAGACCCCAGTACATTTTAAGGTACTTACTGTAGTAAAATATGAAGCATCACGTTTAGATAACCAAACAGAAGCACTACGTATTTACTTAAACACAGGAAAGATGGCGCCAGCAGACACAAATAATCATTTTCGTTAAAAATGTTTTTAAAACATTTTTATGAGTTTTATTACAAAATAATTAATATAGAAACAGTAGAAACACAATTGGCGACATTATATCAACTCAAATGTTTGAAATTGTTACTTACGCCATCTCCACGTTCAAAGTGGCGACTGCTGCATTCCATTAAAGCCTTACTACAGTGACATTCAAAGGTTCTATACGACTGGTTCACATTTCAGGAAATATTTACTAGAAAGTATCATTTCAATGTTGAAGATGGCATAATCTTTGTTATTGTTAGAAACGTGAAAATTCACTAACCTCATGACAATATCCTTTCTTCGTATAATTCATAAATTGCTTGTGTAGGTAGCTATTGAGATTGTATTTACAGCACAAATTCTTCCACCACCACCGACATGATAATGTCTCACATGAACTGTATTCATCACTTAATTATTATATTTTTATGAATATTGCCACAAACATCACTACCAGAAGCCTAAAGCAAACTGTTGATAGTGATCCAAACACCAGCTCAGCTTGAATCACTTTCCACTTTGGCGGGAACAGATACGCTTATCCTGCATCCTTGTCGCACTTATAGAACATTCTATATCCGTCCTTCACCGGTGTCGATTAAAGTAAAACCATTACGGTGAGAACAAAAAAGGGTCCCCTTTGAGCAAATCGTAATATATCATCGCTTTGACGTTATGAGCTTGGGGTCTTCGTCCGAACCAGTCCGCTTTGTCCAGGAGCAGTAAATTTTATTGGAGTTAACGGTTTCTATGCAATACAAGCGAATTTTTGACACGTTTTAAATCGAAAAATTGGTCCTGTAACATCATTTTGACAAGAACTGTTACACCTGCTTATAATTTCAATAATTAAATTTAAAATGGCGCCTGAACTCATTTACCTTCTATATTTAAAATAATTTAAATATGTCTTTGTACCTACACTTTTGTAAATGTTCATTCTGACGTAAAGAAATGTTCTGGTATCCCGTATTAAAAATGATTTCACATACAGTTTCTACTAAGCTCAATCGCAGTACTTATCTAACTAATTTATAAATAAACCACATCAATTTCATCGAATTCACTACTTCCACAAGCAATATTCCCAACGACACATAATACGAATTTATGAGCTCATAATCTGTCTACTCAGGATCGGAACAAACGTAAGCTGTGCGAGCTTCGATCCCTCACGGATGGAGCCCATCCATCATGCGAGACAATGGCCAGGGTCAGCGCTCGAAGCCGAAGCAGCTGATTCTGTACTTACAAGCGAATACTATAGCAACTGTATTGCTATTATTGTGAAGGTCATAAACTAGGATTTTTAGTTGTGCAGGGTTTTGTTTGCGTATTTTTAGGGATGACTGTAACAATTGGATAACCGGGTTTCTTTATTTGAGTGCGAAATTTGATGATTCTATTTTTATTATATTTGGGTGTTTAGGGTATCAGGCGATTAAGGGCCAAATTCACCAATAAACTAATCGCGATTATACAAACCAAAACGTAGTTTGAGTGCCTAATCGAGATTATAGCTTCATTTTGCGTTTCACCGCTATGAATTGAACCTAGTTTACGCTAAACTCAGTTTCAATTCTTTTGTTGTCGCCCATGTTTACGACACGGGTCTTTAAACTAGATTACGCTGAGCTCAGTTTAGTTGAACTAAGTTTTTATATTGAATGATGAAATCAGCCCTTAGTTTAGTATATTCCCATAACGTCTATAATGCAAAATAAGGTCAAAATAAAAGTAATCTATTTCCTTAAAAATGTTATTAATATTACCGAAATATCACGGAATAGTAGTCGTTTTGAACTGACATACAACCAATAAAACATCGATGGAATAAAACATCGTACTACTACTGAATTATTGACATATCGTGTTCGATTTAAAAAAATCGAATCATCAAGTTTTGCAGACAAATACAACTGGATAACCTCAGTTACCGGCTATTTCAAATATTAAATTAAAATATTTAATTTAGTTATATTTTTGTCCGTCTGTGTGTCTGTCCGTGGCATCGTAGCGCCCAAACGAACGAACCGATTTTGATGCAGTTTTCTTTGTTTGAAAGCTAATTTAATCGAGATGATTCTTAGCTCAATTTATGAAGATCTGTGTAGGTATTCAAGGTCACCAGCTCGTTTGTTAGCTGCGGTAGGTATCGATAATACATATTTACTTTACTTTCAAACATTTGTGTCTTTAATTACGGTATTCAAAAGGTTAATTAATTTTGTTCATTTCTCATGATGCGTCGGGTTTATTTTTTTTAAATTTTATATTATTTTTAAGAGTTTTCCTTTTTGCTATTTACCTTTCTTCTATTTATATTTTCTGCGTTACTTGCTTATATTATCTTTATTGCTATATTGTCTCTTCACCACCCTTGGTTGGCTGGTAGAAAATGCTTAAGATTTTAAATCCACTTATGTACCTTTGTATTGCATAAAGATAAACAAAAAGTCTACTCGTGTGCCAAATATCATCAAAAGCTGTTTGAGCGTGAAAGAGTAAAAGACATGCACTCACATACTCGTATTTTGTACTATTCGAAAGTAAATTTCACATTCAAGTAGACTTTTTGATTTTTAAAGAGATTCTGCTGCATTACGTCATATATTATGTGTATCTAGCATGGAGATCCTTATATAATATAGTTTATGACTTCCAAAGACAGGTAGCAATTCTTAAATCGATTGTATTTCTAAATGGTTTATCTTTTCTCATATTAATTACTTCTAAAATCCAGTAATGGCATATTTTTTACTTTCGCAAATTATAGTAACACATCGACACGTGCTTAAGTATCTGATACCAACTCAATAGGTTTCTGATTGTCTCAATGAGAAACATTTAAAACTATATTACTTAGCACGTTACCATAATTGGTATGACCATTATAATCCATTTTAAACTCTAAACCACTATTGGATTAGCGAAATCTATACCATCGTTATTTTCACACTTTACTTTAATACCTTTATTTTTGACTGTTTATATTTTAGATATTATATGTTAGTTTGGAGAATTTGCTTCTATCTTAATGGGTATAGTATCAGTCGGCACAAGTAGGTAGGGACCTAAATTACTACGTAAAAACTTGTGGTTTCAATATCTATCAGCTCTTGTGGATAACTTAATTACTGGTGACGAAATCAATAACATTGGTTAAACCACATTCTACTATCATATTAGATCTCCGCGATAGAGAAATGGCACTGTCCGGACTCATCAACATGACTTTCTCTTTTGTGCCTTAAAGCGAAAGTCAAAGTAGTATGTAAAAATGGCATAACATTTTAAGAGTTATATCATTTACCAAAATAATATTTACAAATACTAGTCCTATCCTGCTACTGAGAATAACATGATCACATTGTACCATTTTTTTTGTTACCTGGGAAAAAACAAACTAATAACTCCTCGTTCTACAGTCGTGATTAAAAGTAATAAATTAACTGGTTACTAAGTAAAAACTGCGAATTATAACAGCTAGTTCCAAAATACGAAGACACATGGCTGCCTAGTAAAGTTAAAACAACTACTTACAAAACTATTTAGAATAAATAGTTGTGACAAGCAGGTTGGCTACCGAAACAGATTTCAAACTTATCTTTTGTATGTACATTATCGGAGACTCGGTATGTTCCGCTTATCTGTTGCACACAAATGCACTAGTCCTTTAAAAATCATACACACAAACGAACAAAGTCATTACCAAATTAACGACGTACAGGTGACGAAAAAGCATTTTGTAAACAAGAGCCATTCCGTACGGTCGCCTATTACTGATTGAACAATTTTATGAGTTTACATTAATACCAATAATAATTGTGATAAACTAGGTAATTGTGATAGCCCTATCAGTGAGGATAAGAATTCAAAACATGTCTACAACCACTCCATCACCGCCGAGTCTACACACCGATCAAGAAGACTCGAGAGATACAACATCGACCGAGTTCTCTAATCCGGGTGTACCAAAGTATGACCCTATTGAACTATCACAAAGAAATGATTGCAAAACTAGTGCCGTTACTTCACATGGTGTTGAAAACATATTATCAGAAAGTGTCAATTATAACGTCAACGACAACGTTTTCTTGGATTGCAAACCAGAAGTTTTAGCCTCAATACCTTCCTCTTTTGTGCAAGATTACAACTCAAGAGATTCCACTGGATTTAGCATCCAAGACATTCTTGGCTTGCATCAATCATATAACGCAGCTAATACTCAAGATGAGTTAGAACCAAGATATGAGTATCAGATGTCGAATTACGAAAACATCAGCAATAATTCAAATAACTACGGATCTGGAACGGAAGAAGTGATTACCGAAGACTGCATTGAAAAAAGTGACAACATCTTTAGTGCAACCACAACGCATATTGGAAATCAAGTTATTTACACAAGGAGCTATGCCGCTAATGAACTTGTTCGATACCATGAAAGAAGTGGTCTAGACAGCAATGTGGCAAACGATCCTGCAGCAGAAATCAACGTCTTGCATGACTCTAGTTTTCCCAGTCAGGTAAATGCTACAGTAAAATATACTTTATTGTTATGTTTAAAAGGAAGTTTGAATATTTAGCATGCATTGGAACTAGTGACGATAGTGATTTACCGCAGAACAACCGGATTCTTAATTGCGTTTTAATTATCTGGTAGATAGTAGCAATTAAGAATTAGGCCGAACTCACCTTATTGTCATAGTGCACATTGTTAAAGTTAGACGTATTATTTTAGTGGTTATATTATATTTCAGGAACCTTCGTGGAATAACAAGTCTGCGTCGAGCACTCCAATCCGAGCTTCTTCAGCCTTATCAGCTACTGGTAAGTCTATTTCCGATTTATTTATTACTACCAAACTTATTTTAGTATTTCTTTTAGTCTAATACTAAGAATATTTTTTTTTATCAAAAACAGTTTTGCTATATCGATATTTAACTATACTAATATTACAAAGAGGAACAATTTAATTTTTTGTTTGTTTGAATGTTACGATTTAACTCAAAAACTACTTGACCGATTTCAAAAAAATCTTTCACCGTTAGAAAGCTACATCTGCTTTGAGTAACTTAGGCTATTTATTTTCTACTTTCATGTAGGCAAAGCCACTGTCAGAATCTAGTAAAACATATTTTAAATATAACATATATTGTAATTATTTGAGTACAGTATCCATCAAACGTAATAATTAGGTTGTATCTTTTTACTTCGAAGAGGTGCGTTGATGAAACTGTTTAGTATCAATGAAGTACCAACTAACAAAGATTAAAATTTTCAGAAATGTCAACTGACTCATCTTATCAAAAAGGATTTACCAAAAGGGCACGAACTGCCTACACCAGCTCACAGCTTGTCGAGTTGGAAAATGAGTTCCACCAGAACCGTTACCTCTGTCGACCCAGACGTATCGAACTCGCCAACTACTTGCAACTTTCGGAGCGACAAATAAAGATATGGTTCCAGAACAGAAGGATGAAATATAAGAAGGATAACAAGCACAACAAGCCGTCTTCTTCTGTGGATGATGGCAGTCCGTCAAGTTCTAAAGAAATGTCACCGAGTCAAGACCACAAGATGAGTCACGGACGAAGTTGCGGTGGACACGACCGACACAGGCGCCTCCTGTCAGATCATACAGCCCATCATAAAATATATCTTCAACCAAACGACAATTTATCAAGACCTCCAGAATACTCTTCAATTAATCCATTGAAACCTGTGATAAAGGGAGTACCACCACCGAGCACAATAGAACTGCCATCGTATACACCAAACTTATCTTATTCATCATACTACACGGCGGGTTCCAGCCGGGCCGCTTACTCACCGATGTCCGAGGTTTATCGATACAGCAACGATGAGTCACTGCCACCGAATTCTAACACCCTGCCTTCGTTATCATCCGATAGTTACGTGCCGAACGGAGCTAACTTGAAACTAAACGACGATTTAGTGAGGTTTAGTACTGGCTCTTATTATAATCCCTTACCGACCGGTGTGGTAATGCCACCAACAACTACAGACAGCTATGGATTTGTTACATCTATGCCGTCTACAACGATGCCTACGTATGACGATAGTAGTCTTCACACAAGGACTTCTAACTTAGGATTATCTCAAGATCCTTACTTCTCATATTTGCCACCTTCTGATCCTACCACTCAACTTTCTTCTTCTGCTACAAGCAAGTATTCGTCGTCGTATATATCTTTATAACATTTCCATTCTCAATTTCTTTGATGTTTTTTTTTTTTTTTTTTTTTTTTTTTATGGTAGTAAAATCATCCAATGACAAATCCCGCCCTTGGGCGGAGCGGGAAGTAGTGTCAGACTCTTACTGACTAAAAACCTACCCCGTTCCTTCGTTGCCTATAGTGCCGGGGCTGAGCCTTCCTCTCAGAAAACGGCCCTTGACCCCAGCAGGCTTCGACCCTGCCTGCCTGCAGTTAGCAGGCTGGGCCTCTACGGTTTGCTGACAACTCCTTGAGGCGCGCGGGAACAGAACGCGCCGTCGACGACTTGGGCTCGGTCCGGTCTGTTACCGGACGATCGGACAGCGTGCTACCCATTGCACGCCGTTCGCAAGCCCGCGCCTACGGTGGCCGGAAATCGGGATCGGAATCCCGGCGGCGGCTGGGGCGAGCGCCCCGTTGCCTCTGCCTGATGCGGTCGGCCTCCTCCTTTGCTAGCATTACTGCTTCGCAGAAGGAGGCGACCGCCTGCCATCCCTCCTCACTACGGACCATGGCCTGAACCAAGGCCCGGCGAGAGAGATCGCTGCCGCCGATTGCCCCCACGAGGACACGGCGATGCTCCGCCCAGGCGGGGCACACCTCTACAGTGTGCTCCACCGTGTCCTCCGGGTGTTCCGCACAGTGGCGACACCCGGGCGAATCCTCCGCACGAATCCGGAACAGGTACTTAGCGAACTTTCCGTGTTCGGTAAGCACCTGCGTCGTGCGGAAGTTGAGAGCGCCGTGAGGTCTTTCCAGCCACGCCTCAAGGATGGGCCCTATCGCCCCTATTGTGGCGCGCCCCGAACGAGGTTGCGATAGTCGCTGACGCCATTAATTTCTTTGATGTGCGTTTTTTGAGGTGGCAAACATCCAAAGACTTTTGCTTTTGAACGGAGCGAAATGGCGTATCGGACTTTTACTGAAAAAAAGCCACCTATGTTCTAAGTTGCCTTTTGTGTTCACGGACCACGGTATATCTTTCTGAAATTCTCCGTGGCCCAGCGGGACCCCCACGGTTTTTCTGATACCTCATTGAAGCTTGCGTGGAACACTACGAGCCGTCGATGACTCGATCGATCGTTATCCATAAGCCCAGACCTACGGTGGCCGAGGATAGAACCTTCGACTTGCAACGACAAGGGCCTCTCCTGTGGCGGTGACTGGGGCGTAAAGATGTCCGATCCCTTTGCGGTCATCTAATTCGCTGGCGTTGCTGCTTCACAGAAGGAGGTCAACGCGTCTCATTCCCTCTCGCTCGTGCCATGGCATGAACTAGAGCCCGACTCGAGAGGTTGCCACTACCAATCCGCCGACTATTAATAGAGGTCCACGAGGACACGGCGGTACTCCGCCCAATTGGGGCACAACTCCACCGTATGCTCCGAAGTTTTCCCCTGGCGGTAAACACAACGGTAATACCCGAATGTTTCTGCCACCTGAATCCGACACAGGAACCTCTCGAAGTTACCACACCCGGTGAGGATCTGCATCAGGCGAAAGGTGAGGATGCCATGTCACCTCTGCAGAGAAATACTCAAGGACCCCGGGGACTTACTGATGCTATTGTAGCGTTCCCACAATATAATTGATGTGCTTTTGTTTACGTTTGTCTTAATATTATGTTTTACATGAATATAAGATTTGTATCTAGTGTAAATTGTTATTAAAATAACTTAAATCCTTTCATTATGTGTTAGTACTTAATTTTGAAGCTCGTATTATTACTTAAGTTTTTATTTGTACCTATGTACCAATTATCAAGTATACCTACACTATAAACGGGTATGAGATTTAAATAATAAATATTATAAATACAATCGTTTGAAATCCATGTTGTTTTATTTTTTGCTCACAATAGACGAAAGCGTAGGCAAATGCGTATCTGTGGCACACACACTTTTTGTATAGAAAAGTATGTTTGCCTTGCGAATATGATCAGATCGTCACACCACCTTCGCCACAGTTGACCTCGACGGGCGGCGTCGCCCTCCCTCAGGTGTCCAGAGAGTGATGATCCTCGCCATCTGTCGGGGCAAACATAGCCGGACATCGCCCTAGATAGAGAGGTTTGGAAGGAAAAATGGAAGGCCTTTGCCCAGCAGTAGGACATAATACAATGGACTTTAAAAAAAAAGTGTTTTATGTCCAAAAAAATGTCAGGCCTATTGTGATAAACCAAGTACAACATCTAGTTCTAACGGGGGTTGCGGGAATTACTAAATCATACTTTGAATTCGAGTTCTAACGCTTGGAGGGGTTATATTTTGAATAGTGAACTTCTATGTCAAACAGTAGATGTCTTATGGCTGAAACAATTATGATGACAATGAGTATGCTGAAAGAGTACATCAACACAATGTTCCAACTGTTTAAGGCGCCCACCAAGCGGAAAGACTGCTTGAAATAAGGCTATAGAACACTTTTAAGCCAAAGTGCCTTGCAGGGTATGTCGCCTTTGCCGTACATAGATCGCGGACACAAAACACATCGGAAATGCAGCCGCACAGACGACTGGTAGCATTAGCATTGTGACGCTGAATGGCAAAGCTCATTCTTTTAAATTTTCTTTGAAAGAATACGCACACACGTACAGAAGGCGACAAATGACTTGAATACGAGGCTATACGGTGGAGCAAGCATTTCAGCCGAAAAACTTCCACTATTGGACATAAGCCTCCCCCAAGCGTCGCCACAACAACCGATCCTGTGCGTCTCGCATCCATCGGACTCCAGCGACCCTGTCCAAGCCATCGGTCCACCTTGTGGGAGGCCTTCCAATGCTGCGTCTTCCGGTACGCGGTCGCCACTCCAGAACCTTTCGGTCCCAACGGCAATCTGTTCTACGTGGAATGTGCCCTGCTCATTGCCACTTAAGTTTGGCAATTCTTACCGGAAGGTAGGTAAGAACCGGAATTCTGTAATAAATCCGTGTATCCTAGCCGTGTTTGGTATTATTAGAATTGTCATGATGATTTGATGACGGAACCGAATGGCGGAAGGTATCTTATTAAGTGCGGCTGAGGGGTACTACACTTTCTGAAGTTGGTATTCAATGACGAAGAGACTAAACTATTATAGAAACACCGACTTCCGAAATTAAAGTTAATTTACACTTTTTTGTGATTTTTTTTTCATTGAAGTCGGTTGTATTTTTTAGGAAACGAAATGTGATTAAACTGTAAATAATAATAATAATAAAATGATAGCAGAATAGCCCTTTCTGGATCAAGGGCTTGATTCAGAAAGCGGTACTCCTGGACACGGCTCGTATCGTTAGGAGGTTCCTTTCTTTGGAGCGCTGACCGCCGGTAACTTGGACCCTGTTCCCGATACCGGTGGGACACTATTTTTTATATTTTTAAATCTTTGAATTTTTTAATGAGTATGTTTTAAAGAAATATTTAAAATTATAATTTATATGTATATTAATGAATAAAGAGAATAATAATAATGGTTCCTTTCTCTGGAGCCCTGGCCGCAGCGTAGCTTGGACCATGTTCCCGATACCGATGGGACACAATTTTTATACATAATTATATATTGTATTTTTAATATTGTCTTTTTTAAGACATATTTAAATATAATTAATATGTTTGTAAGTGAAGTAAAGGAATAATAAAAATATTTTTATTTAATTTGCTTTAAATACAAAAATCAGTGTTGCCCTGGCTCTTGTACTAGGAGATCCTGTATCACAAAAGCCAGACCTTTCACTATACAGGCATTATAAAACAGTAGAGACAAGATAGACAAAAACAAAAGAAAATAACCCTCCTTCTGGCGCAGTCGGGTAAAAAAGAAAAGAAAAAAAAAAGTATACAATTTTATAGTATGCAAGGTTATGACTGGAGAATAGCAATAATACAGAGTGTTTTTTTCAAGTTGTAGGGAGTTAGGATGTGAAGCTGTGTAGTGTAGTGTCATGCGTAGGTGATTGTGTTTCGAGATTTAAGTTATAGTTCCGATTAAGAGTTCTATTTCATCGTAGCTACCTAACCACTGTGTAAGTCTCTTTTTGAATTGGAAGTTATTTAAAAGTTTAAAATGTTTCATCCCCTTATCTGCCCAATTTTATTGTAAAGTCGTGGAGTTTAAATCGAAATAAAAGTAGTAAAACTACTATCAATACCAATAATATTGTATCTATAATTGTAATATAAATTTTTCTTTTTATTTATTTCAGAACACTCCACTTACACAAGAGCCAGTAACATGTCCTGGATCACACACAAACCACAATATGGCAAGAAAACACTACGCTCAGATTACGAGTAAGTATAACATTTTTCTTATGGGCACTGTATCTAACTCTATTCTTATACCATATTTGATGCTGTAATACGAAATTCATTTATTAAAGTGCTTTGTAATCTTGTTTCAGTTTTACCATGTTCCAAGAGAACTTTCAAAGCACAAATAAAACGCAAGTGTAAACGCAGTATGTTTACTACTGAACAACTGGAAGCCTTGGAAAAAATATTCAAGCTAAAACAATATGTCAACCGTGATGAACGACTTGCAATAGTGAACCAACTGCAACTTGAAGACAAAGCAGTAAAAATATGGTTCCGAAATCGTAGACTAAAAGTAAAGAGCATGAAAAACTCAGAAGAACAAGAAAGTTCCAATGCTAAGGCATTAGAAGAGAAACGAATTGCTCGTCTAGATTCATTGAAATTGGAAATCATTAAAAAAATGAATGCATATGGTTTAGTAACACTAGATAATGGATTAGTGAGCGACTTAGTCAGCGTAATTGAGGACTCTTTAGCAAAAACCAGCGCAGACTTTCCAATGGAAAAAATCGGAGAAAGTGACAATAGTTCAATTTATGAACCCATTGCTCCAGCCAGCGTCATAGACAGGAACGAAGATAGTTCTTCAAATTGGAGCCCGTATGAACCTGATGAATCATTTAAAAGACTCTTTGATTTACAAACTATGCATAGTTTTAAGTTAATTAATTTTAAACATGTGTCGCCTAAACGTAAATGAAAAATAAATAATTATATTTTAATTTCTGTATTTTATTTAATGTGGTCTTAGTAATCTTAAAAGCTGAAGTGATGAATGGCATTCTCCAAGTCTCTCATGACTCTCATGAGAGATTTGGTGAACGTCGTTGACGACTTCTTAACGAAGAAAAGTGTAGATTATTGTTTCGCTAAGTGTGTTTTCCGACACACTTGTGTATATACCGTGATTAGATAGTGTACTTTGAAAAGTCACCTCTAAAATTAATAGACATACGGAAGAAAAATGTAGATCTACCTACAGAATACTTTATAAAAACATTCGCCGAGGTCATTCCTATTAGACACTTACCGATCAACGAGCAGAAAGAACTGAAATGAAAACTGATCGCACATTAAAATTACTATTCAAAACTCATTTAGGAAAATTTTGCCTATATGCATTTTGTTCCATGTTATTGCAATACATTTGCAACGACCTATTTATTTAAATTAAGATTTCGTATTTATTTTGCAAATATAAATTTTACTTTTTTTGATGTCACATAGAGTAGCGATCATTTTCCATTTATGTTAAACTATTTCTTCAGCCAGTGTTACTGATAGTACCTAAGATAATCATTTGCTTAATTATGAAAAGAAAAAAGAAATCACGTCTTCGTAGATTTTTCTTTTATCTGTTACTAGGATAACAACTTTTTTGGAATATTTATAAACCTCTTTCAAATATTTAATATAAATATATTTTTACTAATCAACTGAATTGATTTGAATAAAAATCTATTCAACAACACCCCCACCATGAAAGGATGTCCAAAGCGCGTGTACGTGTGCGCGAAAATAAAATTTATTAGTTTTTGTTTATTACTAAAGTTGCAATTTCGTTTACTAACGAGAAAATTCACTGTGTTTGTAAATCTATTTCGTTCATTATCTCCCAAATATAAAAATCAATAAATTCCAAATCAATAAAAACTGATTACGATATTTGATTCGTTAGATGGTCGATTGTGTTTACATAGTCCAGCCTAAACCTCCACTCCGCGCACGTCGCCTCATGCCACCATTTGGTTTCTAAAAAACGTTTGTGCTCAGCCTTCTGCGCAAAGTTCAGGCTCGCCAAGATCTGTCGGCCGTACTGTACTTCGATGGCTGAATGATTTTTTTTTCGTTTTGTATTATTATGTACATAGTTATAGTTAGGTTTAGTATTAAAGTATTTATAAATAAGTTGACATTTATATTTATTTCGTAGTTTCTTCTTTTCATAATTAAGCAAATGATTATCATAGGAACTATCAGTAACACTAGCTGGAGAAAAAGGTTCACAAAGCGAACTACTGTCAACTGTTACAATTATTCAACTGGAATATCTATACCAGTGTTGCGTAAAGTTTTTGTGTTCAAGGATCTATGAAATTGGAAAATGTTTGGAGGTACAACATAAATGGAAAATGATCGCTACTCTATGTGACAACAATAAAAGTAAAATTTATATTTGCAAAAAATAAATATGTATTATTATTCTACAAAATCCTTGGTTGCGCGAATTTGCTGTGTGGACTGTAGGTTTGAAAAGCGATCTTAGGTTTGTTAACAATATGCAGATACTGCGCCTGGCATGGAATAAATGTATTGGGAAGGAGCACTGACCTTTAGACTTCGAAGGTTGCACGTGGCACCGGCCGATCCTCGTCTTCGCACATTTAAATCACTGCCAGGTCCTGTTTTGCACTACACTGCACCACTGTTGAGTTCTGAATGGTTGGATCACGAAAATAGTCAATTTTCTTGTAATTTCGAGCGGGCGCGGTTAGCGGTGCGGTCACATTCACAATCGATGCACAAAACGTCAATGTCAAATCATTTCTTGCGGTCGTGCGGGAAGCGGAAACGGTAGGGATAGGATTGCTAGGCCAAAAAAATAAATTACAAAAAACAAAGTCGCGGATCATAGCAAATTGGCGCAACCATTCCCCCCGGGTTTGAAGGGTTACCTTCAAAGAAAAGAAAAAAAACAAAAGCGAAACTAAACCCTATTACTAATCTAAACTATCAATACTAGGTGGCGAAACAACTTATAACTAACTATGCCACTACTACTGATTAGGCAGAGGGCAGAGGCGAATAACCGGACGCAGGTACGATCCAGTTGCGGTTTTAACTTTTATGACTCGCGTTATTCCGTTCGAACCCGGAAAAACTTCTTCCACTACACCAAGAGGCCAGTGCAGAGGAGGCGCACTCTCAGTCTTCAGTATCACCACAGTACCGACTGTGACTGGATCTGAAGGAGTGTTCCACTTTTGACGCGACTGCAGCGTATGCAGATAATCTGTCCTCCATCGCTTCCAAAAGGACCGAACTAAGCTATCTAGCAGAGCGTGACGCGGGTGAAGCTGCAGTTTGTCAGTCTCGACATCTAAAGCGGGCAAATATTTAAGAGGAGTCGTCGTCAAGAAGTGAGCCGGCGTCAACGCTAGTGGCTCCGATGGATCACTAGACAAAGTCCGACACAACGGACGCGTATTCATCAACGCCTCTACCTGAGCGAGTACGGTGCTCAACTCCTCGTACGAGAGAATCTGTTCGCCTATGACCCGAAACAGGTGCGACTTAAGGCTTTTAATATTCGCCTCCCAATTGCCACCAAAATGACTAGCCGCTGGCGTATTAAAACACCAATCAATGCGATTCTCAGCTAAGACATGGGCGAATTCACTTTGGTAGTACTTGGAGCGTAAGAATGTATGTAATTCCGAAATATTGCGTCGCGCTCCAACATAATTTGTGCCGTTGTCAGAGTATAAGCGCTTAACGGGACCACGGCGAGATAAAAATCGTTTAAATGCAGACATAAAACCCTGCGTACTCAAATCACTGGTTAACTCTATGTGAACCGCACGAGTTGTCATACAAACGAATAGGCAAATGTATGCCTTTGTGGAACGTATACCACGACCACGGGCAATAGTGACTTTAAACGGTCCAGCATAGTCCGTCCCAGTATGTATGAAAGGTTTCACCGTCTGTACAACACGACAAGAACGATGGTCGGCCATTTCCGGCGCGTTGAAACGCGGGCGGAGCTTAAAGCAGGGCACACATCTGTGCACTCTAGCGCGTATCAAATTGCGAGCGGAAAGTATCCAGTACTTCTGTCGAAGAATGGACATTAATAAATCGGGACCAGCGTGACAATTCACCTTATGGTGATAGTCCACCAACAAATCCAAAACGTGATCCCTGCGTGGTAGAACTACTGGATGCATTTGTTCAAACTCTAACTTAGCATTTCGCAGACGGCCACCGACACGAATGAGTCCGTCTTGCAAAAATGGTTTCAAATGTTGAAGTGCGGGACTACAAGGTTTATGTGATTCTAAACTACGAAATTCTATTGAAAAATAAAATTTCTGCAACTCTCGAAGTACAACTGATTCAGCTCTATCCAAATCAGCTGCGATTATAGAACCACGCGATGGTAATAATCTCAAAAATCTTAGGACGTAAACTACACAGCGTAATAGTCTCGACCAAGACGAGACTCGATTAGACAACAACAAAACAACTGACTCTTCACGCGGAACTGATACTACAAGCGTATGTTTCTTCTCCTCGGGTGGCTCTGAAACAGTAGCGGGGTTAAACGGAACACTTGGCCACTCGTTAGGAGTGGTATGAAGCCAGGGAGGGCCACAAAACCAAAGCGGATGATTTAAAATTTGCGCAGGAAGCAAACCACGTGAGAGACAATCAGCTGGGTTTTCTGTTCCAGCGACATGGAATATATTTTCCGGAGACAATTCAGCTTGAATCTTACGTTCCAAGCATAGAAAGCGTTTTTCTGCGGAGGCACGGGAGCCACCGAGCGAAAAAATATCACCCTTGAAAGGGAGCGCGACAACATAACGACCATCTTTATCACGAGTAGTCGTGCGGGTATAAATCTCCTCAGTGACCTGATCCTCAGGGCTGAGAATAGGCGGGACATTGACCTCTTCAATCTCCCAGAACTTGCGGATGGTAGACTCAAGCGGCGGCTCGACGGTGCAACAGTGCGACACAGTCGAGTAACTATTTAAATAAGCGGGTGCGGAACCAACTATAACAAACCCGAGAACTGTTTCCAGTGCGTGCGGAGCGGGGTACATCGGAAGACCTTGAATTTTACGTGATAACTGGAGATGCGGGAGAATCGAAGCACCGATCAATAGATCGATATCTCCAGGGAAAGCGTAATTTCCGTCGGCTAACTGCAAGTTCTTAAACTCCGTCAGCATGGACGTGTCAACCGGTACCGTGGGCAACCGTTCCGTAATCTTATCTGCGACTAGCGAATCCATTTCAAACGAAATATTACGATTAAAACGTGAACTAAATATTATTTTAATGGAACCGTGAATGGTTGCCTTTAAACCTCCAAAACCTTTCACTTCTGAGCGGGATGACCAATTATTAAAACTAAAACCAAGGCGTTGACAACAATCCCGAGTAATAAAATTACTCTGGGAAGCGCCATCTAGTAGCGCTCGAACGGTGTGCGGTTTGCCAAAGGCATCTACAATGACAACTTGCGCGGTCGCAAGTAAAACGGTAGTGATTTGAGTACCAGAGGCGGAAAGCGAACACAATGTTACGTCGTTTGCACTTGCAGCAGGCCGCGCGTCACAAGCGTCGCGCGTCTGCGCAGGCTGCTGCTGCGATGGCAGCTTACTACTCTCAAAATGTAAGAAGGTATGATGTCTAGCTAGACATTTACGACAGCTAACACCACTGTTACATGACGTAACCAGATGTTTGTCACTTAGACAATTAAAACACAAATTATTAGTGCGGACAAACTTGTAACGATCACTAGGCGATAATCTCTGAAATCCCGAACACTTGTACAGCTGTGTATGGCTACCCTTACACAGAGAACAGTCAGGTGTTGAGACGGTATTAACTAGCGTATGTGCAGTCTTGACTGACTTCGATGACGCGTCTATACGGCGATCGGAACCTGTCCTATTCGTGACTTCATGACATGCCGACGTGCGCTGCAATACCTTAATATGGTCGCGAATAAAAGATTCTAAATCTTCGAACTTAGGTATTTCGTTACCGCGCTGAGTCGTTTCAAACAGACGAACAGTTTCAGGATCTAATTTCTGTAAACCGATATACAAAAACAAAAAGTCACAGAGGTCATTGACCTTTAGGTTCTTTACTGCACGAACAGATGATGCGAAAATATTTAAAAACTTCTCTAAATTATGATCGTTACAAACGGAAAAACTTTTCAAATCGAATAATTGATCTAAATATGCGGTGGCTACTAATCGCTTATCTTCGTATTTTGTTTTTAAAGTGTTCAAAACTAAATTGTAATTTTCAGCGCTAAACGTAATTCCAGCACAGACAGCCTTTGCCTTACCGGTCAATTTTTCTACGAGATAATGCAATCTCTCGTGATCTGTCAGCGATGTGTTCCTATGTATTATATTTTCGAAACTATCTATAAATAAATTCCAATTTCGAATGTCACCATCAAATTCAGGTATTTGAATTGGCGGCAATCGTGGGCGTTCGCGAGGAGGGTTGGATAAACCACTCGCGGGGGGGGGAGTCTCTAAACTCCTAGCAATACGTTTGATACGACAATACAAGTCATCAAAGGACGACAATGCCTGATAACTCACACAGTAATCAGGATTTAACTCCAACTCTAAAATGTTTATATTATTAATTGTAGATTCAAAATCCGCGCGCAAACTATCTAAAGTTTCCAACGAACACAAGAAAGCATCTCTAATCGCCAGATCCGAGGTTTGCGAAGATTTATCACAAATCGATTGAACACGTGAAAACTGTGAGTCCCTTTTAGCGTATAAAAGCTTTAACTGAACCTTTAAATCAGTACTAACCTTGGTTCCCTTAAGAGACATCTTGTTTTGATATATTCACACTATACACTCAAACAAACACTTAACGAATTATTAAGTAAGCGATAATTATCAGATAACAATATGGTAATATTGTAAACAACAAAGTGAACGGCGAACGAACGGAATAACATATGCGTATATAATCTATGGTTTATCCGTTTCCTACAAATATTCACTCAACAATGAACGGGTATTTTTGAAATGCGTCTACCTACATGCAATTTGTAGGACTTCCGAATGAATTTTGTCAAGAAAAAGAATGCGATCGATTTATATCTACGCTGATATTTACGTAACTAACTATAATTATGCGGTGCGGTTGACGGCGTAGGTACCGTAATTATCAATGACTCTTTAACTATACGAGCGAAATAACGTATAGTTGCCTAAATGCCTAGATGCGGGTTTTCTACTATTATATCTAGGTAAATAGGCGCGTTGCGTTTATTCCCTATGGAACAAATACTATATTGCGAAATTACAAGAAAATGATTCACGATCCTGCTCGTAGGACCAAAAAGTAATGGTTGCGCGAATTTGCTGTGTGGACTGTAGGTTTGAAAAGCGATCTTAGGTTTGTTAACAATATGCAGATACTGCGCCTGGCATGGAATAAATGTATTGGGAAGGAGCACTGACCTTTAGACTTCGAAGGTTGCACGTGGCACCGGCCGATCCTCGTCTTCGCACATTTAAATCACTGCCAGGTCCTGTTTTGCACTACACTGCACCACTGTTGAGTTCTGAATGGTTGGATCACGAAAATAGTCAATTTTCTTGTAATTTCGAGCGGGCGCGGTTAGCGGTGCGGTCACATTCACAATCGATGCACAAAACGTCAATGTCAAATCATTTCTTGCGGTCGTGCGGGAAGCGGAAACGGTAGGGATAGGATTGCTAGGCCAAAAAAATAAATTACAAAAAACAAAGTCGCGGATCATAGCAAATTGGCGCAACCAATCCTAATTCACATAAATAGGTCGTTTCAAATATATTGCAATTATATGCAACAAAATGCATACAGCCAAAAATGTTCTAAATGAGTTTTTTAGATGTTTAATTTTAATGTGCGATCAGTTTTAAATTCAATCAGTTCTTTCTACTCGTTGATCATGAGTATAAAAAAGGAATGCCCTCAACGAATGGATTTTGTAACCTATTCTATATGTAAATCTACATTTTTTTCCGTCTGTCTATTAAATTTAATAGATAACTTTTTGAGGCCTCGGCCATCTACTCACGGTAGATATACCAGTGTGCCAGAACATACACTTTGCAAAACACTGATCTACACTTTTCTTTGTTAAGAAGTCGTCAACGACGTTCATCAAAACTCTCATTAGAGTTACGACAAACTTGGAGAACGCCATTCATAACTTAGGCTTTTAAGATTACTAAGACCACATTAAATAAAATACAGAAATTAAAATATAATTATTTATTTTTTCATTTACGTTTAGATGATACATGTTTGTAATTAAGTACATCATTAATTAACCTAAACCTAAAATAAATAAAATAGTCACAGATTCTTTCTTTCATAAAAGACTCTTTGATTTACAAACTATACTCTTATTATAATAAGAGCATAGTTTGTAAATCAAAGAGTCTTTTTAATGATTCAGCAGGTTCCGACGGGCTCCAATTTGAAGAAATATCTTCGTTACTGTCTATGACGCTGGCTGGAGAAATGGGTTCATACAGTGAACTATTGTCAATTTCTCCGATTTTTTCTATTGGAATGTCTGCGCTGGTTTTTGCTAAAGACTCCTGAATTACGCTGACTAAGTCGCTCACTAATCCATCATCTAGTGTTACCAAACCATATACATCCGTCTTTTTAATGATTTGCATTTCTAATAATTCTAGACGAGCAATTCTTTCCTCTTCTAATGCCTTAGCATTGGAACTTTCTTGTTCTTCTGAGTCTTTCATGCAAATTATTTGTGTGTGAGTTGGGTTAATACTGCCCCCTGAAAATGTTTTTGGATTAACCTCCTGATTTATAAAATTTTCAGGATAGTAAGCAGCTGCGTGTGTCTGAAAACAAATAAAAATAAATAAGTACACATCTTAGAACAACTAGAATACTTAAAACAACAAAATTTTAGAATTGATACTTACATGATAATTAGTATGATTAAGGTTAAAATGTACGTATGGATTAGGATTATATCCTGAATAGGTGTTCATAGTAACGCCACTGTAATACTCACTGGTATTCTGGTAAGAAGCCATGATTACTACAGTAAGTACTGGGATGAAATGATGTCTATTAGCAATATCCTATACCTTTTTATACGTGTCATGCATGTCTTTAGCTAATTACTAATTAACCAGCCCTTCCACAGGTATGGTGTCTCCCATTGGTAGTCTTTAATATTTTATTAACTCCTAATAAGGTGCAAAAATTAAAAACATGTTTACGTATCATTAGTTAATTTTCTGGATGTGTTTCACTAGATAATTACATATGGTATAGTTAGATAATTACAGAGCCATTTTTTACTGATAACAGTTTGTTATTTAACTGATATCTTAGCCAGGGATATTTTATTTTCCACATTGGTTGATGTTGATGTAACCAACGTAGCTTTGCACGACAACCTGTTTTTTTTAAGGATATTACTCGCAGTTTGATCGACACTTCGATTGGCCAGAGGGCTGGCTCGTTCTTTGCTCAAAGAAATAGCAATTTCATATGACGATCGACAATCTTTTGGCACGTTAAGGGCGTCTTCAAATTGGCCACAATGTGCCGCGCTGGCGGGCGGCAGTGCGGTTGTAGCACTCGTATTTTCGACCAATTCTGACGGGCTTAGTTACATAAAAATGCCTTAAATACGTAACATTATGTTTAAACTCCAAAGAGTTTGGTAGAATTTTATTTATGGCTAGCAGAGTTAGTTATATGGGAGTTGGTGCCTTAGCCGTGTTGTAATAAAAATTATCTTTATTTTCATAAGACGATTTTACTATTTTACTTAAGTCTCTGACTCCTGTGCTAAGTGATTATTGTTTTCGTTCTATACACTTTCCTCGATTAAATTCAATTATAGGGAATCCCTAATAGCAGTTCAGCTCATTAGAATTAAACTGAAATATTCTGTGTATAGTTATCCTAATATATGTTAGGCTAATGATGTGATTTATTAAGCAATTGATTCTAACATTAACATATAGCGGTAGGTACTGCTGAGCATATCCTGGGTTCGATTCTCGTATCGAGCAACATGCACACTGAAATCACTTATTAAACGATATATATACTTGTATTTGTATTGGGTTTCTCCAACATATTTGTTTCTAGTAATAACCTTTTTGGTGAAAAATCACCAAATACGCTCAAGTTTTTATTTCACAATTTTTAGTTGTAGTACCCCTCACTCCAATTTACTTAAACATAACCTTCCTCCATTCGGCTCCATCATCAAATCATCATGACAATTCTAAAATAGCAAACACGGCTCTGATTTGTTACATGATTTCAAGGTTCTTACCTACCGGAAGCTTAAGCCAGAAGCTTCATCATCAGTTCTATGAATCCCGCCCCCCCATTTTTCTTTTAGTCGGTCACCGACTGTACAAATAAAGCAATTTTACTTGTTACGACAGTTCTGCTATAAACTTTTGAAGATTTCCGTTCTATATCTTCGAAGTTCATCATCAGATCGAAACAATATTTCTGTAAAACCTCGAGAGTATAATCTTTCAATCAAAATAAAAAAAAAATCTAAATCGGTCCACAATTGACCGAGAACATACATAAAATTAAAAAAAAAACAATTACATACAGCCGAACATAGAACCTCCTCCTTTTCGAAGTCGGTTAAAAGCGATTCGGAAGTATATTCTTTCCATCAAAACAAAGATTTTCGAAATCGGGCGACAATGGACTGAGATATTGGTGAACATACATAAAAAAAATGCATACAGCCGAACATAGAACCTCCTTCTTTTCGAAGTCGGTTAAAAAAGTTTTATTTTGAATGTTCATGTTGATAATTGTTTTGTTGAATGTTGTTTTTAATATTAATAATCTTCTATTGCCTTATTATATGATTTCTATGGTTCCAATGAGCCCACAACTATAGTTAAGGGTTTAATAATAGGTAGTAAGTATGTATGAGTATTTAAAATTTTAATTAAAGTGTAAATAATATTATGTGTGATTTAAAAATCTGCCACAATCAAAAAGTGAGTAAATCTTTAATCATTAATTATTTTATAGCTTTCTGTCTCAAAGCATTTGGATATTTATTTTATTTGTACTTGGTCTCTATATTAGGAAACTTATTAGTACTTCGGTAAAAAAATATGCCAATAACACTTCTTTTTACGAGTGTACATGTGCATAAGTTCGCAGAGCCTAACTCCAGGCTCGCCAAGATCCGTCGGCCGTACTGAACCTACCTCCACATCGCTATCATCTGGAAATGTAGCAAGAAAACTGGCAGAATTGCCACGTTGAATGGCAATGCTAATTCCACGGTCGAAGAACGAGCCAGCCCTCTGGTCACGCAAAGGGTCGATTGGTCGAAAGGAGACGCGCACTCTGACCCCCTGACCCAAGTGTTTCGATCCCAAACGGCTTTAAATTATAATTACTCATAAAGTTACAGTATTTGCGCTATTTGATGTTCTCAGCAGCCGCAATGGCGGCCCGCCGAACTAGAAACATGGAATGGCGCAAGGGTGTCGACACAGGTTGCGTACCACATCAGTAGCCCATCCACCTTCCACGGCACCAACGTCATACCATTTAGACTCTTCCCATCGTCACATACCTACCAAGCAGCTAGGTTGTAACATGGCAGGTACAAAGACGCGGCGGTGATTAAAGCTCGACGAATAATGTCGATGATTCTAGCGTGCCGTGCTATACTCCTGTAGTAGGACTGGTCATGGTATCCGAGGCTATCGACAGCTTCGCCACAGTAGCACCGATGCGGGGCAAAACATGGTGCGCCTAAACAGATTGCGAGCCGAAACGTGTCGTCATCCATTACAGTGCAAATGGTGGATGAAGGGAGAGCCTGAAGCCAAAAACCTGACTGCCATTCCGCTACAGCAAGCAGTCGCGCATGCTTAGGTGTACAAAAATCTGTATAAGAAATATTGATAAATGTTTTTAATTTAATTTTTATTTAAGTACTGTGTTCTAATTATTAATCTAATAAAAATAATTACCGCTTTTTATTTTTTTCAGTTTTATTTTGTTACGATATCACTTTCACAGTAATTACGAATCTAACGACACCTCGCAAACTAAAATCCATCGAGCCGTTCAGGCCGCAGAGCGTATCAAACATTTGTATTTGGCACCATTTTGTTTTTTTTTTTATTTTGATATACCCAGTGTCACTCTCACAGTAAATACAAATCTAACGACACCTCTCAAGCTAAAATCCATCGAGCCGTTCAGGCTGCAGAGCGTGCCAAACAATTATACATACATAGATACATACATACTCTCGAAAAACATAACCCTCCTTGTGGCGCAGTCGGATAAAAATAGCCAACGGCCTATTCTCAGACCTACCAAATGTACACTATAAAAATCGGTAAAGTTGGTTCGGAGGAGTTTGATAACAAACGCAGTACAACACAACAAGAGATTTTGAAATATTGTAATATGCACATTAAGTGAAAATGGAAATTGTGGATGGAAAATCAAGTGTGTTAATATGCATATGAAAAGTGTTATAATGATAAGTATTAAACAAAGGTTGCAGATTGCCGTGAAATGAAAAAGAAAGAAAGTTTATAACTTCTCTTAAAAGAAGTTAGGTACATAGAATACTATACTGTACCGCAAAAATAATGGTACCTACATATTTACAAAGAATAGTCATAGAAAGAATGTGATTGTTCTTATAAACCACTGAAAAAGACTAAGAATGAGACATAATAGTGTTGATTGAAGAAAGTAATAGTTTTGCAATATGCAAATGATATTTGAATACTAAGAAAATTAAAAAACTGACGTTTGGCTATTGATTTCAACGCTGAAATATTGTAAATTGGTGGTTATTTATTGTAGATTAACTGCTGGGAAAATCGATTTTTTTTCAACGATTTGGCCATAAAATATACAACAAAATAAAAACGTTGGTAACATTTTGAATATTTTGAAAGCGACTTGAAAATTATTGCAATAAAAGTGTTTCTATGGGTACATTTTCAGTTACAAATCCTATGAGTAAAATTTCAACGAGTCGTAGTGATCATATTTTATAGCCGTGATAACAATTGTAAGGATGATGGGACAGCAGAGTGAAATAAAAGACATGTTGTTCGAACAAGATTCCGATTTATTCTTATTTTGTTAAATGATTGCTATTATAAGTATAATTATATATTAAAATATCAATATTAAAAAGTAAAATCTAAAAACAAAAAATTAAAGAAATAAATCTTTAATACTATATAATGTTTCCTTTTATAAATTATTATTAGTTTGTTAACAATTAAATAAATAACGCTTGATTCAGAAATCGAAACCCAGGACATGCTCAGCAATAGTGCATTGTTAAAAGCATGTGCTTGTTGAATCAGATCATTAAATAATCTCTAGAAGTTACGGTAATTACTTTAATGATCGTGTAGTAGGTTAATTAGACAAAATATTACAGTTCTATTCTAATGAGCTGCACTACTATTAAGGAGTACCTGTAATTGAATTTAATCAACAAGTGTCATAGATAAAGAACAAAGATTCTTTATCTATCACACTTGTTATCATCTATAACATACAAATAATACAAAATAATTCATTTTCTTTCACAAATTAAGTACAACATCTAGTGGTTGAAGTGTCCTTTTAGACAAAAACTGCCTGTGTTGCCATACAACTCTGCCAAACTCCTTGGAGAGTATTTAATGCCTATTTATGCTTGATGTCACGTATTTTAGGCATTTTTATATAATGAAGCCGGTCAGGGGTAGTCAAAAACGCCGTCCTGTTAAGCTGATTATATATTTGGTACTTCGCTACTTCTTCGAAAAATTTACATACAAAATATACTTACATACTAATCTATAATTACAATCCTAATATTTATGAACATGGCCCTCAGTACAATACTATTCAGATCATTACTGTATTTCATTTAGATACAACAAACATAGTTAACAATTTGATACAATTGTTTTAATGTTTATTTTGTATTTATTTCAGATTACTCTACTTACACAAGACCCTATGCCATACCCAGTTGTTTTCCAGGAGCAAAGACTATACCACAAAAAACCAGTATATGGCTAAAAAACATCACGCTTAGATTACGAGTCAGTGTTAACATTTTTATTATGGGCACTGTATCTAACTCTATTATTGATACCATATTTGAAGCTGTAATAAGAAATTCATTTATCACGTCTTCGTAGTTTTTTCTTTTATCTGTTTTTTTTTTTATGGTAGGTAAAATCATCCAATGACAAATCCCGCCCTTGGGCGGAGCGGGAAGTAGTGTCAGACTCTTACTGAATAAAAACCTACCCCGTTCCTTCGTAGCCTATCGTGCCGGGGCCGAGCATTCCTTTCGGAACTAACCCATGACCCCAGTAGGCTTCGACCCTGCCTGCCTGCAGTTAGCAGGCTGGGCCTCTTCGGTGTGCTGACAGCTCCTTGAGGCGCGCGGGAACAGAACGCACCGTCGACGACTTGGGCTCGGTCCGGTTGGTTACCGGACGATCGGACAGCGCGCTACCCATTGCACGCCGTCCGCAAGCCCGCGCCTACGGTGGCCGGAAATCGGGATCGGAATCCCGGCGGTTCTTTTATCTGTTACTAGAATAACGACTTTTTTGGAATATTTATAAACCTCTTTCAAATATTTAATATAAATATATTTTTACTAATCAACTGAATTGATTTGAATAAAAATCTATTCAACAACACCCCCACCATGAAAGGATGTCCAAAACGCGTGTACGTGTGCGCGAAAATAAAATTTATTAGTTTTTGTTTATTACTAAAGTTGCAATTTCGTTTACTAACGAGAAAATTCACTGTGTTTGTAAATCTATTTCGTTCATTATCTCCCAAATATAAAAATCAATAAATTTCAAATCAATAAAAACTGATTACGATATTTGATTCGTTAGATGGTCGATTGTGTTTACATAGTCCAGCCTAAACCTCCACTCCGCGCACGTCGCCTCATGCCACCATTTGGTTTCTAAAAAACGTTTGTGCTCAGCCTTCTGCGCAAAGTTCAGGCTCGCCAAGATCTGTCGGCCGTACTGTACTTCGATGGCTGAGTGATTTTTTTTTCGTTTTGTATTATTATGTACATAGTTAGGTTTAGTATTAAAGTATTTATAAATAAGTTGATATTTATATTTATTTCGTAGTTTCTTCTTTTCATAATTAAGCAAATGATTATCACAGGTACTATCAGTAACACTAGCTGGAGAAAAAGGTTCACAAAGCGAACTACTGTCAACTGTTACAATTATTCAACTGGAATATCTATACCAGTGTTGCGTAAACTTTTTGTGTTCAAGGATCTATGAAATTGGAAAATGTTTGGAGGTACTACATAAATGGAAAATGATCGCTACTCTATGTGACAACAATAAAAGTAAAATTTATATTTGCAAAAAAATAAATATGTATTATTATTCTACAAAATCCTAATTCACATAAATAGGTCGTTTCAAATATATTGCAATTACATGCAACAAAATGCATACAGCCAAAAATGTTCTAAACGAGTTTTTTAGATGTTTAATTTTAATGTGCGATCAGTTTTAAATTCAATCAGTTCTTTCTGCTCGTTGATCATGAGTATAAAAAAGGAATGCCCTCAACGAATGGATTTTGTAACCTATTCTATATGTAAATCTACATTTTTTTCCGTCTGTCTATTAAATTTAATAGATAACTTTTTGAGGCCTCGGCCATCTACTCACGGTAGATATACCAGTGTGCCAGAACATACACTTTGCAAAACACTGATCTACACTTTTCTTTGTTAAGAAGTCGTCAACGACGTTCATCAAAACTCTCATTAGAGTTACGACAAACTTGGAGAACGCTATTCATAACTTAGGCTTTTAAGATTACTAAGACCACATTAAATAAAATACAGAAATTAAAATATAATTATTTATTTTTTCTTTTGCGTTTATATGATACATGTTTGTAATTAAGTACATCATTAATTAACCTAAACCTAAAATAAATAAAATAGTCACAGATTCTTTCTTTCATAAAAGACTCTTTGATTTACAAACTATACTCTTATTATAATAAGAGCATAGTTTGTAAATCAAAGAGTCTTTTTAATGATTCAGCAGGTTCCGACGGGCTCCAATTTGAAGAAATATCTTCGTTACTGTCTATGACGCTGGCTGGAGAAATGGGTTCATACAGTGAACTATTGTCAATTTCTCCGATTTTTTCTATTGGAATGTCTGCGCTGGTTTTTGCTAAAGACTCCTGAATTACGCTGACTAAGTCGCTCACTAATCCATCATCTAGTGTTACCAAACCATATACATCCGTCTTTTTAATGATTTGCATTTCTAATAATTCTAGACGAGCAATTCTTTCCTCTTCTAATGCCTTAGCATTGGAACTTTCTTGTTCTTCTGAGTCTTTCATGCAAATTATTTGTGTGTGAGTTGGGTTAATACTGCCCCCTGAAAATGTTTTTGGATTAACCTCCTGATTTATAAAATTTTCAGGATAGTAAGCAGCTGCGTGTGTCTGAAAACAAATAAAAATAAATAAGTACACATCTTAGAACAACTAGAATACTTAAAACAACAAAATTTTAGAATTGATACTTACATGATAATTAGTATGATTAAGGTTAAAATGTACGTATGGATTAGGATTATATCCTGAATAGGTGTTCATAGTAACGCCACTGTAATATTCACTGGTATTCTGGTAAGAAGCCATGATTACTACAGTAAGTACTGGGATAAAATGATGTCTATTAGCAATATCCTATACCTTTTTATACGTGTCATGCATGTCTTTAGCTAATTACTAATTAGCCAGCCCTTCCACAGGTATGGTGTCTCCCATTGGTAGTCTTTAATATTTTATTAACTCCTAATAAGGTGCAAAAATTAAAAACATGTTTACGTATCATTAGTTAATTTTCTGGATGTGTTTCATTAGATAATTACATATGGTAAAGTTAGATAATTACAGAGCCATTTTTTTACTGATAACAGTTTGTTATTTAACTGATATCTTAGCCAGGGATATTTTATTTTCCACATTGGTTGATGTTGATGTAACCAACGTAGCTTTGCACGACAACCTGTTTTTTTTAAGGATATTACTCGCAGTTTGATCGACACTTCGATTGGCCAGAGGGCTGGCTCGTTCTTTGCTCAAAGAAGTAGCAATTTCATATGACAATCGACAATCTTTGGGCACGTTAAGGGCGTCTTCAAATTGGCCACAATGTGCCGCGCTGGCGGGCGGCAGTGCGGTTGTAGCACTCGTATTTTCGACCAATTCTGACGGGCTTAATTACATAAAAATGCCTTAAATACGTAACATTATGTTTAAACTCCAAAGAGTTTGGTAGAATTTTATTTATGTCTAGCAGAGTTAGTTATATGGGAGTTGGTGCCTTAGCCGTGTTGTAATAAAAATGATCTTTATTAACCGACTTCGAAAAGGAGGAGGTTCTATGTTCGGCTGTATGTATTTTTTTTTTTTATTTATGTTCACCGATATCTCGGTCAATTCTGGACCGATTTCTAAATATTTTATTTTGATTGAAAGATTATACTTCCGAATTGGTCCCATAAAAATATCTTTTTGATCTGATGATAAACTTCGAAGATATAGGACGAAACTCTTCAAAAATTCCTAGCAGAACTGTCGTTTGTATGTGTTTGTTCGCCGATATCTCGGTCAATTGTCGACCGATTTTGAAAATGTTTGTTATGATTGAAAGATTATACTCTCGAATTGGTCCTTTGGAGGTGGTGGAACAGAGAGTAAAGTCCCACATACCTCCGTTGAAAAGGGAGGATCCTCCGACCAGACAGGTGTTATATCTGGTCGGCTACTGCCCGATAGATGATTTCGGGTTTGTTCTATATGTTCCAATCGCGCCGCGAATCTTACTTGCGCGATGCAGGATTAGTTCTTTTGTGACGACATGGATGTCGCTACATCACTCCCCTCCGGAGATCGGAGATCGATGGTTCTTGATGCTTCTTGAGGCGTCGTGATGCGTGCCAGGCCAATGGAGGTTGGTTCCAGTGAGTCGGAACCGGATTCCGCATAGTTCTCGGTGAGTCGGAACTGTCTGCGGTGATGCCCCATTGAGTCGGGGCGGTGCTATCCCAGTGAGTCGGGATTTTATGCTGCAAGCTCCAGTGAGTCGGAGTAGTGCGGCTGGCTCCAGTGAGTCGGAGCGGTGCTGTGCGACGTAGGACTTGACTGCTGTCGTCGACCAGGAGAGGTTCTTCAAGGCTCTTCATGTGACTGGCCGAAGGTGCAGGTGTTTAGCCAAGGTCGCTGATGAGGCTGAGGGTGATGACCAGGTATGACCAAGTAGGCATGCTGGTGGTCAGGATACCCATATAGCCGTGGGTGCTAGCTGTATGGCTCGCTGCTCGAAAGCTTGAGGAAGTGATGATGACGTCACGAAGTAGTAGCTGCACGAAGGCTGCGCTGACGTTCTTTGTCGAGGGTCACCAGTTTAGAGGTATTTGGGACAGAGAGTAAAGTCCCACATACCTCCGTTGAAAAGGTAGGATCCTCCGACCAGACAGGTGTTATATCTGGTGGGCTACTGCCCGATAGATGATTTCGGGTTTGTTCTATATGTTCCAATCGCGCCGCGAATCTTACTTGCGCGATGCAGGATTAGTTCTTTTGTGACGACATGGATGTCGCTACAGTCCCATAGAAATATTGTTTTGATCTGATGATGAACTACGAAGATATAGAACGTAACTCTTCAAAAAACTTTAGCAGAACGGTCGTAACAAGTAAAATTGCTTTGTTTATACATGTAGTCGGTGGCTAACTAAAGGAAAAAGGGTTCAGATCAGATCAGTTCTATGTACTCCCTGTACATAGATTGATCTGATGATGAAGACGGAAGGTAGGTAAGAGCCGGAACTTTGTAATAAATCAGTGTGTCCTAGCCGTGTTTGGTATTAATAGAATTGTCATGATGATTTGATGATGATCTATTTAAATTCGGCTGAGGGGTACTACTACTACTAAAAAGTGTGAAATAAAAACTTTTTACAAAAAAAAAAATACAACCGACTTCAAAAACAACCAAAAAGTGCAAAATAACTTTTAATTTCGGAAGTCGGTGTTAAATAACGAAGAGACCAAACTATTAAAGAAACACCGACTTCCGAAATTAAAAGTTATTTTGCACTTTTTGGTGGTTTTTGAAGTCGGTTGTATGTTTTTTTTTTTTTTTTCATAAGACGATTTTACAATTTTTTTTTTTTTTTCTGTGTATAGTTATCCTAATATATGTTAGGCTAATGATGTGATTTATTAAGCAAATGATTCTAACATTAACATATAGCGGTAGGTACTGCTGAGCATATCCTGGGTTCGATTCTCGTATCGGGCAACATGCACACTGAAATCACTTATTAAACGATATATTTACTTGTATTTGCATTGGGTTTCTCCAACATATTTGCTTTTAGTAATAACCTTTTTGGTGAAAAATCACCAAATACGCTCAAGTTTTTATTTCACAATTTTTAGTTGTAGTACCCCTCACTCCAACTTACCTAAATGGTTGCGCGAATTTGCTTTGTGGACTGTAGATTTAAAAAGCGATCTAAGGTTTGTTAACAATATGCAGGTACTGCGTCTAGCGTTTATTAATGGGATAAATGTATTAGAAGGACTGACCTTTAACCTCGAAAGTTCCACATGGCGCCGGCCGGCGAATCCCGAACTTCGTACTTTCAAGCACTGCCAGTTTCTGTATTGCACTACACTGCACTTATTGTTGAGTTTCGAATGGTTGGAACACGAAATAGCCAATTTTCTTGTAATTTCGAGCGGGCGTGTTAGCGGTGCGGTCACATTCACAATGCACACAAACGTCAATGTCAAATCCTTTCTCTCGAGGTCGTGCGGGAAGCGGATACGGTAGGGATAGGATTGCTAGACCAAAAAAATAAATTACAAAAAAACAAAGTCGCGGAACATAGCAAATTGGCGCAACCATTCCCCCCGGGTTTGAAGGGTTACCTTCAAAGAAAAGAAAAAAAACAAAAGCGAAACTAAACCCTATTACTAATCTAAACTATCAATACTAGGTAGCGAAACAACTTATAACTAACTATGCCACTACTACTGATTAGGCAGAGGGCAGAGGCGAATAACCGGACGCAGGTACGATCCAGTTGCGGTTTTAACCTTTACGACTCGCGTTATTCCGTTCGAACCCGGAAAAACTTCTTCCACTACACCAAGAGGCCAGTGCAGAGGAGGCGCACTCTCAGTCTTCAGTATCACCACAGTACCGACTGTGACTGGATCTGAAGGAGTGTTCCACCTTTGACGCGACTGCAGCGTATGCAGATAATCTGTCCTCCATCGCTTCCAAAAGGACTGAACTAAGCTATCTAGCAGAGCGTGACGCGGGTGGAGCTGCAGTTTGTCAGTCTCGACATCTAAAGCGGGCAAATATTTAAGAGGAGTCGTCGTCAAGAAGTGAGCCGGCGTCAACGCTAGTGGCTCCGATGGATCACTAGACAAAGTCCGACACAACGGACGCGTATTCATCAACGCCTCTACCTGAGCGAGTACAGTGCTCAACTCCTCGTACGAGAGAATCTGTTCGCCTATGACCCGAAACAGGTGCGACTTAAGGCTTTTAATATTCGCCTCCCAATTGCCACCAAAATGACTAGCTGCTGGCGTATTAAAACACCAATCAATGCGATTCTCAGCTAAGACATGGGCGAATTCACTTTGGTAGTACTTGGAGCGTAAGAATGTGTGTAATTCCGAAATATTGCGTCGCGCTCCAACATAATTTGTGCCGTTGTCAGAGTACAAGCGCTTAACGGGACCACGGCGAGATAAAAATCGTTTAAATGCAGACATAAAACCCTGCGTACTCAAATCACTGGTTAACTCTATGTGAACCGCACGAGTTGTCATACAAACGAATAGGCAAATGTATGCCTTTGTGGAACGTATACCACGACCACGGGCAATAGTGACTTTAAACGGTCCAGCATAGTCCGTCCCAGTATGTATGAAAGGTTTCACCGTCTGTACAACACGACAAGAACGATGGTCGGCCATTTCCGGCGCGTTGAAACGCGGGCGGAGCTTAAAGCAGGGCACACATCTGTGCACTCTAGCGCGTATCAAATTGCGAGCGGAAAGTATCCAGTACTTCTGTCGAAGAATGGACATTAATAAATCGGGACCAGCGTGACAATTCACCTTATGGTGATAGTCCACCAACAAATCCAAAACGTGATCCCTGCGTGGTAGAACTACTGGATGCATTTGTTCAAACTCTAACTTAGCATTTCGCAGACGGCCACCGACACGAATGAGTCCGTCTTGCAAAAATGGTTTCAAATGTTGAAGTGCGGGACTACCAGGTTTATGTGATTCTAAACTACGAAATTCTTTTGAAAAATAAAATTTCTGCAACTCTCGAAGTACAACTGATTCAGCTCTATCTAAATCAGCTGCGATTATAGAACCACGCGATGGTAATAATCTCAAAAATCTTAGGACGTAAACTACACAGCGTAATAGTCTCGACCAAGACGAGACTCGATTAGACAACAACAAAACAACTGACTCTTCACGCGGAACTGATACTACAAGCGTATGTTTCTTCTCCTCGGGTGGTTCTGAAACAGTAGCGGGGTTAAACGGAGCATTTGGCCACTCGTTAGGAGTGGTATGCAGCCAGGGAGGGCCACAAAACCAAAGCGGATGATTTAAAATTTGCGCGGGAAGCAAACCACGTGAGAGACAGTCAGCTGGGTTTTCTGTTCCAGCGACATGGAATATATTTTCCTCTGCGGAGGCACGGGAGCCACCGAGCGAAAAAATATCACCCTTGAAAGGGAGCGCGACAACATAACGACCATCTTTATCACGAGTAGTCGTGCGGGTATAAATCTCCTCAGTGACCTGATCCTCAGGGCTGAGAATAGGCGGGACATTGACCTCTTCAATCTCCCAGAACTTGCGGATGGTAGACTCAAGCGGCGGCTCGACGGTGCAACAGTGCGACACAGTCGAGTAATTATTTAAACAAGCGGGTGCGGAACCAACTATAACAAACCCGAGAACTGTTTCCAGTGCGTGCGGAGCGGGGTACATCGGAAGACCTTGAATTTTACGTGATAACTGGAGATGCGGGAGAATCGAAGCACCGATCAATAGATCGATATCTCCAGGGAAAGCGTAATTTCCGTCGGCTAACTGCAAGTTCTTAAACTCCGTCAGCATGGACGTGTCAACCGGTACCGTGGGCAACCGTTCCGTAATCTTATCTGCGACTAGCGAATCCATTTCAAACGAAATATTACGATTAAAACGTGAACTAAATATTATTTTAATGGAACCGTGAATGGTTGCCTTTAAACCTCCAAAACCTTTCACTTCTGAGCGGGATGACCAATTATTAAAACTAAAACCAAGGCGTTGACAACAATCCCGAGTAATAAAATTACTCTGGGAAGCGCCATCTAGTAGCGCTCGAACGGTGTGCGGTTTGCCAAAGGCATCTACAATGACAACTTGCGCGGTCGCAAGTAAAACGGTAGTGACTTGAGTACCAGCGGCGGAAAGCGAACACAATGTTACGTCGTTTGCACTTGCAGCAGGCCGCGCGTCACAAGCGTCGCGCGTCTGCGCAGGCTGCTGCTGCGATGGCAGCTTACTACTCTCAAAATGTAAGAAGGTATGATGTCTAGCTAGACATTTACGACAGCTACCACCACTGTTACATGACGTAACCAGATGTTTGTCACTTAGACAATTAAAACACAAATTATTAGTGCGGACAAACTTGTAACGATCACTAGGCGATAATCTCTGAAATCCCGAACACTTGTACAGCTGTGTATGGCTACCCTTACACAGAGAACAGTCAGGTGTTGAGGCGGTATTAACTAGCGTATGTGCAGTCTTGACTGACTTCGATGACGCGTCTATACGGCGATCGGAACCTGTCCTATTCGTGACTTCATGACGTACCGACGTGCGCTGCAACACCTTAATATGGTCGCGAATAAAAGATTCTAAATCTTCGAACTTAGGTATTTCTTTGCCGCGCTGAGTCGTTTCAAACAGACGAACAGTTTCAGGATCTAATTTATTTAAACCGATATACAAAAACAAAAAGTCACAGAGGTCATTGACCTTTAGGTTCTTTACTGCACGAACAGATGATGCGAAAATATTTAAAAACTTCTCTAAATTATGATCGTTACAAACGGAAAAACTTTTCAAATCGAATAATTGATCTAAATATGCGGTGGCTACTAATCGCTTATCTTCGTATTTTGTTTTTAAAGTGTTCAAAACTAAATTGTAATTTTCAGCGCTAAACGTAATTCCAGCACAGACAGCCTTTGCCTTACCGGTCAATTTTTCTACGAGATAATGCAATCTCTCGTGATCTGTCAGCGATGTGTTCCTATGTATTATATTTTCGAAACTATCTATAAATAAATTCCAATTTCGAATGTCACCATTAAATTCAGGTATTTGAATTGGCGGCAATCGTGGGCGTTCGCGAGGAGGGTTGGATAAACCACTCGCGGGGGGGGGGAGTCTCTAAACTCCTAGCAATACGTTTGATACGACAATACAAGTCATCAAAGGACGACAATGCCTGATAACTCACACAGTAATCAGGATTTAATTCCAACTCTAAAATGTTTATATTATTAATTGTAGATTCAAAATCCGCGCGCAAACTATCTAAAGTTTCCAACGAACACAAGAAAGCATCTCTAATCGCCAGATCCGAGGTTTGCGAAGATTTATCACAAATCGATTGAACACGTGAAAACTGTGAGTCCCTTTTAGCGTATAAAAGCTTTAACTGAACCTTTAAATCAGTACTAACCTTGGTTCCCTTAAGAGACATCTTGTTTTGATATATTCACACTATACACTCAAACAAACACTTAACGAATTATTAAGTAAGCGATAATTAACAGATAACAATATGGTAATATTGTAAACAACAAAGTGAACGGCGAACGAACGGAACAACCTGAATCAATATTCATATGCGTATATAATCTATGGTTTATCCGTTTCCTACAAATATTCACTCAACAATGAACGGGTATTTTTGAAATGCGTCTACCTACATGAAATTTGTAGGACTTCCGAATGAATTTTGTCAAGAAAAAGAATGCGATCGATTTATATCTACGCTGATATTTACGTAGCTAACTATAATTATGCGGTGCGGTTGACGGCGTAGGTACCGTAATTAACAATGACACTTTAACTATACGAGCGAAATAACGTATAGTTGCCTAAATGCCTAGATGCGGGTTTCTACTATTATATCTAGGTAAATAGGCGCGTTGCGTTTATTCCCTATGGAACAAATACTATATTGCGAAATTACAAGAAAATGATTCACGATCCGGCTCGAAGGACCAAAAAGTAATGGTTGCGCGAATTTGCTTTGTGGACTGTAGATTTAAAAAGCGATCTAAGGTTTGTTAACAATATGCAGGTACTGCGTCTAGCGTTTATTAATGGGATAAATGTATTAGAAGGACTGACCTTTAACCTCGAAAGTTCCACATGGCGCCGGCCGGCGAATCCCGAACTTCGTACTTTCAAGCACTGCCAGTTTCTGTATTGCACTACACTGCACTTATTGTTGAGTTTCGAATGGTTGGAACACGAAATAGCCAATTTTCTTGTAATTTCGAGCGGGCGTGTTAGCGGTGCGGTCACATTCACAATGCACACAAACGTCAATGTCAAATCCTTTCTCTCGAGGTCGTGCGGGAAGCGGATACGGTAGGGATAGGATTGCTAGACCAAAAAAATAAATTACAAAAAAACAAAGTCGCGGAACATAGCAAATTGGCGCAACCACATAACCTTCCGCCATTCGGCTCCATCATCAAATCACCATGACAATTCTAAAATAGCAAACACGGCTCTGATTTGTTACATGATTCCGGTTCTTACCTACCGGAAGCTTAAGCCAGAAGCTTTATCATCAGTTCTATGAATCCCGCCCCCCCATTTTTCTTTTAGTCGGTCACCGACTGTACAAACAAAGCAATTTTACTTGTTACGACAGTTCTGCTATAAACTTTTGAAGATTTCCGTTCTATATCTTCGAAGTTCATCATCAGATCAAAACAATATTTCTGTAAAATCTCGAGAGTATAACCTTTCAATCAAAATAAAAAAAAATCAAAATTGGTCCACAATGGACCGAGAATGTACATAAAATTAAAAAAAAAACCAATTACATACAGCCGAACATAGAACCTCCCCCTGTTCGAAGTCGGTTAAAAACGATTCGGAAGTATATTCTTTCCATCAAAACAAAGATTTTCGAAATCAGGCGACAATGGACTGAGATATTGGTGAACATACATAAAAAAAAAATGCATACAGCCGAACATAGAACCTCCTTCTTTTCGAAGTCGGTTAAAAAAGTTTTATTTTGAATGTTCATGTTGATAATTGTTTTGTTGAATGTTGTTTTTAATATTAATAATCTTCTATTGCCTTATAATATGATTTCTATGGTTCCAATGAGCCCACAACTATAGTTAAGGGTTTAATAATAGGTAGTAAGTATGTATGAGTATTCAAAATTTTAATTAAAGTGTAAATAATATTATGTGTGATTTAAAAATCTGCCACAATCAAAAAGTGAGTAAATCTTTTATCATTAATTATTTTATAGCTTTCTGTCTCAAAGCATTTGGATATTTATTTTATTTGTACTTGGTCTCTATATTAGGAAACTTATTAGTACTTCGGTAAAAAAAAATATGCCAATAACACTTCTTTTTACGAGTGTACATACGCATAAGTTCGCAGAGCCTAACTCCAGGCTCGCCAAGATCCGTCGGCCGTACTGAACCTACCTCCACATCGCTATCATCTGGAAATGTAGCAAGAAAACTGGCAGAATTGCCACGTTGAATGGCAATGCTAATTCCACGGGTGAAGAACGAGCCAGCCCTCTGGTCACGCAAAGGGTCGATTGGTCGAAAGGAGACGCGCACTCTGACCCCTGACCCAAGTGTTTCGATCCCAAACGGCTTTAAATTATAATTACTCATAAAGTTACAGTATTTGCGCTATTTGATGTTCTCAGCAGCCGCAATGGCGGCCCGCCGAACTAGAAACATGGAATGGCGCAAGGTTGTCGACAGAAGTTGCGTACCACATCAGTAGCCCATCCACCTTCCACGGCACCAACGTCATACCATTTAGTCTCTTCCCATCGTCACATACCTACCAAGCAGCTAGGTTGTAACATGGCAGGTACAAAGACGCGGCGGTGATTAAAGCTCGACGAATAATGTCGATGATTCTAGCGTGCCGTGCTATACTCCTGTAGCAGGACTGGCCATGGTATCCGAGGCTATCGACAGCTTCGCCACAGTAGCACCGATGCGGAGCAAAACATGGTGCGCCTAAACAGATTGCGAGCCGAAACGTGTCGTCATCCATTACAGTGCAAATGGTGGATGAAGGGAGAGCCTGAAGCCAAAAACCTGACTGCCATTCCTCTACAGCAAGCAGTCGCGCATGCTTAGGTGTACAAAAATCTGTATAAGAAATATTGATAAATGTTTTAATTTAATTTTTATTTGAGTACTGTGTTCTAATTATTAATCTAATAAAAATAATTACCGCTTTTTATTTATTATTTTTATTTTATTACGATATCACTTTCACAGTAATTACGAATCTAACGACACCTCGCAAACTAAAATCCATCGAGCCGTTCAGGCCGCAGAGCTTGTCAAACATTTGAATTTGGCGCCAACAATCCGCCATTTTGTTTTTTTTATTTTTATTTTGATATACCCAGTGTCACTCTCACAGTAAATACAAATCTAACGACACCTCTCAAGCTAAAATCCATCGAGGCGTTCAGGCTGCAGAGCATGCCAAACAATTATACTAACTAAACTAGCCAACGGCCTATTCTTAGACCTACCAAATGTACACTATAAAAATCGGTAAAGTTGGTTCGGAGGAGTTTGATAACAAACGCAGTAGATTTTGATATATTATAATATGCACATTAAATGAAAATGGAAATTGTGGATGGAAAATTAAGTGTGTTAATATGCATATGAAAAGTATTATAATGATAACTATTAAACAAAGGTTGCAGATTGCCGTGAAATGAAAAAGAAAGAAAGTTTATAACTTCTCTTAAAAGAAGGTAGGTACATAGAATACTATACTGTACCGCAAAAATAATGGTACTTACATATTTACAAAGAATAGTCATAGAAATAATGTGATTGTTCTTATAAACCACTGAAGACTAAGAATGAGACATAATAGTGTTGATTGAAGAAAGTAATAGTTTTGCTGCCATTTATTATGCAAATGATATTTGAATGCTAACAAAATTAAAAAACTGACGTTTGGCTATTGATTTCAACGCTGAAATATTGTAAATTGGTGGTTATTTATTGTAGATTAACTGCTGGGAAAATCGTTTTTTTTTTTCAACGATTTGGCCATAAAATATACCACAAAATAAAAACGTTGGTAACATTTTGAATATTTTGAAAGCGACATGAAAATTATTGCAATAAAAGTGTTTCTATGGGTACATTTTCAGTTACAAATCCTATGAGTAAAATTTCAACGAGTCGTAGTGATCATATAGTCGTGATAACAATTGTAAGGATGATGGGACAGCAGAGTGAAATAAAAGACATGTTGTTCGAACAAGACTCCGATTTATTCTTATTTTGTTAAATGATTGCTATTATAAGTATAATTATATATAAAAATATCAATATTAAAAAGTAAAATCTAAAAACAAAAAATTAAAGAAATAAATCTTTAATACTATATAATGTTTCCTTTTATAAATTATTATTAGTTTGTTAACAATTAAATAAATAACGCTTGATTCAAAAATACAAATCAACTGAATTGATTTGAATAAAAATCTATTCAACAACACCCCCACCATGAAAGGATGTCCAAAACGCGTGTACGTGTGCGCGAAAATGCTATACTCCTGTAGTAGGACTGGCCATGGTATCCGAGGCTATCGACAGCTTCGCCACAGTAGCACCGATGCGGAGCAAAACATGGTGCGCCTAAACAGATTGCGAGCCGAAACGTGTCGTCATCCATTACAGTGCAAATGGTGGATGAAGGGAGAGCCTGAAGCCAAAAACCTGACTGCCATTCCGCTACAGCAAGCAGTCGCGCATGCTTAGGTGTACAAAAATCTGTATAAGAAATATTGATAAATGTTTTTAATTTAATTTTTATTTAAGTACTGTGTTCTAATTATTAATCTAATAAAAATAATTACCGCTTTTTATTTTTTTCAGTTTTATTTTATTACGATATCACTTTCACAGTAATTACGAATCTAACGACACCTCGCAAACTAAAATCCATCGAACCGTTCAGGCTGCAGAGCGTGTCAAACATTTGTATTTGGCGCCAACAATCCGCCATTTTGTTTTTTTTTATTTTGATATACCCAGTGTCACTCTCACAGTAAATACAAATCTAACGACACCTCTCAAGCTAAAATCCATCGAGCCGTTCAGGCTGCAGAGCGTGCCAAACAATTATACATACATAGATACATACATACTCTCGAAAAACATAACCCTCCTTGTGGCGCAGTCGGGTAAAAATAGCCAACGGCCTATTCTCAGACCTACCAAATGTACACTATAAAAATCGGTAAAGTTGGTTCGGAGGAGTTTGATAACAAACGCAGTAACAAGAGATTTTGAAATATTATAATATGCACATTAAGTGAAAATGGAAATTGTGGATGGAAAATCAAGTGTGTTAATATGCATATGAAAAGTGTTATAATGATAAGTATCAAACAAAGGTTGCAGATTGCCGTGAAATGAAAAAGAAAGAAAGTTTATAACTTCTCTTAAAAGAAGGTAGGTAGATACATAGAATACTATACTGTACCGCAAAAATAATGGTACCTACTATATTTACAAAGAATAGTCATAGAAAGAATGTGATTGTTCTTATAAACCACTGAAGACTAAGAATGAGACATAATAGTGTTGATTGAAGAAAGTAATACTTTTGCTGCCATATAATATGCAAATGATATTTGAATGCTAACAAAATTAAAAAACTGAAGTTCGGCTATTGATTTCAACGCTGAAATATTGTAAATTGGTGGTTATTTATTGTAGATTAACTGCTGGGAAAATCGTTTTTTTTTTCAACGATTTGGCCATAAAATATACCACAAAATAAAAACGTTGGTAACATTTTGAATATTTTGAAAGCGACTTGAAAATTATTGCAATAAAAGTGTTTCTATGGGTACATTTTCAATTACAAATCCTATGAGTAAAATTTCAACGAGTCGATCATATAGTCGTGATAACAATTGTAAAGATGATGGAACAGCAGAGTGAAATAAAAGACATGTTGTTCGAACAAGACTACGATTTATTCTTATTTTGTTAAATGATTGCTATTATAAGTATAATTATATATAAACTAGACATAACTATGTACAAATATAATACAAAAACACCAAATACACTCAGGCGTCGAAGTACTCCTCCACATCGCTGTCATCCGGAAACGTACCCAGGAGACTGGCAGCATTGCCACGTTGAATGGCAATTCCGATTCTTTGGGCAAAAAATGAGCCAGCCCTCTGGTCAAGCAAAGTGTCGATCAAGCGACGTGAAATTTCCTTGAAAAGGATACGCGCACTCGGACCCCATGAACCAAGTGTTTCGACCCCAAACGGCTCAAAACTGTAATTACCAATAAGGTTACAGTATTTGCGCCGTTTGAGGGTCTCAGCAGCCGCCAACGCCGGTACATCCTGCCGAACTAGGAACATGGGACGACAGCGATGTGGAGGAGTACTTCGACGCCTGAGTGTATTTGGTGTTTTTGTATTATATTTGTACATAGTTATATCAAGTTTACATTCTTAGTTTAGTTTTTGTGTACATAGGTTTAGTACAAATTTTGAATTAGATTTAATTATATATAAAAATATCAATATTAAAAAGTAAAATCTAAAAACAAAAAATTAAAGAAATAAATCTTTAATACTATACAATTTTTCCTTTTATAAATTATTATTAGTTTGTTAACAATTAAATGAATAACGCTTGATTCAGAAATCGAAACCCAGGACATGCTCAGCAATACTGCATTGTTAAAAGCATGTGCTTGTTGAATCAGATCATTAAATAATCTCTAGAAGTTACGGTAATTACTTTAATGATCGTGTAGTAGGTTAATTAGACAAAATATTACAGTTCTATTCTAATGAGCTGCATTACTATTAAGGAGTACCTGTAATTGAATTTAATCAACAAGTGTAATAGATAAAGAACAAAGATTCTTTATCTATCACACTTGTTATCATCAACAACATACAAATAATACAAATAATTCATTTTCTTTCACAAATTAAGTACAACATCTAGTGGTTGAAGTGACATTTTAGACAAAAACTGCCTGTGTTGCCATACAACTCTGCCAAACTCCTTGAAGGGTATTTAATGCCCATATTTTATGCTTGATGTCACGTATTTTAGGCATTTTTATATAATGAAGCCGGTCATGGGTAGTCAAAAACGCCGTCTTGTTAAGCTGATTATATATTTGATACTTCGCTACTTCTTTGAAAAACTTACATACAAAATATACTTACATACTAATCTATAATTACAATCCTAATATTTATGAACATGTCCCTCAGTACAATACTATTCAGATCATCACTGTATTTCATTTAGATACAACAAACATAGTTAACAATTTGATACAATTGTTTTAATGTTTATTTTGTATTTATTTCAGATTACTCTACTTACACAAGACCCAATGCCATACCCAGTTGTTTTCCAGGAGCAAAGACTATACCACAAAAACCAGTAAAACATCACGCTTAGATTACGAGTCAGTGTTAACATTTTTATTATGGGCACTGTATCTAACTCTATTATTGATACCATATTTGAAGCTGTAATAAGAAATTCATTTATTAAAGTGCTTTGTAATCTTGTTTCAATTTTACCATCATCCAAGGGAACTTTCATGGCACAAATAAAATGTAAGTATAAAAGCACTATCTTCACTACTAACCACACTTAGAAGGTATATTCAAGAGAAAACAGTACGTCAACCATGATGAACGACTTGCGATTGTGAACCAACTCTATCAATTGTCTGGACCTAATGAATCATTGAAAAGACCCTTTGATTTACAAAGTAAACCCTTAATATGTATAATCTGTGACTATTTTTGTTTGAATTTATTTTTAGTTTCAGTTAATTATTTACTTAATTATGAACATGTTTTATTCTAACGTAACAAAAACGATTTTGCATTATCAAAGTGATCTCAAACTTTTTTTGATGTGTTAACATCCCAAAATGTGCCCAAAAGACTGTCAATTTTCATAATGACATTACTACTTCTTTGAGCAATGAATGAGTCAGGCCTCAGATCAAACGAAGTGTCGATCAATCTGCGAGTAATATCCTTAAAATGGAGAAATTATCGAGCAAAGCTGTATTGGGTACAACAACATCAACCAATGAGGAAAATAAAATGTCCCTGATTAATATATCAGTTAAATAATAAACAGTTATCAGTAAAAAAACTTGGAAACTGAAAACTCAGGATCTGTACTCGTAATTATCTAACTATACCATACGTAATTATCTAATGAAACACATCCAGAAAATTAACGAATGATACGTAAACATGTTTTTGATTTCTGCACCTTAATTACGAGTCAGTAAAATATTAAAGACTATACCTATAGGAGACATCATACCTGTGGAAGGGCTGGCTAATTAGTAATTAGCTAAAGACATGCATGACACGTATAGACATCATTAAATTTTATCCCAGTATTTACTATAGTAATCATGGCTTCGTACCAGAATACCAGTGAATATTACAGTGGCGTAACTATGAACACCCAATCAGGACATTATCCTAATCCAAACGTATATTTGAACCATAATCCTACTAATTATCATGTAACTATCAATTCTATTTTCTTTTTGTTTTAAGTATTCTTGTTGTTCTAAGTCATGTACTTATTTATTTTTATTTGTTTTTAGACACACTCAGCTGCTCACTATACTGAAAATTATATAAATCAGGAGGTTAACCCAAACACATTTTCAGGGGGCAGTATTTACAACCCAACTCACACACAAACAATCTATAATAATGGCAAAGTTTATGGACACGTTCCTCAGTACAATATCGTTCAGGTATGTAACAATTATTTTGTAATCCAAATTTACATATCACTGTCATCACTGTATAGTAGATAGATACAGCTAACATAGATCACAGTTTCATAAAATTATTTCAATATTTTCTTTTTATCTATTTCAGCTCTCCACTTACACGAGAGCCTGTACCATGTCCTATAATACACCAGGAGCCAAGACCATCCCACAACCAGAATATGGCAAGAAAACACTACGCTCAGCTTACAAGTAAGTATAACATTTTTCCTATGGTTACTGTATCTAATTTTATTATTATACCATATTTGAATCCTGTAATAAGAAATTCTCTTATTAAAGTGCTCTGAAATCTTCTAATTTCAGTTTTACCATGTCCCAAGGGAACTTTCAAGGCACAAATAAAACGCAAGTGTAAACGCACTATGTTTACTACTGAACAAGTGGAAGCCTTGGAAGTAATATTCATGCGAAAACAATATGTCAACCGTGATGAGCGACTTGCAATTGTGAACCAACTGCAACTTGAAGACAAAGCAGTAAAAATATGGTTCCAAAATAGTAGACTAAAAGTAAAGAGCATGAAAGAGTTAGAAGAACAAAAAAGTTCCAATGCGACGAATAAGACATTAGAAGAAGAAAGAATTGCTCGTCTAGATTCATTGGAATTGGAAATCATTAAAAAGACGGATTCAAATGGTTTAGTAACACTAGACGATGACTTTATGAAAGACTTAGTCAGCGTAATTGATGACTCTTTAACTAAAACCAGCGCAAAAATTCCAATGGAAGAAATCACAGAAAGGGACAATAGTTCACTTTATGAACCCATTTCTCCAGCCAGCGTAACGAAGATAGTTCTTCAAATTGGAGCCCGTTTGAACCTGATGAATCATTAAAAAGACTTTTTGATTTACAAACTCTCTCTCAAAAAGAGTCTTTTATGAAAGAAAGAATCTGTGACTATTTTATATTTTTTAGTTTTAAGTTAATTAATTATAAACATGTGTCGCCTAAACGTAAATGAAAAATAAATAATTATATTTTAATTTCTGTATTTTATTTAATGTGCTCTTAGTAATCTTAAAAGCCGAAGTGATGAATGGCATTCTCCAAATCTCTCATGAGTCTCATGAGAGATTTGGTGAACGTCGTTGACGACTTCTTAACAAAGAAAAGTGTAGATTAATGTTTCGCTAAGTGTGTTTTCCGGCACACTTGTATATGTGTATATACCGTGATTAGATAGTGTACCTTGAAAAGTCACCTCTAGAATTTAATAGACATACGGAAGAAAAATGTAGATCTACCTACAGAATACTTTAAAAAACTATTCGCCGAGGTCATTCCTATTGTACACTTACCTATCAACGAGCAGAAAGAACTGATATGAAAACTGATCGCACATTAAAATTAAACATTTCAAAAACTCATTTAGGAAAATTTTGCCTATATGCATTTTGTTCCATGTTATTGCAATGCATTTGCAACGACCTATTTATGTAAATTAGGATTTTGTATTTATTTTGCAAATATAAATTTTACTTTTATTGATGTCACATAGAGTAGCAATCATTTTCCATTATGTTGTACCTCCAGACATTTTCCAATTTCATAGATCCTTGAACACAAAAAAGTTTGCGCAACACTGGTGTATATGTTCCAGTTGAAGAAATTGTAACAGTTGACAGTTGTTCGCTTTATGAAACTATTTGTCCAGCCAGTGTTAGTGATAGTACCTAAGATAATCATTTGCTTAGTTATGAAAAGAAAAAAGAAATCACGTCTTCGTAGTTTTTTCTTTTATCAGTTAAACGGCTACTAGAATAACGACTGTTTTGGAATATTTATATCTCTTTCAAATATTTAATGTAAATATATTTATACAAATCAACTGAATTGATTTGAATAAAATTCTATTCAACAACACCCCCACCATGAAAGGATGTCCAAAACGCGTGCACGTGTGCGCGAAAATAAAATTTATTAGTTTTTGTTTATTACTTAAGTTGCAATTTCGTTTACTAACAAGAAAATTCACTGTTTTATTTGTAATTCTATTTCGTTCAATATCTCCTAAAAATAAAAATTAATAAATTCCAAATCAATAAAAAGTGATTACGATATTTGATTCGTAGATGGTCGACTGTGTTTACATAGTCCAGCCTAAACCTCCACTCCGCGCACGTCGCCTCATGCCACCATTTGGTTTCTAAAAAACGTCTGTGCTCAGCCTTCTGCGCAAAGTTTGGGCTCGCCAAGATCCGTCGGCCGTACTGTACTTCGATGGCTGAGTGATTTTTTTTTCGTTTTGTATTATTATGTACATAGGTTTAGTATTAAAGTATTTATAAATAAGTTGATATTTATATTTATTTCGTAGTTTTTCATAATTAAGCAAATGATTATCATAGGTACTATCAGTAACACTAGCTGGAGAAAAAGGTTCACAAAGCGAACTACTGTCAACTGTTACAATTATTCAACTGGAATATCTATACCAGTGTTGCATAAATTTTTTGTGTTCAAGGATCTATGAAATTGGAAAATGTTTGGAGGTACAACATAAATGGAAAATGATCGCTACTCTATGTGACAACAATAAAAGTAAAATTTATATTTGCAAAAAAATAAAAACGTATTATTATTCTACAAAATCCTAATTCACATAAATAGGTCGTTTCAAATATATTGCAATTACATGCAACAAAATGCAAACAGCCAAAAATGTTCTAAATGAGTTTTTTAGATGTTTAATTTTAATGTGCGATCAGTTTTAAATTCAATCAGTTCTTTCTACTCGTTGATCATGAGTATAAAAAAGGAATGCCCTCAACGAATGGATTTTTAACCTATTCTATATGTAAATCTACATTTTTTTCCGTCTGTCTATTAAATTTATAGATAACTTTTTGAGCCCTACCATCTACTCACGGTAGATATACCAGTGTGCCAGAACATACACTTTGCAAAACACTGATCTACACTTTTCTTTGTTAAGAAGTCGTCAACGACGTTCATCAAAACTCTCATTAGAGTTACGACAGACTTGGAGAACGCCATTCATAACATAGGCTTTTAAGATTACTATAACCACATTAAATAAAATACAGAAATTAAAATATAAATATTTATTTTTTCATTTACGTTTATATGATACATGTTTGTAATTAAGTACATCATTAATTAACCTAAACCTAAAATAAATAAAATAGTCACAGATTCTTTCTTTCATAACAGACTCTTTGATTTACAAACTATACTCTTATTATAATAAGAGCATAGTTTGTAAATCAAAGAGTCTTTTTAATGATTCAGCAGGTTCAGACGGGTGCCAATTTGAAGAAATATCTTCGTTACTGTCTATGACGCTGGCTGGAGAAATGGGTTCATACAGTGAACTATTGTCAATTTCTCCGATTTTTTCTATTGGAATGTCTGCGCTGGTTTTTGCTAAAGACTCCTGAATTACGCTGACTAAGTCGCTCACTAATCCATCATCTAGTGTTACCAAACCATATACATCCGTCTTTTTAATGATTTGCATTTCTAATAATTCTAGACGAGCAATTCTTTCCTCTTCTAATGCCTTAGCATTGGAACTTTCTTGTTCTTCTGAGTCTTTCATGCAAATTATTTGTGTGTGAGTTGGGTTAATACTGCCCCCTGAAAATATTTTTGGATTAACCTCCTGATTTATAAAATTTTCAGGATAGTAAGCAGCTGCGTGTGTCTGAAAACAAATAAAAATAAATAAGTACACATCTTAGAACAACTAGAATACTTAAAACAACAACATTTTAGAATTGATACTTACATGATAATTAGTATGATTAAGGTTAAAATGTACGTATGGATTAGGACTATATCCTGAATAGGTGTTCATAGTAACGCCACTGTAATATTCACTGGTATTCTGGTAAGAAGCCATGATTACTACAGTAAGTACTGGGATAAAATGATGTCTATTAGCAATATCCTATACCTTTTTATACGTGTCATGCATGTCTTTAGCTAATTACTAATTAGCCAGCCCTTCCACAGGTACGGTGTCTCCTATTGGTAGTCCTAAATTTTTTATTAACTCCTAATAAGGTGCAAAAATTAAAAACATGTTTACGTATCATTAGTTAATTTTCTGGATGTGTTTCACTAGATAATTACATATGGTATAGTTAGATAATTACAGAGCCATTTTTTTACTGATAACAGTTTGTTATTTAACTGATATCTTAACCAGGGATATTTTATTTTCCACATTGGTTGATGTTGATGAAACCAACGTAGCTTTGCACGACAACCTGTTTTTTTTTAAGGATATTACTCGCAGTTTGATCGACACTTCGATTGGCCAGAGGGCTGGCTCGTTCTTTGCTCAAAAAAGTAGCAATTTCATATGACAATCGACAATCTTTGGGCCCGTTAAGGGCGTCTTCAAATTGGCCACAATGTGTCGCGCTGGCGGGCGGCAGTGCGGTTGTAGCACTCGTATTTTCGACCAATTCTGACGGGCTTAATTACATAAAAATGCCTTAAATACGTAATATTATGTTTAAACTCCAAAGAGTTTGGTAGAATTTTATTTATGGCTAGCAGAGTTAGTTATATGGGAGTTGGTGCCTTAGCCGTGTTGTAATAAAAATGATCTTTATTTTCATAAGACGATTTTACAATTTTACTTAAGTCTCTGACTCCTGTGCTAAGTGATTATTGTTTTCGTTCTATACACTTTCCTCGATTAAATTCAATTATAGGGAATCCCTAATTGCAGTTCAGCTCATTAGAATTAAACTGAAATATTCTGTGTATAGTTATCCTAATATATGTTAGGCTAATGATGTGATTTATTAAGCAAATGATTCTAACATTAACATATAGCGGTAGGTACTGCTGAGCATATCCTGGGTTTGATTCTCGTATCGGGCAACATGCACACTGAAATCACTTATTAAACGATATATATACTTGTATTTGTATTGGGTTTCTCCAACATATTTGTTTTTAGTAATAACCTTTTTGGTGAAAAATCACCAAATACGCTCAAGTTTTTATTTCACAATTTTTAGTTGTAGTACCCCTCACTCCAACTTACCTAAACATAACCTTCCGCCATTCGGCTCCATCATCAAATCATCATGACAATTCTAAAATAGCAAACACGGCTCTGATTTGTTACATGATTCCGGTTCTTACCTACCGGAAGCTTAAGCCAGAAGCTTCATCATCAGTTCTATGAATCCCGCCCCCTCATTTTTCTTTTAGTCGGTCACCGACTGTACAAACAAAGCAATTTTACTTGTTACGACAGTTCTGCTATAAACTTTTAAAGATTTCCGTTCTATATCTTCGATGTTCATCATCAGATCAAAACAATATTTCTGTAAAACCTCGAGAGTATAATCTTTCAATCAAAATAAAAAAAATCAAAATTGGTCCACAATTGACCGAGAACATACCTAAAATTAAAAAAAAAAAACAATTACATACAGCCGAACATAGAACCTCCTCCTTTTCGAAGTCGGTTAAAAACGATTCGGAAGTATATTCTTTCCATCAAAACAAAGATTTTCGAAATCGGGCGACAATGGACTGAGATATTGGTGAACATACATAAAAAAAATGCATACAGCCGAACATAGAACCTCCTTCTTTTCGAAGTCGGTTAAAAAAGTTTTATTTTGAATGTTCATGTTGATAATTGTTTTGTTGAATGTTGTTTTTAATATTAATAATCTTCTATTGCCTTATTATATGATTTCTATGGTTCCAATGAGCCCACAACTATAGTTAAGGGTTTAATAATAGGTAGTAAGTATGTATGAGTATTTAAAATTTTAATTAAAGTGTAAATAATATTATGTGTGATTTAAAAATCTGCCACAATCAAAAAGTGAGTAAATCTGTAATCATTAATTATTTTATAGCTTTCTGTCTCAAAGCATTTGGATATTTATTTTATTTGTACTTGGTCTCTATATTAGGAAACTTATTAGTACTTCGGTAAAAAAAATATGCCAATAACACTTCTTTTTACGAGTGTACATGCGCATAAGTTCGCAGAGCCTAACTCCAGGCTCGCCAAGATCCCTCGGCCGTACTGAACCTACCTCCACATCGCTGTCATCTGGAAATGTAGCAAGAAAACTGGCAGAATTGCCACGTTGAATGGCAATGCTAATTCCACGGGTGAAGAACGAGCCAGCCCTCTGGTCACGCAAAGGGTCGATTGGTCCAAGAGACCAATCGACCCAAGTGTTTCGATCCCAAACGGCTTTAAATTATAATTACTCATAAAGTTACAGTATTTGCGCTATTTGATGTTCTCAGCAGCCGCAATGGCGGCCCGCCGAACTAGAAACATGGAATGGCGCAAGGTTGTCGACACAGGTTGCATACCACATCAGTAGCCCATCCACCTTCCACGGCACCAACGTCATACCATTTAGTCTCTTCCCATCGTCACATACCTACCAAGCAGCTAGGTTGTAACATGGCAGGTACAAAGACTCAGAAATAATGTCGATGATTCTAGCGTGCCGTGCTATACTCCTGTAGCAGGACTGGCCATGGTATCCGAGGCTATCGACAGCTTCGCCACAGTAGCACCGATGCGGAGCAAAACATGGTGCGCCTAAACAGATTGCGAGCCGAAACGTGTCGTCATCCATTACAGTGCAAATGGTGGATGAAGGGAGAGCCTGAAGCCAAAAACCTGACTGCCATTCCGCTACAGCAAGCAGTCGCGCATGCTTAGGTGTACAAAAATCTGTATAAGAAATATTGATAAATGTTTTTAATTTAATTTTTATTTAAGTACTGTGTTCTAATTATTAATCTAATAAAAATAATTACCGCTTTTTATTTTTTTCAGTTTTATTTTATTACGATATCACTTTCACAGTAATTACGAATCTAACGACACCTCGCAAACTAAAATCCATCGAGCCGTTCAGGCCGCAGAGCTTGTCAAACATTTGAATTTGGCGCCAACAATCCGCCATTTTGTTTTTTTTTTTTAAATTTTGATAAACCAAGTGTCACTCTCATAGTAAATACAAATCTAACGACACCTCTCAAGCTAAAATCCATCGAGCCGTTCAGGCTGCAGAGCGTGCCAAACAATTATACATACATAGATACATACATACTCTCGAAAAACATAACCCTCCTTGTGGCGCAGTCGGGTAAAAATAGCCAACAGCCTATTCTCAGACCTACCAAATGTACACTATAAAAATCGGTAAAGTTGGTTCGGAGGAGTTTGATAACAAACGCAGTAGATTTTGATATATTATAATATGCACATTAAATGAAAATGGAAATTGTGGATGGAAAATTAAGTGTGTTAATATGCATATGAAAAGTGTTATAATGATAACTATTAAACAAAGGTTGCAGATTGCCGTGAAATGAAAAAGAAAGAAAGTTTATAACTTCTCTTAAAAGAAGGTAGGTACATAGAATACTATACTGTACCGCAAAAATAATGGTACCTACATATTTACAAAGAATAGTCATAGAAAGAATGTGATTGTTCTTATAAACCACTGAAGACTAAGAATGAGACATAATAGTGTTGATTGAAGAAAGTAATAGTTTTGCTGCCATATAATATGCAAATGATATTTGAATGCTAACAAAATTTAAAAACTGACGTTTGGCTATTGATTTCAACGCTGAAATATTGTAAATTGGTGGTTATTTATTGTAGATTAACTGCTGGGAAAATCGTTTTTTTTTTTCAACGATTTGGCCATAAAATGTACAACAAAATAAAAACGTTGGTAACATTTTGAATATTTTGAAAGCGACTTGAAAATTATTGCAATAAAAGTGTTTCTATGGGTACATTTTCAGTTACAAATCCTATGAGTAAAATTTCAACGAGTCGTAGTGATCATATAGTCGTGATAACAATTGTAAGGATGATGGGACAGCAGAGTGAAATAAAAGACATGTTGTTCGAACAAGACTCCGATTTATTCTTATTTTGTTAAATGATTGCTATTATAAGTATAATTATATATAAAAATATCAATATTAAAAAGTAAAATCTAAAAACAAAAAGTTAAAGAAATAAATCTTTAATACTATAATATAATGTTTCCTTTTATAAATTATTATTAGTTTGTTAAAACTTAAATAAATAACGCTTGATTCAGAAATCGAAACCCAGGACATGCTCAGCAATAGTGCATTGTTAAAAGCATGTGCTTGTTGAATCAGATCATTAAATAATCTCTAGAAGTTACGGTAATGACTTTAATGATCGTGTAGTAGGTTAATTAGACAAAATATTACAGTTCTATTCTAATGAGCTGCACTACTATTAAGGAGTACCTGTAATTGAATTTAATCAACAAGTGTGATAGATAAAGAACAAAGATTCTTTATCTATCATACTTGTTATCATCCATAACATACAAATAATACAAATAATTCATTTTCTTTCACAAATTAAGTACAACATCTAGTGGTTGAAGTGAACTTTTAGATAAAAACTGCCTGTGTTGCCATACAACTCTGCCAAACTCCTTGGAGAGTATTTAATGCCCATTTATGCTTGATGTCACGTATTTTAGGCATTTTTATATAATGAAGCCGGTCAGGGGTAGTCCAAAACGCCGTCCTGTTAAGCTGATTATATATTTGATACTTCGCTACTTCTTTGAAAAACTTACATACAAAATATACTTACATACTGATCTATAATTACAATCCTAATATTTATGAACATGGCCCTCAGTACAATACTATTCAGATCATTACTGTATTTCATTTAGATACAACAAACATAGTTAACAATTTGATACAATTGTTTTAATGTTTATTTTGTATTTATTTCAGATTACTCTACTTACACAAGACCCAATGCCATACCCAGTTGTTTTCCAGGAGCAAAGACTATACCACAAAAACCAGTAAAACATCACGCTTAGATTACGAGTCAGTGTTAACATTTTTATTATGGGCACTGTATCTAACTCTATTATTGATACCATATTTGAAGCTGTAATAAGAAATTCATTTATTAAAGTGCTTTGTAATCTTGTTTCAATTTTACCATCATCCAAGGGAACTTTCATGGCACAAATAAAATGTAAGTATAAAAGCACTATCTTCACTACTAACCACACTTAGAAGGTATATTCAAGAGAAAACAGTACGTCAACCATTATGAACGACTTGCGATTGTGAACCAACTCTATCAATTGTCTGGACCTAATGAATCATTGAAAAGACCCTTTGATTTACAAAGTAAACGCTTAATATATATAATCTGTGACTATTTTTGTTTGAATTTATTTTTAGTTTCAGTTAATTATTTACTTAATTATGAATATGTATCTTCTGAATACAAATAAAAAAAAGTTATTATTTTAAATTTTGTAAGTTGCAAATAATACTAAGACAAATATGAGAAACTTGCAAATTAGTGTCGCAGATGGCCTTTTGAGAAAAGAAACACACAGGTTTGAGTGTACCTGTCCAGTCAGTGCAAGCGCTTGTCAATATTCGAATAGCTCAACTCAGGACTACTAAGAAGCTCAACGACTTGACGAACAGTATTAAGGAAACGACATTTGAGTAGGTTTTAATATGTACTGAAACTGCAAGACATAGATCTCTCATAACAATAAAGAAAAAAACGTTTTATTCTAACGTAACAAAAACGATTTTGCATTATCAAAGTGATCTCAAACTTTTTTTGATGTGTTAACATCCCAAAATGTGCCCAAAAGACTGTCAATTTTCATATGCCATTACTACTTCTTTGAGCAATGAATGAGTCAGGCCTCAGATCAAACGAAGTGTCGATCAATCTGCGAGTAATATCCTTAAAATGGAGAAATTATCGAGAAAAGCTGTGTTGGGTACAACAACATCAACCAATGAGGAAAATAAAATGTCCCTGATTAATATATCAGTTAAATAATAAACAGTTATCAGTAAAAAAACTTGGAAACTGAAAACTCAGGATCTGTACTCGTAATTATCTAACTACACCATATGTAATTATCTAATGAAACACATCCAGAAAATTAACGAATGATACGTAAACATGTTTTTGATTTCTGCACCTTAATTACGAGTCAGTAAAATATTAAAGACTACCTATAGGAGACATCATACCTGTGGAAGGGCTGGCTAATTAGTAATTAGCTAAAGACATGCATGACACGTATAGACATCATTAAATTTTATCCTAGTATTTACTGTAGTAATCATGGCTTCGTACCAGAATACCAGTGAATATTACAGTGGCGTAACTATGAACACCCAATCAGGACATTATCCTAATCCAAACGTATATTTCAACCATAATCCTACTAATTATCATGTAACTATCAATTCTATTTTCTTTTTGTTTTAAGTATTCTTGTTGTTATAAGTCATGTACTTATTTATTTTTATTTGTTTTTAGACACACTCAGCTGCTTACTATACTGAAAATTATATAAATCAGGAGGTTAACCCAAACACATTTTCAGGGGGCAGTATTTACAACCTAACTCACACACAAACAATCTATAATAATGGCAAAGTTTATGGACACGTTCCTCAGTACAATATCGTTCAGGTATGTAACAATTATTTTGTAATCCAAATTTACATATCACTGTCATCACTGTATGGCAGATAGATACAGCTAACATAGATCACAGTTTCATAAAATTATTTCAATATTTTCTTTTTATCTATTTCAGAACACTCCACTTACACGAGAGCCTTTACCATGTCCTATAATACACCAGGAGCCAAGACCATCCCACAACCAGAATATGGCAAGAAAACACTACGCTCAGATTACAAGTAAGTATAACATTTTTCCTATGGGTACTGTATCTAATTTTATTATTATACCATGTTTGATGCTGTAATAAGAAATTCTCTTATTAAAGTGCTTTGTAATCTTGTTTCAGTTTTACCACGTCCCAAGGGAACTTCCAAGGCACAAATAAAACGCAAGCGTAAACGCACTATGTTTACTACTGAACAAGTGGAAGCCTTGGAAGTAATATTCATGCGAAAACAATATGTCAACCGTGATGAACGACTTGCGATTGTGAACCAACTGCAACTTGAAGACAAAGCAGTAAAAATATGGTTGCAAAATTGTAGACTAAAAGTAAAGAGCATGAAAGAGTTAGAAGAACAAAAAAGTTCCAATGCGACGAATAAGACATTAGAAGAAGAAAGAATTGCTCGTCTAGATTCATTGGAATTGGAAATCATTAAAAAGACGGATTCAAATGGTTTAGTAACACAAGACGATGACTTTATGAAAGACTTAGTCAGCGTAATTGATGACTCTTTAACTAAAACCAGCGCAAAAATTCCAATGGAAGAAATCACAGAAAGGGACAATAGTTCACTTTATGAACCCATTTCTCCAGCCAGCGTAACGAAGATAGTTCTTCAAATTGGAGCCCGTTTGAACCTGATGAGTCATTAAAAAGACTTTTTGATTTACAAACTCTCTCTCAAAAAGAGTCTTTTATGAAAGAAAGAATCTGTGACTATTTTATATTTTTTAGTTTTACGTTAATTAATTACAAACATGTGTCGCCTAAACGTAAATGAAAAATAAATAATTATATTTTAATTTCTGTATTTTATTTAATGTGGTCTTAGTAATCTTAAAAGCCGAAGTGATGAATGGCATTCTCCAAATCTCTCATGACTCTCATGAGAGATTTGGTGAACGTCGTTGACGACTTCTTAACAAAGAAAGGTGTAGATTAATGTTTCGCTAAGTGTGTTTTCCGGCACACTTGTATATGTGTATATACCGTGATTAGATAGTGTACCTTGAAAGTCACCTCTAAAATTTAATAGACATACGGAAGAAAAATGTAGATCTACCTACAGAATACTTTAAAAAACTATTCGCCGAGGTCATTCCTATTGGACACTTACCTATCAACGAGCAGATATAACACATTAAAATTAAACATTTCAAAAACTCATTTAGGACAATTTTGCCTATATGCATTTTGTTCCATGTTATTGCAATACATTTGCAACGACCTATTTATGTAAATTAGGATTTTGTATTTATTTTGTAAATATAAATTTTACTTTTATTGATGTCACATAGAGTAGCAATCATTTTCCATTATGTTGTACCTCCAAACATTTTCCAATTTCATAGATCCTTGAACACAAAAAAGTTTGCGCAACACTGGTGTATATTTTCCAGTTGAAGAAATTGTAACATTTGACAGTTGTTCGCTTTACGAAACTATTTGTCCAGCCAGTGTTAGTGATAGTACCTAAGATAATCATTTGCTTAATTATGAAAAGAAAAAAGAAATCACGTCTTCGTAGTTTTTTCTTTTATCAGTTAGACGGCTACTAGAATAACGACTGTTTTGGAATATTTATAATCCTCTTTCAAATATTTAATGTAAATATATTTATACAAATCTACTGAATTGATTTGAATAAAAATCTATTCAACAACACCCCCACCATGAAAGGATGTCCAAAACGCGTGTACGTGTGCGCGAAAATAAAATTTATTAGTTTTTGTTTATTACTAAAGTTGCAATTTCGTTTACTAACAAGAAAATTCACTGTTTTATTTGTAATTCTATTTCGTTCAATATCTCCTAAAAATAAAAATTAATAAATTCCAAATCAATAAAAAGTGATTACGATATTTGATTCGTAGATGGTCGATTGTGTTTACATAGTCCAGCCTAAACCTCCACTCCGCGCACGTCGCCTCATGCCACCATTTGGTTTCTAAAAAACGTTTGTGCTCAGCCCTCTGCGCAAAGTTCGGGCTCGCCAAGATCCATCAGCCGTACTGTACTTCGATGGCTGAGTGATTTTTTTTCGTTTTGTATTATTATGTACATAGTTAGGTTTAGTATTAAAGTATTTATAAATAAGTTGATATTTATATTTATTTCGTAGTTTCTTCTTTTCATAATTAAGCAAATAATTATCATAGCTACTATACACTAGCTGGGGAAAAAGGTTCACAAAGCGAACTACTGTCAACTGTTACAATTATTCAACTGGAATATCTATACCAGTGTTGCGTTAACTTTTTGTGTTCAAGGATCTATGAAATTGGAAAATGTTTGGAGGTACAACATAAATGGAAAATGATTGCTACTCTATGTGACAACAATAAAAGTAAAATTTATATTTGCAAAAAAATAAAAACGTATTATTATTCTACAAAATCCTAATTCACATAAATAGGTCGTTTCAAATATATTGCAATTACATGCAACAAAATGCAAACAGCCAAAAATGTTCTAAATGAGTTTTTTAGATGTTTGATTTTAATGTGCGATCAGTTTTAAATTCAATCAGTTCTTTCTACTCGTTGATCATGAGTATAAAAAAGGAATGCCCTCAACGAATGGATTTTTAACCTATTCTATATGTAAATCTACATTTTTTTCCGTCTGTCTCTTAAATTTAATAGATAACTTTTTGAGGCATACCATCTACTCACGGTAGATATACCAGTGTGCCAGAACATACACTTTGCAAAACACTGATCTACACTTTTCTTTGTTAAGAAGTCGTCAACGACGTTCACCATATCTCTCATGAGAGTCATGAGAGACTTGAGAACGCCATTCATAACTTAGGCTTTTAAGATTACTATAAGCACATTAAATAAAATACAGAAATTAAAATATAATTATTTATTTTTTCATTTACGTTTAGATGATACATGTTTGTAATTAAGTACATCATTAATTAACCTAAACCTAAAATAAATAAAATAGTCACAGATTCTTTCTTTCATAAAAGACTCTTTGATTTACAAACTATACTCTTATTATAATAAGAGCATAGTTTGTAAATCAAAGAGTCTTTTTAATGATTCAGCAGGTTCCGACGGGCTCCAATTTGAAGAAATATCTTCGTTACTGTCTATGACGCTGGCTGGAGAAATGGGTTCATACAGTGAACTATTGTCAATTTCTCCGATTTTTTGTATTGGAATGTCTGCGCTGGTTTTTGCTAAACAGTCCTGAATTACGCTGACTAAGTCGCTCACTAATTCATCATCTAGTGTTACCAAACCATATGCATCCGTCTTTTTAATAATTTCCATTTCTAATAATTCTAGACGAGCAATTCTTTCCTCTTCTAATGCCTTAGCATTGGATCTATCTTGGTCTTCTGAGTCTTTCATGCACATTATTTGTGTGTGAGTTGGGTTAATACTGCCCCCTGAAAATGTTTTTGGATTAACCTCCTGATTTATAAAATTTTCAGGATAGTAAGCAGCTGCGTGTGTCTGAAAACAAATAAAAATAAATAAGTACACATCTTAGAACAACTAGAATACTTAAAACAACAAAATTTTAGAATTGATACTTACATGATAATTAGTATGATTATGGTTAAAATATACGTTTGGATTAGGACTATATCCTGAATAGGTGTTCATAGTAACGCCACTGTAATATTCACTGGTATTCTGGTAAGAAGCCATGATTACTACAGTAAGTACTGGGATAAAATGATGTCTATTAGCAATATCCTATACCTTTTTATACGTGTCATGCATGTCTTTAGCTAATTACTAATTAGCCAGCCCTTCCACAGGTATGGTGTCTCCCATTGGTAGTCTTTAATATTTTATTAACTCCTAATAAGGTGCAAAAATTAAAAACATGTTTACGTATCATTAGTTAATTTTCTGGATGTGTTTCATTAGATAATTACATATGGTAAAGTTAGATAATTACAGAGCCATTTTTTTACTGATAACAGTTTGTTATTTAACTGATATCTTAGCCAGGGATATTTTATTTTCCACATTGGTTGATGTTGATGTAACCAACGTAGCTTTGCACGACAACCTGTTTTTTTTAAGAATATTACTCGCAGTTTGATCGACACTTCGATTGGCCAGAGGGCTGGCTCGTTCTTTGCTCAAAGAAGTAGCAATTTCATATGACAATCGACAATCTTTGGGCACGTTAAGGGCGTCTTCAAATTGGCCACAATGTGCCGCGCTGGCGGGCGGCAGTGCGGTTGTAGCACTTGTATTTTCGACCAATTCTGACGGGTTTAATTACATAAAAATGCCTTAAATACGTAACATTATGTTTAAACTCCAAAGAGTTTGGTAGAATTTTATTTATGGCTAGCACAGTTAGTTATATGGGAGTTGGTGCCTTAGCCAACAAACAACAAGAAAGAACAAGAAAGTTCCAATGCTAAGACATTAGAAGAAGAAAGAATTGCTCGTCTAGATTCATTAGTATTGGAAATCATTAAAAAGACGGATTCAAATGGTTTAGTAACACTAGGCGATGAATTTATGAAAGACTTAGTCAGCGTAATTGATGACTCTTTAACTAAAACCAGCGCAAAAATTCCAATGGAAGAAATCACAGAATGAGACAATAGTTCACTTTATGAACCCATTTCTCCAGCCAGCGTTATAGGCAGTAACGAAGATAGTTCTTCAAATTGGTGCCCGTCTGAACCTGACGAATCATTAAAAAACTCTTTTATTTACAAACTATGCTCTTATTATAATAAGAAATTAAAAAATCTTTTCAGAAAGGAAGAATCTGTAAATGTTTTTTTTTTTTAGTTTTAAATTAATTAATTATGTACTTAATTAAAAACATGTATCATCTAAATGTAAATGAAAAATAAATAATTATATTTTAATTTCTTTGTTTTATATTAAATAAAACAAAGAAATTACAATTTCATTTACACCAGTATTGCACACATCTACACAAGTGTTGCGTACACTTTTTGTGTTCAAGTACATAAAATGAAATTGGAAAATGTTTGCAGGTACAACATAAATGAAAAATGATTGCTACTACTATGTGAGAACCATGAAAATAAAATTTACATTTGCAAAAACAATACACATTATTTTAATACAAAATCCTAATTCAAATAAATAGGTTTTTACAAAAATGTTCTAAATGAGTTTCTGAAATGTTTAATTTTAATGTGCGATCAGTTTTCAATTCAATCAGTTGTTTCTGCTCGTTGATCGGTAAGTGTCCAAAAAACAATCTATAATAATGGCAAAGTTTATGGACACGTTCCTCAGTACAATATCGTTCAGGTATGTAACAATTATTTTGTAATCCAAATTTAAATATCACTGTCATCACTGTATAGTAGATAGATACAACTAACATAGATCACAGTTTCATAAAATTATTTTAATATTTTCTTTTTATCTATTTTAGAACACTCCACTTATACAAGAGCCTGTACCATGTCCTATAATACACCAGGACCCAAAACCATACCACAACCAGAATATGGCAAGAAAACACTACGCTCAGATTACAAGTCAGTATAACATTTTTCCTATGGGAATTGTATCTAATTTTATTATTATACCATATTTGATGCCGTAATAAGAAATTCTCTTATTAGAGTGCTTTGTAATCTTGTTTCAGTTTTACCATGTTCCAAGGGAACTTTCAAGGCACTAATAAAACGCAAGCGTAAACGCACTATGTTTACTACTGAACAAGTGGAAGCCTTGGAAGTAATATTCATGCGAAAACAATATGTCAACCGTGATGAACGACTTGCGATTGTGAACCAACTGCAACTTGAAGATAAAGCAGTAAAAATATGGTTGCAAAATCGTAGACTGAAAGTAAAGAGCATGAAAGACTTTGAAGAACAAGAAAGTTCCAATGCTAAGACATTAGAAGAAGAAAGAATTGCTCGTCTAGATTCATTGGAATTGGAAATCATTAAAAAGACGGATTCAAATGGCTTAGTAACACTAGACGATGAATTTATGAAAGACTTGGTCAGCGTAATTGATGACTCTTTAACTAAAAGCAGCGCAAAAATTCCAATGGAAGAAATCACAGAATGAGACAATAGTTCACTTTATGAACCCATTTCTCCAGCCAGCGTTATAGGCAGTAACGAAGATAGTTCTTCAAATTGGTGCCCGTCTGAACCTGATGAATCATTAAAAAACTCTTTTATTTACAAACTATGCTCTTATTATAATAAGAAATTAAAAAATCTTTTCAGAAAGGAAGAATCTGTAAATTTTGTTTTTTTAGTTTTAAATTAATTAATTATGTACTTAATTACAAACATGTATCATCTAAACTTAAATGAAAAATAAATAATTATATTTTAATTTCTTTGTTTTATATTAAATAAAACAAAGAAATTACAATTTCATTTACACCAGTATTGCACACATCTACACAAGTGTTTTGTACACTTTTTGTGTTCAAGTACATAGGAAATTGGAAAATGTTTGGAGGTACAACATAAATGAAAAATGATTGCTACTACTATGTGAGAACAATGAAAATAAAATTTACATTTGCAAAAACAATACACATTATTTTTATACAAAATCCTAATTCAAATAAATAGGTTGTTACAAAAATGTTCTAAATGAGTTTCTGAAATATTTAATTTTAATGTGCGATCAGTTTTCATTTCAATCAGTTGTTTCTGCTCGTTGATCGGTAAGTGTCCAAAAAACAATCTATAATAATGGCAAAGTATATGGACACGTTCCTGAGTACAATATCGTTCAGGTATGTAACAATTATTTTGTAATCCAAATTTAAATATCACTGTCATCACTGTATAGTAGATGGATACAACTAACATAGATCACAGTTTCATAAAATTATTTTAATATTTTCTTTTTATCTATTTTAGAACACTCCACTTACACAAGAGCCTGTACCATGTCCTATAATACACCAGGACCCAAAACCATACCACAACCAGAATATGACAAGAAAACACTACGCTCAGATTACAAGTCAGTATAACATTTTTCCTATGGGAACTGTATCTAATTTTATTTTTATACCATATTTGATGCCGTAATAAGAAATTCTCTTATTAAAGTGCTTTGTAATCTTGTTTCAGTTTTACCATGTTCCAAAAGAACTTTCAAGGCACTAATAAAACGCAAGCGTAAACGCACTATGTTTACTACTGAACAAGTGGAAGCCTTGGAAGTAATATTCATGCGAAAACAATATGTCAACCGTGATGAACGACTTGCGATTGTGAACCAACTGCAACTTGAAGACAAAGCAGTAAAAATATGGTTCCAAAATCCTAGACTAAAAGTAAAGAGCATGAAAGACTTTGAAGAACAAGAAAGTTCCAATGCTAAGACATTAGAAGAAGAAAGAATTGCTCGTCTAGATTCATTAGAATTGGAAATCATTAAAAAGACGGATTCAAATGGTTTAGTAACACTAGACGATGAATTTATGAAAGACTTGGTCAGCGTAATTGATGACTCTTTAACTAAAAGCAGCGCAAAAATTCCAATGGAAGAAATCACAGAATGAGACAATAGTTCACTTTATGAACCCATTTCTCCAGCCAGCGTTATAGGTAGTAACGAAGATAGGTCTTCAAATTGGAGCCCGTCTGAACTGGACGAATCATTAAAAAACTCTTTTATTTACAAACTCTGCTCTTATTATAATAAGAAATTAAAAAATCTTTTCAGAAAGGAAAAATCTGTGAATTCTTTTTTTAGGATTAAATTAATTAATTATGTACTTAATTACAAACATGTATCATCTAAACGTAAATGAAAAATAAATAATTATATTTTAATTTCTTTGTTTTATTTAATGTGGTCTTAGTAATCTTAAAAGCCTAAGTGATGAATGGCGTTATCCAAGTCTCTCATGACTCTCATGACAGATTTGGTGAACGTTGTTGACGACTTCTTAACAAAGAAAAGTGTAGATCAGTGGTTTGCAAAGTGTGTGTTCCGGCACACTGGTGTATCTACTGTGATTAGATGGTGTGCCTCAAAAAGTTATCTCTTAAATTTAACAGACAGACGGAAGAAAAATGTAGATCTACCTATAGAATTGGTTAAAAATCTATTCACCGAGGGCATTCGCAACTGTTCTACTGAGAAGAGTGTCTAAAGTACTAGATAGCAATCAACCCAGAGAACAGGCTGGTTTTCGACGGAATTATTTGACTGTTGACCACATATTTACATTAACACAGCTAATCGAAAAATGTACAGAATATGGAAAGAAGTTCTACCTTGATTTCGTAGACTATTCAAAGGCGTTCGACTCTATTAAGTATGAATACTTGTGGCTAGCACTGAGAGAACAAGGAGTAGAAACTACGTACATACAAATACTTCAAGAGATTTACAAGAATAGCAAGGCGATAGTCAGGTTAGAGAGCAAGAGGGAGCCATTTGACATTCAGAGAGGCGTGAAACAAGGTGACCCTATTTCGCCAAATTTATTCACCGCTCTTTTGGAACACATTTTCAGAACCTTGAACTGGAGAAAATTGGGAGTAAATGTAAACGGTGAATATCTTAGTAATCTGCGGTTTGCTGATGATATAATACTTGTACCTGAAACTCATAAGGACTTGGTATACATGCTCACTACTTCGGAGATTGAAAGCAGAAAGTGCGGGTTACGTATGAGCGCTCAAAAAACCTTTGCTATGACAAATAGAAAAAATTCAAATTTCCACGGAATCCTAAACAATAGCTTACGTAGATGAGTATTTATATTTAGGTAAAAACATAGTGTTCAATGATCCAACGATTACTGAAGTTGAACGAAGAATAAAGAAGGCGTGGAATAAATACTGGTCTCTAAAGTCTAAACTTCCCATACAATTGAAGAGAAAAGCAATGGATTCAATTGTTCTCCCAACTCTACTCTATGGATGCCAAACCTGGACTTTATTAAAATCTTTCGTACAAAAAATCAACGTTTCTCAGAGAGCTACTGAAAGAAGCATGCTGAATATTACAAGAAAGGAAAGACGAAAAAATACTGATATCAGGAAAATAACTAAAGTCGTGGACGCCGTTGAACTTGTGTGTCGACTGAAATGGAGATGGGCCGGACATGTGGCAAGAATTACCGACAATAGATGAAGCGAGATGATCCTGCACTGGTACCCACGAGACGCGACCAGACCACGCGGGCGACCGCATCGCAGGTGGTCCGTCGAGATCGCTCAGTTAGCGGGACCAGTTTGGACCCGCGAAGCCTACGATAGAGATAATTGGAAGAGGTTGGAGGAGGCCTATGCCCAAAAATGGGTACCTCACTCAGTGACACAATATTTAAATAATAATTAATATGATAAAATAATACCATTAAATGAATTCTAATATTACAATAATTATGATAATTTAAATACAATATTTTAATTATTATGTTGACATATTCAAAAATTCAAACCAAACATCTAATATATCTTATTAAATGAATTCTAATGAAATTTAATATGATAAATGAATTTAATTTTAATGTTTTAATTATTTTGTTAATACTTTTATAAAAAATCTGTTTAAATAATCCTATATATTACTCATTTTGTTTATTTATTTATTGAATGTTTTAAATGTTTGCATGCAATTTGTGAGAAATAAAGGCTTATTATTATTATTTTCGGGTACAGATTCTTTTCGCAGCTCTTTAGCTGGTTGCGGAGACGACGCCCGGATGTCGCCACTGTGTGGAGCGTCCGGAGGACACGGTGGAGCACACAGTCGAGGTGTGCCCCGCTTGGGAAGAGCATCGCCGTGTCCTTGTGGGGGCGATCGGCGGCAGCGATCTCTCGCGCCGGGGTTTGGTTCAAGCCATGCTCCGGAGCGAGGAGGAGTGGCAGGCGGTCGCCTCCTTCTGCGAAGCAGTAATGCTAGCAAAGGAGGAGGCCGACCGCATCAGGCAACGGCGTACACGCCGCCGCCGCCGCCGGGTTTCCGATCCCGATTTCCGGCCACCGTAGGCGCGGGCTCGCGGACAGCGGGCAATGGGTAGCTCGCTGTCCGTCCGTCCGGTAACAGACCGGTCCGAGCTCAAGTCGTTTACGGCGCGCACTGTTCCCGCGCGCCTCAAGGAGTTGTCAGCAAACTGAAGGGGCCCGATAGGGCCGAAGCCTACTGGGGTCAAAGGGTATGTGAAAATGGCACCCGGGGCCCTGGGACCAAGGCGAAGAATGGAACGGGGTAGGTTTTTAGTCAGTAAGAGTCTGACACTACTTCCCGCTCCACCCAAGGGCGGGATTTGTCATTGGATGATTTTACCTACCGAAAAAAAAAAAAAAAAAGCTCTTTAGCTGGTGTCGACCACATTTACGGGCCAAGCGCCAAATTATTATTATTATTATATTATACATATGTGCATATTTATATATATGTGCAGAATTATAATTTGTACCCGGTTGATGAAAATAGGCTCTCGTCTCATTTTTTTGTGCTTAATCTATTATTGACAATCAAACTCACATACAAATAATCTATAATAATGGAAACTTTTATGGACATGTCCCTCAGTACATACCATTCAGGTATGTAAAAATTATTTTATGATCCAAATATCATCACAGTACTTCATTCAGATAGATCACAATTTGATACAATTGTTTTAATATTTATTTTGTATCTATTTCAGAACACTCCACTTACACAAATCCTAGTGCCATATCCTATTGTTTATCAGGAGCCAAGACCATTCCACAAAAACTAGTATATGGCTAAAAACCCGTACGCTCATATTACGAGTAAGTATCAACATTTTTCTTATGGACACTGTATCTAACTCTATTATTGATACCATATTTGATGATGTATTAATAAGAAATTCATTTATCAAAGTGTTTTGTAATCTTGTTTCAGTTTTACCATCATCCATGGGACCTTTCAAGGCACAAATAAAACGCAAGCGTAAACGCACTTTGTTTACTACTGAACAAGTGGAAGCCTTAGAAGATATATTCAAGATAAAACAGTACGTCAACCGTGACGAAAGACTTGCAATAGTCAACCAACTATAACTCAAATACAAAGCAGTTAAAATATTGTTCCAAAACCGAAAATTAAAAGTGAAGGCCCAGAGGAACCTGAAGAAAGTTCTCATGATAAAACATTCGAAAAAGAAAAATCCGCCTCAGTAAAAGGACAGATGAAAAGGGCTTTGTAACACTAGATAATGGATTCATGAGAGACTTGATTAGCGTCATTGATGTTGCAAACATTCCTGTTGAAGAAACTGTAAGAAGTGACAGTAGTTCACTTTATGAACCAGTTTCTCCAGCCAGTGTTAGAGATAGTAACGAAAATGATAGTTTTTTAAATAGAGCCCGTCTGAAGCTGACGAATCATTGAAAAAACTCTTTGGCTTACAAACTATGCTCTTAATATAACCTGTGACTATTTTTGTTTTAATTTGTTTTTAGTTTTAAGTTAATTTAGTCAATGCATAGAAAGTGGTTTTAATTGGAGCCCGTCTGAACCTGACGAATCATTGAAAAGACTCTTTGGCTTACAAACTATGCTGTTAATATAACCTGTGACTATTTTTGTTTTAATTTGTTTTTAGTTTTAAGTTATTTTTATCAATGCATAGTTAATTTTGTCAATGTATCTCCTACATGCGAATTAATTAGTAAATGCTTTTTTTTTTTTTTTTTGTTTTATTTACTGTGATCTAAATTATATTAATCGAACTCGTAAGCTGACTAGCCTAAGAGTAGGTATCTGGTAGGAGCCAAATACTCTTAGGGGTACCTACTCCTAGGATAAAAAGTATCCTAATTCCAGGACATGGTCTACATGTTTGGCAACTGACATCCAAATTCGTTAAGCTACTTGACAGTGATGGAGTACTCAAACATACACACGCAAACATTTTTTTTTTTCTTGGAACAAAAAAAACCTAACACAAAAGAGTTCAAACAACCTAACAAGTACAGTTCTCGGTCGAAATCGGTCTAGTTCGTCCCACCATCTCTGTAGTTGTCTGCTGCGACCCCGTCTCACACACTCAGACAAAACTTAGCCTTTGTAATAATATACTCGTTATTGAAATAGTTCTAAAAGAGCTCTAACTAAACCCTCCTTTTGAAGGAAGTTTTGAAATACTAACAATTTTCATCCTTTTATTTATAACATCAATAAATGTGTTGTGTTTTTCTATGTTATTTGGAATAAGTTTCTTGCATACAACCTTAAATTTTCCTCCTAAATTGTTTTATAGGAGTATTTTTGTATCACAGATAATGATATCCTTTTTATTTACTTACTTTAAATATCTATCCTACATATTCCAGATATTTAAAAAACACTTAACTAAATACATAAAAAAACTCTTAAGAACTAACTAAAAGTAATCTAAAGTAAGGTGTTAAAAAACTTTTGCGTATCGCTGTCTTTACTAAATGTGTTAAAAAAGTATATTGGCCCATGGAATAAAATTTTAATAATGACAAATTCACCTCTTTTTACAAGCTTTTTTTCCCTTAAAAAGTAAAATTTAAAAGTGCTCGCTTACATCACTAAAGGATGCCTTGTATAAAATCTCACATTCCTTGTCTCACTAGTTTCGGCTGTATGCTGACATGCCAGTCGGTAGGTTTCTCCTTTTACATTATTATAAAGGTGGACGAGACGGTTGTAACCCCGCGTCCCAAAAGGACCTTGCCAGTTACAATCCATGTAGTAGACAGAACTTGTAATCCATGACCTTCAACGCCCTTGGTTGGGAGGCGTATTTTTCCAACCGCAGTGACTAATTTGCGAACGTGTTGGCGTGTGGCTTACATCCACGTAGCCGCAACACAAATAAAATAAATAAAAATAATACATTTTATACAAAGCACAATGTTTACAAAAAATTAACATTACGCCAACAGTAACATGGTTTTCATATACTAAAACTAAAATATTTATTAAAGGTGCAATTAGAGCAATCAGTATTTTTTGCTATGCTGCTGTAATAATTACTCAGAGCGGGAAGGTTATTTGATGATTTTCTATCATAAAAAACTGAAGAACTCCCATTGGAATAACCCACCGAAAGTGGAATAACCAACCCTAACACTGCAGCTGCCTCGGCAGTGACTAATCCTTGGGTTGGGGAGCACTCTGGGTACAGGGGATAAGTAAGGCATGTAGTCACGTTAGTAGAATAACTGGCAAATTCTTATGGTAGACTAACTACCTACAACACTTAATTATTAATTACAAATATCAACGTGCCCACAATATAACTCATTATTTGATTCATACACTACACCTCCCTTCTTATTGCTAGAATATTAATTACAGTAAATGTACAGTTAACCTAACTAGTAAGTCCTAGGTGTTGGATGTCGATCAAGCTCTATTTTCTTATTCAATGTCAGCTTCTAATCGACGCATATCTTTATGCTGCCGTCCTTCGTCACGACGGGCACTATAGGCGTCGCCCAGTCGGAACGTTTGACTGGAGTGAGAATTCCGTCCCTTACCGGCTAGTCCAGTGTGCGCTCCACCGGTTCGCTCAGCGCATACGCCAGCGGGCGCGCGCATAAACACAAGCCGTGCGCTCGGCCGCAAGTGGATGGCCACCTTGCCATTAGTGAAGCGCCCCACGCCGTCCGCGAACACTTTAGAGTATCTGGAACTTAATTTACTAAGATCAAAATTTGATCCGTTAAAAATACTGTTGTTATTTACATAAGTATATACATAACTCAATACCGGCAATTGTATTTTTAATAAAGCCATGTATTACCCTACACACTTATCTTTATATTTGTCTAGAGGCTTAATAACTCCAAATGGTTTTACACACTCAACCGTACAAAACCTCAAAACAATACTGCATTTCTTAATTTTTAGGTTACTAAATGATTATTTGTATACGTATTCATTTATACATGACAAGGCACTAGCTGTTTGTTAAGTTCATTATTTTTCCCTAGTCCTCGAACGATACAAAAATAGGTTATACTGCGTAACTGTCAATTTAATTAAGTTCAATTATTAATATTACCTCGTCAGTATCCTCACTACTACTCAGCTTTGCTACTGAGTTGTTTGCGATTTCGAAATTTATATCGTTCTGCTAACTCGCTTGATTTCGGTTGAAGGTGGTTTTCCATGATCTGTGTAATTTGTTCGAACATTTTTGTCTTCAGTTTTGTCGGGGTTCATTTTACTAACAATTCATAGTTAGCTGCTCCCTTAACTGTAATTAACGTAGGCACTTGTAACTCATTTAATATTTTGTTTTTAAGGAAATACTGCTCATGACGTTCGATATATAATCTCCAATCGACCATTTTTATGTTGAATTCTGCAATCCTACCAACCGACATTATTTTTTTGTTTTTGGGTTTTTGCTCTGGTTTTATAGTTCGAAATCCCATCCTTGTCGCCACTGAACAATTCTTGGGTTGGGAGCACTCTGGGTACAGGAGATAAATAAGGCACGTAGTCACGACAGTAAACGTATAATGACTGGCAAATTCTTACGGTATACTACCTACAACACTTAAAAATATCAATGTACCCACAATATCACTGATTATTTGATACGTACACAAGCAGAAAAAGCCCTTGGTGTCGTGAATCGCAGCGTGATCTCCAGCCACTTAAATGATGTATGATATTTCTTTTGCAAATAGGTTTTTAAAAACCGTTTTACACATAATTTTTTCGTCAATTTAAACTAGACGAGGTCGGCGTTTCCTATCTAACTACTCGGAAAAATCACCAAAACAAACTCAGAGGTCAAAGTCCTTTTTAAAAGTCCATACAATAAACACGTAATGGCCTAATTATATGAGAACCTTACAAATTAGTGTCGAAGATGGCCTTTTGAGGAAAGATACACACAGGTTTGAGTGTACCTGTCCAGCTCAGCTGCTCAACTCAGGACTACTAAGAAGCTCATGGACTTGACGAACAGTACCAAAGAAAGGACATTTGAGTAGGTTTTAATATGTACTGAAAACTGCCAGACATTATGTTTAAATTACAGAAATGGAAAAGTAATCCACATAGTCCTCACTCTCATAACAATAAAAAAAATTTACTAAAATGTAACGTACCTAACAAATTAGGGCACAATGTACCGTCATTGTAATGATCGAGGATCTTATTTCCTAATATTAAAATAGATGGCGTCACCAGGCTCGCCACTTCATTTGAACATTACTGGATGTTGGACAAATGACGGTGGCGGGAAATTAGTGACACCGCCCGTAACATAATGATTAAAAAGAAAAAGAACAAAGGGATTCGAACTATCGTGTACATCTGAACTGTTTTAATTTACTTTTGGAAATTGAGCCATTTATATTGGAATAAATCCAAACTAATACGTATTTATTATCTGTGGTGTATTGAGTAAATGCACAGTTGAGTGTTGATTGCGGAAGAAACGGGGTAAGTGTTTGCGTCTATTTGACTAATGTTTCTCTCATGATCGGGCACGGTTCCACAACGCTGACACATTTAATATTGTTCTCAGCTTGCGAAAACGTCCATATACCCGGACATCGATTGAGGTTTTCGACTCAACTTCAAGTTGCAACAGACTCGTTGTTCCACTGACAAAGTAGCAATCGTCATAGTCGCCGCAGTTAAGGAGAAACGATTGGTTTCCAGGCACAGCCTGTGGATTGGTGTTTGTTCGCCACGGGTTCGATCCTCGGGTTCGGGTTTTCCTTTGTCTAAGGACTGAATTTCCGTGTGGTATTTATGGAGGATTTGTTGTTTAGCTTATTTAACTGATGTGTTTGTGCATAAATCGTTGTACCAACTTATTTTCATCTTTTATTTGGTTTGTGTGGAACCCTGAGCATTACAACATTTATGGCGGTAAGTCTCCTCTTTGAGGAGTGGCTCGAAAGACCTTTCGGCTCGAAAAACCTTCCGCATGACCGATGACCTCACCGAACATAGGTTTGGGAAGTACCTGCACCAAATTTATACGGAAGCCCGGGTGTCGCCACTGTGTGGACTACCCGGAAGACATGGTGGAGCATACGGTAGAGGTGTGCCCCGCTCGGGCAGAGCATCGCCGTGTCCTTGTGGAAGCCATAGGTGGCGGCGATCTCTCGCGTCCGGCCTTGGTACAGTCTATAGTCCCGAGTGAGAAGGAGTGGCAGGCGCTTGCCTCCTTCTGCGAAGCAGTAATGCTAGCAAAGGAGAAGGCCGACCGCATCAGACAAAGGCAACGGGGCGCTCACCCCAGCCGCTGCCGGGATTCCGATCCCGATTTCCGGCCACCGTAGGCGCGGTCCAGTAACCGTCCGGACCAAGCCAAAGTCGTTGACGGTGCATACTGTTCCCGCGCGCCTCAAGAAGTTGTCAACAAACTGTAGGAGCCCAGCAGGGTCAAAGCCTGATCTGGGGCTTTGGCTAAATGTGAAAGTGTACACCAGTGCCCTGGTACGAAGGCAATGAAATAAGGAGTAGGTTTTTAGTCAGTAAGAGTCTAACACTATCTCCCGCTCCGCCCAAGGGTGGGAGATGTCACTGGATGATTTTACCCACCACAAAACAAAAAAAAAACGAGCCCAGAAGGGTCGAAGCCTACTGGAGCCAAGGGTCAGCTTCCGAAATTAAGTGTTGGCCCTGTATGAAAGGCAACGAAGAAACGGGGTAGGTTTTTTAGTCAGTAAAAGTCTGACACTATCTCCCGGTCCGCCCAAGGACGGGACAACTCATTGGATGATTTTTCCCACCATAATTTAAAAAAAAAACCCTGACAAAGTAAAAATAAAAATAAATAATATGTTTAAATTGTAAAAAATATAAATATGCCACCCAAATCGGAAATCAAACCTAGGACAAAAGAAAATAAGCATTTGCTTGATAAGTTATATCATTGAGCAACCTTTATAGGTCAAAAATAATAAGAATAAAACATTTTATTCTAATGACCTGCACTACTATTAATCATTTGAATACCGTAATTAGAGACACGATAGAAAGACAATAGGTGTCAAAGAGTCCTAATGCAATTTCGACTAATAAAAAATTGAATTAAAAAGAGGTTTAACTAAATATTGTCAACATTTATTATGAATTTGTTAGTACAAGATACTAAAACACAGAAACTAAAAACTCAGGATATGTACTCGTAATTATCTAACTATACCATACGTAATTATCTAATGAAACACATCCAGAAAATTAACGAATGATACGTAAACATGTTTTTGATTTCTGCACCTTAATTACGAGTCAGTAAAATATTAAAGACTGCCTATAGGAGACATCATACCTGTGGAAGGGCTGGCTAATTAGTAATTAACTAAAGACATGCATGACACGTATAAAAATGTATAGGATATTGCTAATAGACATAATTTTATCCCAGTACTTACTGTACCTTCGTACCAGAATACCAGTGAATATTACAGTGGCGTAACTATGAACACCCAATCAGGACATTATCCTAATCCAAACGTATACTTTAACCATAATCCTACTAATTATCATGTAATTATTTATCAATTCTATTTTCTTTTTGTTTTCAGTATTCTTGTTGTTCTAAGTCGTGTACTTATTTATTTTTATTTGTTTTCAGACACCCTCAGCTGCTTACTATCCTGAAAATCATATAAATCAAGAGGATAACCCAAACACATTTTCAAAGGGCAGTATTTACAACCGTTGGGTTTGTCAGTGTGTGAGTTGTCACACACAGATAATCTAAAATAATGGCACCGTTTATGGACACGTTCCTCAGTACAATATCGTTCAGGTATGTAACAATTATTTTATAATCCAAATTTCAATATCACTGTCATCACTGTATAGAAGATATAACTAGCATAGATCACAGTTTCATACAATTATTTTATGGTCTTCTTTTTATTTATTTCAGAACACTCCACTTTCAGAAGATCCAGTAACATGTCCTATATCACACAAAAACCAGAATATTGCAAGAAAACACTACGCTCAGATCACGAGTAAGTATAACATTTTTCTTATGGGCACTGTATCTAACTCTATTATTATACCCCATTTGATGCTGTAATAAGAAATTCTCTTATTAAAGTGCTTTGTAATCTTGTTTCAGTTTTACCACGTCCCAAGGGAACTTTCAAGGCACAAATAAAACGCAAGCGTAAACGCACTATGTTTACTACTGAACAAGTGGAAGCCCTAGAAAAAATATTCAAGCTAAAACAATATGTCAACCATAATGAATGACTTGCGATAGTGAACCAACTGCAACTTGAAGACAAAGCAGTAAAAATATGGTTCCAAAATCGTAGACTAAAAATAAAGAGCATGAAAAACTCAAAAGAAAGAAAGTTCCAATGCTAAGGCATTAGAAGAGGAACGAATTGCTCATCTAGATTCATTGGAATTGGAAATCATTAAAAAGACTAAAACCATAAAAACCACCACCAACCATAATAACCAGATTAAAATCAATAAAACTATGCTCTTATTATAATAAGAGCATAGTTTGTAAATCAAAGAGTCTTTTACTATTTTGTCATTTTTTTTTTTTAGTTTTAAGTTAATAAATTATGTACTTAATTACGAACATGTATCACCTAAACGTAAATGAAAAATAAATAATTATATTTTAATTTCTGTATTTTATTTAATGTGGTCTTAGTAATCTTGATGAAATGATGAAATGATATTTATTTTTGCAAATAGGTTTTTCGAAAACACTTTACACGTCAATATTTTTTTTTCAGCTTAAACTAGATGAGGCCGGTGTTTCCTAGCTGACTACCCCGAGAAGAAACAGCGGAACAAACTCAGGAGTCTTAAAAGCCTAAGTGATGAATGGCGTTCTCCAAGTCTCTTATGACTCTCATGAGAGATTTGGTGAACGTCGTTGACGACTTCTTAACAAAAAAAAGGGTAGATCAGTGTTTTGCAAAGTGTGTTTTTTGGCACACTGGTGTATTTACCGTGAGTAGATAGTGTACCTCGATAAGTCATCTCTTATATTTACTAGACAGACGGAAGAAAAATATAGATCTACCTATGGGATAGGTTAAAAAACCATTCACCGAGGGCATTCCTTTTGGACACTTAGCGATCAACGAACAGAAAGAACTGGTTGAAATGAAAACTGATCGCACATTAAAATTAAACATTTCAAAAACTCATTTTGGACATTTTTGGCTAAATGCATTTTCCATGTTATTGCAATACATTTACAACGACCTATTTATGTGAAGTAGGATTTTGTAATAAAAGACTATACCACAAAAACCATTATATGGCTAAAAAACATCACGCTTAGATTACGAGTCAGTGTTAACATTTTTCCTATGGGAACTGTATCTAATTTTATTATTATATTTGATGCTGTAATAAGAAATTCTCTTATTAAAGTGCTTTGTAATCTTGTTTCAGTTTTACCATGTTCTAAGGGAACTTTCAAGGCACAAATAAAATGCAAGCGTAAATACACTATGTTTACTACTAAACAAGTGGAAGCCTTGGAAGTAATATTCATGCGAAAACAATATGTCAACCGTGATGAACGACTTGCAATTGTGAACCAACTGCAACTTGAAGACAAAGCAGTAAAAATATGGTTCCAAAATAGTAGACTAAAAGTAAAGAGCATGAAAGAGTTAGAAGAACAAAAAAGTTCCAATGCTAAGACATTAGAAGAAGAAAGAATTGCTCGTTTAGATTCATTGGAATTGGAAATCATTAAAAAGACGGATTCAAATGGTTTAGTAACACTAGACGATGAATTTATGAAAGACTTAGTCAACGTAATTGATGACTCTTTAACTAAAACCAGCGCAAAAGTTCCAATGGAAGAAATCACAGAAAGAGACAATAGTTCACTTTATGAACCCATTTCTCCAGCCAGCGTTATAGGCAGTAACGAAGATAGTTCTTCAAATTGGATCCCGTATGAACCTGATGAAAACATTTAAAAGGACTCTTTGATTTACAAACTATGCTCTTATTATAATAAGAAATAAAAAAATCTTTTATGTGAATATTTTTTTTTTAGTTTTAAATTAATTAATTATGTACTTAATTACAAACATGTATCATCTAAACGTAAATGAAAAATAAATAATTATATTTTAATTTCTGTGTTTTATTTAATATGGTCTTAATAACCTTAAAAGCCTAAGTGATGAATGGCGTTCTCCAAGTCTCTCATGACAGATTTGGTGAACGTCGTTGACGACTTCTTAACGAAGAAAAGTGTAGATCAGTGTTGTGCAAAGTGTATGTTCCGGCACACTGGTGTATCTACCGTGATTAGATGGTGTGCCTCAAAAAGTTGTCTCTTAAATTTAATAGACAGACGGATGAAAAATCTAGATTTACCTATAGAAAAGGTTAACAATCCATTCGCCGAGGGCATTCCTTTTGGACACTTACCGATCAATTTAGAATATTTTTTGCTATATGCAATTTGTTGCATGTTATTGCAATACATTTGCAACAACCTATTTATTTGAATTAGGATATTGTAAAAAAATAATATGTATTTTTTTTGCAAATATATTTTATACTTTCATTGTTCTCACATAGTAGCAATCATTTTCCATTTATTTTGTACCTCCAAACATTTTCCAAATTCCTATGTACTTGAACACAAAAAGTTTGCGCACCACTGGTGTACATGAAATTGGAGCAGTTGACAGTAGTTCCTCCAGCCAGTGTTAGTGATAGTACCTAAGTTAATCATTTACTTGTAATCGAAAGGATAAAAAGAAAAAACTACGAAGGAAAAAATATCAATTTATTTATAAATACTTTAATACTAAACCTAACTGTGTACATATAATAGAAAAACACAAAATATACGCAGTCATCGAAATACTACTCCACATCGCTATCATCCGGAAATGTGGCTAGAAGACTGGCAGCATTGCCACGTTGAATGCCAATGCTAATTCTTTGGGTGACGAACGAGCCAGCTATCTGGTCACGCAAGGGTCGATCGGTTAAAGGAGACACCTTGACCCAAGTTTTTCGAACCCAAACGGCTTAAAATTATAATTACCAATAAAGTTACAGCATTTGCGCTATTTGAGGGTCTCAGCAGCCACAGCGACAGTGCCGGCACAGCCTACCGAACTAGAAACATAGGATGGCTTAAGGGAGTCGACACAGGTTGCGTACTACACCAGAGACGTACCCACCTTCCATGGCACCAACGTCATACCATCTAGTCTCTTTCCACCGTCACGTATCTGGGAATCTGGGGAGGTATAAGAATGCATACCAGGGCCCTGGAACCAAGACAAAGAAGGAATGGGGTAGGTTTTTAGTCAGTAAGAGCCTGACACTATCTCCCGCTCCGCCCAAGGGCTGGGGATGTTCAAGGATGATTTTACCTACATTAAAAAAAAAGAATAATGTCGTGATCTACCAAATATACACAATGAATTTCATAAAAATCGGTCAAGCCGTGTCGAAATAGTACGATAGCAAACCGGGTATTATATTTTGATATAAATATTATGTACATATATATGTAGATTGAAGTTAAAATGGAAAGTGTGGACGGAAAATTGAATGTGTTAATATGCATACTAAAAGCGTTATAATAAAAACTATTAAACAAACACTATACAAAGGTTTTAGTTTGCCGTGAAATGAAATCGAATCGAAAACTTTACTGTACCGAAAAATAATAGAACCTACATACTTAATACTCCCTCCAAAGACTAGTCATAGAAAGAAGTGATCGTTTGTAGTACTGACCAGTGACTCCTGTTTAGGTAATAATTGTCAGATTTATTTCTTTGTTCATCATGATGCTTCCTATAAACGATTGAAGACTAAGAATGAGAAATAAATAATGAGGTAAAATTCTACAATTTTATTTTAACCAAACAGTGTTGATTGTACAAAGTAAAAGTTTTGCTGCCATATAATATGCAAATGATATTTAAATGTTAACAGGGTTCAAAGACTTACGTTTGTCTATTAATTTCAACGCGAAAATATTGTACATTGATGTTAATTTTTTGTAGATTAACTGCTGAGAAAGTCGACCTTTTGCAACTGTTTGGCCAGAAAATATACAGCAGAATAAAAAAGGTTGGTGAAATGATTACATTTTGGATATTTTGAAAGTGAATAAATTGTTGCAATAAAGGTGTTGTTATCCAATAATGGCAATACGCTGAATTTAATTATTTCTGAGATAGTCATACTAATGATATAGTCATGATGACGATTGTAAGGATGGGACAGCGGAGCGAAATAAGAGTTGTCGTTTGAACAAAACTGATTTATTCTGATCTTATACTTATTAAATGATTGCTACTGTAAGTATAATTATGGTACGTATCTCTACACTAAACGATAATAATTTAATTACCTGTGTAAAACAAGGGTATTCATGCCCATCCGGCTGGACTGGAAGCCTACCCTAAGCTAATTGAGAAAAGGCTAGAAGGGTGATAAGTCTTACCAAACTCCATTCTATCAAGGTGGAAACATGTATTTTCTATAAATATTATAATAAAAAAACTATAATACTTATTAAAAAGTAAAAATATAATAAAATAAAAAATCCTTCATTCAGATACAACTAACATAGATCAAAAAGTGATACAATTACTGTAATGTTTCCTTTTTATCTATTTCAGAACAATTATTATTGTTACTTACACATGAGCCAGTTTCATATCCAGTCTTTCACCAGGAGCCAAGACCACACCACAAAAATCAGTAGATTGCTAGAAAACATCAAGCTCAAATTACAAGTAAGTATTAACATTTTTCTTATGGACACTATATCTAACTCTATTGTTGATACCATATTTTAGGCTGCGGGTTCAAACCCAGCCAGGTGCATTACTTTGTGTAATTAATTTCATCACCACTGCTCTCAAAACGATGAAGGAAAACATCGTGAGAAACCAAAAATTCTTAGATATGTAACATCCACCGCACTGGTCCCGCATGGTGGATTACAACACATTTCCTCTCCCAGGAGGCCTGAGCCCCAGCAGTGAGAACGTTATAAGGCCGTTATATTACTATGCTATGCTATTCATTCTAGGCTCGAATCAAACGCAAGCGTAAACGAACCATCTTCACTACAAACAAGTGGAAGCCTTAGAAGATATCTTCAAGAACAAACAGTACGTCAACCGTGAAGGAGGACTTGCATATTATAACAGCTTTTTCATTAAATTGTAATTGTTCAACTTAATGATAAAGCTGTTAAAATATGGTTCCAAAATCGTCGATCAAAAGTAAAGAGCATGAAAGATCAGGATACAGAGGAACAAGCAAAAAGTTCTAATGTTAAGGCCGAAGAAGAAAAACTATGTTCATTGGAATCTGAAATCATTAAAAGGATAGACAAAAATGGTTTCGTTACGCTTAATGATGTACTCATGAGAGACTTGGTCAGCGTCATTGATGAGTAATCAATGATTTAACAAAAAACAGCACTGACACTCGAGGTGAAGATATTGTAGGAAGTGACAGTAGTTTACTTTATGAATCAATTTCTCCAGCCAGTGTGCTGGTAGTAACGAAGAATATAATTCTTTATTTTTTTTATTTTACGATTTGAAATATTTGTTTTGTAAAATGTTATATTTTTGTAAGTTTTATTTTATTATTGTGAATGTGGGTACTTTATGGATTACCTTTTCCTTTTCTTTACTTCCTTTTGAATATCGTAATTAGAGACACAATAGAAAGACAATAGATGTGCGGGCACCGGTGCCCTCTTGGGGCTTGACAGTTTTATATTATCTAGCAGTTTTGAGTACTTAAGGTGGCGTACCTGTATGTAATGAATATATAATGATTTTGAGTAGGTCTTTGGTTTTTTCGTCAAGTTATTGTCTTTTAGTAGTACTGAGTTGAGCTATACACCGTTAAATTTTGGTCGTTTTAATCCCGCGGAGGGTCGATTCGGTACATGAAACCCTATCGATTTGTAAAGATAAAAATGAAAAATAAAATACTTAATTTTTAAACTCGAATTAGTTTACGTATGTACAAATATTGATTTCTTTAAGTAAATATTCAGCTGATCGAGGTCAATGAATTTTAGGTAGTTAGTACGCAACGAACGAAAAATCCCTACAAGGTCATTGAGTCGTTTACTTAAAGAAATTAATTTTGTGCATGCGTATATTAATTCGTGTGGCCAAAATTTAACGGTGTATACAGGTCTTTATGCATTAGATTTATATATATGTGCAGAATTATAATTTGTACCCGGTTGCTGACAATAGGCTCTCCTCTCATTTTTTGTGCTTAAGCTATTATTGACAATGAAACTTTGCCCGGGAGTAGGTACCCTTTCAATAACATTTTCAGGGGGCAGTATTTGCAATCAAACTCACACACAAATATCTATAATAATGGCAACGTTTATGGACATATCCCTCAGTACATACCATTCAGGTATGTAACAATTATTTTATGATCCAAATATCATCACAGTACTTCATTCAGATAGATCACAATTTGATACAATTGTTTGAATATTTATTTTGTATCTATTTCAGAACACTCCACTTACACAAATCCTAGTGCCATATCCTATTGTTTACCAGGAGCCAAGACCATTCCACAAAAACTAGTATATGGCTAAAAACCCGTAAGCTCATATTAGGAGTAAGTATCAACATTTTTCTTATGGACACGGTATCTAACTCTATTATTGATACCATATTTGATGAAGTATTAATAAGAAATTCATTTATCAAAGTGTTTTGTAATCTTGTTTCAGTTTTACCATCATCCAAGGGAACTTTCAAGGCACAAATAAAACGCAAGCGTAAACGCACTATGTTTACTACCGAACAAGTGGAAGCCTTAGAAGATATATTCAAGAGAAAACAGTACGTCAACCGTGACAAAAGACTTGCAATAGTCAACCAATTACAACTCAAATTGTTCCAAAACCGAAAATTAAAAGTGAAGAGCATGATAGACTCAGAGGAACCTGAAGAAAGTTCTCATGATAAAACATTCGAAAAAGAAAAATCCGCCTTAGTAAAAGGACAGATGAAAAGGGCTTTGTAACACTAGATAATGGATTAATGAGAGACTTGATTAGCGTCATTAATGTTGCAAACATTCCTGTTGAAGAAACTGTAAGAAGTGACAGTAGTTCACATTATGAACCAGTTTCTCCAGCCAGTGTTAGAGAGATCTAAATTATAATAATCGAACTCGTAAGCTGACTAGCCTGAAGCGCAATTTAGACGGTACGAGTTTCTCGCCTCGAACATACGAGAATCGTAAGAGCATAGAAAAAATGTCATCGTCTAAACACATACCCAGGTGGTGCGAGTTTCTCGTCTCGAACGTACGACAATCGTAAGAACAAAAAAGCATCTCCGTCTAAACATTCATACCTAGACGGTTCGAGTTTCTCGACTCGAATTTATTTCTTACCTGTGTCTAAACACTTTGATACGATAATGTCATGGCGATTATTGCTTACGATTATTGCGTACGATTTTCTCGAACAAAACGTTCGAGAAACTCGTACCGTCTAAATTACGCTTAAGAGTAGGTATCTGGTAGGAGCCAGATACTCTTAGGGGTACCTACTCCTAGGATAAAAAGTATCCTAATTCTAGGACAAAGTCTACCCGCTTGGCAACTGACATCCAAATTCGTTAAGCTACTTGAGCATGATGGATTACTCAAACTTACACACACACAAACATTTTTTCTTGGAACAAAACCCTAACAACAAAAAGCCTTCCAGTTCTTGGTCGAAATCGGTCTAGTTCGTCCCACCATCTCATTAGTTATCTGCTGCGACCCCGTCTTACTGTACACACACTCAGACAAAACTTGGCCTTTTTTAATAATATACTCCTTATTGAAATAGTTGTAAAAGAGCACACTCATTTCAATTTTCGTTATTAACTCGAGGAATACGATTCTTTCATAGAAATTTTGAAATCCTCTAAAGCGTTCTTCAAAAGGAGGATTTAAACTCTAACTAAACCCTCCTTTTGAATGCAGTTTTCAAATACTAACAATTTTCATTCTTTTAAAATAAATGTGTCATGTTTTTTTTTGTGTTGTGTTTTTCTATATTATTTGGAATTTAGTTTCTTGCATAAAATCTTAAATTTTCCTCCTAAATTGTTTTATAGGAGTATTTTTGAATCACGGATATCCTTTTTATTTACTAAATATCTATACAACATATTCTAGATATTTAAAAAACACTTAACTAAATACTTAAAAAAACTTTTCAGAACTAACTAAAAGTAATCTTGAGTAAGGCGCCAAAAAACTTTTTCGCATCGCTATTTTTACTAAATGTGCTAAAAAAGTATATTGGCCCATAGAATAAAATTTTACATAATAACAAATTCACCTCTTTTATCCCCTAAAAAGTTAAACTTTAAAAGTGCTCGCCTACATCACTAAAGCGCAATTTAGACGGTACGAGTTTCTCGCCTCGAACATACGAGAATCGTAAGAGCATAGAAAAAATGTCATCGTCTAAACACATACCTAGGTGGTGCGAGTTTCTCGTCTCGAACGTACGATAATCGTAAGAACAAAAAAGCATCTCCGTCTAAACATTCATACCTAGACGGTTCGAGTTTCTCGACTCGAATTTATTTCTTACCTGTGTCTAAACACTTTGATACGATAATGTCATGGCGATTATTGCTTACGATTATTGCGTACGATTTTCTCGATCGTTCGAGAAACTCGTACCGTCTAAATTACGCTTAAAGGATGCCTTGTGCAAAATCTCACGTTCTTTGGCTCACTAGTTTCGGCTGTATGCTGACATGCCGGTCGGTCGGTTTCTCCTTTTACATTATTATTAAAGGTGGACCAGACGGTTGTAAAGAGTCTATTACACCTTTCTAAATTCAGGTTCCGATATTCAGGGGCTGATTTAGAAAAAGAAAGTCAGTCGCCGGAGCTCTTGATTACACTTTCACTTATTCAGGTTACTGAATCAGTCGCCTCAGAGTGCTTTGTAATAATATAGGGGCTATTACACCTTTTTAAATTCAGGTTCCGATATTTAGGCACGCCTAAATTCAGGGAAGTATAATTGCATTTAGGTAGGAAGGATCCTACTTAGGCTCCGATTTAGGAATAAAGTGGATCGCCTTTGGCGACTGACATATCGATGGCCACACCGAATAAACGTGTAAGAGAAAAGTGATAACTTTTCAGTAAAAAATAAAAACGTATAAACTTAAATAACGCTCATTTCATTGTAAATAGATATAAATAATGTATAATCGAAATAAAGGTAAAAAAATAAACTATAGATTTGTATATTTACTTCTTTAAAAAAATCAACGAGTTTCAAGAAATTCATGAAAAACTACTTAATGTTTTTACTCTTGTGAAATACGCATGACTAGGTTACAGTAATATGTCATTACACGTTTATTCGTGTAATAGTACACAACTAATAAAATGTACTTAAGGTTACACTATTATTCTCTGTAAACCAAGTTTGTTTTTGAACCCAGCTATAACTATTTACACGCTTGTTTACAGTATATTGCTCTGCCATCATATGATTGGAAAGATCGAATACACTTATATCAGAGTTAATAAGATCAGTTTTCGTTTATGTAATACATCTTTGTTAATGCATGGCAAATAAATAATTAAAAAGGTTGAAATAAAATACAGATATTATATAGAACAAAAAATATAATCATGGTATTTGAACACAAAGTACTAATCTTATTGATTAAAAAAAAATAACAAATTGCAATATTAGAAACACTAATCCTCCTCCTCACTGTCATTGGCGACCGAGATGGAGTTATCTAATGGTAGTAGATTTTTACAAAAACTTTGATAATGGTTTGGTATTGCTCTTGAATCACAAAGACTTATCAAATCCTTCAATAATGGAAGTGGTATATGTAACATGCCAGTATACGCTAGTTGAGGTTTTCAACATCTTCTGTAGGTTCTCCCCGCCTCATTCTTGAGTTAGTTCTTATCAGGATTTGCATCTCTCGTAATTCGTCTTCCAAACTATATCTGAAGTAAATTTACTAGAAGTGTACTTCTTTTATTTTGCTCCAGTAAATATCACCATTTCTGTTCTTTCCCTATAATAACTCTTTAAAATCCATAAAATCATTTTGTGTCATTTGTTTTACTTGGTACTTATGCCCAGTAACTTTAGCATTCTCTATCAAGTAATACATTTGATCGGGAGTGTACACACCGTTAAATTTTGGTCGTTTTAATCTCGCGGAGGGTCGATTCGGTATATGAAACACTATCGATTTGCAAAGATAAAAAGGATTTCGCCGAAATCGGTCAACTGGTGATCTTCTTCTTCGTGCGGAGGATTCGCCCGGGTGTCGCCACTGTGCGGAACACCCGGAGGACACGGTGGAGCATACTGTTGAGGTGTGCCCCGCCTGGGCAGAGCATCGCCGTGTCCTCGTGGGGGCGATCGGCGGCAGCGATATTTCTCGCCGGACCTTGGTTCAGGCCATGGTCCGTAGCGAGGAGGGATGGCAGGCGGTCGCCTCCTTCTGCGAAGCAGTTATGCTAGCAGAGGAGGAGGCCGACCGCATCAGGCAGAGGCAACGGGGCGCTCGCCCCAGCCGCCGCCGGGATTCCGATCCCGATTTCCGGCCACCGTAGGCGCGGGCTTGTGGACGGCGTGCAATAGGTAGTACGCTGTCCGATCGTCCGGTAACCGACCGGACCGAGCCCAAGTCGTCGACGGCGCGTTCTGTTCCCGCGCGCCTCAAGGAGCTGTCAGCAAACCGCAGAGGCCCAGCCTGCTAGCTGCAGGCAGGCAGGGTCGAAGCCTGCTGGGGCCAAGGGCCGTTTTCTGAGAGGAAGGCTCAGCCCCGGCACTATAGGCAACGAAGGAACGGGGTAGGTTTTTAGTCAGTAAGAGTCTGACACTACTTCCCGCTCCGCCCAAGGGCGGGATTTGTCATTGGATGATATTACCTAGCAAAAAAAAAAAAAAAAAACTGGTGATCTTCTAGCGTATGCCATCCACATCTGGAATTAGGCCGTCGAGAAGCATGGGGAAGCGCTTGCCTTTTCCCTCGACATCACGAAGGCTTTCGATAGGGTCTGGCACGAAAGCCTGATTAGTAAACTTCCTTCTTTCGGTATACTTGCTGGATTGTGTGCTTGGATCGTAGAGTTCCTGAGGGATCGGTCTACCCGAGTGGTCATCGATGGCTGCTCATCTGGTCAAATGACCATTAATGCCGGGGTCCCTCAGAAGTCAGTACTCTCGGCAACATTGTTCTTGCTACACATAAACGATCTGCTTAAGCTGGTATCTTCCCGATACCAGCTTGATGCGCTTGAGACTATTGAGAGGCAAGCCAGGAGGATTATTGGCAATAATGCATTCGTCGAGCCGAGGCTTCAAAGTCTTGAACATCGACGCCAAGTTGCTAGCCTGTCGGTTTTCTACCGGTTACATTTCGGGGAGTGTGCGACAGAATTGCATAGCCTAATTACGACTAGCCCGTTCCATCATCGGACTACCAGACGTACGGCGTTGCGCCACCGGTACATGTTTTTTTTTTATATGGTGGATAAAATCAACCAATGACAAATCCCACCCTTGAGTAGGGCGGGAAATAGTGTCAGACTCTTACTGACTAAAAACCTACCCTGTTCCATTCATTGCCTTCGTCCCAGGGCCCCGGGTGACATTTTCACATAATCTTTGGCCCTGCTGGGCCCCTACAGTTTGCTGAGAACTCCTTGAGGCGCGCGGGAACAGTGCACGCCGTAAACGACTTGAGCTCGGACCGGTCTGTTAGCGGACGGACGGACAGCGAGCTACCCATTGCCCGCCGCAGGACACGGCGATGCCCTTCCCAAGCGGGGCACACCTCGACTGTGTGCTACACCGTGTCCTCCGGACGGTCCCCACAGTGGCGACATCCAGGCGTCGACTTCGCACGAATCTTGTACAGGTACGTCCCAAACTGGCCGTGTTCGGTTAGAACCTGTGCCAAATGGAAGGTGACGACGCCGTGAGGCCTTTCCAGCCACGCCTCAAAGAGGGGCCTTACCGCCTCGATCGTGGCGTGCCCAGCGCGGGGTTGCGACAGTCGCCCTCGCCATTTCACCATGAGATCCCGCCGGAATTCTGTCCGCCATGCCGCAACTTGTCGCGGCAGCGGAGTTTCGCCCCGGCATTGCATCTCCACGCGTAAGTCGTGCACCGGTACATGTTGGACATCCCACCTATACGCACAAAGTGTTTTGGGAACACATTCATTGTAAGAGACAATGCAATACTTTAATTTTATTAACCTTTTTATAATAGTACTTCCATTTTGTGTAATTAATCATTATAATAAAGTTTGCATACATTTCTACTCGAATAAACGTGTAAGAAGACATTGCCCAAATTCTAAAACAATTAGAAATCTTCTCAAACGTCTGTAAGTTTTAACATGTTTATTCTTGTGTACTTGGCGACTCAAAAAGCATGTAATAACAGCATAAACTATTATTCCTATAACTTTTAAATTGATTGTTTCCCTAGAATAAAAAATAAACAATTATAATACACGTGTTTTGGGTCTAAAATTTATAAAAAAAATTAAATAGGTGCAAGATAGGCAAGAGAAACGAAAACTGCAAAAAAAATAAATTCGTGTAAGTGCTCTTGCACGTTTATTCGGTGGGGCCATCGATATTATTACAAAGTACTCTGTGTCAGTAAACGTGTAATCAAGAGCTCCGGCGACTGACTTTCTTTTCCTACATCGGCCCCCGAATATCGGGACCTGAATTTAGAAAGGTGTAATAGGCTCTTTAGTCAGTCACCAAGGGCGAGCGACTCGTGACGGACGTGTCGAGTGAAAAGAACTATGACAAAATGGTCCCAATATTAACTATCGTAAAACAAAAAAAAAATATCATAACCTTAGCGGTTGGCCCAAGAGAAATTACGAGATATTTTTATTGAATAAAAAAAAGAGAAATTCTTTTTGAGATGGGATTGTTGATCTAGTGTTTAGTGGCCCCCTAACTGCTATACCGGAGGTCGTGGGTTCGATTCCCACCCAGGACAAATGTTTTTGTGATGAGCACGATAATTTTGTCAGTGTCTGGGTATAATTTGTCTTTAATAATTATTTATGTATTTAAGAATATATAAGTAAGTATGTTTAGACGGGTCTAGACGGGGCGTTGTGAGATTGTTGTGGAATGTTATTTGGTATTCCGTTTTTTTATTATCATAGAGTTATTAAATAGGTAAACATAATGTTTACCTATTAATCTAATAATTCTTTGTTTCACCTTGATATGTAACAGTTTTTTGTCACTAATAAATAAAATAAATAGTTTGAATCACTTTTGTTTCAAAGATAAGACATGTTCTTTTATAATAGGTACCAAAATATTTTATTTTTGTCATTTTGTTTTGCGTGCATCCACACCATCGAAGAAAACACGTGCGCTCGCGTCAGTAGGCGAGCGGCGACTGAGCGTCCAAAATGCGATTACACCTTTCCTAGACAGGAATCAGGACGCCAGAATCCACTTTTTTCCTAAATCGGAGCCTAAGTAGGATTCTTCCTACCTAAGTGCAATTATACTTCCCTGAATTTAGGCGTGCCTAAATATCGGAACCTGAATTAGGAAAGGTATAATAGCCCCTTCATTCCTAAATCGGTGCCTAAGTAGGATCCTTCCTACCTAAATGCAATTATACTTCCCTGAATTTAGGCGTGCCTAAATATCGGAACCTGAATTTAGAAAGGTGTAATAGCCCTTTAACCCAGCGTCCCAAAAGGACCTTGCTAGTTACAATCTATGTTGTAGACAGAGGTTGTAATCCATAACCTTCAACGCCTTTGATTGGTGAGCCCGTTTTCCCAACTACAGTGACTTAGGAGGAGTTCACATCGGCGTCGGGTCGACGATGAAGTACCTGGGACTCGTCCTCGATAGCCGGTGGAACTTCAAGGAGCACTTCCGACGTCTGGCTCCCAGGTTGAATGCGACTGGGGCTGCGCTCAAGCGGCTCCTGCCGAACCTAGGGGGTCCAGACGCCTCCTGCCGGAGGCTCTACGCAGGCATCGTTCGGTCCATGGCCCTTTACGGTGCGCCGGTGTGGGCGCCATCGCTACGGAAGCGAGTGGCGGCCCGGCTAACCGCCTGCCAGAGGGTCATGGCCATCCGGATGATCCGCGGATACCGTACGGTGTCCTGCGAAGCGGCGAGCCTCCTTGCTGGCCTACCACCGTGGGATTTGGAGGCAACAGTCCTTGCACACATGCATGACTTACGCGTGGAGATGCAACGTCGGGGCGAAACTCCGCTGCCGCGACAAGTCGCGGCATGGCGGACAGAGCTCCGGCGGGATCTCATGGTGAAATGGCGAGAGCGATTGTCGCAACCTCGTGCTGGGCACGCCACGATCGAGGCGGTAAGGCCCCTCTTTGAGGCGTGGCTGGAAAGGCCCCACGGCGTCGTCACCTTCCGTTTGGCGCAGGTGCTGACCGAACACGGCAAGTTCGGTCCGTACCTGTACAAGATTCGTGCGGAGACGACGCCCGGGTGTCGCCACTGTGCGGACCGCCCGGTGGACACGGTGGAGCACACAGTCGAGGTGTGCCCCGCTTGGGAAGAGCAGCGCCGTGTCCTCGTGGGGGCGATCGGCGGCGATCTCTCGCGCCGGGGCTTGGTTCAAGCCATGCTCCGGAGCGAGGAGGAGTGGCAGGCGGTCGCCTTCTTCTGCGAAGCAGTAATGCTAGTAAAGGAGGAGGCCGACCGCCTTAGGCAAAGGCGGACACGCCGCCGCCGCCGCCGGGTTTCCGATCCCAATTTCCGGCCACCGTAGGCGCGGGCTCGCGGACGGTGGGCAATGGGTAGCTCGCTGTCCGTCCGTCCGGTAACAGACCGGTCCGAGCTCAGGTCGTCTACGGCGCGCACCGTTCCCGCGCGCCTCAAGGAGTTGTCAGCAAACTGTAGGGGTCCAGCAGGGCCGAAGCCTACTGGGGCCAAAGGTTATGTGAGACTGTCACCAAAGGCCCCAGGATAAAGGCAAGGAATGGAAAGGTAGGTTTTTAGTCAGTAAAAGTCTGACACTGTTTCCCGCCCCACCCAAGGGCGGGATTCGTCATTGGATGATTTTACCTACCCAAAAAAAAAAAAAAAAAAAAAAAAACTACAGTGACTGATTTGCGAACGTGTTGGCGTGTGGCTTACATCCACGTAGCCTCCACACAAATAAAATAAATAAAAATAATACATTTTATACAAAGCACAATGTTTACAAAAAATTTACATTACGCCAAAACTAACATGGTTTTCATATACTAAAACTAAAATATTTTCAATTAATAATTTCAATTTTGATGGCGGACCGCCCGATCTAGGTTAATTTAAACCTGTGTTCCAGGCAATCTTTTTACTAATTAGAGAAAATTAGAGTCAAAACAAAATTAGAAAAAGAAATCTATTATTAACTATGAAAATAAGCTTATAGTACATTAATACTTAAAAATATGTCTATAAACTATTATAAAATAATCATTAACATTCATTATCATTAACTATTGAACAGACCTTATGCAAAGGTTGTGGATTGCCGTGAAATGGAAAAGAATTCAAGTCTTATCTTTTCATAAAAGAAGGTATATAGAAAGCTGTACCGGAAAAATAATGATACCTACATAATTACTAAGACCAGTCATAGAAAGAAGTAATCGTTCGCTGTGGTGTCTTGTATAAATAATAATTGTTGGATTTATTCTTTCTTCATCATGATGCAAAACCTTCTATTAACTTCATTTACACCATTAAGGAATAAAAATGAGGTAAAAATCTATTATTTTATTTAACATAATAGTGTTGATTGTACAAAGCAAAAGTTTTGCTGCCATATCATTTACAAAATTTTGAGAGCAGTGCTAATTTTACAAACGGTATTTGAATGCTAACTATATTTAAAAGACGTTTGTCTGTTGATTTCATCGCGGAAATATTGTACATTAGTGTTTATTTTTGTAGATTAACTGCTGGGAAAATCGACCTTTTGCAACGTTTAGGCAAGAAAATATACAACAGAATAAAAAAGGTAGGTAATATTTTGAAAGACTTACGTTGATCTAAATATCCTCACACACAAAATGAGACAACCACACAAATTATTACAATAAAAGTGTTTATAATTGCATATTTTTTCTAATTTAACTAACCGTGAGATAGTCATTACTGATGATTTGTTATCCGGGCTGGTGTCCGCAACTCCACGACTAAAGCGCGTATTTTGCGTACAGCATTCTGTTGCTATAGCCATGTTGATAATAATGATTTAACTAAGTGTGTAAAACATAGGTATTTAGCGGTTAGGTTAGAAGTCGATCCTAAACTAGTTAGGAAAAGGCTAGGGAAACGATAAGTCATACCAAATCCCCATTCCATCGAGCTGGAAACATGTATTTTGTAGAATGTTATAGTATAAGTTCTTTCATTTCAGATGTAACCACAACAATAAAAAAGAAAAAACGAGTCCGGACTGCCTTCTCAACAAACCAAATACAGGCTTTAGAAAAGATATACACCAGTCACAACTACATTGACTCAAAAACACGTGCTGAGATCGCCAACGACCTTAAAATCAGCGACAAATCCGTCAAAATCTGGTTCCAAAACAGAAGAATGAAGGAGAAGAAGGAATCGATTGAGTCCAGCTGCGATTCTTCGAGTGAAATAGTCAGTACCGATTCCGTTTCAGTATCTACTCCACCCCTATGTCAAGTAATTATTAATAAAACTCCCACTGAACAAATTACTCATTACCCGGACAATACCTATCAACTACCCACTTACTGCAATACTAATGAACTTCAGTCTACCTATGAAGGGATGGCTTCATCTGGTTCTACAACATATTTTTACAATGAACGTACTGTATATCCTACTCAGTATTATCCTCATGATATAAGCTCTTCGAATGGTCATAGTCATGGGTATGATCAATATGAAGGAAATAATTATTGGGCAGGGGGTCAATATCCATATTACTCGACAGTTTAAATTACTTATTAGTATGTATATATTTATAATTAAATAGTTATAAGAATCGCTAAGCAACCAAAATCGATTAATATTTAATTTTTGATTATTTATCAAAGAATATTTGCAAAGTGCTACACTTTGCAAAGACTTTATTGAGATTTTTAATAAATAACAAGATTTGTCATGATATCACTGACTTGGTTTTATCTGTGTGACAAAAGCAGTTTCTGACAAAAACTTACTTATACTTAAGTAAATTGTATTTTTTTTTTAATTTAATGTTTAATTAAAATCTCATTTTTTTTTTTTCTTAACATTGCATCAGCATGATTTATTTTTATAGCGATATAGCAAAAAAAATCCTTTGCAATCAAATCTATTTATTTTTATGAACATATTTATAGATAAAGTTTAACATTGATTTATGACGCCATCTAGCTAAAATTATTTTTAATGTTATTTATTCCCTCTCCTAGAGAGGGGCCTGAGTCCCAGCAGTGGGAACATTATAGGGCTGATGCTACGCTATGCTATGCTATATTATATTTATTTATAATTCGTTTATTCGTGAAAGAATTAATTGGTTTTGCTTGAATAGTGATTAATTTATATAAATAAGGAATTATATTTTTTGCAAATTAAGGTAAATCGTTGATTCATGTTTTTATTATTTGGCACGGTTGGCGCAGTAGTTGAGCATTAGGCTGCTGCGCTGCGTCTCGCGGGTCCGATTCCCGCACGACACTCTTATTTTTATTTTATTTTTTAAACACACACACAGATTATCTTTACAGGCTGAGCTCAATTCAATAGTATCTAAACACAAAAATGTATTTGTTCGGCCTAAAGATAAAAGTCTGGGTGTCTTGTGTATGTGCTGCATATTTGAGAACACACACACGATATAGGATTTATTCCTCAACGCAACGTTTTTTTTTTAAGAAAAATAAAATACACAATTATAAAGTATAGAAATTGTATGAAACTATTTAGATATTTATGAAGAAAGGACATTTGTATAAAAATACAATTTTGTACTTGATAGGTACCACTTACAGTTTAGGTACTTTCCAGTACCTAAGCTCTTTTTAAGTTAGACTTAATCAAAAACTTTAGTATAAGTACGTGAAATTAATATATTATTCTCTGTTAGTTATTTTTAACTTTAAGTTATTTATGTCGATAAATTATTTAAATTAAATTATTTTAAAATCCATTGTTATTTTTTTAATTTAGTGTTAATAATTTTGTTTGAACTGTTATGTGCCAGTTTAAATATTTATAATTGTAGGTATAAATATTCATTACTAACATTATGTATTTTCTATTCTACATCTTGTTATATTTCTATGTTTTATCTTGAAACTATGTTAAAAATATCTTTATTCCTAACAATTTTAGCTTGCTGTAAAATTTTGTGTTTTACTAATATTGTTATAGACTTTTAAATCATACTTTTAATAAATTTCAGTGTGAAAACTTTTCAAATAAAATTTCAATAAAACTTTTAGTCTTTTTATTGTTTATTATTCTTTAATCAAATAATATTGGATCGGTTATCACATAACAAACAACATTATAATAGTGAATACAATTTTACAGGATTTATTTATGTAACAGGATTATCACATTTATGTAGTTCATAATATGTAAAACTTATGACTAAATACTAGAATGAAAACATTCCATAACAAGTATAACAGTTTGTACATGCTTACTTATTTACGATCATGACAACTGACTTTTCCCTGCAACTTCGTCCTCGTGAATGTCGGTTATTACAGACACGAAATCTAAGTCGAAGCCAGATAAAAGGATAGCATACGTCTTTCCTTGAGTTCCAAGCTTACTCCATATCACATTTCACCAAGATTGGTTCAGTAGATTACCGTGAAAGCGTCACAGATGAACAGGGGTACCTTCAAATTTATTAATAAACATGAGTCAAAATTTTGTACTGGTATTTTGAAAAGGTACAGCAGTTATAATATACTGAGGACTTGGAGATTGCTGTGTGAAATTATACGGTACTTGATGCATCACTTGGCTATTATGACAATCACAGTTACAGGGCTTTTTGGTAAAGTTTGCTTGGACGGGAGGTATATTCAACAACGGGTTACTAGGAGCAGAAACGGGTGGTGAAGTAGAAGTGATCACAGGCAATACACTCAATGGTTTCCAAATGACTCCACTGGCAGAGATATAAGGCTGCGTATAGAATGGTGAAACCGTCGGTACCAGAGATACAAATCCTGGATTACTAGAAGCATTTCCTTGAACAGTTTGTTGTGGATCCACTGTTGTCATATTCATTTTTCTACTTAGTGATAAATCTTCAGGTGTCGTCTGTTCTGTGAATCCTATACACTTCGGTTCTTCTAGTTTCTTTATACTTTCAGCTTCTTTTTGTAACGTTTGTACTTCTGCGTTAGATGTCTTAGCTAATGATTCAGATTTATATTTCTTACACAATTCGATAGAGAATTCAGCAGACGTTTTGAACTCTGGAGATGGAAAACTAGTTTGTACGAATACAGATGGCGGATGAATCACTTTAGCTGTAGTCACTACATTTGGAATAACTTCACTACACGTAACTGGTTTTTCTGCTGAATCATTGTTTTCAGTACTTTGTCTTGTACTTGTAGAAATATTTGTTTCAATATTGTTATAACTGTTTCCTTGACTCAAATGAGTTAATAATGGTAATGACCGCGGTTGTTCATTAGCTTCATTAGATAGTGCAATCACATTATTTAATTGATCTTTAGTCAATTCCAGGGACTTGCTAATGCCTTGTTCGTCATCAACTTCTTTGGTATTACTTTCTTTTTTTTCCTTCATTCGACGATTCTGGAACCAAATCTTGACTGCTCTCTCTGCGATGTTCAACGCTGCGGCAACTTCTTTACGTTGAGCGTTTCCGATGTAAGGAAACTTCTTGAACTGCTTCTCCAAATAATTTACTTGGTCCGTTGTAAAGGCACTTCGGAATCTTTTCACCTTTTTAGAGTTACAATGCTGCAGATTATCCATCTGAATAAGAAATAACATAAATTAATGGTTTTTTTTAAAATAAAACATTTATAAATACTTAAACAAATTATTGTGAAAGAAGTCAAATTATTTTACAACGTTCATTTTATGCACTCGTGCATAAAATAAACCTTGTGATTAAAACCAAATGGTAAATTAAAATTTTGTTCCTAAGATACTACTTTCATTTTGCAGAAAAAAATAAGTTTACCTAAAATACATCAAAAAAATATTAGTACCTAAAGTTGTATTAATTTAGGCCTTGGGTATAATTTTAGCCCAAGGTGTTAACCAATAGAAACACAGTGTCTCATGTTCCAATGGTTAGCTTGGGTCCAAGTTATATTTCAGGGCAAAAGTAATACGACTTTACAGTATGTTAACATATTAGTATGATTAATTGAAGTAATTAGGTACGTATTTTGTTGATGTTTCCATAACAACTATGCATCACTTACCACTTTAATATGATATCCCCTTCCGATAAAGTCGCCACCGATTTCCATATTGAAATTCTCTATACCGTTTTGTTTAAAATATTTCATAATGAACCACTACTGGACCAGCAAATACAATCAACTAAGAATCCAAGCTGATTATGTCTTATATATAGTTATGGATGGAAAATCATTATGAACGTAATCATACACTATTAACTTCTAATTGTCAGGTCATAAATAATTATCATTATGTGTACTATTAACGAGCTATCCCTCGCGGTTTCATCCCCATCTTTGATTACCGCTGGTCCACTCCGGTGGGTCTCCTTTCTTAATGAATGAGCTATTCATAACTAAAAGAGTGTTTCCGCATGACACAGGTCCTCACTGGACATGGTAATTTCGCAAGGTTCCTATTCGGGAGGTTCCTATTTCGAAAGAAATATCTGGGTCCCGGAACAATATGGGCAAAATAATTGCCCACCTTAAAAACTTTTTTAACAAACCAGTTTCTGAAATTAACGCGTTCAAACTAACGAACATACTCTTTTGCTTTATAATAATGAAGTCTAATATAGATTGATTAATTAAATTGTTGAATTACTTAATGTCTATACCAGCATAAAACATGTAATCTGTTTAATTAAATACTAATATTGATTCTTGGTTCGTAATGAGTTAAATACCTACTTATCAGCATTGTCTATACTACTATTGCAGTGTCTTTGTAGATAAGATTTTTAAAGTTGTAGTTTTCTTAATAAATATCAGTGTTATGTTATTACAGAAACTAATAAATATCCGAAATAAATAAATATCCGTAACCATATTCGAAACCAATATACAAGTTTCGGATAAAGACGGAGTTTAAATGACAGATTACGACACGTTTTTGATGTTGCCAGGCTAAACAAATAATAATCTAGACTAGAAATAATAGTCAAATCTTGATAATTGTATTTTATTTTTATAACTAAAAAATTCTAATATGCGTACCTAATCGAAAGTATCCCGTAACGGTCATTTTTTCATTAGAGATAATAATTTGACAATTCGAATGTTTCATGTTTTCTCCATTTCATAAATAGTGAGGTGCCGCTACCGATATTAACCGAAAGATCGAAAAATGTTCGTAAAAATCGTAAGAATTATCATTTTAAATTTTTAAGTGTTTCAGGGTCAGCTTTTGTACTTCCTGAGGACAAATTAACAGTGGAAAATGTCTAACTCGAATATTTGTTCCTCTGAGTCACTTTGCGGGTTGTATGGTTATGCACTTTCTTTGTTTTGTACTGTTCTATTTATGTGTTTTTGTGTTTTGTTCTGTTGTATTATTATAATTTATATCAATTTGTCCTCTAAATGATCTACAAGTTTTAAGCAATTCTTTGCATTTGTTATTAATGCTGGGTTTGATAGTAATTAAAAAAAAAAGAATTTGTTTTTTTTTTTGTTTATGTATCAGAAACGTTAGTTTATAACCACCCAAACCGTAACTAACCGTAGTTTTTTTTTTTGGTCAGTTATTTTTTACACCGGATTTTTTGTTAGTTTGTGGTTTAATTTGTTATTATAAAGGAATTCATACTTAGGCATTTTTAGTATGACGCTGGCAGAAGCTAGTTAATTTATATATGTTCATTTAACTACATATCGTAAACAAAACAGGTCATTTCATGTGGTTTTATAAAGGAAATATTTAGTTTTTGTCCAAAGTTTGTTGCTTGCCATTGCGCCGAATTACTGATTGATATTTCGAATTAATGTGTTACGTCTCATAACATCTTTATCGTGATGATAGAGAGCACTACTTTAAATAACAAAAGTGTTGAGGAGCATAATTGGGTATTGAAAAACGTTGTATGCGTGATTTCTTATTTGTAATATGATAAAAGTACATTTTTGTAGCACTTTTTTTTTATTTAAATGACTTGAAATACTTTTGTATATTGTTAAATACGTGACACATTATAAGAATATATCAATATTTCCAAATTTAACTTTTTTGTGGGTTGACACACTATTGCTTATCTGCATCCATGTTACAACTAAACTTACAATACTAATCTTCATAACCAATGGATGATCTTATCCAAGATAAGTCCCAGTTCTTCTCAATACTATCTCCGATGGCACTTGGAGAGGGATTTACATCTTTAGGTTTCACTTCAGGTGACATTTCCTGATTTTCAATGTACGAGGACTGACAAGGCTGCATTTGCAAATGTAATTGTTGGTACTGCACTTGGCATTGTTCCTCCATCGCCACTGGCATCGAGGGGGCTAGACTTGACAATGGCATCGAGGGTGGTAAACTGTCCGATACCATCGAGGGTGGTACACTCGTCCCTAGCATCTGAACAGGCGTAGATGGAGCTGGGTAGTTTTCTACATAAATGCTTCCTTGACTGTAAACCTCCGCCTGATTGTAAACATTGTAATTCATGCCAGAATACTGCTCATGAATAAGCACTGGCGCATGAATAAGCATTTGAGGGTTTCCTATTTCCGAAGAAGATGTGCTAACTTCTTCGGAGTCTTCTAGACTCTCAGCTCGGTCTTTCTTCTCCTTCATGCGGCGGTTCTGGAACCATATCTTAATCGTACGCTCGTTCAGACGAAGCGCTTCTGCAATTTCAATTCTTCGAGCGCGATCTAAGTAGCGGGTCCTAGTGTACTCTTGCTCTAGCTCCATCATCTGTTGACTTGTGAACGCAGTCCGGATGCGTTTCTGTTTCTTGACACCTCCAGATATTTTGTTACTGGTCCAGCCAGGTGACTGGGCGATACATCTTCCAAGCGCCGACTGATTGGACCAAGCTTGGCCTCCGATAATCTGTCCATTGAGAGTGCGTTGAAAATTTGGCCCGTTGGTAATTTGAGGGTTAATGCCTGCGCTAGGATTTAAAGTCGTGTACCCTGTATTAGATCCCGTGTTTCTTTGGTAGGCAACGTCCATATAGCTAGGCGGGTTGTACACGACTTGGTTGTTGAAAATGCTTCCGTTGTTGATGTTGTTCACGTTGTTGCCGCCGCTCCTGGCATGATACTCACTTGAGACAATGTTGGTAGACTCTGGTGCTGAAGCTACACTGTGTGCTGGTAACTCGTTCCAAATGGGAGGCTGTGAAATAGACAAATATTTTATTAGGTACTGTATCATTTTTACAAAATTTAAGGTTTTGGCAGAAAAGACATAAAAACAGGGACACTTCAATTCTTTAGAAAAAATATACAGTCCTGAAACTGAGCAGAGAATATTATGAAAATCAAATTACCGTAGTATTCTGCAGCACATTAGTGCCATTAATCTGGTTCCAACGACCAACTCCATCGCCAACATTAAAAGGAGTTGGCGTCGAGGACTGACTCGTAGTCGTAGACTCTGGCATTTTGGAATGGTTATAAGAAATGGTAACGATCACTACGAAAGTTCAGCAAATTATAATGGTTGCCAGTATTGAGTCCCGTTTTATATACCTAAACGACTACCCTCTGGTGAAGGGTAATTAGCAAATTAGATAAAAACTCTGTGTGGTCTTCGATTCGGTGATTAGTAATCGGTTATGTTGACATTCTCTTTGTTTTGAATGTTTCATATAAAAGTTTATTGCTAAATGTTTATCAACGTTTCATAGTTTATGAACAATCCTAGATTTTTCTTTTCTAGTTTTGTAGACCTTTGAAAAGGTAAGGTTAGGCTTAGCAGTGAGAAACTTCACTATATCTGTTTTCATCAGGAAATTATTTGTTTAAAGTATTTTTCTTTGACAAATATCAAAGAAAGTTTATTCCTATTGAATGCATCTTTTTCAATACAATCATTACCCAACGCAATAATTGTAAATAAGCGAATTATAAAAATATGACTTCGCTTTCGAGTCTGTCGGCACACACATACATGCCGATGTAGGATGTGGACTCAGTGATTATTGTACTGACAGTTATATTCAGCCAATTTCTTTAATAGCCATGAGCCTTGACCAAAATCTTACGTAGCTCTCTTTAAGATGCAGGAATCAAGTTCTTCAAGCTTGATTCAGAAAGCGGTGCTTTTGGACACGGCTCGCATTGTAAGAAGGTTCTTTTCTCTAGCTGACCATCAGTAAGTATCATGGACCCAATTCTCGAAATCTTTAATGTTAAGTGAATAAACGGCATTATTATTTGAAATGAAATACCAACTACAATTGGTTTTTGTTCAGTACTAAACATAGAACTGAACCATAGCAGCCGCAGCACAAATTCTTATACTAGATATAATCACTATTCTAATTAATAATTAAATGTCATAAGTTTATTTTGGCACTTCCTAACTAGTAGTTTCATCGTCATCATCTAATTGGTATTTTACTAAATATTATCTAGTTGTAATAACGTGTAGTTCTCGCTTTCTGTGCTGTATCGATCTCAGCTGTAGGTACTATGAACCATGTTATAATATTAACAAGCGTTGTAGACAAGACTTTGAGCTAAATAAGATGAATACAAAAATATTGAATATATATATATATGAATACATGCATACACCATCAGAAATAAGTACTTCGCTCTATGCCAATTTATCTTGACTGCATATTGACATGGGGTGTTGCAGCAAAGAGCCATTTAATAAAACTTGCACGAGCAAAAAGGGTCATCTTAAAGGTTTCTTATGAAGGCCCTTTCGGCATCCCACTGACAGGTGAATACAATAATACAAAGACTATAAAGTTCTCAGGATAAGACAACGTTTTATCCTTTCGATCTTACTTCGCTTTCACAGACTAGCACCGTTTACCCTCATCGAATCTACCAAATCATTTAGACAGAAAAAATAGATAACACCTACTACTCCCACTAAATACGCGGAAAGATCTAGGATACATGAGTCCATTCATTTATCAAACGATCAACAAAATTCTACATAGTAGGTTGCTCAAAGCGCACACGTTGTAAAATTAAAGTTATCAAGTGGCTATCAGTTCAGGACTATGCAGTTATGCACGGACTGAAGCTCTTCTCGATCCTTTGCTATGAATCTCTTGCAATGACTCCCTAGGCGCAGCACATTAACACATACATACAATCTACACTACACACTACTTCTATTTACACATTTGCACTCTTCACACACCTTTTAATTATATAAATGCATTATTCCTTTAATTAATTAAGTTTAAATATTACTTAGTTTTATAACCTAACTGTTAGTGAACTACCCACTAGTATAGTTATTGTGCGTCACATAAAAAGAGTAGTTCCCATGACACAGGGTATCCTAGTGGGGTTCCTTATATGAAACTTGATGATTCGATTTTTATTATATCGATCACAGTGTGTCGATAATTCAGTTATACGTTATTTTATTCCATCGATGCTTTATTGATGCGATGTAACGTTTGTGCGAAAAGCCCTACAGCGATTGCTTATTAGATCGGTTATTTATTACTTTGACAGTATGTCGGTTTGAAACGCATACTGCTCCGTGACATTAGAGAACCCATGCTAGCGTGGGATCTACGGCTACTTTTTTGCAGTGAAACTTGTTCAGTTTTAAAAATATCGTAACGGCTTTATTTATTATGCTTAACGGGTAATATGCAGTGTCTTAAGATTTTTTTTTATTTATTATTTATTTATTTACTATAATTATGTAATACATTTTTAAATATTTCTTAAAATCGTATATATAAGAAAAAAACATAAAAAATCAGTAGTCCGCCGCCGCGCCGGTTTCGAGGTAAATTATACTCAATACTCAATACTCAATACATTTATTGCATTCCACAATGTGAACTTAGGTGGTAGATACATAAAGACATACATTCGTTTTGGAGCATTGTGGGCCCTGTCGGGCATAACAACATAAAAATTAGGAGGAGGGCTATTATAGATAATTGTTAACAATTTTAATATTTATCTACTCTTTCGTTTGGTGTAGGTAGGTAGGCTGATAACTAATTGTGTACATATAATTTTTCTACTCATATATTGGATTTAAACATTAATATTTATTTAAATTATACATATATTATTATTATCATTGGTAATTATAAATAAATTATTATTGCGTTTTTTTTGATATTATTGTTTATTTATTAAATTTATCATTTAAATATTCATGTACATTATAATAACATTTACAGATTAGAAATTGTTTTAATTTATTTATAAAGATATTAAATTTTTGTTCATTTTTAATTTCATCAGGTAGTTTATTATATATTTTAACTGACATTACTAAAGTGCTTGTGGAGTGAATTTTTAGGTTTGAACCTGGTTGGTTTAGTCTGTTTTTGTGTCGTAGTGTGTAGCGAGTCTGTATGTTTTCGCGTGTAGTAAAGAGTTTTTGATTATTTCTAACAAATTTGCACATTTCCAAGATATATATGCAAGGTAGGGTTAGAAGTTTATATTCTTGGAAATGGGGTTTGCAGCTGTCTGTGTTATCTATGTTAACTAGTATTCTAATCAGTCGTTTTTGTAGTATGAATAGTGTTGATGCGTCTGTACTATTTCCCCATAATATTACGCCGTAGTTTAACCATGCGTATGCATAGGCATAATACTTAACCAGAGCAGTGGAGAGATTTGTGGATTTTTTTATTTCACGGAGGGCATAGGCAAATTTTGATAGCTTTGACCTGATTTTTTTAATATGTGATTTCCAATTTAAATGTGTATCTATGGATAAGCCGAGTAGGTTGAATTCTTTTACTGTTTCAATTTTTGCGTCGTTGTAAATAAATGTTAAGTCTAAAGGGGTTTTCTGACGTGGATGGAAGGACATGATTTTAGTTTTATTGAAATTTAATTCAAGGTTGTGTTCTGTCATCCAAGTTATTATTTTATTAAGTATGCTTGTAAGTATTTCGGTTACGTTGGTATTGTCGTGGCAAGAAGTTAGTACTGAGATATCGTCGGCAAACAAAACACATGATTCATTTATTATTGTAGGGAGGTCATTTATATAAATGATAAATAAGAGGCATCCAATAACACTCCCTTGGGGGATTGAGGCGTTAATTTGCTTGCTATCTGACCGAATGTATTGGATTTGTTTTTCATGTTCGTTGTAGTATTCTACTTCGACTTGGTGTTCTCTATTTTCCAAATATGATTTGAACCATTCGTAAGATTTTCCGCGGATCCCTATTCCTTGTTGCTTGTTAAGTAGAATGTCGAATTGCACTTTATCGTAGGCTTTTGTCATGTCTAATAGTATACCTACGGCATATTTTTTCTTATCAATTATATTTATGGCTTCCTGGATAAAATTATATACTGCTAGAACTGTAGAGTGGTTTTTTCGGAAACCATTCTGGGATTCATGAAAAATTTTATATTTTTCGCAAAACGAATAGACGCGATTACACATCGCTTTCTCGAATACTTTCGAGGCTGTAGGTAAAAGAGCAATAGGGCGATAATTAGAGGGGTCGGTTTTTGAGTCTTTTTTGTGAATTGGCTTTATAATGGCTTTTTTTAGGTAGTTCGGAAATCTTCCTTCCTCAAAAGACTGATTGACTAGCAAGTAGAATGGTAGGGTCAGCTCATCTGCACACTGTTTGACTAGGGTTGGTGGTATTTCGTCTATTCCATAACTGTTTTTGTTTTTAAGGCTTTTCAATATTAAATTTATTTCACTGGGATCTACTGTACTTAGGAACATGGTATTTTCAGTGCGGTGGACCACAGAGATGTTTCGCGGTTCTTTGCCGTGGGTTTGCGCATATCCTTCTCCGATAGACGCAAAGAAGTTATTAAATATATTTGCTGTTTGCTTCGGGTCCGAGATAGCATTGTCATTTACGTGTAGCGTTATGTTTTTTTTTACCTTTTTTACGTTTTTATTCGTTCGTTCGTTTATAATTTTCCACATAGTCTTTACTTTATTATTAGATTTCATTAATTTATTTATATACTGTAGTTTTTTAGCTTTTTTTACAATTTGTTTTAAAGTTTTTCCATATATTTTGTAATGTTGTTTAATTAAAAGGTTATTTGTTTTAATAGAGAGTATTTTTTCAAGCCTTTTATTTTTACAAGAAATTTTGATGCCTTTAGTTAACCAATGTTTTTTATAGTTTGTTTTTAGCTTTAATTTTGTTTTTGGTATGTATTGATTAAGTATGTCAGTAAGTGTATCAATATCCCTACCGGGCTTGATTATATCGTTCCATTTTACTTCTTTTAGTTTAGATTTGAAACATTGTGTGTTTTTGCTATTGAACAGCCTCTTTTCAACCCACCAGGCTATATGTCTAGTTTGCCGGGGTACAGCCAATTTTATTATTGTACTACTATGGTCAGAGAACCCCAACTCTTCCACTGTAGTGTGTGATTTTATATTGCAATTTGTAAAAATTAGATCTAGACACGTTGAGGTGGTTTGGGTCACTCGCGTTGGTACTTTTATATGCTGTACAAAATTAAATTCTAACATGAGATCTAAGAATTGGTTTGTTTTTAAGCTACTATCCAATACATTTATATTAAAATCTCCTCCTATAACAATATTAAGTCTGGAGCATTTCTTATTTAAATAATCTAATATTAGTTTTAGTTGTTTATAAAATATAGCTTCCTCTCTCCTATTCCAGTAAATAATTATTAATAGTAAATTCTCTATTTGTAACTCTATTGCACACACTTCTATCACATATTCAACTGACATGTCTGTTATATCACTTCTCTCTAAGCATTCTATGTGTTCTTGTAGAAGAATACAGACGCCGCCACCAGCGCGAGTTTTCCGGCAGAATGAAGCTGCAACCTTGTAGCCACTAAAATTTATTAAATCCAGTCTTTCCTTTGATAGCCAGGTTTCCGATACACATACAGCATGATATTTTGGTGTTTTTTGAATGAAGGCTTCCAGTAAGTGTTGTTTATTGGAGAGGCTTTGGATATTTTGAAATAATATTCTAAATTGTAGGTCTTTGTTTTCGAGGTGTTCTGTTTCTGTCTCCTGTGTTAGTGTAGCGGCGAAAAAAATTGTTATTGTTTTGAGAGGATGATAGGTCTGCTTGTGTATTCCATTTACTTGTGCTCATTTGGTTCTCGGGTGTATTATCTATTTTATTAGTTATTTTTCCATCAATTATTAGTTGATTATCGCGGATTACTGCGTAAAGTCCTTGCCTTCTTGCGTTCAACTATCATATTTTATCTGTCAGTCTTAACGATAACAAGTAAATACCTACTCCTAAGTAGGTATTTACTTGTTATCAGTATCTTTACTTAGTTTACCCAGATAATACAGTTATCTTAACAGTATCTAGTACTTATACCAATACAATAGCCCAATACAGTGATATTGCCACCTTCTCAGTTCCATATATTGAACTATTTGATTTATCCTTATTGAGATTCAATATGGAACATGTGAATTGTGTGTGGAAGACGTAAATCTACTTAGGAAAGATATTTAGCGCAGCAAGAATGCGTATTACAGTTGATGCCACCCACTATAGGCAATCATTGGAACGTTTTTTGGGCATGATAATTTATCAAACAAAATTCATTCCAAGCTATTCAGATATAGCTTAACAACTACGTATCTTAGCATTATTAGCCTTTTAATTTTCCCACTGTTGAGACTCAGGCCTCCTCTCCAGGAGAGAGAGTGGGACATAATCCACCACGAGGGCCCGGTGCGGATTGGTGTATGTCACATGTCTTCGCAAAAATTCGAAGTTTGAAATGTTCTAGGACATATCGGTTTCCTCACGATGTTTTCCTCCACCGTTTTGAGAGCATTAGTGATGAAATAAATAACACAAAGTAATAGGTACGCCTGGCTAGATTTGAACAGCGACCTGTAAACTCATAAGTCGGGGCCGTAACCACTAGGCCATCACTAAAAGAATTCACAAGATTTAGAGTGGTTGTGGGATGAGGTGCATGATTTAGCTGTAAAGCGCTTGAAAGACTCGGTGTACGGGGCGCCTGTATTAGCACTGTATTCGGCGCGCGAACCGGTTCTATTATCAGTAGATGCTCGCGCGCATTAGGCACGGTGTTATTGCAGAGCGGCCGGCCAGTTACGTTTGCCTGGACGACATTAACTAATTTATGCGTACTTACCTAACGACACTGTGTCGTTAGGTAAGTACGCATAATGTTTTTTTTTTTATTTATTTATTTATTTAGGAATAACAAACAGTTACACATTAGATCTTAATCTAACCAATACATATAAGTTCATCATACAAATGTGCAACTCACACCGTTATTCACAGAATACATTTTAGAACGTTATTTTGGCCAAAAAGAGTACCTAAAAAACAAATAATCAATTAATTATTATCATCCTTTAAATACAAAACTTCATTATAAGCCTTGTATAGTCTCAATGAGGCTGTTCCGAAACCTGTTGATGGGCATTGCAAATATGTCCAACTCAGTAAAAAGTTTATTAAAATCATTACAAATACGACGTAAAGGTGCGCGGGCTCCAGCATTGGTTCGACAGGAAGAGACCGCGAAAACTGGACGTGCGCGCACCTCTCGCCTCAAAACACTTCTGTTTGTCACAGTGTCGTTACGAACAAATTAAAAAAAGTTATTGGCGATTGTGTATGCTTTGGCAGGATTGAAGGACAATGTCACTGTGGAAACAGATCATAAACCTCTTCCAAATGTATTTGGAAAAAAAATACGGCTGTTTTATCGCAAAAAAAAACGTATATTTCGGGTACTTACTTACCGTTGATCTAGAATCCTGAAATTTGGCATAAAGCAAGGTCTTATAGCACGAGTAAAGGAAAAAACTCCGAAAAATCTTCGTAACCCAGTTCGGGAATTGTAGTGTTTTCATAGGTAAGTCAGAATCCTCAGTGCGCGAGTCGGGTAACGTAGGCTCCGATATATTTCAATAAGAAAAACTATATTTTTCTTATCTTATTAGATTATTTTTCAAATTTTATTGAGGTTAAACCATTGGTGAGTATTGGAAGTAAGGCAGTAATTGCGGTTATGAAGGACTAGTTTGCTTGATATGGTATTCCAAACGAGCTTGTGACTGACAACGGGCCAGCGGATTCAAGGGAATTTGTCGATTTTTTTTATACAAGTGGGGATTTAATCACACTACCTCCTCGCCAAACTATCCACAATTGAACAGTCGGAGTGAGCAAAGTGTATGTGTTTTTTTATAAATAGTGGTGTGGATACCGCAACTACACACTCGAGCACAGGTCGGCGACTGTCCAAGCACGTAAAAAACTAGGGAAAATATTTAAAAATTAATAAAAGAAATTTAGTGCATTGGGGTAAGATCGGCTCTGAACCCACGGATGCCCCTCAAGTTAAAGGGTAAAATCTACAAGCCCGTGATAAGACCTGTCGTACTGTATGGATCAGAATGTTGGGCTATGAAAAAGAAGAATGAAAAAAGATTACATGTAGCGGAGATTAGAATGTTGAGATGGATGTGTGGTGTGACAAAAAAGGATAAGGTGGGGAATGAGCATATTAGAGGAAGTTTGAAAGTGGGGCCAGTTACAGAAAAGTTGAAGGGGAATCGTTTGTCTTGGTATGGTCATGTAAAGAGGATGGATGATACACATGTTACTAAAAGGGTTATGAGTATACATGTGGATAGATGGAGAGGGAGAGTGAGGCCAAAGAAAAGATGGATGGATTGTTTGAAGAGTGATATGAAACAGAAGGAAGTTAGTGATACCATGACGGGTGACAGGGCAAAATGGAAGAAGAAAACGTGTTGCACCGACCCAACCAAATATACTATATATTTGACCAAAACAAATAACATGGGAAAAGGGCAGGAAGATGATATATGGTTAAGATCGGCTCTGGGGTAAGAGCGTATTGATCAAATATCTCACTTAATAGCCATTGCGTGCCATGTCATTATGTGCGGCCCAGTCCCACCACTTTTTATACGAATGAATAGACTATTTAAACCATAGATTTAAACTCTATTCATTTGATTAAAATGTTTCTTGTAGATACTTATGAATTTTAATAGTCAAATTTTAGTTACTTATATAGGTATTACGACCGGTCTGTTACCGGACGGACGGACAGCGAGCTACCCATTGCCCGCCGTCCGCGAGCCCGCGTCTACGGTGGCCGGAAAGCGGGATCAGCATCCCGGTGGCGGCGGCGGCGTGTGCACCGTTGCCTGATGCGGTCGACCTCCTCCTTTGCTCGCATTACTGCTTCGAAAAAACTGTAAATAAATTAAATTTAAAAAAAAAAATATTTTTGCTCGCTGTACCCAATTTCTTCAATTTGACAGTTCGATGTGACGTCACAACATGGCAATCGACCCTATTCTCACTTGGACCGCATTGTACAAAGTTAACGTTACCCCATTTTCTAAGTTATTTTAATACAGAGGCTTACCCAATCGATGCAGCTGTCTGTACTAACTGAATAAAATTAAAATCTATTTTAATTATTATTGATAGGCTCGCACTTGACGAGTACCTCATCTGAGGATAAGCGATGATGTCGTCAACGATGAAGAACGCTTTCCCAAAAGTAACTGTAGCTGCTGGGTGTTGGTTGGAAGTAAAAAGGAAAGAAAAGCTAAGTTTGATAAAGTGGACCGACAGAACAGAATGCGCGGGCGCGCGTGTTTTACGCGCGTTGAGTGTACGGGAGGTCAGATCCGATACTAATTTTCGGTTCCCTTTTAAAGGCAATGGACACTGTAGCATACACGATCATAACAAACATACAAACAGACACACGCACAACTATACAACCACACACACACAATGTCAAACATCTGTCGTCTCGTTCCTACACTCCACGCAGCGTGCGGGGTGGGGAGAGTTAGTCTGCGTCCCACCGCCGCAGAGTGAAAACGTGTTCTAGTGAGGATAGCGAGCCGATATATAAACTTAGCAAATGGTTCATTACATCATCATACATAGTTATTTCATTGTAGATTAGTGTCTACTACAGACACCACAGTGGTGAGGTGAGGGCGTCGCGCATTAACCAATCAGCGCGCTCGCTCGCAGTCTGTTCTTGGCGGTCTTTTATTTATTAATTTAAAAATATAAAAACATACCAAACGTACTTAAGCTATGGTTCACATAGTGTTTATTTATTGGACAGGCAGACCATGACACCGTCGTCAACAGTAACCTATTCCTATAACACCACATAGTACAAAAAAAAAACAAAGTAGATACTTTACTTAGATCTTTAAAACTACGCAACGGATTTTGACGCGGTTTTTTACTATATAGAGTGATTCAAGAGGAAGGTTTGTATGTATAATACACCCATAATATATTTAACCTTTTGATTACCGTAATTAGAGACACAATAGAAAGATGTGTGTGCGGACACCGATGTCCTCTTGGGTCTTCACAATTATCAGCATTGCACCCGTACGAAGCTGGGGCGGATCGCTAGTATAATATATACCATTTACTCTTTACTTAAAGACCCTTAGATTGTTGAAACAGATTCCGACACAGAAATCCACACGTACAATGAATATGTTTCTAAAATTCAATTTATCTAAGAGATAGGTCCAGGTATCTACCAAACAATACTAAAAATTCTGTCTACATTATCATAAATACATACTTATATGGTAGGTACATTGGAATGGTAGCAACGTCGCTTGACGAATGTAGAATATTTCGCCATAGTACTTTTACTGTGGCCTATGCCTGAGTTTGCTTATATTGAATAAACGTGAGTTGAATAGGCGACTAGGGTTGCTGCGCGCTCTTTTTGTGTATTTTATAATATTATTTTGTTTTATTTACTATTTTACATTGTAGTGCAAAATTTTCTGTATCTAATTGTATTAATACTAACCAAATTTCATTTATAAATATTTTTATATAATACTATTACAGTTTTCTAAACTAGACAAAAAGCCAGCTCTTAGAGCACACATTAAGGAAAATATCTAAACCGTAAAGTAGTTAGATTACAAATTAATTCGTTTCAGGAATCGAACTATTTACTTAGGTAAGTTTGTGTGGAATCCTCGGTGGGCGAATCCGATTCGCACTTGAATAGTTTCATTTTTTGCTTCGTGCTGTTCGTGCATTTAGACAGTGTCAAGCATAGAAAATATTTATTTATATGGTCTCTTTGAGTTTCATTACATTCCATTAAAATGCGGTTGTAAAATATTTTAATGTTAAGCAGTATTTGGCAGCAAATTTATCAACCAGTCAACCTTCTCGTTTTGCTAATGTAAACCCCAAATTATGTTAATCCTGTCCAAATTATGAGGTGTACAATAAAATATATAACAAATAATAATAATATAAACATTTTACAAAAGTGAACCCAGTTCTTTGAGTAGGTACATAGACCAGTCCCTATTTGCACACTACAAATTGGAGGCGGAGTCCAAATCAACAAAAGATTAGAAAGAGACAGAGAGATGAGCTGTCAATCACCAACACAATGGAGATAATCCCTTCGTTGTCAAGAGATGTTACAAAAGATGATGATGTTTGCAAAAGTACATTTAGAAGTGTTTGAACAGTTATCTGAGTCAGTAACAATAGATATATTACTAATCACTTTGTTGACAGGATTTCGAGATATTTTTTTCTCCTAATTTGTTTGTTTGTTTAAAAATTTGAGAGATAATAGATACTGAAGTTGATAAGGCATTCTTGTTTTGTTACTTTCTACTAATTTATTTGTTATTTTGATGTGAAACTACTGACCATCGTAAACATTATAATTGATAAATGATATTTTATTTTTGCAAATAGGTTCTCAAAAACACTTTTACACGTCAATTTTTTTTTTTTCGTCAGTTTTAACTAGATGAGGCCGGTGTTTCTTAGCTGACTACCCTGAGAAGAAACACCGAAACAAACTCAGGGGTATTATTAAAAGACTATTATATACTATTAATTAAAAGACTGAACAACAGAATCGAAGAAAAAATATTTACAGTAGTCTCGTCTCTGTCACACACACAGGAAACCAATGAGATGAAAGAATATAACCGTGGATACTGTTTCAACTATTACAGAAGTAGTAAATACGATTTACGAATTTTACGATTTGATAATTTGCGAAATTAATAGTCTAAAATTGTTACAAACTGAAAGTTGGTAAGTTAATCTTTATTCTATTAATTTTGGCATAACAAAATGTCTAATTTTTTTTTAAGTAAAACTAAATTATTTTTATATCTGTTATAAAAATAATAAATAAATTCATTTTATGACTATATTTTTACTTCCAATAAACATTATAAAACTCAATCTCAAGAAAAATAGTACTAAAAAATATATTCCCAGAAAACATTGATCCGCGCAGCCCTACATCCCAGCCGCCGCGAAAGATCATCAATCATCGCAGCAAGACAATCACAACACACAGACAATCGCACCGAACCGCGCCGCGTCGCACCGCGCTGCAGCTCGCATCGATACCGCTCGGTAATCTTCGTTAATCATCGGTAATTTTCGGATAAGATATGCACAAACTTGCGAAGCGGAGATACAATTAATTTTGATGCAGTATTTTGGATAACAGAAGATTGGTTCAAAACTTTACTTTGGTGTTATAATAGTTTAACTAGAAGACAATTCGCCGAGTGTATAAAAACAAAATTGTTAAATATAACCGACGACAAATACACAACCTCTTCACCTACTTTCAGATATTATAAGGACTCGTAAAATATTACGGCTGCATAGATTTCAAGGAGACCGTATAAATCAAAGATGATTGTGTGTATGTGTCTGCATAAAAACCATTTGATTCATTGGGACTTGAAGACTTTGAAACTATAATATCTACATAATGTCCTATTTTTATTCGTGTTCTTCATTGCTGAAGCTCTTACCCGTCCTATAAAGCTAAGCCATACAAAAACTGAAATCACACTAATATTACCAAAAAGACAAAAGTTTGTGAGCGTGTTCACACTCAATCGGCCGAAGGGATTGGGAAGTTTGGCACACATGTAGATTAATACACAGGATACTTTTTATCCTCGGTGTATGTTCCCTCGGGGCAATTTCCTACTATCACGCGGGCGAAGCCGCAGGCAGAATATGTTTGTGTACTAAATGCAAGGCAACATTTTTTTTTCTAATCCTAAAACACAAAATATGTTGTCGCGTTAAACCTAATTCTAATAAAACCACAGAAGCTAACATAAACATTAATAAGACCAACCCTTCGCTTTTAATCTTACGCACACACCTTATTATATTCTCGTAAAAAATCACTTTCCATATTTCAGTAGTACAATATTGTAATATTATTATTATTTATTTGCTTCAGATACAAGATCCATATTTTGTGTTAGAAAGTAGGTACTTAAAACTATGTTAGTAACAAAATGTACATAAACGGATACAAATAAACATTATACAGGAAAATTTTTTAACCACTGCGTAAATTTTTTTTGGTGGCTCAGTGTAAGCAATAGAACACATTTCCATTTTTAGTTTATGACTTTTTTTTTTCTCATTTTTCCACTTTGTCCCAATTTGAAATAAGCAAGACATGGATATAATTTAATAGTAATACTATGAATGAGCATGAATGAAAACGCGAAGGCCGCCGGCCGCTGGACCACGCCCAGCGCACGAGACGGGGGCGCGGGGGCATGCGGCGCCGGCGTTTGATAAACAAAACGCAGTACGTCACTTGCGGAAGTGGAGGTCGGACGTTCGCGCCCTTCGCCGTCCCTGCGCGTGTGCCGCGTACTAGATTAGCGTAGTGACAATGTCTCATTTTACTCACCGCGAGTGTTATGAAATGGTGCGAGTGTATTTGTTAAGCAATGAAAATTTACGAGCAGCACGAAGAAGATACGAAAGGGAGAGCGTACCTCGTATGCGAGCCCAAGGGATCCTCAATCCCACGGTCCCTAATGAGAGGACAATTTTAGCAGCTAACCAAAGGCTGCTTGATCACGGCCAGTTCAGAACACCGAGCCACGCACAAGGGTCTGGCAGACCTCGACTGGCAGTCGAAGCCGAAGACGTCCTATTTGATTTTTATGAACGCAATCCAAGAGCCAGTACCTACGACGCAGAACGACGTTTTGGTGTTAGCCAAAGCGCAGTATGGAAGCTGCTACGAGTAAATACAGCCGGACTCCATCCATACCACTTTCAGCCGGTACAACAACTCCATGACCCAGACCCAGCACCACGTCGAGCCTTTTAAATCACACCACATTTTTTTAAATACGCCAAAATGCAATTGTTTCAATCTAAATTGTATCATATCTAAATACCTATCATACCTAAATGATTTATTTTGAATGGATTAAAACGTATTACCTACTTTCTTTATTATGATTTATTTTCTGCATTTTGATGGTCCTAAGCCCATGAAAGTATGAAGGATAAATTGGAATTACGTTTACAAATAACTTTACACAGTCTAAACTTAAAAAATTGTAGCGCTAAAACTGGGGTCAATAATCGCACCGCGTAAGTAGGTACCGTCGCATAGAGCGAGCGCGCGTGAGTACTTCTGATACCAGCTGGCGCGTCAGGCGAGCGGTCGACGCGCGGCGTGAATCGGGCGACCAGTCGACGGACTGGCAAGCGACGTCCATAAAATAAATTTCTGAGTAAACAAGTCTCGTAAGCGTTAACTTAATTTTTTACTATGGAAACATATCAAAATAAAAAATACGTGTTTATTAAAATATATTCAAGTTTATTATGTCAAAATTTGCGCACTGGTTAAAAACTTTTCCTGTATACCAGTCAAATTACTCATAAAATGTCAAAAAATTAAACTGCGTAATTATTAAATCACATTTTTAAATTAATTGTAAACTTCTATATTATATTAATTAAATTAAATTAAATAAATTAAAAATTATTTCGCAAAAAATTAATCAAATACAACAATAATAAATAATTTAAAATAATAAAAATTATGCATTCCACTCGACATGTAATCGAATTCAATGCCAAAATATTGGGCTTTCTTTTCGATCCGCCACAACGCTAAGGATACCATTGCTACTGCCGCGACCGCGACTCAGCCGTGATGCAGCTCTTTTTCGCAGGATGGTATGAAAATCATCGACACGCGCGTCTGCAAACATGCCAGATGCACTACAATGCCGCGGCAACCGCATCAGCATCCTAAAAACGTTATTATATTGAACGCGCAGGGCGTTAAATTGTCTTCTGCGTATAATTGACCCATAGACTGCACGTTTAAAAAGATTGGCAAAACGCCCGGAACATGGTTACTTTCACTTCCCGGCTACAGCGTGCAAATCTACGGACCAACATGTTGCATCGGACAGCCAACGCCCGGCGCTCCTCGCCGTCCGACAGGTCAACCGAGACCCAGTGGCCCAGGTACTTGAGTCGAGAAACTCTTGGTAATGACACACCATCTATGAAAATGGGTGGTACATACAAGACCATGGTGATTGGAACACCAAGAGCTCGCTTTTCTTTAAATTATATCTGAGCCCATGAGCCCCGGCATAATTCTCACTTACAGCGAGAAGCTTTCTAATAGCGCTTACGGAAGGAGCCAACAATACCATATCGTCCGCGTAACTAATGTTGTTGACGTATTTTCCATCTATAGAATATCCGACTTTGGTGCTGCTGAGCCTCTCGATGAGTCCGTTTACGTACATATTGAAGAGACAAGGCGAGGTTAAACCTCCTTGCCTTACACCACACCTCAATCTCCTTAAATTAAAAATTATTTCGTAAAAATTAATCAAATACTAATAAATGAATAATTTAAAATAATCAAAGGAAAAATTAAGATTCTTAATGCTTATTCAAGGATTATTCAAAGGGGTAAATGCACGTAGGTATTTGGCTATTTGGTAGTTAAAATAAGAATTGTTACTAGATTGCTTCAGAGGTAGATACCGGCATACAGTATTCCTAAGGGCGCTCTCAATTTATGTTTTTTTTGACAGCCTGCTGCTTTGCTTAATCGTAATGTGTCCGGACGATCGTATTTTTTCATACAAAGGGCGCGGTGTGGCAACCGTGCGGCGAACGGTCTATTACAGAGTTGTTTGTGTTAATGTTTAATTCGGTATTGAATGGCGGATTACTGGCATACAAACGCACGGCAACCAGATACGTTTTCAATTTAGGCGCTTGTTGTCGAACTGCTAACGTACTGCAACCAGCCGACTGCAGCACGTTAAACGTGCGGGCCGACATGAAACGTCTAAATTGAAAGCGCCCTATATGTACTTACGTGTTGAAAATGAGGAAATTCACACAAATTATTCCTTGGTCACTTTCTAGAACATAATTTATTAAATAGATAGTTTATTAATAAGCTAGCCATCAAGATACTAGTAAATACTGTAATTAATATAATTATTATTTCATAGAAGTAACTGTTGGTAATCACGTTATAGATCGATTACTTAATTAGACACAAATTTCTGTACATAACATTACTCTAAAGACTACGATCACTAGTACTTAACTAGATACTTACTTAACGCGCCTATAATTTACCTAATCAGTAGACAATTACAAAAAAAAATATCCCCTATGACTAATACTGACCAGTTTTTCGATTGAATATTACTAAATTAAAATACTTTTGAAGCAATTACCTAATAAATGAATATAATTTTACCTATGCTTAGTCATTACCAGTCATACCTTCGAATGCACTTGCACGTCATTAGAATTAATTATAAGTACCTACTTGCTTAATCACATACATGAATTATAGTGCGCGGCAAATAAGTTAAACCATTTGCTGTCATTACTCGCAGCCCCCACTTCGATTGAGACCCGAAAATCGGTTACTGCGCATTCAAAGTCGACCGTCATGATGCTTCCACTTGTGTAACGAGGATTATAACCGATTTTCTTGTCTCAATCTAAATGGGATACCTAACCATACTGCGCTTAACCATAGCAAATGGTTCAACTTATTTGCCGCGCTCTATAATAAATATTGGTTTTCGTTGATACCAGAAATATTTTATTAATAGTAATATTTCAGAAGATACAAGATAGTTTATTTGACTAAAACCTGAATATACGCATTGTTTTGAAAACACATTTATTGTACTTGCAGCTAACGAGTGAAATTCCCTGCCGAAGTCAGTTTTCTGATAGCTACATCCAAGGGGCCTTTAAGGCAAGAATGAAAAGGATACTTCTAGGCAAGTGTGCTCAATCATCGCCCACATCAGCCTATCAATAATAAAAAATGCACATTTTAAATGTTAATAAAGTTCGTTTGTCACATTTTGCTTTACTGGCGATGGCGTAAAAAATATTTATAATCGGGCAAAAATAAATGTCATAAATCTATTTACTCATACATGCAATACTTAAAAACAATAAATAATTAACAGGCAAACAATTTAGAACAGCTTAATGTAAAAAATATTTGATAAATTTGAAAAGCTATTTTAAAAAATAATTTTAATAATTTTGCAGAATTAACTAAATTACACTATAGGTACTCTGGTATGATTATATTCTAAAATAATAAATGAAATAATAATTCAACATCAAAAACAGATCATAATATAATAAGACTTCTTTAAAAAAATAATACCAATATCAAGTAAATGTTATGTCAATAAGAAAACAACCCGATAAAATTCACAAGTTAGATGTCATACTGAGAGGATAATACCTCCAGCTCGTAAATAAGTAACACTAGTGATATGGGTCTGTTTCACATAGATATTTTTAATTCTCCGATTTTAACCAAAGAACATAATCTTAAAAACCTTTACTGGATTTTTGGCTGTGGTTTTCGAACTGGTGTACATGTTCGAACCGCTTTAGCGCCATCTCGGCGTCCTATCATGAATCATTTTTAGATACACAGCCATCAACAAATGGATATACAGTAACTACTCAGTCAATAAATGTATATAGTTTATAACCTAAATTTAATTTTAAAATATAGGTAGATATTAGTTGACAAATAAAAAATAATTTTATAAAATTTTCACAGTAAAGTCCCTGAATAAAAATCTCGTGCAAAAACAAAAGACTATTAAAAACTTTAAGTATTAAGTCTAACAACTCAATTATAAAAAAATACTATAGAAAGTACGAAAAAATATTAAAGCAGTCAGTGATGACCTCTAAGAAACAGCATTACATTAAAAAGATAAAAACGTCACAAAATAAAGTTAAAGCTATGTGGAATATAGTAAACGAACGTACTAATAAAAACACTCTAAAAGATAAATAAAACATCCAACTTGAAATCAACAATGACTTAGTTTCAGATCCGAAGCAAATAGTAAACCATTTTAATAACTTTTTCGCATCAATTGGCAAAGAAACCAGCCGTCTAGTTGGTGAGGCAAAGGGCCGACCTGTGCTAAATCCCTCGGAAAATACTATTTTTCTTAGACCTTTAGACTGTCTCGAAACTCGTAGGATCATAAAAAGTCTCAAAAATAAAAAAAGTCACGGAATAGATGAATTACCGCCCTCCTTGATTAGACAATGTGCAGAAGAGCTTGCCTTACCGTTTTGTGTTCTTATAAACCAGTCCTTCGACGAAGGTATTTTTCCTGATCTACTTAAAAAGGCTATTGTAAAACCATTGCACAAGAAAAACTCTAAAACTGATCCCAATAATTACCGGCCCATAGCTCTTCTATCCACGGCATCAAAAATATTTGAAAAGGCTATGTGCGACCGGGTATACAGTTTTTGCGAAAGATATAAAATCTTTGACGAAAGTCAAAACGGATTCCGTAAAAATCGTTCAACAGCTCTAGCTGTTTACAAATATATGCAAGAAGTAATTAATATCTTAAATGATAAAAAATATGCAGTAGGGCTATTTTTAGATATGACCAAGGCATACGACAAAGTACAGTTTAATATTCTACTGGACAAACTCTACGGTATAGGAATTCGAGGAACAGCACATAAGTGGTTTGCGTCATATTTAAAGGATAGAGAACAATACGTAGAAATAGAACATTTTAATAACGACTTAAAACGCATTATGCAAGTTAGATCCGACAAAATTATTATAAATTCATCAATTCCCCAGGGTATTGTAATTGGATGTCTCCTATTTATAATATATATAAATGACCTTCCCAAAATCATGGAAGAACCCTGCGTGCTATTCGCAGACGATATATCTCTGCTTACCACATGCCAACCAAATAGCAATATTACCGAAAAACTTAATTTAATATTAAATAAAATAACGAATTGGATGGAAGAACATAATCTGGAGATTAACTACAAAAAAAACAAACTATTAACTTTCTACCCTCGGCAAAAATCCCCGCTACCAATCAACTTCTCATTTAACAACACGAAAATCGAACAAGTAGATGACTTTACATTATTAGGACTCACTATAGACACACACATCTCGTGGAAATCACATATAGCAAAAGTAAAATCAAAATTATCAAAATTTGCATATGCACTTCGAGAAGTAAAGAAAACCACCGACCTACAAACTGCACTTACGACCTACTACGCCTATGCTCATTCATGGCTCAGCTATGGTGTAATAATGTGGGGAAATAGCACTGACGCGCCCACGCTTTTTATTCTTCAAAAAAAACTAATTAGAATCATTGTTAATATAGACCAAACAGAAACTTGTAAACCTTTTTTTATAAAACATAAAATACTTACCTTAACATCTATATATATTTTAGAAATATGTAAGGTTGTTAGAAAATACATGACTTTTTTTAAGACTCGTGGTGATAAACATCCTGACCGATCAGTTAGATATAAGAATATGTTAATGTTACCCTCTCTCTCGCGCTTGAAATTGCATTCAAACAGTCCTTATGTCATGTCAATAAAAATATATAATAAACTTCCAGATGTCCTAAAGAATGAAACGAGTGAAATATCATTTATAAATCAAATCAAGCAAATATTAATAAAAAAAGCATATAATACATTACAGGAATACTTGAATGACAACAATATAAATTGAAATATGACTGTTAAATAATAATTAGTATGTTTGGTAATGATCTCAATTATTTTTTGTAATCAATCATTTTTTGTGTAAAAATTTAAACAGAACTACTTTGTACAATGAAATTGTTTTATACATATATATTTTAATTTAATTTGATGACATGGTTGTAATTCTTCTTTTTTTTATTTAATTCAATTTTATAGTCTTACATATATTTTTATTTTTAATTTGTTTTTTGCTGTGCCCTACAGGGTCCATAATTGTTTCTTAGCTATAAGCAATTAATGTAACATCTTTAATGACATTATGGTATGCAAATAAAGATATGAATATGAATATGAATCACTCTGATCCTTTGCAGTAACTTAAAAAATCATTGATCTGCATGAATAAGTATTTTAAAATAATTTTACAAACGTCAACAATCAGACATGAAGAAGTGTGGAGGTAATCTTTTTTAAGAAGGACGATAATATCCTGCTTGCGAATTACAAGTCCATCTCACTTATGAACAGTGTCTACAAGCTAACTTCAATAATTTTCCACCTCCTAGATAAGCCGGATTTTTTTATAGCTTTAGGTCCGTAAATCCCATACATACGCTGCGGCAGATTCTACAAGAAACCAGAGAGTATAACCTACCTCCCTGCCTAGCGTTTGTGGCCTACAATTTAATCGAACTGTTGTAGAATTCTTGTCGTATTTTAGTACAGTAATATAGTAAATGTACTGAAAATAATTTATTAAAAAAGAATAAACTTCTTTCATTTGTGGAGAAAAAGATAATTGCAAAATTTTAAAAAAATAATACTTTCCTGATGATACTGTATACTTGTACAGTAAGGTCTGTTAAGGATAAATTAAATATATAAATGCTGATGAGCAAAAGGCTTGGTGTGTTCCCCAAGCTAAAATAGTTATTTAGGATTTAAAAACTCTCATTCCTAAATTAAGAAATATGAAGCCGTTTTAATTTTAAATACGAAAACATTTAATTTAAAATTAATATACTTTAATCACAAACATTTTATTTGATAACCTTTCAAGAAACCTTAAGGCGGTAAATCACGTTATTTAAAACTCCTTTCCAAAATCTTAGATTCTAGAATATAAACATTTTTCAAGAACTATGACAAACAAACAAACACACACAAACAGTTTTTCTTTCTTTCTTTCATAAAATGATTATCTAAAACATTCAAAACAAAAACAAAATGTGTACTTAACAATTTACTAATGACCGAATCGAAGGTCAAACACAACTTTTACGAGTACCCAATTAGTCAATTACATGGAGTTGTCGGTGTCATATAAAACCAGGCACAAAACTGGCAGACATAACAATTTGCTAGACTTTCGAAGCGATCGTTACTTTCTCTAATAATAATTGAGAATATTCCAAAATGCAGGAGTCTACGATTTCCTCACCAGAAGTCATAGACTCCTGCACTTTGGGATATTCCGATCGTAGAAGCGTCGAGGACTCTTAATAAATCGCAATGGTGCGGTAACTTACAGTGGGACCCGATGGAACCAAGTTGATACTACTAATACGAGATGTAGCAGAATACTACGGTAATTTGATTTTCATAATATTTTCTTCTCAATTTCAGGACCGCATATTGTTCTAAATTATTAAACTTTTTATATGTTTTTCCTGTCAGCACCTTTAATTCCAAAGGAATGGTACAGTATCTGTAAAATAATTTTCTTTTTCACAGCTTTCAGCGTAGAACGAGTTAACAACAGCGCTGTGACAGTATCAGTATCTACCAACCGTGTCTGCAATGAATACCATGTCACGAGCAATGTCAGCAAAGTCAGCTCAGCATCTTCAACTACCAAGTCGTGTACAACCCGCCTGACTACATGAACATTCCAAAGAAACACAGGATCGAATACCGGGTATACGACTTTCAAACCTGCGGAGGCAATAACCCTCAAATCGCCAATGGGCTAAATTTTCAACGCACTCCCAATGAACACATTATTGGAGGCCAAGCCTGGCCCAATCAGTCGGCGCTTGGAAGATTTATCGCCCAGTCAACTGGCTGGAACTGTAACAAAACCGCTGGACGAGTCAAGACACAGAAACGCATCAGAACTGTGCAAGTAATGTCAATAACGTCAACAACGCGCCTAACTACATGAACATACCTAACCAAAGAAACAAAGGATCTAATACAAGGTACACGACTTTAAATCTTTGCGGAAATGAATCCTGAAGTCAACAATAGGCTAAATCTTCAACGCATTCAAAATCGACAGATTATTGGAGCCCAAGCCTGGTCCATTCAGCAAATACTTGAAAAATTGATCTCTCAGTTCAGTAACAAAACAACTGTAGGAGTAAAGAAACAGAATTCATCAAACTACGTTAATACGGTTTCAGATTCACCAGAGAAACGCAGCATTTAATACATGACATTAAATCCTAACGGAGGAATTAATCCTCAAGTCACCAACAGGCCAAATGAACAGATTATCGGAGGCCAGGCCTTGCCCAATCAGTCGGCGCTTGGAAGTTTTATGGCCTAGTCACCTGGCAAGACCAGTGACAAAACAACTGGAGGAGTCAAGAAACGAACGCATCAGAACTACTTTCACAAGTCAACAGATGAGAACGCGCTCGAAGAATTGAACTAGCAGAAGTCCTTCATCTGAATGAGCGTACAATCAAGATATGATTTCAGAAACGTCGCATGAAGGAGAAGAAAGACCAAGCTGAGAGTCTGGAAGACTCCGAAGAAGTCAGCACATCTGATTCATGTCCAGAAATAGGAAACGCTCTGATACCGATGCACATTTATGAACAATATTCTGGTATGAAGAACAATGTTTACAGCCCGTGAAAAGTTCATAGTCAGGGAAATATTTATGTAGAAAACTACCCATCTACTTCTACCTCTGTTCAAATGCAAGCGACGAATCTACCACCCTTGATTTCAACCCAGACAGTACAGAACATGTATCAAATTTTATAACGTACTCCTCAACATTATAACCCAAGAAAGGTGAAAAGATTCCGAAATGCCTTTACAACGGACCAAGTAAATTATTTGGAGAAGCAATTCAAGTAATTTCAAAACGCAATGAAGATGCCAAAGCGTTGAACATCGTGGAGTAGTCAAAATTTGATTCCAGAATCGTCAAAGGAAGGAAAAACAAGAAACTACTTCCCAAGTAATTGATGACGAACAAGGCATTACGTGTAGTACAATTGTACTACACGTAATTCCAAATGTTGTGACTACAGCTAAAGTGATTCATCCCCCATCTGTATTCATCGTACAAACTAGTGTTCCATCTCCAGAGTTCAAAAGGTCTGCTGAATTCTCTATCGAATTGTGTAAGAAATATAAATCTGAATCGTTAGCTAAGACATCTAACGTAGAAGTACAAACATTACAAAAGAAGTTGAAAGTATAAAGAAACTAGAAGAACCGAAGTCAATCCCATAGACTTCGGTTCTTCTAGTTTTATCATTAATTTGCAGCATTGTAACTCTAAAAAGGTGAAAAGATTCCGAAGTGCCTTTACAATAGACCAAGTAAATTATTTGGAGAAGCAGTTCAAGAAGTTACCATATATCGGAAACGCTCAACGCAAGGAAATTGCCGCAGCGTTGAACATCACGGAGAGAGCAGTCAAAATTTGGTTCCAGAATCGTAGAATGAAGGAAAAAAAGAAAGTAATACCAAAGAAGTTGATGACGAACAAGGCATTAGAAAGTCCCTGGAATTGACTAAAGATCAATTAAATAATGTGACTGCACTATCTAATGAAGCTAATGAACAACCGCGGTCATTACCATTATTAACTAATTTGATTCAAGGAAACAGTTATAACAATACTGAAACAAATAGTTCTACAAGTACAAGACAAAATACTGAAAACAAAGATTCAGAAGAAAAAACAGTTACGTGTAGTGAATTTATTCCAAATGTTGTGACTACAGCTAAAGTGATTCATCCACCATCTGCCATGGTCCGTAGTGAGGAGGGATGGCAGGCGGTCGCCTCCTTCTGCGAAGCAGTAATGCTAGCAAAGGAGGAGGCCGACCGCATCAGGCAGAGGCAACGGGGCGCTCGCCCCAGCCGCCGCCGGGATTCCGATCCCGATTTCCGGCCACCGTAGGCGCGGGCTTGCGGACGGCGTGCAATGGGTAGCACGCTGTCCGATCGTCCGGTAACCGACCGGACCGAGCCCAAGTCGTCGACGGCGCGTTCTGTTCCCGCGCGCCTCAAGGAGCTGTCAGCACACCGAAGAGGCCCAGCCTGCTAACTGCAGGCAGGCAGGGTCGAAGCCTACTGGGGTCATGGGTTAGTTCCGAAAGGAATGCTCGGCCCCGGCACGATAGGCTACGTAGGAACGGGGTAGGTTTTTAGTCAGTAAGAGTCTGACACTACTTCCCGCTCCGCCCAAGGGCGGGATTTGTCATTGGATGATTTTACCTACCATAAAAAAAAAAAAAAAAAAAAAAAAAAAAAAAAAAAAAAAAAAATCATCCACCATCTGTATTCATACAAACTAGTGTTCCATCTCCAGAGTTCAAAACGTCTGCTGAATTCTCTATCGAATTGTGTAAGAAATATAAATCTGAATCGTTAGCTAAGCCATCTAACGTAGAAGTACAAACGTTACAAAAATAAGCTGAAAGTATGAAGAAACTAGAAGAACCGAAGTCTATGGGATTCACAGAACAGACGACACCTGAAGATTTATCACTAAGTAGAAAAATGAATATGACAATAGTGGATCCACAACAAACTGTTCAAGGAAATGCTTCTAGTAATCCAGGATTTGTATCTCTGGTACCGACGGTTTCACCATTCTATACGCAGCCTTACATCTCTGCCAGTGGAGTCATTTGGAAACCATTGAGTGTATTGCCGGTAGTCAATTCTAGTTCACCACCCGTTTCTGCTCCTAGTAACCCGTTGTTGAATATGCCTTCCGTCCAAGCAAACTTTACCAAAAAACCCTGTAACTGTGATTGTCATATTAGCCAAGTGATGCATCAAGTACCGTGTAATTTCACACAGCAATCTCCAAGTCCTCAGTACATTATAACTGCTGTACCTTTTCAAAATACCAGTACAAAATTTTGACTCATGTTTATTAAAAAATATGAAGGTACCCCTGTTTATCTGTGATGCTTTCACGGTAATCTACTGAACCAATCTTGGTGAAATGTGATATGGAATAAGCTTGGAACTCAAGGAAAGACATATGCTATCCTTTTATCTGGCTTTGACTTAGATTTCGTTTCTGTAATAACCGACATTCACGAGGACGAAGTTGCGGGGAAAAGTCAGTTGTCATGATCGTAAATAAGTAAGCATGTACAAATTGTTATATTTGTTATGGAATGTTTTCATTCTAGTATTTAGTCGTAAGTTTTATAAATTATAAACTACATAAATGTTACATAAATAAATCCTGCAAAAATGTAATCACTATTTTAATGTTGTTTATTATGTGATAACCGCCGATCCAATATTATTATTAATATTTTTTTTTAAATCTTTATTTAAGGGGACTCGGTCAACATGACGATGTCGCCCCATAATTCTAATTATAATATAGCTTCTATGGCTAGATACATCTTAACTCTCTAAAAAACTTATCTAAACTAAGGGGTGGAAACATCGTCCAACCGCGGTTGAGCGGTGTTTCCGCTCCGTAAATGGCACATGGATAAAGTACACAACTTTCTAGCCCCCTCCGAAAAAGGAAAGGCCAAGAAGCTGCTACATATTCCTATATTGTACTTCCAAGTGCCTGTCGCCGCTGAGTCTCATTCTGGGCACATTCGAGCAGAACATGGTTAATATCCTCGATCACGTTACACTCAGTGCAATTAGGTGAGTCCGTTTTACCCATTAAATGTGCAAAATTATTTGATGGAATATGCCCGGATCGAAGCCTCAACAGTGACACAATATATTATCTATGGGCCTCCATCTCTTGGAACCATGGGCCATGAAGAGGTCCTGCTTGTATGGTCCTGTACCATATGCCTTTGGTGCCTCTCATCAAAATATTCCTGCCACATGTCTTTGCAAATCTGTTTGACTGTCTGAACCTGGTCTGTATGTAATGGTAAACAAGTGTATGTGATCCCTTCCGATGAAGCTAATTTTGCTGCCTGGTCCGCCTTTTCATTGCCCATGATGCCAATATGAGATGGAATCCACTGTAGAATTATAGATTTATTAGTCACACGTAGCTCAGAAATGATTTGGAGAATAACTAAGGCTATCGGGGAAACTCGATAGTTCGAGGGTAGCCGAGCCAAATGCAGTAAAGCACTCTTAGAGTCAGTTATAACCACAATATGTTGAGTATCCAGAGTTAACGCGTATGACAGGGCTTCAGAAATCGCTATCAGCTCGCAGTACTTTACAGAAATATTAACCTTTATTTTAAATTTAAACATATTATTTAATTGCGGGTCGAATATAGCTGCTCCCGCATACTGAGCGTCTTTGGACCCGTCTGTGTAAATTGATAAAACGAGCCGTATTTATCATATAAGTATTTGGAACACTTGCCTTAAATCTAACCTATTCATTGATCTCTTTGGAAGGTTTACATCAGGGATATCGTAAGAAATGTTTTTTGATAGGTCAATACTGGAAAGCCATGTATTCCGCGAGAATACTCCAAATATGGGACTAGAATAAATAGGTAAATCTTGAAGTTTCCTATGCATGTCTGCTAATAGCGGAATCTTCTGGTTTCTCCAGTATTGACCTTCACACAGGTTTGACAATTTGCTAATAATATTTACAGAAACATTGTTCTGTACCGACCTAGATTTGAGCCAGAATTTTTCCGCTAAGTATCTCCTGCGGATCTGTAGCGGTTGTAAGCACAATTCGTTCACCATGACATGGATCGGGATGATTCTAATGAAGCCCCCTATAATCCTCATACATAAATTTTGAATTCCGTCAAGTTTATTTAATTGACTGGTAGCGTAATTACCAAATAGAAAAAAACTACAGTAATCAAATCTGCTTCGAATCATGGAGATGTACAGACGCCGTAAATGTTTAGGGTGGACACCCCATTTGGATCCAGATAAAACTTTAAATACATTTAGTAATCTCGAGGACTTTTCCCGCAATTCGTTAATATGTCTTTTCCATTACAAAGATTTGCCCAACCACAAACCTAGATGTTTTATATTATCAACCTGTTGAATACTATGATTATTAATATTTACCGAAAATATTTTTCTATTTCTACCCCTGCTGAATAAACATATTTTTGTTTTATTAAGAGAGATCTCTAATCCTACTTCCTCTATTAAATACTGAAATAATTTTAGCGAATTTTGAATATTGTTAAAGGAGTCCGAAATTTGTTTTTTAGCTACATATAACACGAAGTCGTCTGCATATTGCGATACAAACGCATCCACTATATTGGGACCTGGGAGGTCCAGACGCCTCCTGCCGGAGGCTCTATGCAGGCATCGTTCGGTCCATGGCCCTTTACGGGGCGCCGGTCTGGGCGCCGACGCTGCGAAAGCGAGTGGCGGCCCGGCTGAACGCCTGCCAGAGGGTCATGGCCATTCGGATGATCCGGGGATACCGTACGGTGTCCTGCGAAGCGGCGAGCCTCCTTGCTGGCCTACCACCATGGGATTTGGAGGCAACAGTCCTTGCACACATGCATGACTTACGCGTGGAGATGCAACGTCGGGGCGAAACTCCGCTGCCGCGACAAATCGCGGCATGGCGGACAGAGTTCCGGCGGGATCTCATGGTGAAATGGCGAGAGCGATTGTCGCAACCTCGTGCTGGGCACGCCACGATCGAGGCGGTAAGGCCCCTCTTTGAGGCGTGGCTGGAAAGGCCCCACGGCGTCGTCACCTTCCGTTTGGCGCAGGTGCTGACCGAACACAGCAAGTTCGGTCCGTACCTGTACAAGATTCGTGCGGAGACGACGCCCGGATGTCGCCACTGTGCGGAGCGTCCGGAGGACACGGTGGAGCACACAGTCGAGGTGTGCCCCGCTTGGGAAGAGCATCGCCGTGTCCTTGTGGGGGCGATCGGCGGCAGCGATCTCTCGCGCCGGGGTTTGGTTCAAGCCATGCTCCGGAGCGAGGAGGAGTGGCAGGCGGTCGCCTCCTTCTGCGAAGCAGTGATGCTAGCAAAGGAGGAGGCCGACCGCATCAGGCAACGGCGTACACGCCGCCGCCGCCGCCGGGTTTCCGATCCCGATTTCTGGCCACCGTAGGCGCGGGCTCGCGGACAGCGGGCAATGGGTAGCTCGCTGTCCGTCCGTCCGGTAACAGACCGGTCCGAGCTCAAGTCGTTTACGGCGCGCACTGTTCCCGCGCGCCTCAAGGAGTTGTCAGCAAACTGAAGGGGCCCGATAGGGCCGAAGCCTACTGGGGTCAAAGGGTATGTGAAAATGGCACCCGGGGCCCTGGGACCAAGGCGAAGAATGGAACGGGGTAGGTTTTTAGTCAGTAAGAGTCTGACACTACTTCCCGCTCCACCCAAGGGCGGGATTTGTCATTGGATGATTTTACCTACCGAAAAAAAAAAAAAAAAAAAAAAAAAAAACTATATTGTGACAAATCTTTAAAGTGGCAGCATTAAATAATAGTGAGGACAACGGATCGCCCTGTGCAATGCCTGTCCCAGTGGTTCTCACTGCTATGCTACTATCATTCATTTGGATTGAAAGATGTCTGTCATGTAAAAATTCCCATAAGTATCTGCACAACAACGGGGAGCGTTGTTGTGCAGATACTTATGGGAATTTTGAATCTTCTTCTTTCTCCAGTATTGACCTTCACACAGGTTTGACAATTTGCTAATAATATTTACAGAAACATTGTTCTGTACCGACCTAGACTTGAGCCAGAATTTTCCCGCTAAGTATCTCCTGCGGATCTGTAGCGGTTGTAAGCACAATTCGTTCACCATGACATGGATCGGGATGATTCTAATGAAGCCCCCTATAATCCTCATACATAAATTTTGAATTCCGTCAAGTTTATTTAATTGACTGGTAGCGTAATTACCAAATAGAAAACTACAGTAATCAGATCTGCTTCGAATCATGGAGATGTACAAACGCCTTAAATGTTTAGAGTGGACACCCCATTTGGATCCAGATAAAACTTTAAATATATTTAGTAATATCGAGCACTTTTCCCGCAATTCGTTAATATGTCTTTTCCACTACAAAGATTTGTCCAACCACAAACCTAGATGTTTTACATTATCAACCTGTTGAATACTATGATTATTAATATATACCGAAAATGTTTTTCTATTTCTACCCCTGCTGAATAAACATATTTTTGTTTTATTAAGAGAGATCTCTAATCCTACTTCCTCTATTAAATATTGAAATAATTTTAGCGAATTTTGAATATTGTTAAAGGAGTTCGAAATTTGTTTTTTAGCTACATATAACACGAAGTCGTCTGCATATTGCGATACAAACGCATCCACTATATTGTGACAAATCTTTAAAATGGCAGCATTAAATAATAGTGGGACAACGGATCGCCCTGTGCAATGCCTGTCCCAGTGGTTCTCACTGCTATGCTACTAGCATTCATTTGGATTGAAAGATGTGTGTCATGTAAAAATTCCCATAAGTATCTGCACAACAACGCTCCCACTCCCAATCTATCTTACATTTTTAAAAGAGCCACCAAGTTTATATTATTATAAGCGCTATCGATATCAATAAAACAGCCCAAAGTGCTAATACCCTTCGAAAACCCCTCCTGAATGCGCGATACCAATCTAGTCAGGTTGTCAGCACAAGATCGCATTCGCCTAAAACCAGTTGTTTCGTGTGAAAAACAGTTATTTTTTTCAAGAAACCATTCAAGCCTACGGTTTAAAATTTTGTGTAAGACTATACAAGGACATGATAATAAAGCAATTGGTCTGATACCTGATATAGATCCAGCATCCCGACCAGGTTTTGGTATGGGTACTATCTTGACCTCTCTCCACTGATTAGGGAAAAAGCCCGAAAGTAGAAATCTATTGTATAGTAAGATATAGGTAGATATATATTTTCTTCCGTCTGTCTATTAAATTTAAGAGATAACTTTTCGAGGCACACCATCTAATTACAGTAGATACACCAGTGTAACTAGGCTTTAAAGATTACTATGACCACATTAAATAAAATACAGAAATTAAAATATAACTATTTATTTTTTATTTACGTTTAGAGGATACATGTTTGTAATTAAATGCATAATAAATTAACTTAAAACTAAAAAAAATAGTAACAGATTCTTTCTTTCATAACAGACTCTTTGATTTACAAACTATGCTCTTATTATAATAAGAGCATGAAAGACTCAGAGGAACAAGAACAGTAAAAAAGATAATTCTTCAAATTGGGGCCCATCTGAACCTGATTAATCATTGAACTCTTTAACAAAAACCACCGCCAACATTCCAGTGGAAGACTCTTACTATTTGATTGACAAACTACGCTCTTATTATAATAAGAGCATACTTTGTAAATCAAATAGTATTGTCTTCCACTGGAATGTTGGCGGTGGTTTTTGTTAAAGAGTCATTAATTTCGCTGACTAAGTCTCTTATAAATTCATCATCAAGCGTTACAAAACCATATGCATCCGTCTTTTTAATTATTTCCGATTCTAATGAATCTAGACGAGCATATTTTTCCTTTTCTAATGCCTTGGCATTGGAACTTTCTTGTTCCTCTGAGTCTTTCATGCTCTTTAATTTTATTCTTCGATTTTGGAACCATATTTTTACCGCTTTGTCGTCTAGATGCAGTTGGTTCACAATCGCAAGACGTTCATCACGGTTGATGTACTGTTTACTTTTAAATATACTTTCTAAGGCTTCCAGTTGTTCCGTAGTGAACATAGTGCGTTTACGCTTGCGTTTTATTTGTGCCTTGAAATTTCCCTTGGATGATGGAAGAACTGAAACAAGATTATAAAGCACTTTAATAAATGAATTTCTTATTACAGCATCAAATATGGTATCAATAATAGAGTTTGATACAGTAAAAGTGTTATACTTACTCGTAATCTGAGCGTAATGTTTTGTTGCCATATTCTGGTTTTTGTGTGATATAGGACATGTTACTGGCTTTTCTGGAAGTGGAGTGTTCTGAAATAGATAAAAAGAAAACATTAAAATAATTGTATGAAACTATGGTCTACTTTACTTGTATCTACTATACAGTGATGCTTAAATTTTGATTATAAAATAATTGTTACATACCTGAATGGTACAAACGTTGCCATTATGATACATTAATTGTGAGTGAGTTGGGTTGTAGATACTGCCCCCTGAAAATGTTTTTGAATTAATCTCCTGATTTATGTAATTATCAGGATAGTAAGCAGCTGCGTGTGTCTGAAAACAAATAAAAATAAATAAGTACACGTCTTAGAACAACAAGAATACTTAAAACAACAGAATTTTAGAATTGATACTTACATGATAATTAGTAGGATTATGGTTCAAATATACGTTTGGATTAGCACAATATCCTGAATGGGTGTTCATAGTTACGCCACTGTAATATTCACTGGTATTCTGGTACGAAGCCATGATTACTGCAGTAAGTACTGGGATAAAATGATGTCTATTAGCAATATCCTATACCTTTTTATACATGTCGTATATGTCTTTAGCTAATTACTAATTAGCCAGCCCTTCCACAGGTACGGTGTCTCCTATTGGTAGTCTTTAATATTTTACTAACTCCTAATTAAGGTGCAGAAATCAAAAACATGTTTACGTATCATTAGTTAATTTTCTGGATGTGTTTCATTAGATAATTACGTATGGTATAGTTAGATAATTACACACCCTTTTTTTTACTGATAATACATTGTTAGTTAACAGATATCTTAACCAGGGACATTTTATTTACCACATTGGTTAATGTTGATGTACCCAACGCAGTTTTGCACGACAACCTGTCTTTTTTAAGGATATTACTCGCAGACTGATCGACACTTCGAGTTGCCAGAGGGTTGGCTCGTTCTTTGCTCAAAGAATTAGTAATGGCATATGATAATTGACAACCTTTTGGGCAAGGTAAGCGTCTTCAAATTGGCCACAACGTGTCGCGCTGGCGGGCGTGCGGTTGTAGCACTCGTATTTTCGACCAATTCTGACCGGCTTGATTACATAAAAATGCCTTAAATACGTAACATCACGTTTAAACTCCAAAGAGTTTGGTAGAATTGTATTTATGGCCGGCAGAGTTAGTTATATGGGTGTTGGTGCCTTAGTCGTGTTGTAATAATAATGATCTTTATTTTCATAAGACGATTTTGCAAATTACTGAAGCCTCTAACTCCTGTGCTTAGTGATTATGGTTTTCATTCTATACACTTTGCTCGATTAATTTAAATTATAGGGAATCCTTAATAGTAGTGCAGCTCATTAGAATATAACTGAAATATTCTGTGTCTAATTAGCCTAATACATGTTCGTTAAAGCAATTACCGTTACGCCTACAGATTATTTAATGATGTGATTTATTAAGCAGATGATTCTAACATTAACAGAGCGGTAGGTGCTGCTGAGCATATCCTGGGTTCGATTCTCGTATCGGGCAACATGCACACTGAAATCACTTATTAAACGATATATAAAATATACTTGTATTTGTATTGGGTTTCTCCAAAATGTTTGTTTTTAGTAATATTCTTTTTGGTGATAAATGACCAAATACGCTCAAGTTTTTTATTTCACACTTTTTAGTGGTAGTACCCCTCACTTAAACTTACTAAATATAATAGTTTCCGCCATTCAGTTCCATCATCAAATCATCACGACTATTCTGAATTAGGAAACACGGCTAGGATACACTGATTTGTTACAGAATTCCGGTTCTTACCTACCGGAAGAATAAGCCAGAAGCTTCATCATCAGATCAGTTCTATGAATTCCCCCCTTTTCTTTTAGTCAGTCACCGACTGTATAAACAAAGCAATTTTACTTTTTACGACAGTTCTGCTATATTTTTTTTAAGGTTTCCGTTCTATATCTTCGAAGTTCATCATCAGATCAAAACAATATTTCGAGGGTATAAATCTTTCAATCAAAATAAAAAAAATCAAAATCGGTCCACAATTGACTCTTTGATTTACAAACTATGCTTTTATTACAATAAGTGCATGGTTTGTAATTCAAAGTCTTTTACTATTTTGACAATTTTGTTTTAGTTTTATTTTAATTAATTATGTACTTAATTGTATGTATCATCTAAACGTAAATGAAAAATAAATAATTATATTTTAATTTCTTTATTTTATTTAATGTGGTCATAGTAATCTTAAAAGCCTAAGAGATGAATGGCGTTCTCCAAGTCTCTCATGACCCTCATGAGAGATTTGGTGAACGTCGTTGACGACTTCTTAACAAAGAAAAGTGTAGATCAGTGTTTTGCAAAGTGTGTGTTCCGGCACTCTGGTGTATCTACTGTGATTAGATGGTGTGCCTTAAAAATTTATCTCTTAAATTTAACAGACAGACGGAAGGAAAATGTAGATCTACCTTAGAATAGGTTAAAAATCCATTCGTCGAGGGCATTCCTTTTCTACACTTACCGCTGATAGCAGAAAGAACTGATTGAAATGAAAACTGATCGCACATTAAAATTAAACATTTCAGAAACTCTTTTAGAACATTTTTAGCTATATGCATTTTGTTGCATGTTATTGCAATACACTTGCAACGGCCTATTAATGTAAATTAGGATTTTGTAAAATAAAGTTTTTTTTTGCAAATATAAATTTTGCTTTCATTCTTCTCACAGTAGCAATCATTTTCCATTTATGTTGTACCTCCAAACATTTTCCAATTTCCTATGTACTTGAACACGAAAAGTTTGTGCAACACTGTTGTAGATATTCCAGTTGAAGAAATTGTAACAGTTGACAGTAGTTCGCTTTACGAACCTATTTTTCCAGCCAGTGTTAGTGATAGTACCTAAATTAATCATTTACTTAATTATGAAAAGATAAAAAGAAAAAACTACAAAGGAAATTAAATATCAACTTATTTATAAATAATTTAATACTAAATCTAACATATAATACAACAACACAAAATATACTCGGTCATCGAAGTACTACTCCACATTGCTTATCATCCGGAAATGTGGCAAGAAGACTGGCAGCATTACCACGTTGAATGGCAACGCTAATTCTTTGGTGAAGAACGAGCCAGCCCTCTGGTCACGCACAGGGTCGATCGGTCGGAAGGAGATACGCACTCTGACCCCTTGACCCAAGCGTTTCGACCCACAATGGCATAAAATTATAATTACCAATAAAGTTACTTGAGCCCAGCGACCGCAGCAGCAGCCGCAGCGACAGCCCGCCGAACTAGAAACATGCGATGGTGCAAGGGCGTCGCCACAGGTTGCGTACCACACTAGTAACCTACCCACCTTCCACGGCACCAACGTTATACCATCTGGTCTCATCGTCACGTAGTAAGCCACTAATAATATGGCAGGTACAACGGCGCGGTGGTGACAAGAACAGTACGAATAATGTTGTGATCTACCAAATATACACAATAAATTTCATAAAAATCGGTCAAGCCGTGTCGGAAGAGTACGATAACAAACAGGGTAACACGATATTTTGATGTATTTATTATATGTACATATTTATGTGAATTAAGTAAAAATGGGAAGTGTGGACGGAAAAGTGTGACGGAATTGAGTGTGTTAATATGCATAATAAAAGCGTTATAATAAAAACTATTAAACATCACTATGGAAAAGTTGTAGTTTTCCGTGAAATGGAAAAGAAAAGAAGTTTTTAACTTTCCATAAAAGAAGGTAAATAGACAACTATACTGTGCCGAAAACTAATGGTACCTACCTACATTATTTACAAAAGCTAGTCCTAAAAAGTAGTGATCATTTGTGGTACTGACCAGTGACTTCTGTTTAGTTAATAATTGTTAGATTTATTTCTTTGTTCATCATGATGGTTCCTATAAACCATTGAAGACTAGGAATGAGAAATAGGCAGGCCTGTTGGTGTAGTGGTTAGTGGCCCTGACTGCTATGCCGGTGGTCGTGGGTTCGATTCCCACCCAGGACAAATGTTTGTGTGATGAGCACGATCATTTGTTCTGTGTCTGGGTGTTATTTAACTATCACAACTATCACACAACGCCATCTAGTCCCAAGCTAAGCAGAGCTTGTGTTATGGGTACTAGAAAACTGATAAACTTACTTATATATTTATAAATACGTACATATTATAGATAAGTTATACTCCCAGGTAAAAATGCATGGTCTATAGCATAGACCATGCATTTTTACCTGGGAGTAGGTACCCTTTCAATAACATTTTCAGGGGCCAGTATTTACAATCCAACTCACATACAAATAATCTATAAAATGGCACCGTTTATGGACATGTCCCTCAGTACAATACCATTCAGGTCTGTAACAATTATTTTATGATCCAAATATCATCACTGTACTTCCTTCAGATAGATCACAATTTGTTACAATTGTTTTAATATTTATTTTGTATTTATTTCAGAACACTCCACTTACACAAATCCCAGTGCCACATCCTATTGTTTACCAGGAGCCAAAACCATGCCACAAAAACCAGTATATGGCTAAAAAATTGCATGCTCATATTACAAGTAAGTATTAACATTTTTGTTGTGATATACCTACTGTAACTCACTCTATTGTTGATACCATATTTGATGTTGTAATAAGAAATTCATTTATTAAAGTGCTTCGTAATCTTGTTTCAGTTTTACCATCATCCAAGAGAACTTTCAAGTCACAAGTTAAACGTAAACGCACTATCTTCGCTAGTGAACAAGTAAAACAAGTGCACATGTGGAAGCTTTAGAAGCTATTTTCAAGAGAAAACAGTACGTCAATTGTGTTGAAAGACTGGTAAAACGAGTCCGGACTGCCTTCTCAACAAACCAAATACAGGCTTTAGAAAAGATATACTCCAGTCACAAGTACATTGACTCAAAAACACGTGCTGAAATCGCCAACGACTTCAAAATCAGCGACAAAACCGTCAAAATCTGGTTCCAAAACCGAAGAATGAAGGAGAAAAGGGATTTGATTGAGTCCAGCTGCGATTCTTCGAGCGAATCAGTTAGTACCGAACCCGTTTCAGTATCTACTCCACCCCTATTTCAAGTAATTATTAATAAAACTCCCACTGAACAAATTACTCACAACCCGGACAATACCTATCAACTACCCACTTACTGCAATACTAATGAACTTCAGTCTAGTTATGAAGGCATGGCTTCATCTGGTACTACAACATACTTTTACAATGAACGTACTGTATATCCTACTCAGTATTATCCTCATGATATAAGCTCTTCAAATGGTTATGGTTATGATCAATATGCCGGTGAAGAAAATAATTGTTGGGCAGGGGTCAATATCCGTATTATTCGACTGTTTAAATTACTTATTAGTCTTTAAATATTTATAAATAATAATTAAATAGTTATAATAATCGCTATGCAACCAAAATCAATAAATAATTAATATTTGATTATTTATTAACGAATCTTTGCAAAATGCTACACTTTGCAAAGACTTATTGAGATTTTTTAATAAATAACAAGATTTGTCATGATATCACTGACATGCTTTTATTTGTATGACAAAAACAGTTTTACTTATTTTGTTATATTTTATAAGAACTTATCTTAGTTATATTTAAGTAATTTGTATTGTTTTTTTGGGTAAGTAAATCTTTTATTAATATCTCTTTTTTTTTTCTTAGCAATTCATCAGCGGGATTGGTTTTTATAGCAATGTGTAAAAAAAATCCTAATCCTATAAGTATATAAAGTTTAATATTAATTTATGACGCCATCTATCTAAATTTAATTTTAATGTTATTTATTCCCTCTCCTAGAGAGGAGACCTGAGTCCCATCAGTGGGAATATTATAAGGCATCAGCATCAGCTATGCTAGGCTATATAGTCGTATTATATTTATTTATAATTCGTTTATTCGTCAAATAATTAATTGGTTTTGCTTGAATAGTGATTAATTTATATAAATAAGGAATTTCATTAAATAATATATATATATAATCACAATAAAGAAATGGAAAGATGTAAATATCTCAACTTGAAGGGTCATGATGATTATAATAAATCTATGAATTTACCTGAATCACTGCAAACTGATTTCGACTGGTGGCTCAACAAAATAGAACATTCTGTTCATCGAATTAAAATTGATGTTTACGAAGTTGAGATATTTTCTGACGCCTCAACGACGGGGTGGGGGGCCGCCTGTGAAGGTATGTCTGCGAGCGGACAATGGTCGAACACCGAACGAGAACAACACATTAATTATTTAGAACTGCTAGCCGCATTTATTGCCTTAAAAGTTTTTGCTAAAGACCTCTTTAATTGTCAGATATTACTACGCGTTGACAATTCAACAACAGTAGCGTATATAAATAAAATGGGGAGTATACAATACCCCCATCTCACACAAATAACCCGTGATATTTAGAACTGGTGCGAAAGTAAAAAGCTCTTCGTCTTTGCCTCTTACATTAAATCTAGTGATAATATAATCGCAGATTACGAATCACGAAGAACTCATCCGGACATAGAATAGGGTTTGTCCGATTGGGCATTTGGCACTCTCACCCGCGCATTCGGTCAACCTGAAATTGATTTGTTTACTAGTCGCATAAATACCAAATGTAACACATACATATCCTGGCACCGGGATCCAGACGCATTCGCGATAGACTCCTTCACAGTCTCATGGGAAAATTACAATTTCTATGCAGTCCCGCCATTTTCAGTCATACTTAAAACCCTTAGAAAAATAATTACAGACAAGGCACAGGGTATCATGGTCGTACCATTATGGCCAACACAGCCATGGCACCCCGTGTTCAGATCCCTCCTTATTTCGGAAACTGTTACATTTCCTCTTAAAAGTCATGCCTTATTGTCTCATTGCAGTTCCCGTCGGATACACGAGTCGATTACCCTGGTGGCAGGCATATTATCCGGGACTCATTTTCAAGAAAAAACATACCTGAATCTTCACTAGATATAATGTTAGCATCATTAGCGCCTAAATCCATGAAACAATATGACGTTTACTTGAAGAAATGGTGGGATTTCTGTAAAATTAATTCGTTAAATGTTTATGACGGTTCTGTTCCCACAATAATTTTCTTTTTTACCCAACTCTTTAATGAGGGCTGCTAATATGGTACACTTAATTCATGCTGATCTGCTCTTTCCCCAGTGCTGAGCCCAATACTAATTAATGATGACAGAATAAAAAGATTCCTTAAAGGAGTTTATAGATTAAAGCCACCAAGACCTAAATATGAAGTTACCTGGGACACTAACCTAGTATTGGATAAATTATTTTTATGGCATCCTAATGAGGAATTAACATTAGATAAGTTAACAAATAAAACTATTACTTTACTGGCCCTGTCGACTGCACACAGAGTTCAAACTTACTCGAAAATTAAAGTTAGTAATGTTCAGAACCTTTCCCAGCGTGTCACTATTAAAATAACCGACCTTATAAAAACTTCTCGACCGGGATTTCTACAACCCATTATACATTTACCTTTCTTTATTGAAAAAACAGCCATTTGCCCAGCCACTACATTACTGTGCTATATAGAACGCACCTCATTAATACGAACATCGGACGAATTATTTCTTGGAATCAGGAAACCTCATAAGGCAGTAGGAACACAAACACTTAGCCGCTGGATAAAGCAAACACTCAGTGAGTGTGGGATCGACACGAGCATATTCAGTGCACACAGCACGAGACACGCAGCATCGTCGCGCGCGCACTCACTGGGCGTCAGCCTCGATACTATCCGCAAAACGGCAGGTTGGAGTAGGAATTCCACCGCTTTTGCAAAATTCTACCAGAGAACTGTGGTCGATGACGATAGTACTGCCTTAGCAGAATCAATAATTAATCAAAAGTCATAATAAATTATTCTATTACGATCAGTTAAAATCAAATACAATAGATTTTTTACATTTTCTATTAACTATGATAGCTATTATAAGAATAGTTACTCCTTAGTTAATTAAGTTATTTTACTTGCTTTTAGTTCATTGTCCCCTTGAGTAAATACTCAAGAAAACCTAATTATTGTTAATTCTAGAAGTTCTAAGTTGATTTTTCTATTTATTTTTTGTAACTAAATTGTAACAAAAAGATTTTTTTTTTTTTTTGATTTTTATAAACATTATTACTCATTGATGATATTTCCAAAATACTCTCAAAGTCTGCATGTGTAAATTACTAATCTCGAGGACGAGGCGCGAGTATGATTAATGATTAAACGAACTTACCTGTACGTGAAGTTCTATCATAATTATACGAGCGCCGAGTCCGAAGAGATTAGTAATCCCACCCTCCCAGTGCTGTCTATGCACACCCTGAATGGCACAGTGCCTCGGAAATACATCAATGAACCACAGGATCCTTACTCTAAACTAAATGATTGGCGATGGTCATCTGAGAGCGGAACTGGACTAAGTACCTACAAGTAAAAAAAAATGGTTTTGTGGGTACGTCAATTTGAATTGCCATTGATAAAGAAATATTTTATAAAATACTTGTTTTCTCAACTAAGTGCATGAGTGGTGAAAACTAGCGTAACTACATGTGTAAATTACTAATCTCTTCGGACTCGGCGCTCGTATAATTATGATAGAACTTCACGTACAGGTAAGTTCGTTTAATCATTAATTCATAAGGTTAATAAAATGAGAAAAATTGCTTTTAAAATTTGTAGAATATTACATTTAGAGGACAAACTGATTTATACAGATTTTAGAACAGTGCAATAAGAACCAGTATAAAACAAACAAAGTGCATAACCATAGAACCCGGCAAGTGACATAGAGGAACAAATATTCGGTCCCTAAAGTGAACAATTATTTTGATCAAAAGACGTGGCAATGGTTTATTGTTAAATGAATTACTGACGCGAATCACATGTAATCATTTTCAAAAATGCCTTAAAAAAGTGTCCTGCATAAACATTATTTAAGTCTACGTCCATAGTGTGAGTTATGTTAGTAGTAAGGGAGGCGCTTGCTGACCAGTCTAGTATGCGCGTGCGGTGTGTTATTGTCAATCGGGCGACAGCCATGTCATACTTGCAATGGGTTATCGGTCTCCCTCCGGTAGGTGAGGGCCGGTGGCGGACGGATGATTGAACTGTGTACAAGTGCAGTTGCCCAAGTCTGCTATATTTGTAAATTCGACATTCCAACACAATCCCATTGTCATTTTGGTAAAAGTTCTTAATCTGCTATATCATAATGGTCGATCATTGGTCGGTTATTGGTCTCGTAAACGAATGGTGGTAGAATGACTTTGTCGTATTCAGACAAATCTAATGGTAAGTCACTAAACTAAGTATTGACAAAATTTTAGCAGATTCAGAAGTCAGAAATTAATTTGTCATTATGTACGAGATTACCATTTATTTCAATGGTGATTGACTGTTGCAAACTCATAGTAACGCAATTATATTAGTAGATTACCAAACTTGTCAAAATCAACCATGATGAAATCAATGATAGACGATTCTGACACTATTGTAATAGCAGACTTGAGGCCCTGGTCATGCTGGCCTGGCGGGCGAGTACCCATAACAAATTACTTTTCGCTATACTTCGAGTACTTAGAACATTTTTACTGTCTTTGTCAATTAGTTACTCAAGAAGATTATCCACGAGAACACTACCGACAAACTGTGCACAGATAACACCTACTTTAAATATTTATTTTATATCTACTAGTTTCTGCCATCAGCATCATCAACGGGAAAATCGAAAATCATCCCGAGAAAAAAACTTTTGGAGTAAAAATACAATCAAAATTCAAAATATTTTTATTTCATATAGGCCTACATGGGCACTTATAAAACGTCAGAAGCTAGTGTATATCCTACGTCTTACTCAAGGAGCCAGTTTACTCTTGTGACAAGTTTCACTCAAATAAGTTCGGTCATTCGGACTTGAAGATGTAACCTAGAACTAGTTACTGTCCCATGACTAGCATCTGCCAGTGGCTTCGCCCGCGTCAAAATAGGTTTCTCCATACAAACTTTAGACACCCGTTTCATTTCCTTAGGGGGTGAACTTTAGAAAAATTCTCTTGTTTGCTCGCCTACATCATAAAAGGTAGTCTTGTACAAAACTTCACGCTCCTAGACCCAATAGTTTCAGCTGTGCGTTGATATTATGTCAGTCAGTATCTCCTTTTATATGTGTCGTGGCCAGATCTTAGAATTTATCACTTTATGACATTGCCAACCAATACTGGCCAGATCGTTTAAACGTTAAAATTTCATAATGTCAATCCTCGTTTGGCCATATTATTGATTTAGAATTTCAATGAATAAAAGTTCTAATATAAGTCCAAAAATAAAAATAAATAAGTTATAAAGCAAGCATGTCAAACGAAGATAGAATAAATATAATCAAACTTTAACGTTTGAAACGATGTGGTCAGTATTACTTGGCCATATTATGAAGTGACCAATTTTTAAGATCTGACCACGACAGATATACAACTTTATTTTTAGTATATGCGAAATCTGAATATACTTACATAGTTTGTTCAGAAACAGTAACTGAATCCATTCCAATAATTTTTACATCATGTTATATTTTTTCCCAAAAATTATTAAAAAAAAGATCACAATTTGGCAGTCAGATAAGTGACAGAAGGCCGTGGCGGGCATTAGACACCAGCGCACAGCTGGGTTCGGGAGTAAAACCACCCCTCAGTCACCCAAATGGCCCGGTGACCACGTGTTTGTGTGAACAACCAGGTAACACAAAAAGCTTATAACATTGTGATTTTTCGTGATACAGTTGTGAAACTTTGTACATAGATTCTTTACATAAAAATATTAGACAGGTGTTTCAAATTTTGCATATACTTGCTATAAATAAGGTTGTATGGATTATGGATGAATTTTAGAGTTTAGGTATTAATTGCTTCAACAAATCATACGAGTAAATATGATATTATATCAGTGATACTGAAAAACATGTACTTATACTTAGGTTGGACGGCTCGGTTGGCGCAGTGGTCGAACGATAGGCTGCAGCTCTGCGTGTTGCGGGTTCATTTCCAGCACGAAAAAATATTTGTCTGGCTTACAAATAGTTGTTGGAGGTGTGAGTGTCTTGTGTATGTGAGTTTACATGTCTGTGAACGCACTCAAATATTACAGTTAAAGGTGTAATTCCTAGTGAGGCAACATCTTTGCTTTTTGTTATTAAAATAAAAGTTTTAATGAAACCTACATCATGATCAAATGGTAGTGACTACTGACTAATTCAATGTGTTATTTATTGTGTTACTGCATTTATTGACCTTTACGTTTATATTTATGAACCCGTACTATTAAAAGTAAATGAAAATCTATATCATAAACTTATCTTAAAAAATCGTGTTAAAAATATCTACCATATCATATAAAACGGCTCAGTTTCATTCAAGTTTCTTTGGTATGGTATCTAAAACTTTACTTCAAAAAAATACCTTTTGATATTTTGAGCACTCAGGAACTCCAACTATTTAAATATAAATTCCATAACTTCTTAATCGATAAAGCTTACTACACAGTCCACGATTTCATAATGATTAAATATTTATGTATTTTTGACATTTACAATACTCTTGACTAGATTCCCTTAAAATTTTGAGAGTATGTCAGTATATCTGTAATTTATTATTGTATGCCTGTTTAGCATAGCATAGCATCAGCCTTATAATGTTCGCACTGCTGGGACTCAGGCGTCCTCTCTAGGAGAGGGAATGGGCCGTAATCCACCACGCAGGCCCAGTGCAGGTTGATGGATGTCACATGTCTTCGAATTTTTGATTCTAGGACATGCCGGTTTCCTCACGATGTTTTTCTTCACCGTTTTGAGAGCAGTGGTGATGAAATAAATTACACAAAGTAATGCGCCTGGCTAGGTTTGAACCCGCGACCTACAACTCGTAAGGCTTTTAGACATTAGGAAACTGTAATTTATAATTAAGTATTAACATCTATATGTATATATCTAATTTCTGATTCTTAGAGTGAGATGTGCAAGTGAGATATGTGGAATAAGTAAATATTTAGATATTTTTCAGTTACAATCAAGGGTGACAATGTGTATGACTGTCTGATTGAATATGTGGCTGTGAAATCGATCCTTCATTAATCTTAGGTAGTCATTGTTATTCAAGTTTATAAAAAAAAAAGTTATATAAGACATTTTATAATTGAAGATAATAATAAAATTACAAAAACAATTTACAATCTATATCTTACAATTAAAATTACAATCTATATGTTACAATTAAAATTACAATCTATATGTTACAATTAAAATTACAATCTATATGTTACAATTAAAATTACAATCTATATCTGACAATTAAAACTACGATCTATATCTTACAATTAAAACTACGATCTATATCTTACAATTAAAATTAAAATCTATTTCTTACAATAAAAATTACAATCTATATTTAACTATTAAAATTACAAACTATATGTGGATGCTGATAAACAATAGTGTGTCAAGCCACACAGACTTGATTTTGAGAAAAAGGCGTCTAAGTGTTCGATTAATTATTTTAGTATTTGTGCGAGCGAAGACGCGGCCCACTGCTGCAATGTACGACGAAACGCCCAACGCGCTGCGCAACATGCCGCGTCTCCGTAAACACGCCCTAAAGATTTCATACGCATTTTAATTAAGTTGTTAGAAAAATATATACCCAGAGGTATTTTCTATATTTTATAGGATGAAGTAAGGACTGAAAGTAGGTTAGCATCATAAAAAAGAAAAAAGCTTCTAAATTGTCTTAAAATAATAGATTTTTGCTTATTGCAAAACATGGAATACACTTCATTATTTGGAAAATGAGTCATATAATATGTCAAGTACCTTAACTGTGCTATAAGTTTTACCTAAAAGTCTTTATTCGTTTACCAATAGTATGTTAAGTTTCATAATACGATATAAAATATAGTTTTGCATTTAACAACAATGAATCAAATGAATATCATTGCTGTTGGTTACAAATACGTCAACCTGATTGGAACGAATTACTTTTAAAGGCAACCTTATCTCTACATAAATTTTCTGAAATAAAATCTTGATATGACAATAACTACAGCAGTTTATAAACAATACTGTACCTCTACCATGAGTTTTAAGCAATAGTATTCGTCGCTACTCGATATCGACGCCGTAAATATTTTGTATGGCGCAGCGCCTCTAGCGGTCACTTGCAGAACCAAAATTTGCCATACAAAATATTTACGGCGTCGATATCAAGTAGTGACGAATACTATTGCTTAAAACTCATGGTAGAGGTACAGGTCATTTCATGTGGTTTTATAAAGGAAATATTTAGTTTTTGTCCAAAGTTTGTTCCTTGCCATTGCACCGAATTACTGATTGATATTTCGAAATAATGTTTTAAGTCTCATAACATCTTTATCGTGATGATAGAGAGCACTACTTTGAATAACAAAAGTGTTGAGGAGCTTAATTGGGTATTGAAAAACGTTGTATGCGTGACTTCTTATTTTTAATATGATAAAAGTACATTTTTGTAGCACTTTTTTAATTTAAACGACTTGAAATTATATTGTTAAATACGTGACACATTATAAGAAAATATCAATACTTCCAAATTTAACTTTTTTGTGGGTTGACACACTATTGCTTATCTGCATCCATGTTACAACTAAACTTACAATACTAATCTTCATAACCAATGGATGATCTTATCCAAGATAAGTCCCAGTTCTTCTCAACATTATCTCCGATAGCACTTGGAGTGGGATTTTCATCTTTAGGTTTCTCTTCAGGCGACATTTCCTGATTTTCAATGTACGAGGACTGACAAGGCTGTATTTGCAAATGTAATTGTTGGTACTGCACTTGGCATTGTTCCTCCATTGCCACTGGCATCGAGGGGGCTAGACTTGACAATGGCATCGAGGGTGGTAAACTGTCCGATACCATCGAGGGTGGTACACTCGTCCCTGGCATCTGAACAGGCGTAGATGAAGCTGGGTAGTTTTCTACATAAATGTTTCCTTGACTGTAAACCTCCGCCTGATTGTAAACATTGTTATTCATGCCAGAATACTGCTCATGAATAAGCACTGGCGCATGAATAAGCATTTGAGGGTTTCCTATTTCCGAAGAAGATGTGCTAACTTCTTCGGAGTCTTCTAGACTCTCAGCTCGGTCTTTTTTCTCCTTCATGCGGCGGTTCTGGAACCATATCTTGATAGTACGCTCGTTCAAACGAAGGGCTTCTGCCATTTCAATTCTTCGAGCGCGATCTAAGTAGCGGGTCCTACTGTACTCTTGCTCTAGCTCCATCATCTGTTGACTTGTGAACGCAGTTCTGATGCGTTTCTGTTTCTTGACACCTCCAGTTGTTTTGTTACTGGGCCAGCCAGGTGACTGGGCGATAAATCTCCCGAGCGCCGACTGATTGGGCCAAGCTTGGCCTCCAATAATCTGTCCATTGGGAGTGCGCTGAAAATTTGGTCCGTTGGTAATTGGAGGGTTAATGCCTCCGCTAGAATTTAAAGTCGTGTACCCTGTATTAGATCCCGTGTTTCTTTGGTAGGCAACGTTCATGTAGTTAGGCGGGTTGTACACGACTTGGTTGTTGAGAATGCTGCCGTTGTTGTTGCCGCTGCTCCTCACATAGTACTCACTGGAGACAATGTTGGTAGACTCTGGTGCTGAAGCTACACTGTGTGCTGGTAACTCGTTCCAAATGGGAGGCTGTGAAATAGACAAATATTTTATTAGGTACTGTTTCATTTTTACAAAGTTAAAGGTTTTGGCAAAAAAGACATAAAAACAGGGACACTTTTAATCACGATTAATTCTTTAGATAAAATATACAGTCCTGAAACTGAGCAGAGAATATTATGAAAATCAAATTACCGTAGTATTCTGCAGCACATTAGTGCCATCTACTGGATTCCAACGACCCTCGCTGGCTACTCCATCGCCAACATTACAATAAGTTGGCATCGACGACTGACTGGCTGACTCCTGCATTTGGAAATTATTTAAACGCAAAGGTTACGATAACTACGAAAGTTCCGCAAATTATAATGGTTGCCAGCATTGTGCCCCGTTCTATATATACCTAAACGACAACCCTCCTTTGAAGGGTAATTAGCAAATTAGGTAAAAACTGTGTGTGGTCTTCGATTCGGTGATTAGTAATCGGTTATTAGTAATGTTGACATTCTCATTGTTTTGAATGTTTCTTATAAAAGTTGTATGTTAAATGTTTATCAACGTTTCATAGTTTATGAAAAATCCTAGATTTTCCTTTTCCAGTTTTGAAGACTTTTGAAAAGGTAAGTTAGACTTAGCGGTCAGAAACTTCAATCCATAACTTCAATCTGTTTTCAGCAGGAAAGTACTTGTTTCAAATATTTTTCTTTCATAAATATCAAAAAAAGATTATTCCTCTTGAATGCATCCTTTTCAGTAGTCATTACACAACACAATAATAATAGGCTTGTGTCCTCCAGTGGAATTCCATAGACTGATGATGATGATGATGAAGATGAGCAATAAACTAATACGTAGATTTAAAAAAAAATTAAAAAATTCATGTTTTATGTGTTTTTTGAGGTTTTAAAAATCGTAAAAAATTCAAAAAATCAAAATGTTCCAATAACGAAAAAAACTATTATGTTAGAATCTATAGCACTTTACAAACATATTTCATTATGAAAGTATCAATGTAAACGCTAAATCCACGGAGATAAAGCTAATATTAAAATTAAATCCCATACATTTACGCGTCGATTCCACGCTGTGACGTCACGCCGTGGTGTACTTTTATATGGAGCGATTTTGGGTCACGTGATCAAATGCTACTTTCGGACCGTATTATCTCTGGAGATAATTATCGTAGGAATACCTTTACTTTGGAAAAGTTGTTTTTATCTCCTTTATTAAAATATGATGTAAAAAAAAATTAGTCCACTACCCTATTGGAAATAAGCGAATTAAGTATCACCACTTCGCTTTCGAGTCTGTCGACATGCAGGATGTGGACTCAGTGATCATTGTACTGACAGCCAATGGCTTTAATAGCCACGAGCCTCGACCAACATCTTAGGAGGCTCTCGTTAAGATGCTGGAATCAAACTCTTGAAGCTTGAATCTTGAAGCTCTTTGAGCTCAGAAAGCGGTGCTTCTGGACACGGCTCGCATCGTAAGGAGGTTCCTTTATCTAGCTGACCATCATTAGGTATCATGGACCCAATTCTTTAATGTTAGGTGAATAAACGGCATTATTATTTGAAATGAAATACCAACTACAATTGGTTTTTGTTCAGTACTAAACATAGAACTGAACCATAACAGTCGCAGCACAAATTCTTATACTAGATATAATCACTATTCTAATTAATAATTAAATGTCATAAGTTTATATTGGCACTTCCTAACTAGTAGTTTCATCGTCATCATCTAATTGGTATTTTACTAAATTGTATCTAGTTGTAATTACGTGTAGTTCTCGCTTTCTGTGCTGTATCGATCTCAGCTGTAGGTACTATGAACCATGTTATAATATTAGCAAGCGTTGTAGACAAGACTTTGAGCTATAAGATGAGTACAAAAATATTGAATATATGTATATGAATACATGCATATACCATCAGATATGAGTACTTCGCTCTATGCCAATCTATTTTGACTGCATATTGGCATGGGGTGTTGCAGCAAAGAGCCATTTAATAAAACTCGAGCACAAAGGGGCATCTTAAAGGTTGCTTATGCAAGGCCCTATCGGTATTCCACTGACAGGCTATACCAAAACTGTAAAGTTCTCAGGATTAGACTACTTTTTATCTTATTTATCTTACTTCGCTTTTATAAACTAGCACAGTTTAAATTATGTAGATAGAAAAAATACGCACAAAGATCTCCTAGATACATGGATCCATTCATTTATCAAACGATCAACAAAATTCTACATAGTAGGTTGCTCAAAGCGCACACGTTGTAAAATTAAAGTTATCAAGTGGCTATCAGCTCAGGACTATGCAGTTATGCACGGACTGAAGCTCTTCTCGATCCTTTGCTATGAATCTCTTAGAATGACTCCCCAGGCGCAGCACATTATCACACACATACAATCTACACTACACACTACTTCTATTTACTCTTTTTACACACATTTGCACTCTTCACACACCTTTTAATTATATAAATGCATGATTCCCTTAATTAATTAGGTTTAAATATTGCTTAATTTCATAACCTAACTGTTAGTGAACTACCCACTAGTATAGTTATTATGCGTCACATAAAAAAAGTAGTTCCCATGACACAGGGTATCCTAGTGGGGTTCCTTATTTGAAACTTGACGATTCGATTTTTATTATATCGATCACAGTGTGTCGATAATTTACTTATACGTTATTTTATTCCATAGATATTTTATTGATGCGATGTAACGTTTGTGCGAAAAACCCTACAGCGATTGCTTATTAGATCGGTAATTTATTACTTGGATAGTATGTCGGTTTGAAACGCATACTGCTCCGTGACATTAGAGAACCCATCCTAGTGTGGGATCTACGGCTACTTTTTTGCAGTGAAAGTTGTTCAGTTTAAAAAAAAATGTAACGGCTTTATTTAATGTGCTTAGCGGGTAATATGCAGTGTCTTAATAAAATTAATTTATTTATTATACTTATTTAATACATTTTGAAATATTTCTTAAAAACCATATATAAGAAAAAGAACTTAAAAATAGTAGTCTGCCGGTGTTGGGAGCGAGGTACAAGATACCGGTGGTCATTATTATTACATATCCACAATAACAATGGTTCAATTAGGAGCAGAAACTTTATCAGCTATTGGTAAATTATCATATAATTATCTCTCAGACTTAACGATAACAAGTAAATACCTACCCCTAAGTAGGTATTTACTTGTTATCAGTATGTTTACTTAGTTTACCCTGATAATACAATTATCTGAACAGTACCTATCCAGTACTTATACCAATACAATAGCCCAATACAGTGATATTGCCACCTTCTCAGTTCCATATATAGAACTATTTGATTTATCCTTATTGAGATTCAATATGGAACATGTGAATTGTGTGTGGAAGGCGTAACCTACTTTTTTTTTTTTTTTTTTTTTTCGATAGGTAAAATCATCCAATGACAAATCCCGCCCTTGGGTGGAGCGGGAAGTAGTGTCAGACTCTTACTTTTAGGACAGACATTTAGCGCAGCAAGAATGCGTATTACAGTTGATGCCACGTACCCACAATAGGCAATCATTGGGACGTTTTTTGGGCATAATAGTTTATCAGACAAAATTTATTCCAAGCTATTCATACATAGCTTCACCACTACGTATTTTAGCATTATTAGCATTATCAGCCTTTTAATGTTCCCACTGTTGAGACTCAGACCTAATATACTACTATACTCAAACATAATCCACCACGCGGGCCCAGTACGGATAGGTGTATGTCACATAGTCTGAGCCTTATTACACTACGCGATGTCGACAAAACCGGTCGGTATATCGAGTGGTGTAATAGATCCTTTAGCACTGTATTCGGCGCGCAAACCGGTTCTGTTATCAGTAGATGCTCGCACGCATTAGGCAGGGTGTTATTGCAGACCGGGCGGCCAGTTGAGTTTGCCTTGGCGACATCAACTAATTTGTGCGTACTTACCTACCGACACTGTGTGTCGGTAGGTAAGTACGCAATATAATCGCCAATAAATTGAAAAAAGTTATTGGCGATTGAGTATACTCTGGAAAGATTGAAGAACAATATCTCTATGGAAACTGTCCCCCTTCCAGACGTATATGGAAAAAAAGATACGGCCGTTTAAATCGCAAAAAAACGTATATCTCGACACACTCCTTACCCTTGATCTAGAATCCTGAAATTTGGCATAAAGCAAGGTCATAATGCACAAGTATAGGAAAAAAAATCTGAAAACTGAAACATTACCTTTCACTCTGATTTTTCTTTTCCTAACTCAATTATATATTTTTGATATTTATTAGTATATTATTTGGTATTGTATGTATGTATTCGGATTATTATGTCTTATTAGTACCTATTAGCCTCATCTAGTTAAAATTGACGAAAAAAACAAAAATGACGTGTAAAAGTGTTTTTGAGAACCTATTTGCAAAAATAAAATATCATTTATCATATCATTTATCATTTATTATTTATGATGTTTATACACTGACAACCCTAAATCTATTTCCTTTCACTCAGTCCATCCAAAGGTTGTCTGTAAGAAATTGCCCTGTGCGATAAGACCGCCCATTGTACCCTTATTTATAATAATATGTCCTATATTTGTTGTTTATGCGGTGTACAATAAAGAATATATATAAATAAATAAAAAATCTTCGTAAATCAATTCGGAAATTTAACTGTTTTCATAGGTAAGTTAGTACAGAACCCTCAGTGCGCGAGTCGGGTAGGGTAGGCTCCGATATATTTCAATGTGAAACAAAATATTTTATTATCTTAGTAGATTATTTTTCAAATTTTATTGAGGTTAAACCATTGATGAGTATTGGAAGTAAGGCAGTAATTGCGGTTATGAAAGACCAGTTTGCTTGATATGGTATTCCAAGCGAGCTTGTGACTGACAACGGGCCAGCGGATTCAAGGGAATTTGTCGACTTTTTTATACAAGTGTGGATTTAACCACACTACCTCCTCGCCAAACTATCCACAATTGAACAGTCGGAGTGAGCAAAGTGTATTTTTTATAAATAGTGGTGTGGATACCGCAATTACGGAACTCGAGCACAGGTCGGCGGCTGTCCAAGCACGTAAAAAACTTGGGACACTTTTTAAAAATTAATAAAAGTGGTGCGTTGGGGTAAGATCGGTGATGGGGTAAGAACTAGGCTATATATTTTAAATGCTAGTCACACTGCGTGCCATGTCATTATGTTTGGCCCCGTCTTGCAATGTGACACTAAAAATATAGCCTAATAAATGGGATATTTGATTCATACGTTCTTACCCCAGAGTCGATATTTGGAGGCGGAGTCCAAATCAACAGAAGATTAGAAAGAGACGGAGAGATGAACTGTCAATCACCAACACAATGGAGATAATCCCTTCACTGTCAAAAGATGTTTACTAAAGTACATTTAGAAGTGTTTGAACAGTTATCTGAGTCAATAACAATAGATATATTACTAATCACTTTGTTGGCAGGATTTCGAGATATTTTTTTCTCCTAATTTGTTTGTTTGTTTAAACCTTTGAGAGATAATGGATACTGAAGTTGATAAGGCATTCTAGTTTTGTTACTTTCTACTAATTTATTTGTTATTTTGATGTGAAACTACTGACCATCGTAAACATTATAATTAAAAGACTGTACAACAGAATCGAAGAAAAAATATTTACAGTAGTGTCGTCTCTGTCACACACACAGGACACCAATGAGATGAAAGAATATGACCGTGGATACTGTTTCAACTTTTACAGAAGTAGTAAAAACATTATTTTACGACTTGATTGATTAAAAAATTAATTGTCTGTTGTTGGTAATCACGTCATAGATCAATTACTTAATTAGACACACATTTCAGTACATGACATTAAAGACTACGATCACTAGTACTTAACTAGGTACTTACTTAATGCGCCTATAATTTACCTAATCAGTAGACAATTACAAAAAAAAATATCCCCTATGACTAATACTGACCAGTTTTTCGATTGAATATTACTTAATTAAAATACTTTTGAAGCAATTACCTAATAAATGAATATAATTTTACCTATCCTTAGTCATTACCAGTCATACCTTCGAATGCACTTGCACGTCATTAGAATTAATTATAAGTACATACTTTCTTAATCACAATAAGACAAATTAATGAAACTATATATGAAATATAGTGCTGTCATTACTCACAGCCCCCATTTTCGATTGAGACCCGAAAATCGGTTACTGCGCATTCAAGTCGACAGTCATGATGCTTCCACTTGTGTAACGAGGATTATAACCGATTTCCTTGTCTCAATCTAAATGGGATACCTAACCATACTGCGCTTAACCATAGCAAATGGTTAAACTTATTTGCCGCGCTCTATAATAAATATTGGTTTTCGTTGATACCAGAAATAATTTAATAAGTAGTAGTATTTCATAAGATACAAGATAGTTTATTTGACTAAATCATGAATATACGCATTGTTTTGAAAACACATTTATTGTACTTACAGCTAACGAGTGAAATTCCCTGCCGAAGTCAGTTTTTCTGATAGCTACAACCTAGGGGTCTTTAAGGCAAGAATGAATAGGATACTTCTAGGCAAGTGTGCTCAATCATCGCCCACACCAGCCTATCAATAATAAAAAATGCACATTTTAAATGTTAATAAAGTTCGGTTGTCACATTTTGCTTTACTGGCGATGGCGTACAACATATTTATGATCGAGCAAAAATAAATGTCATAAATCTATTTACTCATAGATGCAGTGGCGTGCGCTTCATAGAGACAGAAAGACACTGCCTACCCTACCTAACTCAGATAAATAGGTAGGTACCTAACTCATCAAATAACTAATATTATTTTAACTACGAGTAGGTACCTACTATTACTATCCATAAACGTAAATCATAATTCAGTTCCACTTTTCGAGATTCGAGCAACATCGATACCTACAAGCTACCAGCTGTTGTTCGTGGGTACAATTTGTCGACTCGTAACTTCGCATTGCGCCGCTATAGTCGCCGACGCCGCCGTCGCGCCGCCGCCGTGCATCGGGAAAGACACAAACTAATCGCGACTTAGTATTTATTTGTGTGCTCTCGTGATCATGCGGAATTCATGCGTGTGCGTTCGTGTAAACATGTGGCACACAATATCATAAATAACGCACACAATCGCACAGAGTAGACACTGGCTAACACGGCGATTTCCGACACTTGCCGAAGTTTACCGAACCAAAGTTCGCTATGCAACTATTTTAAAAAGTAGAATTAATTTGTTTAACTTTCTCTAAATTATGCACCATTTCTATTTTGCCGTATTATTTTATACTGAATCGAGCGCCATTATTATTGTGTTTTGGTTTTGGTTGTGAGCTGTTATCAGATATTTAAAGATTTCAACATTGATAATAGTTTGAAGAATGAATAGTATTCACTGTGAAGAATGTTCAGGTGGTGTGTGTGTACAGAAATTAAAAAATGATGCGTTTACGAAACTATCTTTCTGTAACAAAAAACAAGTGATAGTGAAAGGTCGTTGTACACCGGATTTGCAATTAATACAAACCAAAGGTAAAGTAAATCGTAGATTCAATATAAAACAATATGATGCATATAATTGGCTCACAGGTTGCATTCACAGCAATCGATTGTTTTGTTTTCCATGTTTATTATTTTCGAACTACGAGTATAAAACCGTTTGGAACGATATCGGTTACGCCGATATTCATAATTTTCCTACGGCAGCAAAAAAACACGATCAATCTGAAAAACACTTAGAAGCATCCCTTAAATATCACACTTTTGGAAAAAAATCGTATTGAGACTCGTTTAAATTCCCAAATACAAATCGACATTGATAGGCATAACACAAAAGTCGATCGGAATCGAAATATTTTTCAGCGACTTACTGACATTGTTTGCTTTTTGGGGAAACAAGAGCTCGCTTTTCGTGGGCATGACGAATCTGCGTTATCAGTGAATAAGGGAAATAATTTAGAGATGGTTGACTTGGTTTCGAAATACGACGGTGTTTTGGAAAACCATTTACAAAATTCCTCTAGCTCATTTACGGGTTTATAAAATAGGATTCAAAATGATTTAATCTCCAGTGTAGCGTCTGTAATGATAGAAACAATAAAAAAACAAATTACTTCCACTGATTTTGTTGCTGTGATGGTCGATGAAACACCAGACGTAAGTGGAAAAGAGCAACTGGTACTAGTTTTAAGATATTTTCACGAGTCTGAAGTGTTTGATCGTTTTATAAAATTTTAATTACCTACATCATTATTTAATCGCCAAGAAGATGAACCAAAACCAACGTTCAGTAAGTGTTTTTTCTAAGTCAAGATTTTTTAAGTTTTCTGCCTACCCTGGCTAAAAACTGAGCACGCCACTACATACATGCAATACTTAAAAACGATAAATAATTAATAGGCAAACCATTTAGAACAGCTTAATGTAAAAAATATTTGTTTAATTTCAGAAGCTATTTTAAAAAATAATTTTAATAATTTTGCAGAACTAACAAAATTACACTATAGGTACTTTTTTTTTTTGGTGGTGGGTAAAATCATCCAATGACATCTCCCGCCCTTGGGCGGAGCGGGAGATAGTGTCAGACTCTTACTGACTAAAAACCCACCCCGTTCCTTCGTGGCCTTAGATACCAGGGCCGGGCTTTCCTTTCGGAAGCAAACCCTTGGCCCCAGTAGGCTTCGACCCTGCCTGCCTGCAGCTAGCAGGCTGGGTCTCTACGGTTTGCTGACAACTCCTTGAGGCGCGCGGGAACAGTGCGCGCCGTTGACGGCCTGGGCTTGGTCCGGATGATTACCGGACGGTTAGACAGCGAGCTACCCATAGCTCGCCGTCCGCAAGCCCGCGCCTACGTTGGCTGGAAATCAGGATCGGAATCCTCGCGGCGGCTGGGCCGTGAGGGCCGTTGCCTCTCGCGTGCGGCCTCCTCCTTTGCTAGCACTATAGGTACTCTGGTATGATTATATTTTAAAATAATAAATGAAATAATAATTCAACATCATAAACAGATCATAATATAATAAACCTTCTTTAAAAAATAATACCAGTATCAAGTAAATGTTATGTCAATAAGAAAACAACCCGATAAAATTCACAACTTAGATGTCATACTGAGAGGATAATACCTCCAGCTCGTAAATAAGTAACACTAGTGATATGGGTCTGTTTCACATAGATATTTTTAATTCTCCGATTTTAACCAAAGAACATAATCTTAAAAACCTTTACTGGATTTTTGGCTGTGGTTTTCGAACTGGTGTACATGTTCGAACCGCTTTAGCGCCATCTCGGCATCCTATCATGAATCATTTTTAGATACACAGCCATCAACAAATGGATATACAGTAACTACTCAGTCAATAAATGTATATAGTTTATAACCTAAATTTAATTTTAAAATATAGGTAGATATTAGTTGATTGCGAACAAATAAAAAATAATTTTATAAAATTTTCACAGAAAAGTCCCTGAATCACTCTGATCCTTTGTAGTAACTTGAAAAATCATTGATCTGCATGAATAATTATTTTAAAATCATTTTACAAACGTCAACAATCAGACATGGAGTAGAAGTGTGGAGGTAATCTTTTTTAAGAAGGACGATTATATCCTGCTCGCGAATTACAAGTCCATCTCACTTATGAACAGTGTCTACAAGCTAACTTCAATCATTTTCCACCTCCTAGATAAGCCGGATTTTTTTATAGCTTTAGGTCCATAAATCCCATACATACGCTGCGGCAGATTCTACAAGAAACCAGAGGGTATAACCTACCTCCCTGCCTAGCGTTTGTGGCCTACAATTTAATCGAACTGTTGTAGAATTCTTGTCGTATTTTAGTATAGTAATATAGTAAATGTCTAAAATCTTCCATGCTGATCTGGGAGCAACAGAAAAACATAGAGTGAATCAGCTGCTTATCATCCCGCGCAGGTCGTAAAAGCCGACTTAGGGAAAAGTTTTACTTTAAAATCTTTAAGTAAACAGAAGCCAGCTTAGGGCATGGAAACTCCCACAGTATACAAATGGCCTAAGTTGGTCGATTGGCGTTAGAACAGGACGTCAATCCAGGGTGGTGACGGTGAATTTTAAACCGCAGCACCCCAGAACCGAGTGAGCAGGTTCACTGTTCGCCCATCAACCCGCAGTAGACAAGCGTGATGGGTTAAATGTCTAATCCCTTCCACAAATATCCACAAACATGACGAAGAAAAAGACCAAAAGGCCCCAAATGCCCGGCGGCTACAGCGGCGTTGCTGCTGATGACGGTGGGCAGCTTCGTCCTGGAGTCAGGGGTGCTAAGAATCCCCGGGTGAGATCGATCTCCCCTCCAACGACCATGGCAAACAAAAAACCGGACACCGATAAACTACTTCACATTATTACTTACAACATTCGTACTCTGAAATCTGAGTATCGACTGCTAGAGCTCGAAAACGCGCTAGATGAAGTCAACTGGGATATTGTGGGCTTATCAGAAGTTAGGAGAAACGGTGAAGAGACCATAGATCGAGAGAACGCCATATTCTACTACAATGGACACAGTGAAGGACTCTATGGAGTGGGGTTTCTGGTTGCTAGAAAATGGAAAAACAATATTTCAGAATTTATATCATACTATGATAGGATCGCAGTTCTTAAATTCAAAGTTTCAAACAAACAAACAATAACCATCATCCAAGTATACGCTCCCACGTTAAACCATCCTGACAATGAAATAGAAGATTTCTACGATCTCCTCAACAAAGCCTGCGACGAACATCGAAGCACTTGGAATATAGTGTTGGGTGACTTTAACGCCAAGCTTGGATTAAGGCAAGATTTAGATAGCCACAATATTTTGGGTCCACACGGCACAATAAAAGTGTTGCTATCCAATAGTGGCATTCTACTAGATTTAATTATTTGTGAGATAGTCATAGTGATGATGATATAGGTAGTCATGAGATAGGTAGGTAGGTGTGTAGGTAGGAGAGTCTTCATTCAGATACAACTAACATAGATCAAAATTCGATACAATTATTGTAATTTTTTTGTTTTATCTATTTCAGAACACTCCATTTACACATGAGCCAGTTTCATACCAGCAGCCAAGACCACACCACAAAAATCAGTAGATGGCTAGAAAACATCACTCTCAGATTACTAGTAAGTATTATTATTTTTGTTATTAAAAGATGCGAAACGAGCGAACACCAGCCTGGCCATCTTCTTCAAATGTTTTTTTAAACCACCCAGAAGAGGATGGTATATCTAACTCTATTGTTGATTCATACTTACATATTTTAAGCTGTATTAAAAAAAATCATTTATTAAAGTGCATCTTAATCTTGTTTCATTCATTCTAGCAGAGCAGTGACAGCGGAGTGGTAACGGCCCCGACTTACGAGTTGTAGGCCGCGGTTTCAAACCCAGCCAGGTGCATTACTTTGTGTAATTAATTTCATCACCACTGCTCTCAAAACGGTGAAAGAAAACATCGTGAGGAAACCGGCATGTCCTAAAATAGCATGAAAGGTCAGGATACAGAGGAACAAGAAGAAAGTTCTAATGCTAAGGTAGAAGAAGAAGAAATACTATATTCATTGGAATCTGAAAAGGATAGATGAAAATGGCTTCATTACGCTTGATGATGAAGTCATGAAAGACTTCAGCGTTATTGATCACCCTTTAACAAAAAACAGTGCTGATACTCGAGATGAAGAAACCAATTAATTAAGTAGTACAAAATAATTAATTATTAAACGAATAAAATAAGTGCGTTTAAATGTAGCCCAAAAAAATTTAAGATTTTTTAAATAAAAAATGGTTGTTGTGCCTCACTCGATATAGATAGGTATAGTGTGTCGCGGACTTTTTTGTAGATATTTATAAGATCTACAATGAATTAGAACATTTTTAACCGACTTCGAAAAAAGGAGGAGGTTCTATGTTCGGCTGTATTTTTTTTTTTTTTTTTTTTTTTTTTATGTATGTTCACCGATATCTCGGTCAATTGTGGACCGATTTCGAAAATTTTTATTTTGATTGAAAGATTATACTTCCGAATTGATCCCATAAAAATATCTTTTTGATCTGATGATAAACTTCGAAGATAAAGGACGAAACTCTTCAAAAAATCATAGCAGAATTGTCGTTTGTATATGTTTGTTCGCCGATATCTCGGTCCATTGTGGACTGATTTTGAAAATTTTTGTTTTGATTGAAAGATTATACGCTCGAGTTGGTCTTATAAAAATATTGTTTTGATCTGATGATGAACTACGAAGACATAGAACGGAATTCTTCAAAAAACCTTAGCAGAACTGTCGTAACAAGTAAAATTGCTTTGTTTATAAATGTAGTTGGTGGCTGACTAAAGGAAAAAGGGGAGGGGTACATAGAACTGACCTGATGATGAAGACGGAAGGTAGGTAAGAGCCGGAACTTTGTAATAAATCAGGGTATCTTAGCCGTGTTTGGTATTATTAGAACTGTCATGATGATTTGATGATGGAACCGAATGGCGGAAGATATCTATCTATTTAAGTTTGGCTGAGGGGTACTACTACTAAAAAGTGTGAAATAAAAAACTTTTTACAAAAAAAATACAACCGACTTCAAAAACCACCAAAAAATGCAAAATAACTTTCAATTTCGGAAGTCGGTGTTAAATAGCGAAGAGACCAAATTATTATAGAAACACCGACTTCCGAAATTGAAAGTTATTTTGCATTTTTTGGTGGTTTTTGAAGTCGGTTGTATTTTTTTGTAAAAAGTTTTATGGTTCTATCTTTTATAGTTTAGGCAACGTACGCTAAATAAGTAACTTTTCTGGTTGATGTAGCTTTCGAATGGTGAAAGATTTTTTAAAATCGGTCCAGTAGTTTTTGAGCCTATTCATTACAACCAAACAAACAAAGTTTTCCTCTTTATAATATTAGTATAGATTAACTGCTGGGAAAATCGATTTTTTTTCAACGATTTGACCATAAAATATACAACAGAATAAAAAAGTTGGTAACATTTTGAATATTTTGAAAGTGACTTAAAAATTATTACAATAATTAGTGTTTCTATAGGTACATCTTTGAATGTCGAACATTAAAATACCTACGGGTAAAATGTCAACGTTCAAATGATCGAAAATCTATCGCATAGTAGCACTATGTTGAGTTTATTTGTTTGTGAGAGTCGTACTGATCATATAGTCATGATGACGATTATAAGGATGGGACAGCGAAGCGAAATAAAAGACATGTTGTTTGAACAAGACTCCGATTTATTAATATCTTATACTTGTTTGTTTGTTGAGAATTTAATCAACAAGCGTGATAGATAAAGAACAAAAAGCACAGTAAATGCACCACTATCCATACTATTAAAATACAAATAATTTATTTTCTTTCACAAATTAAGTACAACATCTAGTGGTTGAAGTGATCTTTTAGACAAAAAATACCTGTATCACCATACAACTCTGCCAAACTCTTTGGAGAGTATTTGACGCCCATTTATGCATGACGACACATTATAGGGCATTTTTATGTAATGAAGCCGTTCAGGAGTAGTCAAAAATGCCGTCCTGTTAAGCTGATTATATATTTGATACTTCGCTACTTCTTTGAAAATCTTACATACAAAATATACTTACATACAAATCTATAATTATAATCCCAATATTTGTATAGATATCCCTCAGTACAATAGTATTTAGGTAACAATTCTTTTATGATCCAGATTTAAATCATCACTGTATTTCATTCGGATACAACTAACATTCATAATAATTTTTAGAATACTCTATTTACACAAGACCCAGAACCATATCAAGTAGTTTACCAGGAGCCAAGACTATACCACAAAAACCAGTATATGGCTAAAAAAAACATCAGTAAGTATTAACATTTTTCTTATGGATACTATCTAATTTCCATTATTGATACCATATTTTTTATAGGAAGACACCATACCTGTGGCAGCGTAATTAGCTAAAGACATACATGACTCGTATACTAAGGTATAGGATATTGCTAATAGACATCATCTGGATATTACTTTTCTAAAAATCATATAAATCAGGAGGTTAATCTAATAACATTTTCAGGGGGCAGTATTTACAACCCAACTCACTCACAAATAATCTATAATAATGGCAACGTTTATGGACATATCCCTCAGTACAATACCATTCAGGTATGTAACAATTATTTTAAGATCCAAATATCATCATTGTACTTCATTCAGATAGATCGCAATTTGATACAATTGGTATAATATTTATTTTGTATTTATTTCAGAACACTCCACTTACACAAATCCCAGTGCCACATGCAATGGTTTGCCAGGAGTCAAGACCATTCCACAAAACCAGTACATGGCTAAAAACCCGCATGCTCATATTACGAGTAAGTATTAAATTTTTTCTTATGGACACAAACTAATTCCATTGTTGATACCATATTTGATGCTGTAATAAGAAATTAATTTATTAAAGTGCTTCGTAATCTTTTTTCAGTTTTCCAAGGGAACTTTCAAGGCACAAATCAAATGCAAGCGTAAACGTATCATCTTCGTAACTGAACAAGTAAAAGCCTTAAAAGATATCTTCAAGTACAAACAGTACGTCAACCGTGATGAACGACTTGCAATTGTGAAACAACTGCAACTTTATAATAAAGCAGTTAAAATATGGTTCCAAAATCGTAGATTAAAAGTAAAGAGCATGAAAGACTCAAAGGAACAAGAAGAAAGATCTAATGCTAAAGCATTAGAAGACGAAACAATTACTCGTCTTGATTCATTGGAATCTGAAATTGTTAAAAAGACAAATAAAACTGGCATCGTCATTGATGATTCCGTAACAAAAAGCAGCGCAAACATTCCAGTTGAAGAAATTGTAGAAAGTGACAGTAGTTCATTTTATAAACCAATTTCTCCAGCCAGTTTTAGAAATAGTAACGAAGAAGGGATGCAGTGAAATGAAATCATACACACAAACGAGCAAAGTCATCACCAAATTAACAACGTACAGGTGACGAAAAAGCATTTTGTAAATAAGAGTCATTCCGTACGGTCGCCTATTAGTGATTGAACAATTTTATGAGTTGACATTAACACCAATCATAATTGTGACAAACTATGTAATTGTGATAGTCCTATCAGTGAGGGTAAGATCCTCCTGATGAGAGTAAGAACCTCGATGCCAGTAGCGACTCTTGCACCTTCAATGCCAGGGACCAGCTTACCATCTTCAATGCAAACGGTGAGTCTACCACCCTCGGCACCAACGACGAGTCAACACCCTTCAATGCCAATGACGGGTCTACCATCTTTGATGTCGGCACAGACTTCATTACAGGACATATATCAGAATATCATGATGGAGGAACAATGCCAAGTGTGTACCGACAGTTACATTCGCAAATGCAGACATAGATTGTAGTTTTAATTGTAAGATATATATTGTAATTTTAATTATAAGATATAAATTGTAATTTAAATTGTAAGATATAGATAGAAATTTTATTTGTAAGATATAGATTGTAAATTTAATTGTAAGATTTAGATTATAATTTTAATTGTAACATGTAGATTGTAAATTTAATTGTAATATATAGATTGTAATTTTAATCGTAAGATATAGATTGTAACTTTAATTGTAAGATATCTTATATATATTGTCAATATTTCAAAATGCAGGAGTCTACGATTACCAGTCAGTCGTCGATGCCAACTTCTTATAATGTTGGCGATGGAGTAGTTACTTCCAGCGAGGGTCGTTGGAACCAAGTTAATGGCACTAATGTGCTGCAGAATTTTAATTTTAATCGTTAAATATAGATTGTAATTTTAATTGTAAGAAATAGATTTTAATTGTAATTGTAAGATATAGATTGTAATTTTTATTGTAAGATATAGTTTGTAGTTTTAATTGTAAGATATAGATTATAATTTTAATTTTAAGATATAGATTGTAAATTTAATTGTAAGATTTTGATTGTAATTTTAATTGTAACATGTAGATTGTAATTTTAATTGTAATATATAGATTGTAATTTTAATCGTAAGATATAGATTGTAACTTTAATTGTAAGATATCTTATATATATTGTCAATATTTCAAAATGCAGGAGTCTACGATTACCAGTCAGTCGTCGATGCCAACTTCTTATAATGTTGGCGATGGAGTAGTTACTTCCAGCGAGGGTCGTTGGAACCAAGTTAATGGCACTAATGTGCTGCAGAATTTTAATTTTAATCGTTAAATATAGATTGTAATTTTAATTGTAAGAAATAGATTTTAATTGTAATTGTAAGATATAGATTGTAATTTTTATTGTAAGATATAGTTTGTAGTTTTAATTGTAAGATATAGATTGTAATTTTAATTTTAAGATATAGATTGTAAATTGTTTTTGTAATTATATTCGTATCTTCGATTATAAAATGTCATGTACAACATTTTTTTTATTTACTTGATTAACATCTACTACCTAAGCTTAATGATTGATCGATTTCACAGCCACATATTCATTCAGACAGTCATACATGTTGTCACCCTTGATTATAACTGAAAAAATATCTAAATAATTACTTATTCCACACATCTCACTTGCATATCTCACTCTAAAAATCGGAAATTAGATACATACATATAGATGTTAAGACTTAATAATAAATTACAGTTTAGTAATAATAGTAGTAATAGTACAACTAGTTCTAGTACTGAAGTGTACTAGTTCAGTTTAGAAGTTGAAGTTATGGAATTTATATTTAAATAGTTGGAGTTCCTTAGTGCTCAAATTATTTAAACTGAGCCGTTTTTGATGCTATGGTATGCTATGCTAAACAGGCATACAATAATAAATTACAGATAGAGATAGATTACATACTTTCAAAATTTTAAGTGAATCTAGTCAAGAGAATTGTAAATACATAAATATTTAATCATTATGAAATCCTGGACTGTAGCTTGCTAAGCTTTATCGATTATGAAGTTATGGAATTTATGTTTAAATAATAATAAATAATATAATTTTTTCAATAGTAGTTTGTACAAGGCATACAGAGTAGTCTTAAACACTAAGAAAAGAAAACTACACTCAGTATAAAGTTGGTCATAGGACTCCCCTTCCTAAACTAGGCATAAATTCTGTCTGTATCTTAGGAAAGAGTTTCCAATTATAGGGGGTCGTATTACAGTTGCACAATAAAAACATTGGTACATGCAGTGGGTGAACAAAGTACAAGCTATGTTAAATATGTGTATAGTGTGTGTGCGTGTATGTGTGCAAGTGTGTGTGTATGAGAGTGAGTATGTGTGTGTTAATTAGTAAATGTATAGTAATTGTAGGCCTATCTCATTTAATGCATTGTAGATAGAAGCTCCTCGGTATCATTATATGTTAGTGTCTGAAGCCAGGACTTTAAATAGTTGGAGTCCTTAGTGCTATAAGAATCAATAGGTATTTTTTTTTGAAGTAAAGTTTTTGATACCATACCAAAGAAACTTGAATGAAACTGAGCCGTTTTATATGGTATGGTAGATATTTTTAACATGATTTTTTAAGATAAATTTATGAAATAGTTTTTCATTTGCTTTTAATAGTACGGGTTCATAAATTTAAACGTAAAGGTCAAGAAACGCAATAACACAATAAATAACACATTGAATTAGTCAGTAGTCACTACCATTTGATCATGATGTAGGTTTAATTTCAAAACTTTTATTTTAATAACAAAAAGCAAAGATGTTGCCTCACTAGGAATAACAGCTGTAACTGTAATATTTGAGTGCGTTCACAGACATGTAAACTCACATACACAAGACACTCACACCTCCAACAACTATTTGTAAGCCAGACAAATATTTTTCCGTGCTGGAAATGAACCCGCAACACGCAGAGCTGCAGCCTATAGTGCGACCACTGCGCCAACCGAGCCGTCCAACCTAAGTGTAAGTACATGTTTATGATTTGTTGAAGCAATTGATATCTAAACTCTAAAATTCATCCATAATCCATACAACCTTATTTATAGCAAGTATATGCAAAACCTGAAACACCTGTCTAGTATTTTTATGTAAAGAATCTATGTACAAAGTTTCACAACTGTATCAGGAAAAATCACAAAGTTATACGCTTTTTGTGTTACTTGGTTGTTCACACAAACACGTGGTCATTCGGGTGACTGAGGGGTGGTTTTACTCCCGCACCCAGCTGTGCTCTGGTGTCTAATGCCCGCCCCGGCCTGCTGTCACTGCTGCTGTTTTTTAATAATTTCTGGGAAAAAATATAACGTGATGTAAAAATTATTGTAATCGATTCAGTTACTGATTCTGACCAAACTATGCATATTCAGATTTCGCATATACTAAAAATAATGTTGTATATCTTGCTTGCTTTATAACTTACTTATTTTTATTTTAGAACTTTTATTCATTGAAATCTTATGATATATCAATGATATGGCCAAACGAGGATTGACTTATGAAATTTTAACGTTTAAAAGATAGTGGTTGGCAATGTCATGAAGTGATAAATTCTAAGATCTGGCCACGACACATATAAAAGGAGATAGGTACTAACTGACATAATATCAACGCACAGCTGAAACTATTGGATCTAGGAGCGTGAAGTTTTGTACAAGACTTCCTTTTATGATGTAGGCGAGCAAACAAGAGAATTTTTCATAAAATCACCCCCAAGGAAATGAAACGGGTGTCTGAAGTTTGTATGGAGAAACCTATTTTCACGCGGGCGAAGCCACTGGCAGATGCTAGTCATGGTACAGTAACTAGTTCAAGGTTACATCTTCAAGTCCGAATGACCGAACTTATTTGAGTGAAACTTGTCACAAGAGTAGACTGGCTCCTGGAGTAAGACATATGATATGCACTAGCTTCTGACGTTTTATTAGTGCCCATGTAGGCCTATATGAAATAAAAATATTTTGAATTTTGATAATATTTTTACTCCAGAAGTTTTTTTCGCGGGATGATTTTTGATTTTCCCGTGGATGATGCTGATGGCAGAAACTAGTAGATGTAAAATAAATATTTGGAGTAGGTGTTATCTGTGCACAGTTAGTCGGTAGTGTTCTCGTGGATAATCTTCTTGAGTAACTAATTGACAAAGACAGTAAAAATGTTCTAAGTACTCGAAGTATAGTGAAAAGTAATTTGTTATGGGTACTCGCCCGCCAGGCCAGCATGACCAAGGCCTCAAATCTGCTATTACAATAGTGTCAGAATCGTCTATAATTGATTTCATCATGGTAGATTTTGACAAGTTTGGTAATCTACTAATATAATTGTGTTACTATGAGTTTCCAACAGTCAATCACCATTGAAATAAATGGTAATCTCATACATAATGATAAATGAATTTCTGACTTATGGGGTAATCTGCTAAAATTTTGTCAATAACTTAGCTTAATGACTTACCATTAGATTTGTCTGAATACGACAAAGTCATTCTACCACCATTCGTTTACGAGACCAATAACCGACCAATGATCGACCATTATGATTTAGAAGATTAAGAACTTTTACCTAAATGACAATGGGATTGTGTTGGAATGACGAATTTACAAATACAGCTGACTCATTGTGATTCGCGTCAGTAATTCATTTAATATACAAATATAAAATATTTTTGTAGGATATTTCAGACATCCCCCATATTTCAGATATCTCATAAGCTGTGGCTACCGTTTTAGATTATTTTGGTCGGCACAGTCTTAAAGATGGAAATATATCTGTTTTGTTTACTTTTTGTAAGTTTGAACGAAACAAATACAGGTTATATAAGTATATTACGCAAATTAACGTCGAAAAAATGAGGCACAGGTTTTGACATCCAAGTGGACCATTCACAGACAACGATTTCTGATATGAGAACACCTTGGGACACAGTTAGTTCTGTATCAGGAATATCACACTACCATTGTACTGCAGTGTAATGAAGAGTCTTTGAGAGCTAAAAGACATACACTAGACGATTAAACATTCGTTTTTCAGCCGAAATTTGCAAATCATAACTTTTAAAATCACGTGTCGGGTACATTACGGTAGTGACGGGCACGTTACGCGTCTTAAATGCGGCTGTTTGCAGTCATCGCTTGATGATTAATTTGAGAACCAAATCATATCACTGTTGTTATTTATTAAAGCATAGACCTTAAGCTATCCATATATATAAAAATATTCCTTCAGTAATAATTTATGCTGTATAAATGACGCTTTTAAGCAGAAAATTGAGTACGAATGTCGGGCACGTTACGATAGAATGCACCTTTTGTATATTTACAACATTTTTTTTAAGCAGTAAGTGTGTTAGGGTAAGATCGGCGCTGGGGTAAGAACGTATGAATCAAATATCCCACCTATTAGGCTATACTTTTTAATGCCAAATTGCGGGACGGGGCCGCACATATTGACATGGCACGCAATGTGGCTAGCATTGAAAGTATAGCCTAAGTGAGATATTTGTTTAATACGCTCTTACCCCATCACCGATCTTACCCCAACGCACTAAATTTCTTTTATTAACTTTTAAATAGTTTCCCTAGTTTTTTACGTGCTTGGACAGCCGCCGACCTGTGCTCGAGTGCCGTAGTTGCGGTATCCACACCACTATTTATAAAAAAATACACTTTGCTCACTCCGACTGTTCAATTGTGGATAGTTTGGCGAGGAGGTAGTGTGATTAAATCCCCACTTGTTTTTAAAATCGATAAATTTTCTTTGAGGCGTAGGCTGGCCCGTTGACAGTCACAAGCTTGCTTGGAATATCACGTCAAGCGAACTGGTCTTTCATAACCGCAGTTACTGCCTTACTTCCAATACTCATCAATGGTTTAACCTCAATAAAATTTGAAAAATAATCTACTAAGATAATAAAATATTTTGTTTCACATTGAAATATATCGGAGCCTACCTCACCCGACTCGCGCACTGAGGGTTCTGTACTAACTTACCTATGAAAACAGTTCAATTCCCGTGGATTATGAAGATTTTTCAGAGGACTTTTCCTATACTTGTACTATAAGACCTTGCTTTATGCCAAATTTCAGGATTCTAGATCAACGGTAAGTAAGTACTCTATGAATTTTGATTCCCTTGAGTGTGTCGAAATATACGTTTTTTTGCGATAAAAACAGCCGTATATTTTTTTCCAAATACATCTGGAAGAAGTTTATGATCTGTTTCCATAGTGACATTGTCCTTCAATCCTTCCAAAGCATACCCAATCGCCAATAACTTTGTTTAATTTGTGCGTTCGTTAGGTAAGTACGCACAAATTAGTTAATGTCGCCGAGGCAAACTCAACTGGCCGCCCGGTCTGCAATAACACTGCCTAATGCGCGCGAGCATCTACTGATAACAGAACCGGTTCGCGCGCCGAATACATTGCTAATACAGGCGCATCGTACACCGAGCCTTTCAACTGCTTTACAGCTAAATCATGTACCTCATCCCACAACCACTCTAAATCTTGTGAATTCTTTTAGTGATGGCCTAGTGGTTACGGCCCCGACTTATGAGTTTACAGGTCGCTGTTCAAACCTAGCCAGGCGTATTACTTTGTGTAATTTATTTCATCACCAATGCTCTCAAAACGGTAGAGGAAAACATCGTGAGGAAACCGGCATGTCCTAGAACATTTCAAACTTCGATTTTTTGCGAAGATATGTGACATACACCAATCCGCACCGGGCCCTCGTGGTGGATTATGTCCCACTCTCTCTCCTGGAGAGGAGATCTGAGTCTCAACAGTGGGAACATTAAAAGGATGATAATGCTAATAATGCTAACATACGTAGTGGTTAAGCTATGTCTGAATAGCTTGGAATAAATTTTGTCGGATAAATTAATCATGCCCAAAAAACGTTTCAATGATTGCCTATAGTGGGTACGTGGCATCAACTGTAATACGCATTTTTGCTGTGCTAAATGTCTGTCGTAAGTAGGTTACCTCTTTCACACACTATTCACATGTATCCAACTGGATAGTTTTTTTTTTATGGTAGGTAAAATCATCCAATGACAAATCCCGCCCTTGGGCGGAGCGGGAAATAGTGTCAGATTCTTACTGACTAAAAACCTACCCCGTTCCTTTGTTGCCTATAGTGCCGGGGCTGAGCCTTCCTCTCAGAAAACGGCCCTTGACCCCAGCAGGCTTCGACCCTGCCTGCCTGCAGTTAGCAGGCTGGGCCTCTAATACAACTGGATAGTTGGATATATTGAATCTCAATAAGGATAAATCAAATAGTTCAATATATGGAACTGAGGAGGTGGCAATATCACTGTATTGGGCTATTGTATTGGTATAAGTACTAGATACTGTTGAGATAACTGTATTATCTAAGTAAACTAAGTAAAGATACTGATAACAAGTAAATACTGTGGTGGGTGGAGACGTAAATCAAAGAACTTCTATGAAATATTAAAATATTGTATTGTTATTAGTAGCTCAATTATTATTTTATTAAGTTTAAAAATACATAAATAACTAATTAAATTATATCTACACATGTACAAAACCTTCAATATTAACTAAACTAATTATACTAAAACCTACCTATGTACATATAATACAAAAACACAGTACACACAGGCGTCGAAGAATTATTATTATAAAAACATTAAATAAGATTCTTATTTTTTTAATTTCTTGACATATATATCACAATCTTTAAAGTTATTATAACGTGCCAGTTTGCACTTATCTGTAGGTTAACTGTTTAGACGCCACAATACCTACTTAGGAGTAAGTATTTACTTATTATCGTTAAGTCTGAGAGATAATATTATGATAATTTACCAATAGTTGATAACGTTTCTGCCCCTAACTCCAATGCTTCACATTGTTATTATTGTGGATTTGTAATAATAATGACCACCGGTATCTTGTACCTCGCTCCCAACACCGGCAGACTACTATTTTTAAGTTTTTTTCTTATACATATATAGTTTTTAAGAAATATTTCAAAATGTATTAAGTAAGTATAATAAATAAATTAATTTTATTAAGAAACTGCATATTACCCGCTAAGCACAATAAATAAAGTCATTACAATATTTTTAAAACTAAACAACATTTACTGCAAAAAAGTAGCTCTAGATCCCACACTAGGATGGGTTCTCTAATGTCACGGAACAGTATGCGTTTCAAACCGACATACTGTCAAAGTAATAAATTCCGATCTAATGAACAATCGCTGTAGGGTTTTACGCAACAAGATTTTTCGCACTAACGTTACATCGCACCAAAAACGCATCGATGGAATAAAACAACGTACAACTGAATTATCGACACACTGTGATCGATATGATAAAAATCGAATCGTCAAGTTTCAACTAAGGAACCCCACTAGGATACCCTGTGTCATGGGAACTAGTTTTTTTATGTGAAGCACAATAACTATACTAGTGGGTAGTTCACTAACAGTTAGGTTATCAAACTAAGCAATATTTAAACTTAATTAATTGAGGGAATCATGCATTTATATAATTAAAAGGAGTGTGAAGAGTGCAAATGTGTGTAAAAAGTGTAAATAGAAGTAGTGTGTAGTGTAGATTGTATGTGTGTGATAATGTTCTGCGCCTAGGGAGTCCTTGCAACAGATTCATAGTAAGGGATCGAGTAGAGCTTCAGTCCGTGCATAGTCCTGTGCCGACATTAATTTTATAAGTGCGCTTTAAGCAACCTACTATGTAGAATTTTATTGATCGTTTGATAAATGAATGGATCCATGTGTCTAGGAGATCTTTGTGCGTATTTTTTCTGTCTACATAATTTGGTAGATTTGATGAGGGTAAACAGTGCTAGTTTGTGAAAGCGAAGTAAGACCTGTTGAATATCGTGATTAGAGACACAATAGAAAGACAATAGGTGTACGGACGCCGGCGTCCTCTTGGGAAATAATGAAATAAATAAGATAAAAAGTAGTCTAATCCTGAGAACTTTACAGTTTTGGTATAGCCTGTCAGTGGAATACCGATAGGGCCTTGCATAAGCAACCTTTAAGATGCCCCTTTGTGCTCGAGTTTTATTAAATGGCTCTTGCTGCAACACCCCATGCCAATATGCAGTCAAAATAGATTGGCATAGAGCAAAGTACTCATATCTGATGGTATATGCATGTATTCATATACATATATTCAATATTTTTGTACTCATCTTATAGCTCAAAGTCTTGTCTACAACGCTTGTTAATATTATAACCAGCTTATAAACAGCTGAGATCGATACAGCACAGAAAGCGAGAACTACACGTAATTAAAACTAGATACAATTCAGTAAAATACCAATTAGATGATGACGATGAAACTACTAGTTAGGAAGTGCCAAAATAAACTTATGACATTTAATTATTAATTAGAATAGTGATTATATCTAGTATAAGAATTTGTGCTGCGGCTGCTATGGTTCAGTTCTATGTTTAGTACTGAAGAAAAACCAATTGTAGTTGGTATTTCATTTCAAATAATAATGCCGTTTATTCACTTAACATTAAAGATTTCGAGAATTGGGCCCATGATACCTAATGATGGTCACCTAGATAAAGGAACCTCCTTAGAATGCAAGCCGTGTCCAGAAGCACCGCTTTCTGAATCAAGCTTCAAGAGCTTGATTCCAGCATCTTAACGAGAGCCTCCTAAGATGTTGGTCGAGGCTCGTGGCTATCAAAGCCATTGGCTGTCAGTACAATGATCACTGAGTCCACATCCTACATGTCGACAGACTCGAAAGCGAAGCGATGATACTTAATTCGCTTATTTCCAATTATTATTGTGTTGTGTAATTACTACTAAAAAGGATGCATTCAAGAGGATTAATCCTTTTTTTGATATTTATGAAAGAAAAATATTTGAAACAAGTACTTTCCTGCTGAAAACAGATTGAAGTTATTGATTGAAGTTATTGATTGAAGTTTCTGACCGCTAAGTCTAACTTACCTTTTCAAAAGTCTTCGAAACTGGAAAAGGAAAATCTAGAATTTTTCATAAACTATGAAACGTTGATAAACATTTAGCAAAAAACTTTTATATGAAACATTCAAAACAAAGAGAATGTCAACATAACCGATTACCAATCACTGAATCGAAGACCACACACAGTTTTTACCTAATTTGCTAATTACCCTTCACCAGAGGGTTGTCGTTTAGGTATATAAAACGGGACTCAATACTGGCAACCATTATAATTTGCTGAACTTTCGTAGTGATCGTTACCATTTCTTATAAATAATTGTCAATATTTCAAAATGCAGGAGTCTACGATTACCAGTCAGTCGTCGATGCCAACTTATTATAATGTTGGCGATGGAGTAGTTACTTCCAGCGAGGGTCGTTGGAACCAGGTTAATGGCACTAATGTGCTGCAGAATACTACGGTAATTTGATTTTCATAATATTCTTGTCGTTTAGGTATATATAGAACGGGGCACAATACTGGCAACCATTATAATTTGCGGAACTTTCGTAGTTATCGTAACCTTTGCGTTTAAATAATTTCCAAATGCAGGAGTCAGCCAGTCAGTCGTCGATGCCAACTTATCATAATGTTGGCGATGGAGTAGCCAGCGAGGGTCGTTGGAATCAAGTAGATGGCACTAATGTACTGCAGAATACTACGGTAATTTGATTTTCATAATATTCTTGTCGTTTAGGTATATATAGAACGGGGCACAATACTGGCAACCATTATAATTTGCTGAACTTTCGTAGTGATCGTTACCATTTCTTATAACCATTGTCAATATTCCAAAATGCCAGAGTCTACGACTACGAGTCAGTCCTCGATGCCAACTCCTTTTAATGTTGGCGATGGAGTAGTTACTTCTAGAGAGGGTCGTTGGAACCAAGTTAATGGCACTAATGTGCTGGAGAATTTTAATTTTAATCGTTAAATATAGATTGTAATTTTAATTTTAAGAAATAGATTTTAATTGTAATTGTAAGATATAGATCGTAGTTTTAATTGTAAGATATAGATTGTAATTTTAATTGTAAGATATAGATTGTAAATTGTTTTTGTAATTATATTAGTATTTTCGATTATAAAATGTCTTAAATAACATTTTTTTTTTATTTCCTTGATTAACATTTACTACCGATTAATGATGGATCGATTTCACAGCCACATATTCATTCAGACAGTCATACAAATTGTCACCCTTGATTATAACTGAAAAAATACCTAATATTTACTTATTCCACATATCTCACTTGCACATCTCACTCTAAGAATCAGAAATTAGATGCATACATATAGATGTTAATAGTTAATAATAAATTACAGTTTCCTAATGTCTAAAAGCCTTACGAGTTGTAGGTCGCGGGTTCAAACCTAGCCAGGCGCATTACTTTGTGTAATTTATTTCATCACCACTGCTCTCAAAACGGTGAAGGAAAACGTCGTGAGGAAACCGGCATGTCCTAGAATCAAAAATTCGAAGACATGTGACATCCATCAACCTGCACTGGGCCTGCGTGGTGGATTACGGCCCATTCCCTCTCCTAGAGAGGACGCCTGAGTCCCAGCAGTGGGAACATTATAAGGCTGATGCTATGCTATGCTAAACAGGCATACAATAATAAATTACAGATATACTAACATACTCTCAAAATTTTAAGTGAATCTAGTCAAGAGAATTGTAAATGTCAAAAATACATAAATATTTAATCATTATGAAATCGTGGACTGTGTAGTAAGCTTTATCGATTAAGAAGTTATGGAATTTATATTTAAATAGTTGGAGTTCCTGAGTGCTCAAAATATCAAAAGGCCTACAAAGGGTTACCTGATTGTTTACACAAGCACGTGGTTATCGGGCCATTCGGGTGACTGAGGGGTGGTTTTACTCCCGCACCCAGCTGTGCGCTGGTGTCTAATGCCCGCCACGGCCTTCTGTCACTTATCTGACTGCAAAATTGTGATTTGTTTTTAAATATTTTTGGGAAAAAAAGTATCATGATGTAAAAATTATTGGAATCGATTCAGTTACTGATTATGAACAAACTCAGATTTCGCATATACTAAAAATAATGTTGTATATCTTGCTTGCTTTATAACTTACTTATTTTTATTTTAGAACTTTTATTCATTGAAATCTTATGATATATCAATGATATGGCCAAACGAGGATTGACTTATGAAATTTTAACGTTTAAAAGATAGTGGTTGGCCATGTCATGAAGTGATCAATTCTATGATCTGAACACGACACATAAAAGGAGATACTGACTGACATAATATCAACGCACAGCTGAAACTATTGGGTCTAGGAGCGTGAAGTTTTGTACAAGACTTCCTTTTATGATGTAGGCGAGCAAACAAGAGAATTTTTCTAAATTTCACCCCCTAAGGAAATGAAACGGGTGTCTAAAGTTTGTATGGAGAAACCTATTTTCACGCGGGCTTAGCCACTGGCAGATGCTAGTCATGGGAAATTAACTAGTTCTAGGTTACATCTTCAAGTCCGAATGACCGAACTTATTTGCGCGAAACTTGTCACAAGAGTAGACTGGCTCCTGGAGTAAGACATATGATATGTACTTGCTTCTGACGTTTTATAAGTGGCCATGTAGGCCTATATGAAATAAAAATATTTTGAATTTTGATAGTATTTTTACTCCAGAAGTTATTTTTCTCGGAATGATTTTCGATTTTCCCGTGGATGATGCCGATGGCAGAAACTAGTAGATATAAAATAAATATTTGGAGTAGGTGTTATCTGTGCACAGTTAGTCGGTAGTGTTCTCGTGGTTAATCTTCTTGAGTAACTAATTGAAAAAGACAGTAATAACGTTCTAAGTACTCGAAGTATAGTGAAAAGTAATTTGTTATGGGTACTCGCCCGCCAGGCCAGCATGACCAGGGCCTCAAGTCTGCTATTACAATAGTGTCAGAATTGTCTATCATTGATTTCATCATGGTTGATTTTGACAAGTTTGATAATCTACTAATATAATTGCGTTACTATGACTTTCCAACAGTCAATCACTGACACACCATTGAAATAAATGGTAATCTCGTACATAATGAATTTCTGACTTATGGGGTAATCTGCTAAAATTTTGTCAATAACTTAGTTTAATGACTTACCATTAGATTTGTCTCAACACGACAAAGTTTTTCTACCACCATTCGTTTACGAGACCAATAACCGACTAATGGTCGACCATTATGATTCAGCAGATTAAGAACTTTTACCAAAATTATTGTCATTGTGTTGGAATGTCGAATTTACAAATATAGCAGACTTGGGCAACTGCACTTGTCCGCCACCGGCCCTCACCCACCGGAGGGAGATCGGCAACCCAGCGCAAGTATGACACGGCTGTCGCCCCATTGACAACAACACACCGCACGCACAAACTAGACCGGCCAGCAAGCGCCTCCCTTACCACTAACATAACTCACGCTATGGACGTAGACTTTTATTAAATAATGTTTATGCAGGACACTTTTTAGGGCATTTTTGGAAATGATTCATTGTGATTCCCGTCAGTAATTCATTTAACAATAAACCATTGCCACGTCCTTTGATCAAAATAATTGTTCACTTTAGGGACCGAATATTTGTTCCTCTATGTCACTTTCTGGGTTGTATGGTTATACAGTTTGTTTGTTTTATACTGGTTCTTATTGTACTGTTCTAAAATCTGTATAAATCAGTTTGTCCTCTAAATGTAAAATTCTACAAATTTTAAGCAATTTTTCTCGTTTCTTATTAAACAGCAACTTTTTGTTGGTTCTGTAAGTGCACGGTAAAGGATATACAGGGTAGCGCCGATAATACAATAAATTAAACTAGGTATGCCACAAATTCATAAATTATTATTTTTGTGTTGCCAGTTTTTATACTAAAAAACATCGAATACATCCAATAGTTTAGTCACTGGACATAATGGCATAATAAAAGGACATTATTTTATTTTTAGTATTTTTTAAATGATGTACACGTATACTTTACGATTCCTAAAAAAACTTCTTTGACAAAATCATCGCATTTATACCGATATTTTTAAATGTTTTTCTTTGTTATTTACGATTTTATGATATTTAGTTTGATTGTTTTTTTTTTATTTTGATTTTAGTATAATTTTGGTCAGTTATCAGTTATCGTTTTTTTTTGTTAGTTTCTTGTTTAATTTGTTATTATAAAGGAATTCATACTTAGGCATTTTCACTATCATGCGTTCAAAAACACTGGCAGAAGCTTGTTAATTTATATTTATTTTCATTTTACTAGTTATCGTACCATCTAACAAAACGATCATAACTATTAAAATCATAAAGTAATCAAAATAATCTTAAAATAATCAAAGTGATCACCATCATTATTTCATCCAAAAGAGGTCCACTATTGGACATAAACCTCCCCCAATTGTCGCTACAATGAACGGTCCTGTGTGTCTTACATCCATCGGGTTCCCGCAACCTTTACTAGGTCATCGGACCACCTTGTCCTGCAGCATCTTTCGGCCTCATTGGTCATCAGTAATCATAAATATAATTACGTTATAATGTAACTTTATTACCATACCGCAAGAGATTATTAATTCATAAAAAATCATTCACGTTTATTAGGGATGTTATGGATACAAATTCTAGATCTTGATTCGAACACAGATATAGAAATAATATTATACTCGTTTCGGATACCCTACGCGATAATTTCGATTAGGTACGCATATTAGAATTTTTGAGTTATAAAAGTAAAATACAATTAGCAAGATTTGACTATTATTTCTAGTCTAGATTATCATTTGTTTGGCCTGGCAACATCAAAAACGTGTCGTAATCTGTCGTTTAAACTCCGTCGTTATCCGAAACTTGTATATTGGTTTCGGATATGGTTACGGGTATTAATTTATTTCGGATATTTATTAGTTTCTGTTATAACATAACATTGATATTTATAAAGAAAACTGAAATAATAGGATATATAAATAAAAAGATTAAAATAACTTTTATTTCGGAAGTCGGGGTTTCTCGGTATTGTTTGTTTCTTATTTAATACCGAATTCTGAAATTAAACTTATTTGAATCCTTCTAGTGTTTTTTTTTTTTTTAATGACGTCGGTTATTTTATTTTTTTGTAAAAAGTGTTTTTATTTCACACTTTTTAGTTGCGATCACTTATACCAGAGTGCCTATTTCTCATGATAATTCCAATACACCCAAACACTGCTAGGATAAATTGTTTTATTATGAAGTTCTCGTGTCTACCTTCCACCTTCCGGCTCAATCATCAGATCAGTTTGATAGTACCTTTTAACCAAAGTGCATCCCATGACAATTCTAACAAGCCCAAACACGACTAAGATACATTGATTCATTAAGGAGTTCCGGTGCCTATCTTCCGGCTCCATCATCATCATCATCAGGTCACTTTGATGATACCATATTCAACATAACTATTTAGAACCATTTATTTATTTGAATTGTCATAGTCACTTAACTATCTTCATTGTGATATCTATGACAGTAGGAAGTTCCGTTGGCCATTTCTGGTCTTCTTCATCAGTTCCACTCCATCAAATGTTACTTTTTGATTGTAAATGCTTTTTGATTCCTCGATAAAAATACCAAAATCACTATATGGTTGCCTATAATATTTAAAGAATTCCCTCGATTCCTCATGGATCCCATAATCAGAAATGGATTTTGAAAAAAATGGGACCAATCTGGAAGTATACCCTTTATGGGGAAAAAAAATTTGCAAATCGGTCCATAAACGACGGAGTTATCCGCGAACAAACATAAAAAAGCATATTTACGGTCGAATTGAGAAACCTCCTTTTTTTTAAGTCGGTTAAAAAGAGCTTAGGTACTGGGAAATAACTACCTATCAAATACAAAATTGAATTTTTATACAAATGTCCTTTCTTCATAAATATCTATATAGTTTCATACAATTTCTATACGTTATAATTGTGTATTTTATTTTTCTTAAAAAAAAAACGTTGCGTTGAGAAATAAATCCTATATCGTGTGTGTGTTCTCAAATACGCAGCACATACACAAGACACCCAGACTTTTATCTTTAGGCCGAATAAATACATTTTTGTGTTTGGATACTATTGAATTGGGCTCAGCCTGTAAAAACAATCTGTGTGTGTGTTTAATAAATAAAATAATAATAAATGTGTCGTGCGGGAATCGAATCCGCGAGACGCAGCGCAACAGCCAAATGCTCAACTACTGCGCCAACCGTGCCACATAACAGTCGCCACAGTTCATGAGTTAATAATATGAATCAACGATTTACCTTAATTTGCAAAAAATATAATTCCTTATTTATATAAATTAATCACTATTCAAGCAAAACCAATTACTTATTTCACGAATAAACGAACTATAAATAAATATAATATAGCATAGCATAGCATCAGTCTTATAATGTTCCCACTGCTGGGACTCAGGCCACCTCTCTAGGAGAGGGAATAAATAACATAATAATTAATTTTAGCTAGATGGCGACTTAAATTAAATAGATTCGATTACAAAGGATTTTTTTTTTACTACATTGTTATACAAACAAATCCTGCTGATGCAGTGTTAGGAAGAAAAAGAGATTTTAATAAAAGATTTACTTACTTAAAAAAACAATAGAAATTACTTAAATATAACTATATAACTATAACTATGTAAGGTAAGTTCTTAGAAAATATGACAAAATAAATAAAACTATTTTTGCCATACAGATAAAACCAAGTCAGTGATATCATGACAAATCTTGTTATTTATTAAAAATCTTAATAAGGTCTTTGCAAAGTGTAGCATTTTGCAAAGATTCGTTAACAAATAATCAAAAATTAAATGTTAATTGATTTTGATTGCATAGCAATTATTATAATTAATTAATTATAAATATCTAGATTAATAAGTAATCTAAACAGTCGAATAATACAGATACTGACCCCCCCCCCCCCCCCCGACTTACGAGTTGTAGGTCGCGGATTCAAACCCAGCCAGGTGCAATACTTTGTGTAATTTATTTCATCACCACTGCTCTCAAAACGGTGAAGGAAAACATCGTGAGGAAACTGGCATGTTCTAGAACCAAAAAATCGAAGACATTTGACATTCACCAACCCGCACTGGTCCTGCGTGTTGAATTACGGCCCATTCCCTCTCTTAAAGATGAGGCCTATGTCCCAGCAGTGGGAACATTAAAAATGGCTGATGATGGTGATGACCCCCTGCCCAATAATTATTTCCTTCACTGGCATATTGATCATACCCATGACTATGACCATTCGAAGAGCTTATATCATGAGGATAATACTGAGTAGGATATACAGTACGTTCATTGTAAAACTATGTTACAGTACCAGATGAAGCTATGCCTTCATAACTAGACTGAAGTTCATCAGTATTGCAGCAAGTGTGTAGTTGATACGTATTGTCAGGGTAGTGAGTAATTTGTTCAGTGGTAGTTTTATTAATAATGAGTGACACTGAAACGACACAGACACGGACTCGGTACTAACTGATTCGCTCGAAGAATCGCAGCTGGACTCAATGGATTCTCTCTTCTCCTTCATTCTTCGGTTTTGGAACCAGATTTTGACGGATTTGTCGCTGATTTTGAAGTCATTGGCGATATCAGCACATGTTTTTGAGTCTGACTGGAGTATATATTTTCTAAAGCCTATATTTGGTTTGATGAGAAGGACTCGTATCTTCTTTTTTATTGTTGTGGTTACATCTGAAATGAAAGAACTTACACTATAAAATTCTGCAAAATACATGTTTTCAGCTCGATGGAATGGGGGTTTGGTATGACTTATCGTCTCCCTAGCCTTTACTCAACTAGCTTAAGGTCGGCTTCTCTCATGGTTCGTTAAATCGGCATAGTGCCACTATGCAAATAGAAACATTTGTGTGGTTGTCTCAATTTGTGTGTGAGGATATTTAGGTCAACGTAAGTCTATCAAAATATTACCAACCTTTTTTATTCTGCTGTATATTTTCTGGGCAAGCCGAGGTCGATTTTCCCAGCATTTCATCTACAAGAAATAAACACTAATGTACAACATTTCCGGGATAAAATCAACAGACAAAAGTCTTTTAAATATTGTTAGCAGTCAAATATCGTTTGCAAATGATAAATCAGCAAAACTTTTACTTTATACAATCAACACTTGTATGTTAAAATAAAATAACAGAATTTTACCTCACTTTTATTCTTTAGTGATGTAAATGAAGTTATTAGAAGGTTTTGCATCATGATGAAGAAAGAATTAATCCAATAATTATTATTTAAACAAGAGTCAGCACAGGGAACGATCACTTTTTTCTATGACTGGTCTTTATAATTATGTAGGTATCATTATATTTTCGGTACAGCTTTCTATATACCTTCTTTTATAAAATATAAGACTTGAATTCTTTTCCATTTCACGGTAATCCACAACCTTTGCATAATAATTGTATTATTAGTTAATGATAATGAATATAAATGATTATTTTTATAATAGTTTATAGACATAGTTTTAGGTACTAATGTACCATAAGCTTATTATCATAGTTAATAATAGATTTTTTTTTTCTAATTTTGGTTTGACTCTAATTTTCAATTTTACTGTCACAATGTAACTGTACTGTAAAGTGATGGCCTGAAACACAGGTTTTTAAATAACCTAGATCGGGCGGTCCGCTATCAAAATTGCAATTCCGAACGATAATTAATTGCACTTTTATTAATGTTTTAGTTTATTTTTAGACACTCTGATTGTATAGAAAACCCTGTTACTGTTGGCGTAATGTTATTTTTTTGTAAACATTGTGTTTGGAAGAAAATTTATTATTTTTATTTATTTTATTTGTGTTGCGACTACGTACATGTAAACCATGCGCCAATACGTTCGCCAATTAGTCACTCCGGTTGGTAAAACGCGCGTCCTAACCATGGGTGTTGAAGGTCATGGATTACAACTTCTGTCTACAATACAGATTGAAACTAGCGGCTTGCGGACGGCGTGCAATGGGTAGCACGCTGTCCGATCGTCCGGTAACCGACCGGACCGAGCCCAAGTCGTCGACGGCGCGTTCTGTTCCCGCGCGCCTCAAGGAGCTGTCAGCACACCGAAGAGGCCCAGCCTGCTAACTGCAGGCAGGCAGGGTCGAAGCCTACTGGGGTCATGGGTTAGTTCCGAAAGGAATGCTCGGCCCCGGCACGATAGGCTACGTAGGAACGGGGTAGGTTTTTAGTCAGTAAGAGTCTGACACTACTTCCCGCTCCGCCCAAGGGCGGGATTTGTCATTGGATGATTTTACCTACCATAAAAAAAAAAAAAAGGTATATACAGGGTAGCGCCGATAATACTATAAATTGAACTGTGTATACCTGATGAGGTTGCCAGTCTTTATACCAAAAATTATTCGAGTAGGTACATCCAGTAGTTTAGTCACTGGACATATTAGCATAATAACAGGACAGCATTTTCTAAATGATGAATATGAACTTTACGATTACTAATAAAACTTCTTTGAAAAAAATCATTGTATTTATACCGATATTTTTAAATCAGATCAGGGGCGGATTATTTATGGACGTTTCACATTTTATTTATCTTGTCTATTTTTGAATTTATTTAATTTGTAAAATAATTATTATAGTGAGCAATAAAATTTATATTTACGTTAATGATGTTAATGATAATAAAAAAACTTGTTTTAAATGGTTTTCTTTGTTACTTACGATTTTAGATGTTTAGTTTGTTTGATGTTTTTTTTTTTTTTTTTGTTTTGATTTTAGGATTTTTTGCTCAGTTATTTTTTACTCCGGATCTTTTTGTTAGTTTGTGGTTTAATTTGTTATTATAAAGGAATTCATACATAGGCATTTTTACTATCGCTGGCAGAAGCTAGTTAATTTATATTTATGTTCATTTAACTAGTTATCGTTAAGGAAACCTAGAACCAAAAATTCGAAGACATGTGACATTCACCAACCCGTACTGGGCCCGCGTGGTGGATTACGGCCCGTTCCCTCTCTTAGTAAGGAGGCCTGTGTTCCAGCAGTGGGAACATTAAAAGGCTGATGATGATGATGATGATGAACTTGTTATCGTACCATCTAGCAAAACGATCATAACTATTAAAATCTTAAAGTAATCAAAATGATCATAAAATAATCATAAATAAATATAATATATAGCATAGCATAGCATCAGCCTTATATATGTACATAAAAATAAATAGATTTGATTACAAAGGACTTTTTTTTTGGACTACAATTGCTATAAAAACAAATCCCGCTGATACAGTACTAAAAAAAATGAAATTTTAGTAAAAGATTTACTTACCTAAAAAAACAATACAAATTACTTAAATATAACTAAGATAAGTTCTTATAAAATATAAAAAAATAAGTAAAACTGTTTTTGTCATACAAATAAAAGCATGTCAGTGATATCATGACAAATCTTGTTCTTTATTAAAAAATCTCAATAAGTCTTTGCAAAGTGTAGCATTTTGCAAAGATTCGTTAATAAATAATCAAAAATTAATTATTTATTGATTTTGGTTGCATAACGATTATTATAACTATTTAACTATTATTTATAAATATTTAAAGAATAATAAGTAATTTAAACAGTCGAATAATACGGATACTGACCCCCTGCCCAACAATTATTTTCTTCACCGGCATATTGATCATAACCATAACCATTTGAAGAGCTTATATCATGAGGATAATACTGAGTAGGATATACATTACGTTCATTGTAAAAATATGTTGCAGTATCAGATGAAGCCATGCCTTCATAGGTAGACTGAAGTTCATTAGTATTGCAGTAAGTGGGTAGTTGATAGGTATTGTCCGGGTAATGAGTAATTTGTTCAGTGGGAGTTTTATTAATAATTACTTGAAATAGGGGTGGAGAAGATAATGAAACGGATTCGGTACTAACTGATTCGCTCGAAGAATCGCAGCTGGACTCAATCGATTCCCTCTTCTTCATTCTTCTGTTTTGGAACCAGTTTTTGACTGTTTTGTCGCTGATTTTAAAGTCGTTGGCGATCTCAGCACGTGTTTTTGAGTCAATGTACTTGTGACTGGAGTAATCAGGCTTTAGAAAAGATATACTCCAGTCACAAGTATATTTGGTTTGTTGAGAAGGCAGTCTGAACTTGTTTTTTTTCTTTTTTTTTGTTGTGGTTACATCTGAAATGAAAGAACTTACACTATAAAATTCTACAAAATACATGTTTTCAGCTCGATGGAATGGGGGTTTGGTATGACCTATCGTCTCCCTAGCCTTTACCCAACTAGCTTAAGGTCGACTTCTAAACTAACCGCTGAATACCTGTATTTTCACACTTGATTATATCACTATCACCATCATGATTATATTATCAGCATTCCTGATTATCTCATGATTTGTTAAATCGGCATAGTGCCACTATGCAAATAGAAACATTTTTACTGTAATAATTTGTGTAGTTGTCTCAATTTGTGTGTGAAGATATTTAGGTCAACGTAACTCTATTAAAATATTACCTACCTTTTTTATTCCGCTGTATATTTTCTGGCCAAATCGTTGCAAAAGTTCGATTTTCCCAGCAGTTAATCTACAAAAAATAAACACTTATGTACAATATTTCCGGGATAAAATCGACAGACAAACGTCTTTTAAATATTGTTAGCAGATAAATATCATTTGCAAATGCTATGGCAGCAAAACTTTTGCTTTGTACAATCTGTTATGTTAAAATAAAATAATAGAATTTTACCTCATTTTTATTCTTTAATGGTGTAAATGAAGTTAATAGAAAGTTTTGCATCATGATGAAGAAATAATAAATCCATCAGTGACTCTTGTATAAATATACAAGAGTCAGCACAGCGAACGATCACTTTTTTCTATAACTGGTCTTAGTAAATATGTAGGTATCATTATTTTTGCGGTACACTTTTCTATATACCTTCTTTTATGAAAGATAAAACTTGAATTCTTTTCCATTTCACGGTAATCCACAACCTTTGCATAATGTTTGTATTATTAGTTAATGATAGATAATGAATATAAATGATTATTTTTATAATAGTTTTAGGTACTAATGTACCATAAGCTTATTTTCGTAGATAATAATAGATTTTCTTTTCTTATTTTGTTTTGAGTCTAATTTTCAATTTAACGTCGTAATGTAATCGCACTGTAAAGTGATGGCCTGAAACTCAGGTTTAAATTAACCTAGATCGGGCGGTCCGCTAACAAAATTGCAGTGCCGAACGATAAATTAATTGCACCTTTAATAATATTTTAGTTTTAGTATATTTTTAGGCACTCTAATTGTATGGAAAACCATGTTACTGTTGGCGTAATGTTATTTTATTTTTTAACATTGTTTTTTGAATATTTATATGTTTTTACGCTATTTTATAATTTATTTTATTTGTGTTGCGGTTATATCTGGCCTCATCTAGTTTAAAGTGACGAAAAAATTGACGTGCAAAAGTGTTTTTAAAAACCTATTTGCAAAATAAATATCATTTATATGGATGTAAACCCCGCGGCAACACGTTCGCAAATCAGTCACTGCGGTTTGGAAAACGCGCCTCCCAATCAAGGGCGTTGAAGGTCATGGATTACAACTTCTGTCTACTACACAGATTGAAACTAGCAAGGTCCTTTTGGGACGCTTTTGGGTCTCGTCCATCTTTAATAATAATGTAAAAGGAGAAACTGACCGACTGGCATGTCAGCATACAGCCGAAACTAGTGAGCCAAGGAACGTGAGAGTTTGCACAAGGCGTTCTTTAGTGACGTAGGCTAGCACTTTTAAATTTTCCTTTTTGAGGATAAAAAGAGGAGAATTTGTTATTATGTTAAATTTTATTCCATGGGCCAATATACTTTTTTAGTACATTTAGTAAAGACAGCGATGCGAAAGAGTTTTTTGACGCCTTACTTTAGATTTCTTTTAGTTAATTCTTAAGAGTTTTTTTTATGTACATTTATAAGGTTAGTTAAGTGTTATTTATATATAGGATACATATTTTGATTTAATTATCCGTAATTCAAAAATACTTCTACAAAACAATTTTGGAGGAAACTTTAACATGTAGATCCACTACTACCAAACTTGTTCATACAAAAGTAGACTCTAAACATCGGAATTATGGCCTATAGTGGAGTGGATGTGAGAGGACACCGGTGTCCTCTCGAACTAGGACAGGGGTTGTATGCAAGAAACTTATTCCAAATAATATAGAAAAACAAAACATGACACATTTATTTATGTAATAAATACAAAGATGGAAATTGTTACTATTTCAAAACTTCCAACAAAAGGAGGGTTTAGCTTAACCCTCTTTTTGAAGAACGCTTTAGGGGATTTTAAAATTTCTATGAACGAATCGTGTTCCTCGAGTTAATAAAGAAAATTTAAATGAGTGTCTCTCATGCTTTTTTATAACTGTTTCAATACGGAGTATATTATTACAAAGGCCAAGTTTTGTATGAGTGTGTGTACAGTGAGACGGGGTCGCAGCAGATAACTAATGAGATGGTGGGACGAACTAGACCGATTTCGACCGAGAACTGGAAGGCTTTTTTTGTTAGATTGTTTTGTTCCAAGAAAAAAAAATGTTTGTGTGTGTATGTATGAGTGTTCCATCCGCTCAAGTAGCTTATCGAATTTGGATGTCAGTTGCCAAGCGGGTAGACTTTGTCCTAGAATTAGGATACTTTCTATCCTAGGAGTAGGTACCCCTAAGAGTATTTGGCTACTACCAGATACCTACTCTTTGTCAGCTTACGAGTTCGATTATTATAATTAAGATCGCAGTAAATAAAACATAGAAATTAAGTAAAAAAACATTTACTAATTAATTCGCATGTAGGAGATCGATGCATTGACAAAATTAACTATGCATTGATAAAACTAACCTTAAACTAAAAATAAATTGAAATAAAAATAGTCACAGGTTATATTAAGAGCCTAGTTTACAAACTCAGAGTCTTTTCAATGAATCATCACGTTCAGACGGGCTCCAATTTAAAAAACTTACTATGCATTAGGTTATATTAAGAACATAGTTTGTAAGTCAAAGAGTATTTTCAAACTAAATTAACTTAAACTAATAATTAAACTTTCTACGCATTGACAAAATTAACTTAAACTAATAATTAATTAACATGAAACTAAAAACAAATTAAAACAAAAATAATCACAGGTTATATTAAGAGCATAGTTTGTAAGTCAAAGAGTCTTTTCAATGATTCGTCAGGTTCAGATGGGCTCCAATTTAAAAATCATCATTTTCGAATGACAAATCCCGCCCTTGGGCGTAGCGGGAAATAGTGTCAGACTCTCACTGACTAAAAACCTACCCCGTTCCTTCATTGCCTATCATACCGGGGCTGAGCCTTCCTCTCAGAAAACAGCCCTTGACCCCAGCAGGCTTCGACCCTGCCTGCCTGCAGCTAGCAGGCTGAGCCTCGGCGGTTCCTTGAGGCGCGCAGGAACAGTACGCGGCGTCGACGACTTGGGCTCGATCCGGTCGGTTACCTGACGATCGGATAGCGTGCTACCCATTGCACGCTGTCCGCTCGCCCGTGCCTACGGTGGCCGGAATTAGTGATCGGAATCCCGGCGGCGGCTGGGGCGAGCGCACCGAGCAACGGCTGAGGTGGACTTTTCTTTTTTGAATGCCTTAGCATTAGAAATTTCTTCTGGTTCCTCTGAGTCCATCATGCTCTTCATTTTCAATCTACGGTTTTGAAACCATATTTTAACTGCTTTGTCATTGAGTTGTAGTTGGTTGACTATCGCCAGACTTTCATCACGTTCGACGTACTGTTTTCTCTTGAAAATATCTTCTAAGGCTTCCACATGTGCACTTGTTTTACTTGTTCAGTAACGAAGACACTTTTAACTTGTGACTCGAAGGTTCCCTTGGATGATGGTAAAGCTGAAACAAGATTACGAAGCACTTTAATAAATGAATTTCTTACTACAGCATCAAATATGATATCAATAATAGAGTTAGATACAGTATCCATAAGAAAAATAGCTTAAGCACAAAAAAGTGGGAGGAGAGCCTATTGTTAGCAACCGGGTACACATTATAATTCTGCACAAATATATGAATATAATGCAAAAAGACCTGTATATGTGTGCCTAGAGGGAATAGACATAAAGTCCCCACATTCACAATAATAAAATAAAACTTACAAAAATATAAAATTTTACAAAATTAATATTTCAAATCGTAAAATAAAAAAACGGTAATTTAAAAAACTAAAAAACCCGACTGCTTTTCTGAGTATACATGAAAAAGCCCTAAAACAAGAAAGTCGTTGTACCCGATTGCACTTATCTATATAATATTTTAAATACTGGCAGTCGGGACCCATTTAGAATTTAGAGCACATACCTATATTACATTGCAGATTACCTACTCCAATCTATTGACTTTTTTTTTTTTTTTTTTTAAACGTAGGGAAAATCATCCAATGACGAATCCCGCCCTTGGGTGGGGCGGGAAACAGTGTCAGACTTTTACTGACTAAAAACCTACCTTTCCATTCCTTGCCTTTATCCTGGGGCCCGTGGTGACAGTCTCACATAACCTTTGGGCCCCAGTAGGCTTCGGCCCTGCTGGACCCCTACAGTTTGCTGACAACTCCTTGAGGCGCGCGGGAACGGTGCGCGCCGTAGACGACCTGAGCTCGGACCGGTCTGTTACCGGACGGACGGACAGCGAGCTACCCATTGCCCACCGTCCGCGAGCCCGCGCCTACGGTGGCCGGAAATTGGGATCGGAAACCCGGCGGCGGTGGCGGCGTGTCCGCCTTTGCCTAATGCGGTCGGCCTCCTCCTTTACTAGCATTACTGCTTCGCAAAAAGTAAACTAATGTCACTTCCTACAATATCTTCAACTCGAGTGTCAGAATGTTTTTTGTTAAAGAGTGATCAATGACGCTGTCCAAGTCTCTCATGACTACATCATCAATCGTAACGAAGCCATTTTCATCTGTCCTTTTAATGATTTCAGATTCCAATGAATATAGTTTTTCTTCTTCTGTCTTAGCATTAGAACTTTCTTCTTGTTTCTCTGCATCCTGATTTTTTATACTCTTCACTTTTGATCGACGATTTTGAACCCATATTTTAACAGCTTTACCATTAAGTTGAACAATTACAACTTAATGAAAAAGCTGTTATAATATGGTCTTTCTTCACGGTTGACGTACTGTTTGCTCTTAAATATATCTTCGAAGGCTCTTTCACTTGTTTAGTATTAAAGATGGTGCGTTTACGCTTGCGTTTGATTTGAGCCTAGAGTGAAAGAAACAAGATTATGGCGCACTTTAATAAATGATTTTTATGTTAATACTTACTCGTAATCAGAGCGTGATGTTTTCTTGCCATCTACTGGTTTTTGTGGTGTGGTCTTGGCTCCTGGTAAAAGACTGGATATGAAACTGGCTTACGTGTAAGTGTAGTGTTCTGAAATAATTACAATAATTGTATCAAATTTTGATCTATGTTTGTTGTATCTAACTGAAGTATTTTTTATATTTATAATATTTTTACATTTAAATATTTATTTTTTACACACATAATATTTATACAAAATACATGTTTTCACCTCGATAGAATGGGGTTTGGTATGACTCATCAGCTTTCAAGCCTTCTTCCAATCAGCTTGTCTTCCAGTCTACCCGTGTTTTAGACAGTTAATTAAATCACTATCCTGTAGTGTGGACATACCTACATAACATAATTATACATAATAACAGCAATCTCTTAATTGACTGGCCTGTTGGTCTAGTGGTTAGTGGCCCTGACTGCTATGCCGGAGGTCGTGGGTTCGATTCCCACCCAGGACAAATTTTTGTGTGATGAACACGATCATTTTTTCTGTGTCTGGGTGTAACTTATCTATAATATGTATGTATTTATAAATATATAAGTAAGTTTACCAGTTTTCTAGTACCCATAACACAAGCTCTGCTTAGCTTGGGACTAGATGGCGTTGTGTGATAGTTGTGGATATATTGTAAATCATATATAAAGTGTAAGATCAGAGTAAATATGTCTTGTCCGACAACTCTTGTTTCGCTCCGCTGTCCCATCGTTACAATCTTCGTCATGGCTACCTATATCATCATCACTATGACTATCTCACAAATAATTAAATCCAGCATAATGCCACTACAGGATAGCAATACTTTTTTTGCAACAATTTATTCACTTTCAAAATATCCAAAATGTAATCATTTTACCAACCTTATTTATTTTGCTGTATATTTTCTGGCCAAACCGTTGCAAAAGCTCGATTTTCCCAGCAGTTAATCTACAAAAAATAAACAGCAATGTACAATATTTCCGCGTTGAAATCAATAGACAAACGTCAGCCTTTGAACCTTGTTAGCATTAAAATATCATTTGCATATTATATGGCAGCAAAACTTTTACTTTGTACTATCAACACTGTTAGGTTAACCTATTTATTTATGTTTTATTTTATAATAAAATTCTAGAATTTTACCTCATTATTTATTTATTTATTTCTCATTCTTAGTCTTCAATGGTTTATAGGAACCATCATGATGAACAAAGAAATAAATCTAACAATTATTAACTAAACAGAAGTCACTGGTCAGTACTACAAATGATCACTTCTTTTTAGGACTAGTTTTTGTAAATAATGTAGGTAGGTACCATTATTTTTCGGCACAGTATGGTTGTCTATTTACCTTCTTTTATGGAAAGTTAAAAACTTCTTTTCTTTTCCATTTCACGAAAAACTACAACCTTTCCATAGTGATGTTTAATAGTTTTTATTATAACGCTTTTATTATGCATATTAACACACTCAATTTTCCGTCCACAGTTCCCATTTTTACTTAATTCACATAAATATGTACATATAATACATCAAAATATCGTGTTACCCTGTTTGTTATCGTCTTCCGACACGGCTTGACCGATTTTTATGAAATTTATTGTGCATATTTGGTAGATCACAACATTATTCGTACTGTTCTTGTCACCACCGCGCCGTTGTACCTGCCATATTATTAGTGGCTTACTACGTGACGATGAGACCAGATGGTATGACGTTGGTGCCGTGGAAGGTGGGTAGGTTACTGGTGTGGTACGCAACCTGTGGCGACGCCCTTGCACCATCGCATGTTTCTAGTTCGGCGGGCTGTCGCTGCGGCTGCTGCTGCGGTCGCTGGCTCAAGTAACTTTATTGGTAATTATAATTTTATGCCATTGTGGGTCGAAACGCTTGGGTCAAGGGGTCAGAGTGCGCATCTCCTTTCGACCGACCGACCCTGTGCGTGACCAGAGGGCTGGCTCGTTCTTCACCAAAGAATTAGCGTTGCCATTCAATGTGGTAATGCTGCCAGTCTTCTTGCCACATTTCCGGATGATAAGCAATGTGGAGTAGTACTTCGATGACTGAGTATATTTTGTGTTTTTGTATTATATGTTAGGTTTAGTATTAAATTATTTATAAATAAGTTGATATTTAATTTCCTTTGTAGTTTTTTCTTTTTATCTTTTCATAATTAAGTACATGATTAGGTACTATCACTAAAACTGGCTGGAAAAATAGGTTCACAAAGCGAACTACTGTCAACTGTTACAATTTCTTCAACTGGAATATCTACACCAGTGTTGCACAAACTTTTTGTGTTCAAGTACATAGGAAATTGGAAAATGTTTAGAGGTACAACATAAATGGAAAATGATTGCTACTGTGAGAAGAATGAAAGTAAAATTTATATTTGCAAAACAAAAACATTATTTTACAAAATCCTAATTTACATTAATAGGCCGTTGCAAGTGTATTGCAATAACATGCAACAAAATGCATATAGCTAAAAATGTTCTAAAAGAGTTTCTGAAATGTTTAATTTTAATGTGCGATCAGTTTTCATTTCAATCAGTTCTTTCTGCTATCAGCGGTAAGTGTAGAAAAGGAATGCCCTCGACGAATGGATTTTTAACCTATTCTAAGGTAGATCTACATTTTCCTTCCGTCTGTATGTTAAATTTAAAAGATAACTTTTCGAGGCACACCATCTAATCACAGTAGATACACCAGTGTGCCGGAACACACACTTTGCAAAACACTGATCTACACTTTTCTTTGTTAAGAAGTCGTCAACAACGTTCACCAAATCTCTCATGAGAGTCATGAGAGACTTGGAGAACGCCATTCATCACTTAGGCTTTTAAGATTACTATGACCACATTGAATAAAACAAGGAAAATAAAATATAATTATTTATTTTTCATTTAGGTACGTTTAGATGATACATACAATTAAAATAATAATAAAACTAAAAAAAAATTGTCAAAATAGTAAAAGCCTTTGATTTGCAAACCATGCACTTATTGTAATAAAAGCATAGTTTGTAAATCAAAGAGTCAATTGTGGACCGATTTTGAATTTTTTTATTTTGATTGAAAGATTTATACCCTCGAAATATTGTTTTGATCTGATGATGAACTTCGAAGATATAGAACGGAAATCTTAAAAAAATTATAGCAGAACTGTCGTAAAAAGTAAAATTGCTTTGTTTATACAGTCGGTGACTGACTAAAAGAAAAAGGGGGGGGGGGGAATTCATAGAACTGATCTGATGATGAAGCTTCTGGCTTATGCTTCCGGTAGGTAAGAAGCGAAATTCTGTAACAAATCCGTGTATCCTAGCCGTGTTTCCTAATTCAGAATTGTCGTGATGATTTGATGATGGAACTGAATGGCGGAAATCGTCTTATGAAAATAAAGATCATTATTATTACAACACGGCTAAGGCACCAACACCCATATAACTAACTCTGCCAGCCATAAATACAATTCTACCAAACTCTTTGGAGTTTAAACATGATGTTACGTATTTAAGGCATTTTTATGTAATCAAGCCGGTCAGAATTGGTCGAAAATACGAGTGCTACAACCGCACGCCCGCCAGCGCGACACGTTGTGGCCAATTTGAAGACGCTTACCTTGCCCAAAAGATTGTCAATATCATATGCCATTACTAATTCTTTGAGCAAAGAACGAGCCAACCCTCTGGCAACTCGAAGTGTCGATCAGTCTGCGAGTAATATCCTTAAAAAAGACAGGTTGTCGTGCAAAACTGCGTTGGGTACATCAACATTAACCAATGTGGTAAATAAAATGTCCCTGGTTAAGATATCTGTTAACTAACAATGTATTATCAGTAAAAAAAAGGCTGTGTAATTATCTAACTATGCCATATGTAATTATCTAATGAAACACATCCAGAAAATTAACTAATGATACGTAAACATGTTTTTAATTTCTGCACCTTAATTAGGAGTTAGTAAAATATTAAAGACTACCAATAGGAGACACCGTACCTGTGGAAGGGCTGGCTAATTAGTAATTAGCTAAAGACATATACGACATGTGGTTGCGCAAATAAGCTGTGGACTGTAGATTTTAAAAAAGCGATCTAAGGTTTATTAACAATATGCAGATACTATGCCTGGCATGGGATAAAGGTATTGGGAAAGAGCACTGACCTTTAGACTTCGAAGGTTCCACGTGGCACCGCCGGCGATTTTCGACTTCGCACATTTAAATCACTGCCAGGTCCTGTTTTGCACTACACGGCACCACTGTTGTTGAGTTTGAATGGTTGGATCACGAAAATAGTCAATTTTCTTGTAATTTCGAGCGGGCGCGGTTAGCGGTGCGGTCACATTCACTCGATACACAAACGTCAAAATGTCAAATCATTTCTTGCGGTCGTGCGGGTGGAGGGAAAACGGATGGTATAGGATTGCTAGGCCAAAAAAACAAATTACAAAAAACAAAGTCGCGGATCATAGCAAATTGGCGCAACCATTCCCCCCGGGTTTGAAGGGTTACCTTCAAAGAAAAGAAGAAAAAAAACAAAAGCGAAACTAAACCCTATTACTAATCTAAACTATCAATACTAGGTAGCGAAACAACTTATAACTAACTATGCCACTACTACTGATTAGGCAGAGGGCAGAGGCGAATAACCGGACACAGGTACGATCCAGTTGCGGTTTTAACTTTTACGACTCGCGTTATTCCGTTCGAACCCGGAAAAACTTCTTCCACTACACCAAGAGGCCAGTGCAGAGGAGGCGCACTCTCAGTCTTCAGTATCACCACAGTACCGACTGTGACTGGATCTGAAGGAGTGTTCCACTTTTGACGCGACTGCAGCGTATGCAGATAATCTGTCCTCCATCGCTTCCAAAAGGACTGAACTAAGCTATCTAGCAGAGCGTGACGCGGGTGGAGCTGCAGTTTGTCAGTCTCGACATCTAAAGCGGGCAAATATTTAAGAGGAGTCGTCGTCAAGAAGTGAGCCGGCGTCAACGCTAGTGGCTCCGATGGATCACTAGACAAAGTCCGACACAACGGACGCGTATTCATCAACGCCTCTACCTGAGCGAGTACAGTGCTCAACTCCTCGTACGAGAGAATCTGTTCGCCTATGACACGAAACAGGTGCGACTTAAGGCTTTTAATATTCGCCTCCCAATTGCCACCAAAATGACTAGCTGCTGGCGTATTAAAACACCAATCAATGCGATTCTCAGCTAAGACATGGGCGAATTCACTTTGGTAGTACTTGGAGCGTAAGAATGTATGTAATTCCGAAATATTGCGTCGCGCTCCAACATAATTTGTGCCGTTGTCAGAGTATAAGCGCTTAACGGGACCACGGCGAGATAAAAATCGTTTAAATGCAGACATAAAACCCTGCGTACTCAAATCACTGGTTAACTCTATGTGAACCGCACGAGTTGTCATACAAACGAATAGGCAAATGTATGCCTTTGTGGAACGTATACCACGACCACGGGCAATAGTGACTTTAAACGGTCCAGCATAGTCCGTCCCAGTATGTATGAAAGGTTTCACCGTCTGTACAACACGACAAGAACGATGGTCGGCCATTTCCGGCGCGTTGAAACGCGGGCGGAGCTTAAAGCAGGGCACACATCTGTGCACTCTAGCGCGTATCAAATTGCGAGCGGAAAGTATCCAGTACTTCTGTCGAAGAATGGACATTAATAAATCGGGACCAGCGTGACAATTCACCTTATGGTGATAGTCCACCAACAAATCCAAAACGTGATCCCTGCGTGGTAGAACCACTGGATGCATTTGTTCAAACTCCAACTTAGCATTTCGCAGACGGCCACCGACACGAATGAGTCCGTCTTGCAAAAATGGTTTCAAATGTTGAAGTGCGGGACTACAAGGCTTATGTGATTCTAAACTACGAAATTCTATTGAAAAATAAAATTTCTGCAACTCTCGAAGTACAACTGATTCAGCTCTATCCAAATCAGCTGCGATTATAGAACCACGCGATGGTAACAATCTCAAAAATCTTAGGACATAAACTACACAGCGTAATAGTCTCGACCAAGACGAGACTCGATTAGACAACAACAAAACAACTGACTCTTCACGCGGAACTGATACTACAAGCGTATGTTTCTTCTCCTCGGGTGGCTCTGAAACAGTAGCGGGGCTAAACGGAACACTTGGCCACTCGTTAGGAGTGGTATGAAGCCAGGGAGGGCCACAAAACCAAAGCGGATGATTTAAAATTTGCGCAGGAAGCAAACCACGTGAGAGACAGTCAGCTGGGTTTTCTGTTCCAGCGACATGGAACATATTTTCCGGTGACAATTCAGCTTGAATCTTACGTTCCAAGCATAGAAAGCGTTTTTCTGCGGAGGCACGGGAGCCACCGAGCGAAAAAATATCACCCTTGAAAGGGAGCGCGACAACACAACGACCATCTTTATCACGAGTAGTCGTGCGGGTATAAATCTCCTCAGTGACCTGATCTTCAGGGCTGAGAATAGGCGGGACATTGACCTCTTCAATCTCCCAGAACTTGCGGATGGTAGACTCAAGCGGCGGCTCGACGGTGCAACAGTGCGACACAGTCGAGTAACTATTTAAATAAGCGGGTGCGGAACCAACTATAACAAACCCGAGAACTGTTTCCAGTGCGTGCGGAGCGGGGTACATCGGAAGACCCTGAATTTTACGTGATAACTGGAGATGCGGGAGAATCGAAGCACCGATCAATAGATCGATATCTCCAGGGAAAGCGTAATTTCCGTCGGCTAACTGCAAGTTCTTAAACTCCGTCAGCATGGACGTGTCAACCGGTACCGTGGGCAACCGTTCCGTAATCTTATCTGCGACTAGCGAATCCATTTCAAACGAAATATTACGATTAAAACGTGAACTAAATATTATTTTAATGGAACCGTGAATGGTTGCCTTTAAACCTCCAAAACCTTTCACTTCTGAGCGGGATGACCAATTATTAAAACTAAAACCAAGGCGTTGACAACAATCCCGAGTAATAAAATTACTCTGGGAAGCGCCATCTAGTAGCGCCCGAACGGTGCGCGGTTTGCCAAAGGCATCTACAATGACAACTTGCGCGGTCGCAAGTAAAACGGTAGTGATTTGAGTACCAGCGGCGGAAAGCGAACACAATGTTACGTCGTTTGCACTTGCAGCAGGCCGCGCGTCACAAGCGTCGCGCGTCTGCGCAGGCCGCGGCTGCGATGGCAGCTTACTACTCTCAAAATGTAAGAAGGTATGATGTCTAGCTGGACATTTACGACAGCTAACACCACTTTTACATGACGTAACCAGATGTTTGTCACTTAGACAATTAAAACACAAATTATTAGTGCGGACAAACTTGTAACGATCACTAGGCGATAATCTCTGAAATCCCGAACACTTGTACAGCTGTGTATGGCTACCCTTACACAGAGAACAGTCAGGTGTTGAGGCGGTATTAACTAGCGTATGTGCAGTCTTGACTGACTTCGATGACGCGTCTATACGGCGATCGGAACCTGTCCTATTCGTGACTTCATGACGTGCCGACGTGCGCTGCAACACCTTAATATGGTCGCGAATAAAAGATTCTAAATCTTCGAACTTAGGTATTTCTTTGCCGCGCTGAGTCGTTTCAAACAGACGAACAGTTTCAGGATCTAATTTATTTAAACCGATATACAAAAACAAAAAGTCACAGAGGTCATTGACCTTTAGGTTCTTTACTGCACGAACAGATGATGCGAAAATATTTAAAAACTTCTCTAAATTATGATCGTTACAAACGGAAAAACTTTTCAAATCGAATAATTGATCCAAATATGCGGTGGCTACTAATCGCTTATCTTCGTATTTTGTTTTTAAAGTGTTCAAAACTAAATTGTAATTTTCAGCGCTAAACGTAATTCCAGCACAGACAGCCTTTGCCTTACCGGTCAATTTTTCTACGAGATAATGCAATCTCTCGTGATCTGTCAGCGATGTGTTCCTATGTACTATATTTTCGAAACTATCTATAAATAAATTCCAATTTCGAATGTCACCATTAAATTCAGGTATTTGAATTGGCGGCAATCGTGGGCGTTCGCGAGGAGGGTTGGATAAACCACTCGCGGGGGGGGGAGTCTCTAAACTCCTAGCAATACGTTTGATACGACAATACAAGTCATCAAAGGACGACAATGCCTGATAACTCACACAGTAATCAGGATTTAACTCCAACTCTAAAATGTTTATATTATTAATTGTAGATTCAAAATCCGCGCGCAAACTATCTAAAGTTTCCAACGAACACAAGAAAGCATCTCTAATCGCCAGATCCGAGGTTTGCAAAGATTTATCACAAATTGATTGAACACGTGAAAACTGTGAGTCCCTTTTAGCGTATAAAAGCTTTAACTGAACCTTTAAATCAGTACTAACCTTGGTTCCCTTAAGAGACATCTTGTTTTGATATATTCACACTATACACTCAAACAAACACTTAACGAATTATTAAGTAAGCGATAATTATCAGATAACAATATGGTAATATTGTAAACAACAAAGTGAACGGCGAACGAACGGAATAACCTGAATCAATATTCATATGCGTATATAATCTATGGTTTATCCGTTTCCTACAAATATTCACTCAACAATGAACGGGTATTTTTGAAATGCGTCTACCTACATGCAATTTGTAGGATGGTCGAATGAATTTTGTCAAGAAAAAGTATGCGATCGATTTATATCTACGCTGATATTTACGTAGCTAACTATAATTATGCGGTGCGGTTGACGGCGTAGGTACCGTAATTATCAATGACTCTTTAACTATACGAGCGAAATAACGTATAGTTGCCTAAATGCCTAGATGCGGGTTTTCTACTATTATATCTAGGTAAATAGGCGCGTTGCGTTTATTCCCTATGGAACAAATACTATATTGCGAAATTACAAGAAAATGATTCACGATCCTGCTCGTATGGACCAAAAAGTAATGGTTGCGCAAATAAGCTGTGGACTGTAGATTTTAAAAAAGCGATCTAAGGTTTATTAACAATATGCAGATACTATGCCTGGCATGGGATAAAGGTATTGGGAAAGAGCACTGACCTTTAGACTTCGAAGGTTCCACGTGGCACCGCCGGCGATTTTCGACTTCGCACATTTAAATCACTGCCAGGTCCTGTTTTGCACTACACGGCACCACTGTTGTTGAGTTTGAATGGTTGGATCACGAAAATAGTCAATTTTCTTGTAATTTCGAGCGGGCGCGGTTAGCGGTGCGGTCACATTCACTCGATACACAAACGTCAAAATGTCAAATCATTTCTTGCGGTCGTGCGGGTGGAGGGAAAACGGATGGTATAGGATTGCTAGGCCAAAAAAACAAATTACAAAAAACAAAGTCGCGGATCATAGCAAATTGGCGCAACCAACATGTATAAAAAGGTATAGGATATTGCTAATAGACATCATTTTATCCCAGTACTTACTGCAGTAATCATGGCTTCGTACCAGAATACCAGTGAATATTACAGTGGCGTAACTATGAACACCCATTCAGGACATTGTGCTAATCCAAACGTATATTTGAACCATAATCCTACTAATTATCATGTAAGTATCAATTCTAAAATTCTGTTGTTTTAAGTATTCTTGTTGTTCTAAGACGTGTACTTATTTATTTTTATTTGTTTTCAGACACACGCAGCTGCTTACTATCCTGATAATTACATAAATCAGGAGATTAATTCAAAAACATTTTCAGGGGGCAGTACCTACATCCCAACTCACTCACAATTAATGTATAATAATGGCAACGTTTGTACCATTCAGGTATGTAACAATTATTTTATAATCAAAATTTAAGCATCACTGTATAGTAGATACAAGTAAAGTAGACCACAGTTTCATACAATTATTTTAATGTTTTCTTTTTATCTATTTCAGAACACTCCACTTCCAGAAAAGCCAGTAACATGTCCTATATCACACAAAAACCAGAATATGGCAACAAAACATTACGCTCAGATTACGAGTAAGTATAACACTTTTACTGTATCAAACTCTATTATTGATACCATATTTGATGCTGTAATAAGAAATTCATTTATTAAAGTGCTTTATAATCTTGTTTCAGTTCTTCCATCATCCAAGGGAAATTTCAAGGCACAAATAAAACGCAAGCGTAAACGCACTATGTTCACTACGGAACAACTGGAAGCCTTAGAAAGTATATTTAAAAGTAAACAGTACATCAACCGTGATGAACGTCTAGCGATTGTGAACCAACTGCATCTAGACGACAAAGCGGTAAAAATATGGTTCCAAAATCGAAGAATAAAATTAAAGAGCATGAAAGACTCAGAGGAACAAGAAAGTTCCAATGCCAAGGCATTAGAAAAGGAAAAATATGCTCGTCTAGATTCATTAGAATCGGAAATAATTAAAAAGACGGATGCATTTGGTTTTGTAACACTTGATGATGAATTTATAAGAGACTTAGTTAGCGAAATTAATGACTCTTTAACAAAAACCACCGCCAACATTCCAGTGGAAGACAAAACTATTTGATTTACAAAGTATGCTCTTATTATAATAAGAGCGTAGTTTGTCAATCAAATAGTAAGAGTCTTCCACTGGAATGTTGGCGGTGGTTTTTGTTAAAGAGTTCAATGATTAATCAGGTTCAGATGGGCTCCAATTTGAAGAATTATCTTTGTTACTGTTCTTGTTCCTCTGAGTCTTTCATGCTCTTATTATAATAAGAGCATAGTTTGTAAATCAAAGAGTCTGTTATGAAAGAAAGAATCTGTTACTATTTTTTTTAGTTTTAAGTTAATTTATTATGCATTTAATTACAAACATGTATCCTCTAAACGTAAATAAAAAATAAATAATTATATTTTAATTTCTGTGTTTTATTTAATGTGGTCTTAGTAATCTTAAAAGCCTAAGTGATGAATGGCGTTATCCAAGTCTCTCATGACTCTCATGACAGATTTGGTGAACGTCGTTGACGACTTCTTAACAAAGAAAAGTGTAGATCAGTGTTTTGCAAAGTGTGTGTTCCGGCACACTGGTGTATCTACTGTGATTAGATGGTGTGCCTCGAAAAGATATCTCTTAAATTTAATAGACAGACGGAAGAAAAATATATATCTACCTATATATTAAGTTAAGAATCAATTCGTCGAGGGCATTCCTTTTGTACACTTACCGATCAACGAGCAGAAAGAACTGATTGAAATGAAAACTGATCGCATATTAAAATGATCGAACATTTTTGGCTACATGAATTTTAATAATATGTATTTGTTTTTGCAAATTATAAATTTTACTTTCTTTGTTGTCATATAGAGCAGCAATCATTTTTCATTTATGTTGTACTTCCAAACATTTTCTAATTTCATAGATCCTTCAACACAAAAAAAATTGCGCAACACTGGTGTAGATATTCCAGTTGAAGGAACTTTTAACAGTTCACATTAGTTCGCTTTATGAAACTATTTCTCCAGCCAGTGTTACTGATGGTACCTAAGATAACCACTTCGTAGTTCTTCCCTTTTTTTTTTCATAATAAATTTTATTTTCTTAGTCAAAATACATAATTTAGTTAAATATCAGTTACCTATTGACGGCTTCTAGAATAACGACTGTTTTGGAATATTTTAAACCTCCTTAAAATATTGAATATAAATATATTGATATTCAAAATGCGTGTACGTGTGCGCGAAAATAAAATTTTATTAGATTTCTTTTAGTACTAAAGTTACAATTTCGTTTACTAACGAGAGAATTCACCATGTTTGTAGATCTATTTCGTACAATATCTCCTAAAAATAAAAATTAATAATTTCCAAATAAAAACTGACTACAATATTTGATTCGATAAATGGTCGATTGTGTTTACACAGTCCACAAATGGTTCACTGTTAATAATTTGGTGTTAAATGGAAAAAAGAGTAAGTGCATAAGATTTGCATTACCGAATGTAAAAAGTAATGATTCCGATATAGTATTGAACAAGGAGAAACTCGAATTCGTCGAGAACACGGTTTTCGCTTGACTTGAGGCTATAATGGGGTACTCATTTAACATCTCTGACAGGTCGGCTTAGTTCAGCAGCATATGCTGTTAAAAAAAATCCGTCAATTTACAGATGTAGATACTGCGAGACTAGTCTATTTTAGTTACTTCCATAGCATAATGTCTTACGGTATATTACTACGGGGACGGGCTGCAGACATGGAGTCTATTTTTATTCTGCAGAAAAGAGCTATCAGAGCCATATATAATCTTCGCAGGCGCGATTCTCTTAGAGAACTATTTAAGGAAATAAACATCATGACGGTCCCTTGTCCATACATTTATGAAAACATTATGTACAAAAATATTCATCTTTTTACTAAGATAAGTGACAGGTACAATTTTAATACTAGGAATAGGAACCAATTAGATCAACCTCGATTCAGATTGGCTAAAGTACAAAGTTCTTTTATGGGGTACTGTGTAAAATTTTATAATAAAATACCACTTGAGATTCTCCATCTAAATGAGTCAAAATTTAAAACATGCATTAAACGCACGCTATGTAGACAAGCATTTATAGATTGGATGATTACAACCTTGATAAAACTGCTTGGCTAAATGCCGGTCCTGCTCCACAGCCACAGCCACATTTGCCTACAAATTAGTTCTACATTTTATTTTATTACTTTTTAATATGGAGGAGATGCTGGGACCCTATTTGTATCGTGGTTTTCGAAATGATTTGTCTTTCTTTTTCAATATAATATATATATTATAGTGCGGGGCAACTTCTTTGTTTTTTATTATGAAAATAAAAGTGTTTAAAATGAAACCTACATCATGATCAAATGGTAGTGACTACTGACTAATTCAATGTGTTATTTATTGTGTTACTGCATTTATTGACCTTTACGTTTATATTTATGAACCCGTACTATTAAAAGTAAATGAAAATCTATTTCATAAACTTACCTTAAAAAATCATGTTAAAAATATCTACCATATCATAAAAAACGGCTCAGTTTCATTCAAGTTTCTTTGGTATGGTATCTAAAACTTTACTTCAAAAAAATACCTTTTGATATTTTGAGCACTCAGGAACTCCAACTATTTAAATATAAATTCCATAACTTCTTAATCGATAAAGCTTACTACACAGTCCACGATATCATAATGATTAAATATTTATGTATTTTTGACATTTACAATTCTCTTGACTAGATTCACTTAAATTTTGAAAGTATGTTAGTATATCTGTAATTTATTATTGTATGCCTGTTTAGCATAGCATAGCATCAGCCTTATAATGTTCCCACTGCTGGGACTCAGGCGTCCTCTCTAGGAGAGGGAATGGGCCGTAATCCACCACGCAGGCCCAGTGCAGGTTGATGGATGTCACATGTCTTCGAATTTTTGATTCTAGGACATGCCGGTTTCCTCACGACGTTTTCCTTCACCGTTTTGAGAGCAGTGGTGATGAAATAAATTACACAAAGTAATGCGCCTGGCTAGGTTTCAACCCGCGACCTACAACTCGTAAGGCTTTTAGACATTAGGAAACTGTAATTTATTATTAAGTATTAACATCTATATGTATGTATCTAATTTCTGATTCTTAGAGTGAGATGTGCAAGTGAGATATGTGGAATAAGTAAATATTTAGATATTTTTCAGTTACAATCAATGGTGACAATGTGTATGACTGTCTGAATGAATATGTGGCTGTGAAATCGATCCATCATTAATCTTAGGTAGTCAATGTTAATCAAGTAAATAAAAAAAATGTTATATAAGACATTTTATAATTGAAGATAATAATAAAATTACAAAATCAATTTACAATCTATATCTTACAATTAAAATCACAATCTATATGTTACAATTAAAATTACAATCTATATCTGACAATTAAAACTACGATCTATATCTTACAATTAAAACTACGATCTATATCTTACAATTAAAATTAAAAGCTATTTCTTACAATAAAAATTACAATCTATATTTAACTATTAAAATTACAAACTATATGTGGATGCTGATAAACAATAGTGTGTCAAGCCACACAGACTTGATTTTGAGAAAAAGGCGTCTAAGTGTTCGATTACTTATTTTAGTGTTTGTGCGAGCGAAGACGCGGCCCGCTGCTGCAATGTACGACGAAACGCCCAACGCGCTGCGCAACACGTCACGTCTCCGTAAACACGCCCTAAAGATTTCATACGAATTTTAATTAAGTTGCTAGAAAAATATATACCCAGAGGTATTTTCTATATTTTATAGGATGAAGTAAGGACTAAAAGTAGGTTAGCATCCTAAAAAAGAAAAAAGCTTCTAAATTGTCTTAAAATAATAGATTTTTGCTTATTGCAAAACATGGAATACACTTCATTATTTGGAAAATGAGTCATATAATATGTCAAGTACCTTAACTGTGCTATAAGTTTTACCTAAAAGTCTTTATTCGTTTACCAATAGTATGTTAAGTTTCATTATACGATATAAAATATTGTTTTGCATTTGACAACAATGAATCAAATGAATATCATTGCTGTTGGTTACAAATACGTCAACCTGATTGGAACGAATTACTTTTAACGGCAACCTTATCTCTACATAAATTTTCTGAAATAAAATCTTGATATGACAATAACTACAGCAGTTTATAAACAATACTGTACCTCTACCATGAGTTTTAAGCAATAGTATTCGTCGCTACTCGATATCGACGCCGTAAATATTTTGTATGGCGCAGCGCCTCTAGCGGTCGCTTGCAGAACCAAAATTTGCCATACAAAATATTTACGGCGTCGATATCGAGTAGCGACGAATACTATTGCTTAAAACTCATGGTAGAGGTACAGGTCATTTCATGTGGTTTTATAAAGGAAATATTTAGTTTTTGTCCAAAGTTTGTTCCTTGCCATTGCACCGAATTACTGATTGATATTTCGAAATAATGTGTTAAGTCTCATAACATCTTTATCGTGATGATAGAGAGCACTACTTTGAATAACAAAAGTGTTGAGGAGCTTAATTGGGTATTGAAAAACGTTGTATGCGTGACTTCTTATTTTTAATATGATAAAAGTACATTTTTGTAGCACTTTTTTAATTTAAACGACTTGAAATTATATTGTTAAATACGTGACACATTATAAGAAAATATCAATACTTCCAAATTTAACTTTTTTGTGGGTTGACACACTATTGCTTATCTGCATCCATGTTACAACTAAACTTACAATACTAATCTTCATAACCAATGGATGATCTTATCCAAGATAAGTCCCAGTTCTTCTCAACATTATCTCCGATAGCACTTGGAGTGGGATTTTCATCTTTAGGTTTCTCTTCAGGCGACATTTCCTGATTTTCAATGTACGAGGACTGACAAGGCTGTATTTGCAAATGTAATTGTTGGTACTGCACTTGGCATTGTTCCTCCATTGCCACTGGCATCGAGGGGGCTAGACTTGACAATGGCATCGAGGGTGGTAAACTGTCCGATACCATCGAGGGTGGTACACTCGTCCCTGGCATCTGAACAGGCGTAGATGAAGCTGGGTAGTTTTCTACATAAATGTTTCCTTGACTGTAAACCTCCGCCTGATTGTAAACATTGTTATTCATGCCAGAATACTGCTCATGAATAAGCACTGGCGCATGAATAAGCATTTGAGCGTTTCCTATTTCCGAAGAAGATGTGCTAACTTCTTCGGAGTCTTCTAGACTCTCAGCTCGGTCTTTCTTCTCCTTCATGCGGCGGTTCTGGAACCATATCTTGATAGTACGCTCGTTCAATCGAAGGGCTTCTGCCATTTCAATTCTTCGAGCGCGATCTAAGTAGCGGGTCCTACTGTACTCTTGCTCTAGCTCCATCATCTGTTGACTTGTGAACGCAGTTCTGATGCGTTTCTGTTTCTTGACACCTCCAGTGGTTTTGTTACTGGTCCAGCCAGGTGACTGGGCGATAAATCTCCCGAGCGCCGACTGATTGGGCCAAGCTTGGCCTCCAATAATCTGTCCATTGGGAGTGCGCTGAAAATTTGGTCCGTTGGTAATTGGAGGGTTAATGCCTCCGCTAGAATTTAAAGTCGTGTACCCTGTATTAGATCCCGTGTTTCTTTGGTAGGCAACGTTCATGTAGTTAGGCGGGTTGTACACGACTTGGTTGTTGAGAATGCTGCCGTTGTTGTTGCCGCTGCTCCTCACATAGTACTCACTGGAGACAATGTTGGTAGACTCTGGTGCTGAAGCTACACTGTGTGCTGGTAACTCGTTCCAAATGGGAGGCTGTGAAATAGACAAACATTTTATTAGGTACTGTTTCATTTTTACAAAGTTCAAGGTTTTGGCAAAAAAGACATAAAAACAGGGACACTTTTAATCACGATTAATTCTTTAGATAAAATATACAGTCCTGAAACTGAGCAGAGAATATTATGAAAATCAAATTACCGTAGTATTCTGCAGCACATTAGTGCCATCTACTTGATTCCAACGACCCTCGCTGGCTACTCCATCGCCAACATTACAATAAGTTGGCATCGACGACTGACTGGCTGACTCCTGCATTTGGAAATTATTTAAACGCAAAGGTTATAACTACGAAAGTTCCGCAAATTATAATGGTTGCCAGTATTGTGCCCCGTTCTATATATACCTAAACGACAACCCTCCTTTGAAGGGTAATTAGCAAATTAGGTAAAAACTGTGTGTGGTCTTCGATTCGGTGATTAGTAATCGGTTATTAGTAATGTTGACATTCTCATTGTTTTGAATGTTTCATATAAAAGTTGTATGTTAAATGTTTATCAACGTTTCATAGTTTATGAAAAATCCTAGATTTTCCTTTTCCAGTTTTGAAGACTTTTGAAAAGGTAAGTTAGACTTAGCGGTCAGAAACTTCAATCCATAACTTCAATCTGTTTTCAGCAGGAAAGTACTTGTTTAAAATTTTTTTCTTTCATAAATATCAAAAAAAGATTATTCCTCTTGAATGCATCCTTTTCAGTAGTCATTACACAACACAATAATAATTGGAAATAAGCGAATTAAGTATCACCACTTCGCTTTCGAGTCTGTCGACATTCAGGATGTGGACTCAGTGATCATTGTACTGACAGCCAATGGCTTTAATAGCCACGACCCTCAACCAACATCTTAGGAGGCTCTCGTTAAGATGCTGGAATCAAGCTCTTGAATATTGAATCTTGAAGCTCTTTGAGCTCAGAAAGTGGTGCTTCTGGACACGGCTCGCATTGTAAGGAGGTTCCTTTATCTAGCTGACCATCATTTGGTATCATGGACCCAATTCTTCAATGTTAGGTGAATAAACGGCATTATTATTTGAAATGAAATACCAACTACAATTGGTTTTTGTTCAGTACTAAACATAGAACTGAACCATAACAGCCGCAGCACAAATTCTTATACTAGATATAATCACTATTCTAATTAATAATTAAATGTCATAAGTTTATTTTGGCACTTCCTAACTAGTAGTTTCATCGTCATCATCTAATTGGTATTTTACTAAATTGTATCTAGTTTTAATTACGTGTAGTTCTCGCTTTCTGTGCTGTATCGATCTCAGTTGTAGGTACTATGAACCATGTTATAATATTAGCAAGCGTTGTAGACAAGACTTTGAGCTATAAGATGAGTACAAAAATATTGAATATATGTATATGAATACATGCATATACCATCAGATATGAGTACTTCGCTCTATGCCAATCTATTTTGACTGCATATTGGAATGGGGTGTTGCAGCAAAGAGCCATTTAATAAAACTCGAGCACAAAGGGGCATCTTAAAGGTTGCTTATGCAAGGCCCTATCGGTATTCCACTGACAGGCTATACCAAAACTGTAAAGTTCTCAGGATTAGACTACTTTTTATCTTATTTATCTTACTTCGCTTTTATAAACTAGCTCTGTTTACCCTCATCAAATCTACCAAATTATGTAGACAGAAAAAATACGCACAAAGATCTCCTAGATACATGGATCCATTCATTTATCAAACGATCAACAAAATTCTACATAGTAGGTTGCTCAAAGCGCACACGTTGTAAAATTAAAGTTATCAAGTGGCTATCAGCTCAGGACTATGCAGTTATGCACGGACTGAAGCTCTTCTCGATCCTTTGCTATGAATCTCTTGGAATGACTCCCCAGGCGCAGCACATTATCACATACATACAATCTACACTACACACTACTTCTATTTACTCTTTTTACACACATTTGCACTCTTCACACACCTTTTAATTATATAAATGCATGATTCCCTTAATTAATTAAGTTTAAATATTGCTTAATTTCATAACCTAACTGTTAGTGAACTACCCACTAGTATAGTTATTGTGCGTCACATAAAAAAAGTAGTTCCCATGACACAGGGTATCCTAGTGGGGTTCCTTAGTTGAAACTTGACGATTCGATTTTTATTATATCGATCACAGTGTGTCGATAATTTACTTATACGTTATTTTATTCCATAGATATTTTATTGATGTGATGTAACGTTTGTGCGAAAAACCCTACAGCGATTGCTTATCAGATCGGTTATTTATTACTTGGATAGTATGGCGGTTTGAAACGCATACTGCTCCTTGACATTAGAGAACCCATTCTAGTGTGGGATCTACGGCTACTTTTTTGCATTGAAAGTTGTTCAGTTTAAAAAAAAAATTAACGACTTTATTTATTATGCTTAGCGGGTAATATGCAGTGTCTTAATAAAATTAATTTATTTATTATACTTATTTAATACATTTTGAAATATTTCTTAAAAACCATATATAAGAAAAAGAACTTAAAAATAGTAGTCTGCCGGTGTTGGGAGCGAGGTACAAGATACCGGTGGTCATTATTATTACATATCCACAATAATAACAATGGTTCAATTAGGAGCAGAAACGTTATCAGCTATTGGTAAATTATCATATTATTATCTCTCAGACTTAACGATAACAAGTAAATACCTACCCCTAAGTAGGTATTTACTTGTTATCAGTATGTTTACTTAGTTTACCCTGATAATACAGTTATCTCAACAGTATCCAGTACTTATACCAATACAATAGCCCAATACAGTGATATTGCCACCTTCTCAGTTCCATATATAGAACTATTTGATTTATCCTTATTGAGATTCAATATGGAACATGTGAATTGTGTGTGGAAGGCGTAACCTACTTAGGACAGACATTTAGCGCAGCAAGAATGCGTATTACAGTTGATGCCACGTACCCACAATAGGCAATCATTGGGACGGTTTTTGGGCATAATAGTTTATCAGACAAAATTTATTCCAAGCTATTCATACATAGCTTCACCACTACGTATGTTAGCATTATTAGCATTATCAGCCTTTTAATGTTCCCACTGTTGAGACTCAGACCTAATATACTACTATACTCAGACATAATCCACCACGCGGGCCCAGTACGGATAGGTGTATGTCACATAGTCTGAGCCTTATTACACTACGCGATGTCGACAAAACCGGTCGGTATATCGAGTGGTGTAGTAGATCCTTTAGCACTGTATTCGGCGCACAAACCGGTTCTGTTATCAGTAGATGCTCGCGCGCATGCAGGGTGTTATTGCAGGCCGGGCAGCCAGTTGAGTTTGCCTCGGCGACATCAACTAATTTGTGCGTACTTACCTACCGACACTGTGTGTCACAGTGTCGGTACGCACAAATTGAAAAAAGTTATTGGCGATTGAGTATGCTCTGGAAAGATTGAAGAACAATCTCTATGGAAACTGTCCATAAACCTCTTCCAGACGTATATGGAAAAAAGATACGGCCGTTTAAATCGCAAAAAACGTATATTTCGACACACTCCTTACCGTTGATCTAGAATCCTGAAATTTGGCATAAAGCAAGGTCATAATGCACAAGTATAGGAAAAAAAATCTGAAAAATCTTCGTAAATCAATTCGGAAATTGAAGTGTTTTCATAGGTAAGTTAGTACAGAACCCTCAGTGCGTGAGTCGGGTGAGGTAGGCTCCGATATATTTCAATGTGAAACAAAATATTTTCATTTCTTAATAGATTATTTTTCAAATTTTATTGAGGTTAAACCATTGATGAGTATTGAAAGTAAGGCAGTAATTGCGGTTATGAAGGACCAGTTTGCTTGATATGGCATTCCAAGCGAGCTTGTGACTGACAACGGGCCAGCGGATTCAAGGGAATTCGTCGACTTTTTATACAAGTGTGGATTTAACCACACTACCTCCTAGCCAAACTATCCACAATTGAACAGTCGGAGTGAGCAAAGTGTATTTTTTTATAAATAGTGGTGTGAATACCGCTACTACGGCACTCGAGCACAGGTCGGCGGCTGTCCAAGCACGTAAAAAACTAGGGACACTATTTAAAAATTAATAAAAGTAGTGCGTTGGGGTAAGATCGGTGATGGGGGAAGAACTAGGCTATATTTTTAATGCTAGTCACACTGCGTGCCATGTCATTATGTTTGGCCCCGTCTTGCAATGTGACACTAAAAATATAGCCTAATAAATGGGATATTTGATTCATACGTTCTTACCCCAGAGTCGATATTTGGAGGCGGAGTCCAAATCAACAGAAGATTAGAAAGAGACCGAGAGATGAACTGTCAATCACCAACACAATGGAGATAATCCCTTCACTGTCAAAACATGTTTACTAAAGTACATTTAGAAGTGTTTGAACAGTTATCTGAGTCAATCACAATAGATATATTACTAATCACTTTGTTGGCAGGATTTCGAGATATTTTTTTCTCCTAATTTGTTTGTTTGTTTAAACCTTTGAGAGATAATGGATACTGAAGTTGATAAGGCATTCTAGTTTTGTTACTTTCTACTAATTTATTTGTTATTTTGATGTGAAACTACTGGCCATCGTAAACATTATAATTAAAAGACTGAACAACAGAATCGAAGAAAAAATATTTACAGTAGTCTCGTCTCTGTCACACACACAGGAAACCAATGAGATGAAAGAATATGACCGTGGATACTGTTTCAACTTTTATAGAAGTAGTAAATACATTATTTTACGATTTGATTGATTAAAAAATGAATTGTCTGTTGTTGGTAATCACGCCATAGATCGATTACTTAATTAGACACACATTTCAGTACATGACATTACTATAAAGACTACGATCACCAGTACTTAACTAGGTACTTACTTAATGCGCCTATAATTTACCTAATCAGTAGACAATTACAAAAAAAAATATCTCCTATGACTAATACTGACCAGTTTTTCGATTGAATATTACTTAATTAAAATACTTTTGAAGCAATTACCTAATAAATGAATATAATTTTACCTATGCTTAGTCATTACCAGTCATACCTTCGAATGCACTTGCACGTCATTAGAATTAATTATAAGTACATACTTTCTTAATCACAATAAGACAAATTAATGAAACTATATGTGAAATATAGTGCGCGGCAAATAAGTTGAACCATTTGCTGTCATTACTCACAGCCCCCATTTTCGATTGAGACCCGAAAATCGGTTACTGCGGATTCAAAGTCGACCGCCATGATGCTTCCACTTGTGTAACGAGGATTATAACCGATTTCCTTGTCTCAATCTAAATGGGATACCTAACCATACTGCGCTTAACCATAGCAAATGGTTAAACTTATTTGCCGCGCTCTATAATAAATATTGGTTATCGTTGATACCAGAAATATTTTATTAGTAGTAGTATTTCATAAGATACAAGATAGTTTATTTGACTAAAACCTGAATATACGCATTGTTTTGAAAACACATTTATTGTACTTGCAGCTAACGAGTGAAATTCCCTGCCGAAGTCAGTTTTTCTGATAGCTACAACCTAGGGGTCTTTAAGGCAAGAATGAATAGGATACTTCTAGGCAAGTGTGCTCAATCATCGCCCACACCAGCCTATCAATAATAAAAAATGCACATTGTAAATGTTAATAAAGTTCGGTTGTCACATTTTGCTTTACTGGCGATGGCGTACAAAATAATTTATGATCGAGCAAAAATAAATGTCATAAATCTATTTACTCATACATGCAGTGGCGTGCGCTTCATAGAGACAGAAAGACACTGCCTACCCTACCTAACTCAGATAAATAGGTAGGTACCTAACTCATCAAATAACTAATATTATTTTAACTACGAGTAGGTACCTACTATTACTATCCATAAACGTAAATCATAATTCAGTTCCACTTTTCGAGATTCGAGCAACATCGATACCTACAAGCTACCAGCTGTTGTTCGTGGGTACAATTTGCCGACTCGTAACTTCGCATTGCGGCGCTATACCATAGATAATACATATAATAAGGGTATAGATGAGCCACTGACAGATCAGTTTTATTTTTAACTACTCGCCCTTCCCGCTAGTTGGCGCTAGTGTCTGCGAAAGCATGATATGTATAGATATAGCTATGTAGGCGCCATCTACGTACACACCTATAGGTATATTGGTGATCTTGCATAGAACGCATTTTTCCATGTAAAAAATGTACCAAGGCGAAAAACCATATGGTTTTTCACCTTAGTAAATTTTTTACACGGATATGATAAGGATATATCAATATAAAGGGAAATAAAAAAACGGAAATTGAAATAGATTATTTTATTAATTACAGCTCTTGACAATTTATACAGATAATTATTTAACGTCTCTAATGTATTGAAATCAAACCACTTTTATGCTTTTTATTGTGATATATTTTCACTATTACAATTTTCAAATAAAATCTCTTACAACCTCCATAATAATGGCTCTTCACATCCAAAATAGCAATGAGTACGAGGGTTTTTCGGTATTCTCGCCATCGTAATCCAAAAACGTAGCCAAATTTGATCAAAATAAACATACACGTCGAAGTCCATAAAACGATGCCAGGGTCAAGCGAAATAAGTGTATTCGTCGGTATCAGTTCACGAAAAGCCAAGTAACTATGTAAGAAGCACTCTCGGGGTCCAGGAAACACGCAATGGTCAATAAAAGACAGATAAATCGAACAGAAAACTCGGAAAACTCACGGCACACACAACGAACGTCCTCGAAATAATTCAAAATAAATTGAATGAAAACTTTGAAAAGTTTTACCTACCCGTATTTGGTATTACCTATTATCAGTGTTGCCATTGGAAAAATAAGTATTAAGTATTTATATAAAAAATGTTATAGACTTTTAAAGACCGAGGACGAATCGAAAAAATGTAAAATTAATTTTTACTTTCTATTATTAATTTACATTTCACAAATTACTAAAAAAATAAAATTTTTAAGACAGAGGTCATATATGGCGACATCTAGTAATATAAATGGAATATTTTTGCCTTAGTTGGCACGTCTTCCCCGCTAGATAGCACCACTTTCCATACATTTTCTTTTCTTGACTTCAAAGTACTGTACTGTCATCCCCATGCGCTATACCTAGTCGCCGACGCCGCCGTCGCGCCGCCGCCGTGCATCGGGAAAGACACAAACTAATCGCGACTTAGTATTTATTTGTGTGCTCTCGTGATCATGCGGAATTCATGCGTGTGCGTTCGTGTAAACATGTGGCACACAATATCATAAATAACGCACACAATCGCACAGAGTAGACACTGGCTAACATGGCGATTTCCGACACTTGCCGAAGTTTACCGAACCGAAGTTCGCTATGCAACTATTTTAAAAAGTAGAATTAATTTGTTTAACTTTCTCTAAATTATGCACCATTTCTATTTTGACGTATTATTTTATACTGAATCGAGCGCCATTATTATTGTGTTTTGGTTTTGGTTGTGCGCTGTTATCAGATATTTAAAGATTTCAACATTGATAATAGTTTGAAGAATGAATAGTATTCACTGTGAAGAATGTTCAGGTGGTGTGTGTGTAGAGAAATTAAAAAATGATGCATTTACGAAACTATCTTTCTGTAACAAAAAACAAGTGATAGTGAAAGGTCGTTGTACACCGGATTTGCAATTAATACAAACCAAAGGTAAAGTAAATCGTAGATTCAATATAAAACAATATGATGCATATAATTGGCTCACAGGTTGCATTCACAGCAACCGATTGTTTTGTTTTCCATGTTTATTATTTTCGAACTGCGAGTATAAAACCGTTTGGAACGATATCGGTTACGCCGATATTCATAATTTTCCTACGCCAGCAAAAAAACACGATCAATCTGAAAAACACTTAGAAGCATCCCTTAAATATCACACTTTTGGAAAAAAATCGTATTGAGACTCGTTTAAATTCCCAAATACAAATCGACATTGATAGGCATAACACAAAAGTCGATCGGAATCGAAATATTTTCAGCGACTTACTGACATTGTTTGCTTTTTGGGGAAACAAGAGCTCGCTTTTCGTGGGCATGACGAATCTGCGTTGTCAGTGAATAAGGGAAATTATTTAGAGATGGCTGACTTGATTTCGAAATACGACGGTGTTTTGGAAAACCATTTACAAAATTCCTCTAGCTCATTTACGGGTTTATAAAATAGGATTCAAAATGATTTAATCTCCAGTGTAGCGTCTGTAATGATAGAAACAATAAAAAAACAAATTACTTCCACTGATTTTGTTGCTGTGATGGTCGATGAAACACCAGACGTAAGTGGAAAAGAGCAACTGGTACTGGTTTTAAGATATTTTCACGAGTCTGAAGTGTTTGATCGTTTTATAAAATTTTAATTACCTACATCATTATTTAATCGCCAAGAAGATGAATCAAAACCAACGTTCAGTAAGTGTTTTTGGTAAGATAAGATTTTTTAAGTTTTCTACCTACCCTGGCTAAAAACTGAGCACGCCACTACATACATGCAATACTTAAAAACAATAAATAATTAGTAGGCAAACAATTTAGAACAGCTTAATGTAAGAAATATTTGTCTAATTTCAAAAGCAATTTTAAAAAATATTTTTTATAATTTTGGAGAACTAACTAAATTACACTATAGGTACTCTGGTATGATTATATTTTAAAATAATAAATGAAATAATAATTCAAGATCAAAAACAGATCATAATATAATAAGCCTTCTTTAAAAAAATAATACCAATATCAAGTAAATGTTATGTCAATAAGAAAACAACCCGATAAAATTCACAACTTAGATGTCATACTGAGAGGATAATACCTCCAGCTCGTAAATAAGTAACACTAGTGATATGGGTCTGTTTCACATAGATATTTTTAATTCTCCGATTTTAACCAAAGAACATAATCTTAAAAACCTTTACTGGATTTTTGGCTGTGGTTTTCGAACTGGTGTACATGTTCGAACCGCTTTAGCGCCATCTCGGCATCCTATCATGAATCATTTTTAGATACACAGCCATCAACAAATGGATATACAGTAACTACTCAGTCAATAAATGTATATAGTTTGTAACCTAAATTTAATTTTAAAATATAGGTAGATATTAGTTGATTGCGAACAAATAAAAAATAATTTTATAAAATTTTCACAGAAAAGTCCCTGAATCACTCTGATCCTTTGCAGTAACTTGAAAAATCATTGATCTGCATGAATAATTATTTTAAAATCATTTTACAAACGTCAACAATCAGACATGGAGTAGAAGTGTGGAGGTAATCTTTTTTAAGAAGGACGATAATATCCTGCTCGCGAATTACAAGTCCATCTCACTTATGAACCGTGTCTACAAGCTAACTTCAATAATTTTCCACCTCCTAGATAAGCCAGATTTTGTTACAGCTTTAGGTCCGTAGATCCCATACATACGCTGCGGCAGATTCTACAAGAAACCAGAGAGTATAACCTCCCTGCCTAGCGTTTGTGGCCTACAATTTAATCGAACTGTTGTAGAATTCTTGTCGTATTTTAGTATAGTAATATAGTAAATGTCTAAAATCTTCCATGCTGATCTGGGAGCAACAGAAAAACATAGAGTAAATCAGCTGCTTATCATCCCGCGCAGGTCGTAAAAGCCGACTTAGGGAAAAGTTTTACTTTAAAATCTTTAAGTAAACAGAAGCCAGCTTAGGGCATGGAAACTCCCACAGTATACAAATGGCCTAAGTTGATCGATTGGCGTTAGAACAGGACGTCAATCCAGGGTGGTGACGGTGAATTTTAAACCGCAGCACCCCAGAACCGAGTGAGCAGGTTCACTGTTCGCCCATCAACCCGCAGTAGACAAGCGTGATGGGTTAAATGTCTAATCCCTTCCACAAATATCCACAAACATGACGAAGAAAAAGACCAAAAGGCCCCAAATGCCCGGCGGCTACAGCGGCGTTGCTGCTGATGACGGTGGGCAGCTTCGTCCTGGAGTCAGGGGTGCTAAGAATCCCCGGGTGAGATCGATCTCCCCTCCAACGACCATGGCAAACAAAAAACCGGACACCGATAAACTACTTCACATTATTACTTACAACATTCGTACTCTGAAATCTGAGGATCGACTGCTAGAGCTCGAAAACGCGCTAGATGAAGTCAACTGGGATATTGTGGGCTTATCAGAAGTTAGGAGAAACGGTGAAGAGACCATAGATCGAGAGAACGCCATATTCTACTACAATGGACACAATGAAGGACTCTATGGAGTGGGGTTTCTGGTTGCTAGAAAATGGAAAAACAATATTTCAGAATTTATATCATACTATGATAGGATCGCAGTTCTTAAATTCAAAGTTTCAAACAAACAAACAATAACCATCATCCAAGTATACGCTCCCACGTTAAACCATCCTGACAATGAAATAGAAGATTTCTACGATCTCCTCAACAAAGCCTGCGACGAACATCGAAGCACTTGGAATATAGTGTTGGGTGACTTTAACGCCAAGCTTGGATTAAGGCAAGATTTAGATAACTACAATATTTTGGGTCCACACGGCCTCGGAGTCCGTAATGAACGTGGAACACGCCTTCTTCAATTCGCTTTTGGACAAAACTTATGTGTAGGTAACAGCTTCTACTACAAAAAGCCTCACAGGCGGTGGATATCTCCTAATAACCAAAACTAAAAACGAAATAGATAATATTCTTACCTCTAATAAACAAATAATTAAAAATATCCATATCATAAATCAAATTAAATCTAGCTCTGACCATAGACCTGTTCGCGCAATTATTAAAATAGACACAAAAATCAACCGTCAATTCTTAATTAATACACAAAAAAAAACATAACATATCATATAGGGATACAAACAGTTCATGTACAAAGGCGAGCTTAACTCAGCAATGAGTTTTCTCCCAGCAAACCTTTGAGCTAAAGAGAGAAAACATATTCGAGGGTAGGATCCAATGCACAATATCATTCTAAATAACTAAGTCTAACTAATATAGGTATAATTATATTATACATACTAATACATACTATACATACTATACCTATTAATACATACTAAATACACTAATATTATGTCAAAGATGAAAGGAAGTGCTCTTTAAGTTTCCTCTTGAAGACATCCAGAGAAGGGCTGTCGCGAAGAGAGTGAGGACGTCAACACTTAAAAATATCAATGTACCTACAATATCACTGATTACTTGATACATACACTACAAGCAGAAAAAAAGCCCTTCGCGTCGTGAATCGCAGCGCGATCTCCACCCAGTTAAATGATGAATGATATTTATTTTCCAAATAGGCTTTTACACGTATTTTTTTCGTCAATTTCAACTAGACGAGGTCGGTGTTTCTTAGCTAACTACTCTGAATAAATCACCAAAAGAAACACAGAGGCCAAAGTCCCTTTAAAATTCTATACAATAAACACGTAATGGCCAAATCATATGAGAACCTTGCAAATTAGTCTCGCAGATGGCCTTTTGAGAAAAGATACACACAGGATTGAGTTTACCTGTCCAGTCAGTGCAAGCGCTTGTCAATATTCGAATAGCTCAACTCAGGACTACTAAGAAAACGACTTGACGAACAGTACCAAAGGAAAGAAAGACATTTGGGTAGGTTTTAATATGTACTGAAAACTGCCAGACATTATGTTTAAATTACAGAAATGGAAATAATAATCCACACAGTCCTCACTCTTTCTGACCAGTCATTAGAAGAAGTAATCGTATGAGTGACCAGTGACTCTTGTATAAATAATAATTGTTAGATTTATTTCTTTGTTCATCATGATGCTTCCTATAAACCATTGAAGACTAAGAATGAAAAATAAATAAATAAACAATGAGGTAAAATTCTACAATTTTATTTTAACCTAACAGTATTGATTGTACAAAGTAAAAGTTTTGCTGCCATATAATATGCAAATGATATTTGAATGCTAACAAGGTTCGAAGACTGATGTTTGTCTATTGAAAATGCTGAAATATTGTATAAGAAATTTAAATATTTTTTTTGTAGATTAACTACTGGGAAAATCGGCCTTTTTCAACGGCTTAGCCACAAAATATACAGCAGAATAAAGAAAAGGTTGGTAACATTTTGGATATTTTGAAATTGAACTGAAAGTGAATTAATTATTGCAATAAAAGTGTTGCTATCCAGTAGTGGCATTCTACTGGATTTAATTATTTGTGAGATAGTCATAGTGATGATGATATAGGTAGTCATGAGGTAGGTAGGTAGGTGTGTAGGTAGGTGACTCTATTTACACATGAGCCAGTTTCATACCAGCAGCCAAGATCACACCACAAAAATCAGTAGATGGCTAGAAAACATCACTCTCAGATTACTAGTAAGTATTATTATTTTTGTTATTAAAAGATGCGAAACGAGCGAACACCAGCCTGGCCATCTTCTTCAAATGTTTTTTTAAACTACCCAGAAGAGGATGGTATATCTAACTCTACAGTTGATTCATACTTACATATTTTAAGCTGTATTAAAAAAAAAACATTTATTAAAAGGCATCTTAATCTTGTTTCATGCATTCTAGCAGAGCAGTGGCAGCGGAGTGGTAACGGCCCCGACTTACGAGTTGTAGGCCGCGGTTTCAAACCCAGCCAGGTGCATTACTTTGTGTAATTAATTTCATCACCACTGCTCTCAAAACGGTGAAAGAAAACATCGTGAGGAAACCGGCATGTCCTAAAATAGCATGAAAGGTCAGGATACAGAGGAACAAGAAGAAAGTTCTAATGCTAAGGTAGAAGAAGAAGAAATACTATATTCATTGGAATCTGAAAAGGATAGATGAAAATGGCTTCATTACGCTTGATGATGAAGTCATGAAAGACTTCAGCGTTATTGATCACCCTTTAACAAAAAACAGTGCTGATACTCGAGATGAAGAAACCAATTAATTAAGTAGTACAAAATAATTAATTATTAAACGTAAAACGAGTAAAATAAATGCGTTTAAATGTAGCCCAAAATAAGATTTTTTAAATAAAAAATGGTTGTTGTGCCTCACTCGACATAGATAGGTATAGTGTGTCGCGGACTTTTTGTAGATATTTATAAGATCTACAATGAATTAGAACATTTTATGGTTCTATCTTTTATAGTTTAGGCAACGTACGCTAAATAAGTAACTTTTCTGGTTGATGTAGCTTTCGAATGGTGAAAGATTTTTTAAAATCGGTCCAGTAGTTTTTGAGCCTATTCATTACAACCAAACAAACAAAGTTTTCCTCTTTATAATATTAGTATAGATTAACTGCTGGGAAAATTGATTTTTTTTCAACGATTTGACCATAAAATATACAACAGAATAAAAAAGTTGGTAATATTTTGAATATTTTGAAAGTGACTTAAAAATTATTGCAATAATTAGTGTTTCTATAGGTACATCTTTGAATGTCGAACATTAAAATACCTACGGGTAAAATGTCAACGTTCAAATGATCGAAAATCTATCGCATAGTAGCACTATGTTGAGTTTATTTGTTTGTGAGAGTCGTACTGATCATATAGTCATGATGACGATTATAAGGATGGGACAGCGAAGCGAAATAAAAGACATGTTGTTTGAACAAGACTCCGATTTATTAATATCTTATACTTGTAAATGCACCACTATCCATACCATTCAAATACAAATAATACAAATAATTTATTTTCTTCCACAAATTAAGTACAACATCTAGTGGTTGAAGTGACCTTTTAGAAAAAAAATACCTGTATCACCATACAACTCTGCCAAACTCTTTGGAGAGTATTTGACGCCCATTTATGCATGATGTCACATTATAGGGCATTTTTATGTAATGAAGCCGTTCAGGAGTAGTCAAAAATGCCGTCCTGTTAAGCTGATTATATATTTGATACTTCGCTACTTCTTTGAAAATCTTACATACAAAATATACTTACATACTAATCTATAATTATAATCCCAATATTTGTATAGATATCCCTCAGTACAATAGTATTTAGGTAACAATTCTTTTATGATCCAGATTTAAATCATCACTGTATTTCATTTGGATACAACTAAGATTCATCACAATTTTTAGAATACTCTACTTACACAAGACCCAGAACCATATCAAGTAGTTTACCAGGAGCCAAGACTATACCACAAAAACCAGTATATGGCTAAAAAAAACATCAGTAAGTATTAACATTTTTCTTATGGATACTATCTAATTTCCATTATTGATACCATATTTTTTATAGGAAGACACCATACCTGTGGCAGCGTAATTAGCTAAAGACATACATGACTCGTATACTAAGGTATAGGATATTGCTAATAGACATCATCTGGATATTACTTTTCTAAAAATCATATAAATCAGGAGGTTAATCTAATAACATTTTCAGGGGGCAGTATTTACAACCCAACTCACTCACAAATAATCTATAATAATGGCAACGTATATGGACATATCCCTCAGTACAATACCATTCAGGTATGTAACAATTATTTTAAGATCCAAATATCATCATTGTACTTCATTCAGATAGATCGCAATTTGATACAATTGGTATAATATTTATTTTGTATTTATTTCAGAACACTCCACTTACACAAATCCCAGTGCCACATGCAATGGTTTGCCAGGAGTCAAGACCATTCCACAAAACCAGTACATGGCTAAAAACCCGCATGCTCATATTACGAGTAAGTATTAAATTTTTTCTTATGGACACTAACTAATTCCATTGTTAATACCATATTTGATGCTGTAATAAGAAATTCATTTATTAAAGTGCTTCGTAATCTTTTTTCAGTTTTCCAAGGGAACTTTCAAGGCACAAATCAAATGCAAGCGTAAACGTATCATCTTCATAACTGAACAAGTAAAAGCCTTAAAAGATATCTTCAAGTACAAACAGTACGTCAACCGTGATGAACGACTTGCAATTGTGAAACAACTGCAACTTTATAATAAAGCAGTTAAAATATGGTTCCAAAATCGTAGATTAAAAGTAAAGAGCATGAAAGACTCAAAGGAACAAGAAGAAAGATCTAATGCTAAAGCATTAGAAGACGAAACAATTACTCGTCTTGATTCATTGGAATCTGAAATTATTAAAAAGACAAATAAAACTGGCATCGTCATTGATGATTCCGTAACAAAAAGCAGCGCAAACATTCCAGTTGAAGAAATTGTAGAAAGTGACAGTAGTTCATTTTATAAACCAATTTCTCCAGCCAGTTTTAGAAATAGTAACGAAGAAGGGATGCAGTGAAATGAAATCATACACACAAACGAGCAAAGTCATCACCAAATTAACAACGTACAGGTGACGAAAAAGCATTTTGTAAATAAGAGTCATTCCGTACGGTCGCCTATTAGTGATTGAACAATTTTATGAGTTGACATTAACACCAATCATAATTGTGACAAACTATGTAATTGTGATAGTCCTATCAGTGAGGGTAAGATCCTCCTGATGAGAGTAAGAACCTCGATGCCAGTAGCGACTCTTGCACCTTCAATGCCAGGGACCAGCTTACCATCTTCAATGCAAACGGTGAGTCTACCACCCTCGGCACCAACGACGAGTCAACACCCTTCAATGCCAATGACGGGTCTACCATCTTTGATGTCGGCACAGACTTCAGTACAGGACATATATCAGAATATCATGATGGAGGAACAATGCCAAGTGCAGTACCGAGAGTTACATTCGCAAATGCAGACATAGATTGTAGTTTTAATTGTAAGATATAGATTGTAATTTTAATTATAAGATATAAATTGTAATTTAAATTGTAAGATATAGATAGAAATTTTATTTGTAAGATATAGATTGTAAATTTAATTGTAAGATTTAGATTGTAATTTTAATTGTAACATGTAGTTTGTAGTTTTAATTATAAGATATAGATTATAATTTTAATTTTAAGATATAGATTGTAAATTTAATTGTAAGATTTAGATTGTAATTTTAATTGTAACATGTAGATTGTAATTTTAATTCTAATATATAGATTGTAATTTTAATCGTAAGATATAGATTGTAACTTTAATTGTAAGATATCTTATATATATTGTCAATATTTCAAAATGCAGGAGTCTACGATTACCAGTCAGTCGTCGATGCCAACTTCTTATAATGTTGGCGATGGATCAGTTACTTCCAGCGAGGGTCGTTGGAACCAAGTTAATGGCACTAATGTGCTGCAGAATTTTAATTGTTAAATATAGATTGTAATTTTAATTGTAAGAAATAGATTTTAATTGTAATTGTAAGATATAGATTGTAGTTTTAATTGTAAGATATAGATTGTAATTTTAATTTTAAGATATAGATTGTAAATTGTTTTTGTAATTATATTAGTATCTTCGATTATAAAATGTCATGTACAACATTTTTTTTATTTACTTGATTAACATCTACTACCTAAGCTTAATGATTGATCGATTTCACAGCCACATATTCATTCAGACAGTCATACATGTTGTCACCCTTGATTATAACTGAAAAAATATCTAAATAATTACTTATTCCACACATCTCACTTGCATATCTCACTCTAAAAATCGGAAATTAGATACATATATATAGATGTTAAGACTTAATAATAAATTACAGTTTAGTAATAATAGTACAACTAGTTCTAGTACTCAAGTGTACTAGTTCAGTTTAGTAGTTGAAGTTATGGAATTTATATTTAAATAGTTGGAGTTCCTTAGTGCTCAAATTATTTAAACTGAGCCGTTTTTGATGCTATGGTATGCTATGCTAAACAGGCATACAATAATAAATTACAGATAGAGATAGATTACATACTTTCAAAATTTTAAGTGAATCTAGTCAAGAGAATTGTAAATACATAAATATTTAATCATTATGAAATCCTGGACTGTTTAGTAAGCTTTATCGATTATGAAGTTATGGAATTTATATTTAAATAATAATAAATAATATAATTTATTCAATAGTAGTTTGTACAAGGCATACAGAGTAGTCTTAAACACTAAGAAAAGAAAACTACACTCAGTATAAAGTTGGTCATAGGACTCCCCTTCCTAAACTAGGCAGAAATTCTGTCTGTATCTTAGGAAAGAGTTTCCAATTATAGGGGGTCGTATTACAGTTGCACAATAAAAACATTGGTACATGCAGTGGGTGAACAAAGTACAAGCTATGTTAAATATGTGTATAGTGTGTGTGCGTGTATGTCTGCAAGTATGTGTGTGTATGAGAGTGAGTATGTGTGTGTTAATTAGTAAATGTATAGTAATTGTAGGCCTATCTCATTTAATGCATTGTAGATAGAAGCTCCTCGGTATCATTATATGTTAGTGTCTGAAGCCAGGAATTTAATTTTAAATAGTTGGAGTTCCTTAGTGCTATAAGAATCAATAGGTATTTTTTTGAAGAAAAATTTTTGATACCATACCAAAGAAACTTGAATGAAACTGAGCCGTTTTATATGGTATGGTAGATATTTTTAACATGATTTTTTAAGATAAATTTATGAAATAGTTTTTTATTTACTTTTTATAGTACGGGTTCATAAATATAAACGTAAAGGTCAATAAATGCAGTAACACAATAAATAACACATTGAATTAGTCAGTAGTCACTACCATTTGATCATGATGTAGGTTTCATTAAAAATTTTATTTTAATAACAAAAAGCAAAGATGTTGTCTCACTAGGAATTACACCTTTAACTGTAATATTTGAGTGCGTTCACAGACATGTAAACTCACATACACAAGACACTCACACCTCCAACAACTATTTGTAAGCCAGACAAATATTTTTCCGTGCTGGAAATGAACCCGCAACACACAGAGCTGCAGTCAATAGTGCGACCACTGCGCCAACCGAGCCGTCCAACCTAAGTGTAAGTACATGTTTATGATTTGTTGAAGCAATTGATATCTAAACTTACTCTAAAATTCATCCATAATCCATACAACCTTATTTATAGCAAGTATATGCAAAACCTGAAACACCTGTCTAGTATTGTTATGTAAAGAATCTATGTACAAAGTTTCACAACTATATCAGGAAAAATCACAAAGTTATACGCTTTTTGTGTTACTTGGTTGTTCACACAAACACGTGGTCACCGGGCCATTCGGGTGACTGAGGGGTGGTTTTACTCCAGCACCCAGCTGTGCTCTGGTGTCTAATGCCCGCCACGGCCTGCTGTCACTGCTGCTGTTTTTTAATAATTTCTGGGAAAAAAATATAACGTGATGTAAAAATTATTGTAATCGATTCAGTTACTGATTCTGACCAAACTATGTATATTCAGATTTCGCATATACTAAAAATAATGTTGTATATCTTGCTTGCTTTATAACTTACTTATTTTCATTTTAGAACTTTTATTCATTGAAATCTTATGATATCTCAATGATATGGCCAAACGAGGATTGACTTATGAAATTTTAACGTTTAAAAGATAGTGGTTGGCCAGGTCAGGAAGTGATCAATTCTATGATCTGAACACGACACATAAAAGGAGATACTGACTGACGTAATATAAACGCACAGCTGAAACTATTGGGTCTAGGAGCGTGAAGTTTTGTACAAGACTTCCTTTTATAATGTAGGCAAACAAACAAGAGAATTTTTCATAAAATCACCCCCAAGGAAATGAAACGGATGTCTAAAGTTTGTATGGAGAAACGTATTTTCACGCGGGCGAAGCCACTGGCAGATGCTAGTCATGGGACAGTAACTAGTTCAAGGTTACATCTTCAAGTCCGAATGATCGAACTTATTTGAGTGAAACTTGTCACAAGAGTAGACTGGCTTCTGGAGTAAGACATATGATATGCACTAGCTTCTGACGTTTTATTAGTGCCCATGTAGGCCTATATGAAATAAAAATATTTTGAATTTTGATAATATTTTTACTCCAGAAGTTTTTTTCTCGGGATGATTTTTGATTTTCCTGTGGATGATGCTGATGACAGAAACTAGTAGATATAAAATAAATATTTAAAGTAGGTGTTATCTGTGCACAGTTTGTCGGTAGTGTTCTCGTGGATAATCTTCTTGAGTAACTAATTGACAAAGACAGTAAAAATGTTCTAAGTACTCGAAGTATAGTGAAAAGTAATTTGTTATGGGTACTCGCCCGCCAGGCCAGCATGACCAGGGCCTCAAGTCTGCTATTACAATAGTGTCAGAATCGTCTATAATTGATTTCATCATGGTAGATTTTGACAAGTTTGGTAATCTACTAATATAATTGTGTTACTATGAGTTTCCAACAGTCAATCACCATTGAAATAAATGGTAATCTCATACAGAATGATAAATGAATTTCTGACTTATGGGGTAATCTGCTAAAATTTTGTCAATAACTTAGCTTAATGACTTACCATTAGATTTGTCTGAATACGAAAAAGTCATTCTACCTCCATTCGTTTACGAGACCAATAACCGACCAATGATCGACCATTATGATTTAGAAGATTAAGAACTTTTACCTAAATGACAAAGGGATTGTGTTGGAATGACGAATTTACAAATACAGCAGATTCATTGTGATTCGCGTCAGTAATTCATTTAATATACGAATATAAAATATTTTTGTAGGATATTTCAGACATCCCCCATATTTCAGATATCTCATGAGCTGTGGCTACCGTTTTAGATTACTTGGTCGGCACAGTCTTAAAGATGGAAATATATCTGTTTTGTTTACTTTTTGTAAGTTTGAACGAAATAAATACAGGTTATATAAGTATATTACGCAAATTAACGTCGAAAAAATGAGGCACAGGTTTTAAAATCCAAGTGGATCATTCACAGACAACGATTTCTGATATGAGAACACCTTGGGACACAGTTAGTTCTGTATCAAGAATATCACACTACCATTGTACTGCAGTGTAATGAAGAGTCTTTGAGAGCTAAAAGACATACACTAGACGATTAAACATTCGTTTTTCAGCCGAAATTTGCAAATCATAACTTTTAAAATCACGTGTCGGGTACGTTACGGTAGTGACGGGCACGTTACGCGTCTTAAATGCGGCTGTTTGCAGTCATCGCTTGATGATTAATTTGAGAACCAAATCATATCACTGTTGTTATTTATTAAAGCATAGACCTTAAGCTATCCATATATATATAAAATATTCCTTCAGTAATAATTTATGCTGTATAAATGACGCTTTAAAGCAGAAAATTGAGTACGAATGTCGGGCACGTTACGATAGAATGCACCTTTTGTATATTTACAACATTTTTTTTAAGCAGTAAGTGTGTTAGGGTAAGATCGGCGCTGGGGTAAGGACGTATGAATCAAATATCCCACCTATTAGGCTATATTTTTTAATGCCACATTGCGGGACGGGGCCGCACATATTGACATGGCACGCAATGTGGCTAGCATTGAAAGTATAGCCTAAGTGAGATATTTGTTTAATACGCTCTTACCCCATCACCGATCTTACCCAAACGCACTAAATTTCTTTTATTAACTTTTAAATAGTTTCCCTAGTTTTTTATGTGCTTGGACAGCAGCCAACCTGTGCTCGAGTGCCGTAGTTGCGGTATCCACACCACTATTTATAAAAAAATACACTTTGCTCACTCCGACTGTTCAATTGTGGATAGTTTGGCGAGGAGGTAGTGTGGTTAAATCCACACTTGTATAAAAAAGCCGACAAATTCCCTTGAATCCGCTGGCCCGTTGTCAGTCACAAGCTCGCTTGGAATACCATATCAAGCAAACTGGTCCTTCATAACCGCAATTACTGCCTTACTTCCAATACTCATCAATGGTTTAACCTTAATAAAATTTGAAAAATAATCTATTAAGAAATGAAAATATTTTGTTTCACATTGAAATATATCGGAGCCTACCTTACCCGACTCGCGCACTGAGGGTTCTGTACAAACTTACCTATGAAAACAGTTCAATTCCCGTGGGTTATGAAGATTTTTCAGAGGACTTTTCCTATACTTGTACTATAAGACCTTGCTTTATGCCAAATTTCAGGATTCTAGATCAACGGTAAGTAAGTACTCTATGAATTTTGATTCCCTTGAGTGTGTCGAAATATACGTTTTTTTGCGATAAAAACAGCCGTATATTTTTTTCCAAATACATCTGGAAGAGGTTTATGATCTGTTTCCATAGTGACATTGTCCTTCAATCCTTCCAAAGCATACCCAATCGCCAATAACTTTGTTTAATTTGTGCGTAACGACACTGTGTGTCACAGTGTCGTTAGGTAAGTACGCACAAATTAGTTAATGTCGCCGAGGCAAACTCAACTGGCCGCCCGGTCTGCAATAACACTGCCTAATGCGCGCGAGCATCTACTGATAACAGAACCGGTTCGCGCGCCGAATACAGTGCTAATACAGGCGCATCGTACACCGAGTCTTTCAACTGCTTTAGAGCTAAATCATACACCTCATCCCACAACCACTCTAAATCTTGTGAATTCTTTTAGTGATGGCCTAGTGGTTACGGCCCCGACTTATGAGTTTACAGGTCGCTGTTCAAACCTAGCCAGGCGTATTACTTAGTGTAATTTATTTCATCACGTATGTATTTCATCACCAATGCTCTCAAAACGGTAGAGGAAAACATCGTGAGGAAACCGGCATGTCCATTTCAAACTTCGATTTTTTGCGAAGATATGTGACATACACCAATCCGCACCGGGCCCGCGTGGTGGATTATGTCCCACTCCCTCTCCTGGAGAGGAGGTCTGAGTCTCAACAATGGGAACATTAAAAGCTTGGAATAAATTTTGTCTGATAAATTAATCATGCCCAAAAAACGTTCCAATGATTGCCTATAGTAGGTACGTGGCATCAACTGTAATACGCATTTTTGCTGTGCTAAATGTCTGTCGTAAGTAGGTTACCTCTTTCACACACTATTCACATGTATCCAACTGGATAGTTTTTTTTATGGTAGGTAAAATCATCCAATGACAAATCCCGCCCTTGGGCAGAGCGGGAAATAGTGTCAGACTCTTACTGACTAAAAACCTACCCCGTTCCTTCGTTGCCTATAGTGCCGGGGCTGAGCCTTCCTCTCAGAAAACGGCCCTTGACCCCAGCAGGCTTTGACCCTGCCTGCCTGCAGTTAGCAGGCTGGGCCTCTAATACAACTGGATAGTTGGATATATTGAATCTCAATAAGGATAAATCAAATAGTTCAATATATGGAACTGAGGAGGTGGCAATATCACTGTATTGGGCTATTGTATTGGTATAAGTACTAGATACTGTTAAGATAACTGTATTATCTGGGTAAACTAAGTAAATATACTGATAACAAGTAAATACTGTGGTGGGTGGAGGCGTAAATCAAAGAACTTCTATGAAATATTAAAATATTGTATTGTTATTAGTAGCTCAATTATTATTTTATTAAGTTTAAAAATACATAAATAACTAATTAAATTATATCTACACATGTACAAAACCTTAAATATTAACTAAACTAATTATACTAAAACCTATCTATGTACATATAATACAAAAACACAGTACACTCAGGCGTCGAAGAATTATTATTATAAAAACATTAAATAAGATTCTTATTTTTTTAATTTCTTGACATATATATCACAAACTTTAAAGTTATTATAACGTGCCAGTTTGCACTTATCTGTAGGTTAACTGTTTAGACGCCACAATACCTACTTAGGAGTAAGTATTTACTTATTATCGTTAAGTCTGAGAGATAATATTATGATAATTTACCAATAGTTGATAACGTTTCTGCTCCTAATAATTGAAGCGTTGTTATTACTGTGGATTTGTAATAATAATGACCACCGGTATCTTGTATCCCGCTCCCAACACCGGCAGACTACTATTTTTAAGTTTTTTTCTTATATATGCTTTTTAAGAAATATTTCAAAATGTGTTAAATAAGTATAATAAATTAATTAATTTTATTAAGAAACTGCATATTACCCGCTAAGCACAATAAATAAAGTCATTACAATATTTTTAAAACTAAACAACATTTACTGCAAAAAAGTAGCTCTAGATCCCACACTAGGATGGGTTCTCTAATGTCACGGAACAGTATGCGTTTCAAACCGACATACTGTCAAAGTAATAAATTCCGATCTAATGAACAATCGCTGTAGGGTTTTACGCAACAAGATTTTTCGCACTAACGTTACATCGCACCAAAAACGCATCGATGGAATAAAACAACGTACAACTGAATTATCGACAAACTGTGATCGATATGATAAAAATCGAATCGTCAAGTTTCAAATAAGGAACCCCACTAGGATACCCTGTGTCATGGGAACTACTCTTTTTATGTGACGCACAATAACTATACTAGTGGGTAGTTCACTAACAGTTAGGTTATCAAACTAAGCAATATTTAAACTTAATTAATTGAGGGAATCATGCATTTATATAATTAAAAGGTGTGTGAAGAGTGCAAATGTGTGTAAAAAGTGTAAATAGAAGTAGTGTGTAGTGTAGATTGTATGTGTGTGATAATGTTCTGCGCCTAGGGAGTCCTTGCAACAGATTCATAGTAAGGGATCGAGTAGAGCTTCAGTCCGTGCATAGTCCTGTGCCGACATTAATTTTATAAGTGCGCTTTAAGCAACCTACTATGTAGAATTTTATTGATCGTTTGATAAATGAATGGATCCATGTGTCTAGGAGATCTTTGTGCGTATTTTTTCTGTCTGCATAATTTGGTAGATTTGATGAGGGTAAACAGTGCTAGTTTGTGAAAGCGAAGTAAGACCTGTTGAATTTCGTGATTAGAGACACAATAGAAAGACAATAGGTGTACGGACGACGGCGTCCTCTTGGGAAATAATGAAATAAATAAGATAAAAAGTAGTCTAATCCTGAGAACTTTACAGTTTTGGTATAGCCTGTCAGTGGAATACTGATAGGGCCTTGCATAAGCAACCTTTAAGATGCCCCTTTGTGCTCGAGTTTTATTAAATGGCTCTTTGCTGCAACACCCCATGCCAATATGCAGTCAAAATAGATTGGCATAGAGCAAAGTACTCATATCTGATGGTATATGCATGTATTCATATACATATATTCAATATTTTTGTACTCATCTTATAGCTCAAAGTCTTGTCTACAACGCTTGTTAATATTATAACATGGTTCATAGTACCTACAACTGAGATCGATACAGCACAGAAAGCAAGAACTACACGTAATTAAAACTAGATACAATTTAGTAAAATACCAATTAGATGATGACGATGAAACTACTAGTTAAGAAGTGTCAAAATAAACTTATGACATTTAATTATTAATTAGAATAGTGATTATATCTAGTATAAGAATTTGTGCTGCGGCTGTTATGGTTCAGTTCTATGTTTAGTACTGAAGAAAAACCAATTGTAGTTGGTATTTCATTTCAAATAATAATACCGTTTATTCACTTAACATTAAAGATTTCGAGAATTGGGTCCATGATACCTAATGATGGTCACCTAGATAAAGGAACCTCCTTAGAATGCAAGCCGTGTCCAGAAGCACCGCTTTCTGAATCAAGCTTCAAGAGCTTGATTCCAGCATCTTAACGAGAGCCTCCTAAGATGTTGGTCGAGGCTCGTGGCTATCAAAGCCATTGGCTGTCAGTACAATGATCACTGAGTCCACATCCTACATGTCGACAGACTCGAAAGCGAAGCGATGATACTTAATTCGCTTATTTCCAATTATTATTGTGTTGTGTAATGACTACTAAAAAGGATGCATTCAAGAGGAATAATCCTTTTTTTGATATTTATGAAAGAAAAATATTTGAAACAAGTACTTTCCTGCTGAAAACAGATTGAAGTTATTGATTGAAGTTATTGATTGAAGTTTCTGACCGCTAAGTCTAACTTACCTTTTCAAAAGTCTTCGAAACTGGAAAAGGAAAATCTAGAATTTTTCATAAACTATGAAACGTTGATAAACATTTAGCAAAAAACTTTTATATGAAACATTCAAAACAAAGAGAATGTCAACATAACCGATTACCAATCACTGAATCGAAGACCACACACAGTTTTTACCTAATTTGCTAATTACCCTTCACCAGAGGGTTGTCGTTTAGGTATATAAAACGGGACTCAATACTGGCAACCATTATAATTTGCTGAACTTTCGTAGTGATCGTTACCATTTCTTATAAATAATTGTCAATATTTCAAAATGCAGGAGTCTACGATTACCAGTCAGTCGTCGATGCCAACTTATTATAATGTTGGCGATGGAGTAGTTACTTCCAGCGAGGGTCGTTGGAACCAGGTTAATGGCACTAATGTGCTGCAGAATACTACGGTAATTTGATTTTCATAATATTCTTGTCGTTTAGGTATATATAGAACGGGGCACAATACTGGCAACCATTATAATTTGCGGAACTTTCGTAGTTATCGTAACCTTTGCGTTTAAATAATTTCCAAATGCAGGAGTCAGCCAGTCAGTCGTCGATGCCAACTTATCATAATGTTGGCGATGGAGTAGCCAGCGAGGGTCGTTGGAATCAAGTAGATGGCACTAATGTACTGCAGAATACTACGGTAATTTGATTTTCATAATATTCTTGTCGTTTAGGTATATATAGAACGGGGCACAATACTGGCAACCATTATAATTTGCTGAACTTTCGTAGTGATCGTTACCATTTCTTATAACCATTGTCAATATTCCAAAATGCCAGAGTCTACGACTACGAGTCAGTCCTCGATGCCAACTCCTTTTAATGTTGGCGATGGAGTACGAGTAGTTACTTCCAGCGAGGGTCGTTGGAACCAAGTTAATGGCACTAATGTGCTGGAGAATTTTAATTTTAATCGTTAAATATAGATTGTAATTTTAATTGTAAGAAATAGATTTTAATTGTAAGATATAGATCGTAGTTTTAATTGTAAGATATAGATTGTAATTTTAATTGTAAGATATAGATTGTAATTTTTTTTTTGTAATTATATTAGTATCTTCGATTATAAAATGTCTTAAATAACATTTTTTTTTTTATTTCTTTGATTAACATTTACTACCGATTAATGATGGATCGATTTCACAGCCACATATTCATTCAGACAGTCATACAAATTGTCACCCTTGATTATAACTGAAAAAATACCTAATATTTACTTATTCCACATATCTCACTTGCACATCTCACTCTAAGAATCAGAAATTAGATGCATACATATAGATGTTAATACTTAATAATAAATTACAGTTTCCTAATGTCTAAAAGCCTTACGAGTTGTAGGTCGCGGGTTCAAACCTAGCCAGGCGCATTACTTTGTGTAATTTATTTCATCACCACTACTCTCAAAACGGTGAAGGAAAACGTCGTGAGGAAACCGGCATGTCCTAGAATCAAAAATTCGAAGACATGTGACATCCATCAACCTGCACTGGGCCTGCGTGGTGGATTACGGCCCATTCCCTCTCCTAGAGAGGACGCCTGAGTCCCAGCAGTGGGAACATTATAAGGCTGATGCTATGCTATGCTAAACAGGCATACAATAATAAATTACAGATATACTAACATACTCTCAAAATTTTAAGTGAATCTAGTCAAGAGAATTGTAAATGTCAAAAATACATAAATATTTAATCATTATGATATCGTGGACTGTGTAGTAAGCTTTATCGATTAAGAAGTTATGGAATTTATATTTAAATAGTTGGAGTTCCTGAGTGCTCAAAATATCAAAAGGCCTACAAAGGGTTACCTGATTGTTTACACAAGCACGTGGTTATAGGGGCCATTCGGGTGACTGAGGGGTGGTTTTACTCCCGCACCCAGCTGTGCGCTGGTGTCTAATGCCCGCCACGGCCTTCTGTCACTTATCTGACTGCAAAATTGTGATTTGTTTTTAAATATTTTTGGGAAAAAAAGTATCATGATGTAAAAATTATTGGAATCGATTCAGTTACTGATTATGAACAAACTCAGATTACGCATATACTAAAAATAAAGTTGTATATCTGTCGTGGTCAGATCTTAAAAATTGGTTACTTCATAATATGGCCAAGTAAAACTGACCACATCGTTTCAAACGTTAAAACTTGATTATATTTATTCTATCTTCGTTTGACATGCTTGCTTTATAACTTATTTATTTTTATTTTTGGACTTATATTAGAACTTGTATTCATTGAAATCCTAAATCAATGATATGGCCAAACGAGGATTGACATTATGAAATTTTAACGTTTAAACGATCTGGCCAGTATTGGTTGGCACTGTCATAAAGTGATAAATTCTAAGATCTGGCCACGACACATATAAAAGGAGATACTGACTGACATAATATCAACGCACAGCTGAAACTATTGGGCCTAGGAGCGTGAAGTTTTGTACAAGACTTCCTTTTATGATGTAGGTGAGCAAAAAAGAGAATTTTTCTAAATTTCTACCCTAAAGAAATGAAACGGGTGTCTAAAGTTTGTATGGAGAAACCTATTTTCACGCGGGCGAAGCTACTGGCAGATGCTAGTCATGGGAAATTAACTAATTCTAGGTTACATCTTCAAGTCCGAATGACCGAACTTATTTGATTGAAACTTATCACAAGAGTAGACTGGCTCCTGGAGTAAGACATATGATATGTACTTGCTTCTGACGTTTTATAAGTGCCCATGTAGGCCTATTTGAAATAAAAATATTTTGAATTTTGATAGTATTTTTACTCCAGAAGTTATTTTTACCCGACTGCGCCAGAAGGAGGGTTATGTTTTTCGAAAGTATGTATGTGTAGCGACATAATCCTGCATCGCGCAAGTAAGATTCACGGCGCGATTGGAACATATAGAACAAACCCGAAATCATCTATCGGGCAGTAGCCCACCAGATATAACACCTGTCTGGTCGGAGGATCCTCCCTTTTCAACGGAAGTGTGCGGGACTTTACTCTCTCTGTCCCAAATACCTCTAAATATGTATGTATGTATTTAAGTATGTATGTATGTATAATTGTTTTGCACGCTCTGCAGCCTGAACGGCTCGATGTATTTTAGCTTGAGAGGTGTTGTTAGATTCGTATTTACTGTGAGAGTGACACTGGGTATATCAAAATAAAAATATTAAAAATGGCGGATTTTTAGCGCCAAATTCAAATGTTTGGCACGCTCTGCGACCTGAACGGCTCGATGGATTTTAGTTTGAGAGGTGTCTTTAGATTCGTAATTACTTTGAAAGTGATATCGTAATAAAATAAAACTAAAAAAATAAAAAATAAAACACGGTAATTTAAAAAACTAAAAAACCTCACTGCTTTTCTGAGCATTCATGAAAAAGCCCTAAAACAAGAAAGTCGTTGTACCCGATTGCACTTAACTATATAATATTTTAAATACTAGCAGTCGGGACCCAATCTAGAAAGTCAGCCGTCTAGTCAATAGATTGGAGTAATCTGCAATGTAATATAGGTATGTGCTCTCAATTCTAGAATGGGTCCCGACTGTCAGTATTTAAAATATTTTATATTTAAGTGCAATCGGGTACAACGACTTTCTTGTTTTAGGGCTTTTTCATGAATGCTCAGAAAAGCAGTCGGGTTTTTTAGTTTTATAAATTACCGTGTTTTTTCTCGGGATGATTTTCGATTTTCCCGTGGATGATGCCGATGGCAGAAACTAGCAGATATAAAATAAATATTTGGAGTAGGTGTTATCTGTGCACAGTTAGTCGGTAGTGCTCTCGTTCTTGAGTAACTAATTGACAAAGACAGTAAAAATGTTCTAAGTACTCGAGGTATAGTGAAAAGTAATTTGTTATGGGTACTCGCCCGCCAGGCCAGCATGACCAGGGCCTCAAGTCTGCTATTACAATAGTGTCAGAATCATCTATCATTGATTTCATCATGGTTGATTTTGACAAGTTTGGTAATCTACTAATATAATTGCGTTACTATGACTTTCCAACAGTCAATCACTGACACACCATTGAAATAAATGGTAATCTCGTACATAATGACAAATGAATTTCTGACTTATGGGGTAATCTGCTAAAATTTTGTCAATAACTTAGTTTAGTGACTTACCATTAGATTTGTCTGAACACGACAAAGATTTCTACCACCATTCGTTTACGAGACCAATAACCGACTAATGGTCGACCATTATAATTCAGCAGATTAAGAACTTTTACCAAAATGATTGTCATTGTGTTGGAATGTCGAATTTACAAATATAGCAGACTTGTACTGCACTCTTACTCAATTCAATCATCCGTCCGCCACCGGCCCTCACCCACCGGAGGGAGACCGATAACCCAGCGCAAGTATGACACGACTGTCGCCCCATTGACAACAACACACCGCACGCACAAACTAGACCGGCCAGCAAGCGCCTCCCTTACCACTAACATAGCTCACGCTATGGACGTAGACTTTTATTAAATAATGTTTATGCAGGACACTTTTTAGGGCATTTTTGGAAATGATTCATTGTGATTCCCGTCAGTAATTCATTTAACAATAAACCATTGCCACGTCCTTTGATCAAAATAATTGTTCACTTTAGGGACCAAATATTTGTTCCTCTATGTCACTTTCTGGGTTGTATGGTTATACAGTTTGTTTGTTTTATACTGGTTCTTATTGTACTGTTCTAAAATCTGTATAAATCAGTTTGTCCTCTAAATGTAAAATTCTACAAATTTTAAGCAATTTTTCTCGTTTCTTATTAAACAGCAATTTTTTGTTGGTTCTGTAAGTGCACGGTACAGAATATACAGGGTGGCGCCGATAATACAATAAATTAAACTAGGTATGCCACAAATTCATAAATTATTATTTTTGTGTTGCCAGTCTTTATACTAAAAAATATCGAATACATCCAGTAGTTTAGTCACTGGACATAATGGCATAATAAAAGGACATTATTTTATTTTCAGTATTTTTTAAATGATGTACTAGTATACTTTACGATTCCTAAAAAAACTTCTTTGACAAAATCATCGCATTTATACCGATATTTTTAATTTTTTTTCTTTGTTATTTACGACTTTATGATATTTAGTTTGATTGTTTTTTTTTTTATTTTGATTTTAGTATAATTTTGGTCAGTTATCAGTTATCGGATTTTTTTGTTAGTTTCTGGTTTAATTTGTTATTATAAAGGAATTCATACTTAGGCACTTTCACTATCATGCGTTCAAAAACACTGGCAGAAGCTAGTTAATTTATATTTACTTTCATTTTACTAGTTATCGTACCATCTAACAAAACGATCATAACTATTAAAATCATAAAGTAATCAAAATAATCTTAAAATAATCAAAGTGATCACCATCATTATTTCATCCAAAAGAGGTCCACTATTGGACATAAACCTCCCCCAATTGTCGCTACAATGAACGGTCCTGTGTGTCTTACATCCATCGGGTTCCCGCAACCTTTACTAGGTCATCGGACCACCTTGTCCTGCAGCATCTTTCTGCCTCATTGGTCATCAGTAATCATAAATATAATTACGTTATATGTAACTTTATTACCATACCGCAAGAGATTATTAATTCATAAAAAATCATTCACGTTTATTAGGGATGTTATGGATACAAATTCTAGATCTTGATTCGAACACAGATATAGAAATAATATTATACTCGTTTCGGATACCCTACGCGATAATTTCGATTAGGTACGCATATTAGAATTTTTGAGTTATAAAAGTAAAATACAATAAGCAAGATTTGACTATTATTTCTAGTCTAGATTATCATTTGTTTGGCCTGGCAACATCAAAAACGTGTCGTAATCTGTCGTTTAAACTCCGTCGTTATCCGAAACTTGTATATTGGTTTCGGATATGGTTACGGGTATTAATTTATTTCGGATATTTATTAGTTTCTGTTATAACATAACATTGATATTTATAAAGAAAACTGAAATAATAGGATATATAAATAAAAAGATAAAAATAACTTTTATTTCGGAAGTCGGTGTTTCTCGGTATTGTTTGTTTCTTGTTTAACACCGACTTCCGAAATTAAACTTATTTTAATCCTTTTAGTGTTTTTTTTTTTTAAATACTTCATTAAAAAATGTTTTTTATTTCACACTTTTTAGTTGCGATCACTTATACCAGAGTGCCTATTTCTCATGATAATTCCAATACACCCAAACACTGCTAGGATACATTGTTTTATTATGAAGTTCTCGTGTCTACCTTCTACCTTCCGGCTCAATCATCAGATCAGTTTGATAGTACCTTTTAACCAAAGTGCATCCCATGACAATTCTAACAAGCCCAAACACGACTAAGATACATTGATTCATTACGGAATTCCGGTGCCTATCTTCCGGCTCCATCATCATCATCATCAGGTCACTTTGATGATACCATATTCAACATAACTATTGAGAACCATTTATTTATTTGAATTGTCATAGTCACTTAACTATCTTCATTGTGATATCTATGCCAGTATGAAGTTCCGTTGGCCATTTCTGGTCTTCTTCGTCAGTTCCACTCCATCAAATGTTACTTTTTGATTGTAAATGCTTAAGTCCTCGATAAAAATACCAAAATCACTATATGGTTGCCTATAATATTTGAAGAATTCCTTCGATTCCTCATGCATCCCATAATCAGAACTGGATTTTGAAAAAAATGGGAGCAATCTGGAAGTATACCCTTTATGGGGAAAAAAAAATTGCAAATCGGTCCACAAACGACGGAGTTATCCGCGAACAAACATAAAAAAGCATATATACGGTCGAATTGAGAAACCTCCTTTTTTTAAGTCGGTTAAAAAGAGCTTAGGTACTGGGAAATAACTACCTATCAAATACAAAATTGTATTTTTATACAAATGTCCTTTCTCCATAAATATACATATAGTTTCATACAATTTCTATAAGTTATAATTGTGTATTTTATTTTTCTTAAAAAAAAAACGTTTCGTTGAGGAAATAAATCCTATATCGTGTGTGTGTTCTCAAATACGCAGCACATACACAAGACACCCAGACTTTTATCTTTAGGCCGAACAAATACATTTTAGTGTTTGGGAACTATTGAATTGGGCTCAGCCTATAAATCAATCTGTGTGTGTGTTTAATAAATAAAATAATAATAAATGTGTCGTGCGGGAATCGAATCCGCGAGACGCAGCGCAACAGCCAAATGCTCAACTACTGCGCCAACCGTGCCACATAACAGTCGCCACAGTTCACGAGATGATAATATGAATCAACGATTTACCTTAATTTGCAAAAAATATAATTCCTTATTTATATAAATTAATCACTATTCAAGCAAAACCAATTACTTATTTCACGAATAAACGAACTATAAATAAATATAATATAGCATAGCATAGCATCAGCCTTATAATGTTCCCGCTTCTGGGACTCAGGCCACCTCTCTAGGAGAGGGAATAAATAACATAATAATTAATTTTAGCTAGATGGCGACTTAAATTAGTATTAAACTTTATTTACAAATATGTACATAAAAATAAACAGATTCGATTACAAAGGATTTTTTTTACTACATTGCTATAAAAACAAATCCTGCTGATGCAGTGTTAGGAAGCAAAAGAGATTTTAATAAAAGATTTACTTACCTAAAAAAAACAATACAAGTTACTTAAATATAACTAAGTAAGGTAAGTTCTTAGAAAATATGATAAAATAAATCAAACTATTTTTGCCATACAGATAAAACCAAGTCAGTGATATCATGACAAATCTTATTATTTATTAAAAATCTTAATAAGGTCTTTGCAAAGTGTAGCATTTTGCAAAGATTCGTTAACAAATAATCAAAAATTAAATGTTAATTGATTTTGATTGCATAGCAATTATTATAATTAATTAATTATAAATATCTAGATTAATAAGTAATCTAAACAGTCGAATAATACAGATACTGAGAGAACCAAAAAATCGAAGACATTTGACATTCACCAACCCGCACTGGTCCTGCGTGTTGAATTACGGCCCATTCCCTCTCTTAAAGATGAGGCCTATGTCCCAGCAGTGGGAACATTAAAAATGGCTGATGATGGTGATGACCCCCTGCCCAATAATTATTTCCTTCACTGGCATATTGATCATACCCATGACTATGACCGATATCCGTGACTATGAACATTCGAAGAGCTTATATCATGAGGATAATACTGAGTAGGATATACAGTACGTTCATTGTAATTACCAGATGAAGCTATGCCTTCATAACTAGACTGAAGTTCATCAGTATTGTAGCAAGTGTGTAGTTGATACGTATTGTCAGGGTAGTGAGTAATTTGTTCAGTGGTAGTTTTATTAATAATGAGTGACACTGAAACGACACTGAAACACTGAAACGGACTCGGTACTAACTGATTCGCTCGAAGAATCGCAGCTGGACTCAATGGATTCTCTCTTCTCCTTCATTCTTCGGTTTTGGAACCAGATTTTGACGGATTTGTCGCTGATTTTGAAGTCGTTGGCGATATCAGCACATGTTTTTGAGTCTGACTGGAGTATATATTTTCTAAAGCCTATATTTGGTTTGATGAGAATGACTCGTTTCTTCTTTTTTATTGTTGTGGTTACATCTGAAATGAAAGAACTTACACTATAAAATTCTGCAAAATACATGTTTTCAGCTCGATGGAATGGGGGTTTGGTATGACTTATCGTCTCCCTAGCCTTTACCCAAGTAGCTTAAGGTCGGCTTCTCTCATGGTTCGTTAAATCGGCATAGTGCCACTATGCAAATAGAAACATTTGTGTGGTTGTCTCAATTTGTGTGTGAGGATATTTAGGTCAACGTAAGTCTATCAAAATATTACCAACCTTTTTTATTCTGCTGTATATTTTCTGGGCAAGCCGTCGCAAAAGGTCGATTTTCCCAGCATTTCATCTACAAGAAATAAACACTAATGTACAACATTTCCGGGATAAAATCAACAGACAAAAGTCTTTTAAATATTGTTAGCAGTCAAATATCGTTTGCAAATGATAAGGCAGCAAAACTTTTACTTTATACAATCAACACTTGTATGTTAAAATAAAATTACAGAATTTTACCTCACTTTTATTCTTTAGTGATGTAAATGAAGTTATTAGAAGGTTTTGCATCATGATGAAGAAATAATTAATCCAATAATTATTATTTAAACAAGAGTCAGCATAGCGAACGATCACTTTTTTCTATGACTGGTCTTTATAATTATGTAGGTATCATTATTTTTTCGGTACAGCTTTCTATATACCTTCTTTTATGAAAGATAAGACTTGAATTCTTTTCCATTTCACGGTAATCCACAACCTTTGCATAATGTTTGTATTATTAGTTAATGATAATAAATATAAATGATTATTTTTTATAATAGTTTATAGACATAGTTTTAGGTACTAATGTACCATAAGCTTATCATAGTTAATAATAGATTTTTTTTTTCTAATTTTGGTTTGACTCTAATTTTCAATTTTACTCTCACAATGTAATTGTACTGTAAAGTGATGGCCTGAAACATAGGTTTTAAATTAACCTAGATCGGGCGGTCCGCTATCAAAATTGCAATTCCGAACGATAATTAATTGCACCTTTATTAATGTTTTAGTTTATTTTTAGACACTCTCATTGTATAGAAAACCCTGTTACTGTTGGCGTAATGTTATTTTTTTGTAAACATTGTGTTTGGAAGATTATTTTTCCGACCCAAATATCGACCAATAGAATTGCACCATTCGACGTCACGTGGTACAACCTACATGGTATTATACTGATAATTTTTTGAAAATTTTCTCTGGTAGTTGCTATATATAAAAAACAAAACATGATCCAGTCAAATTAACCACACGTCAAACTGACAGGTTGAATTCAATTGTGAAAATTGGAGATTTTGCATGAAAATGAGGTAACTGTAAGCATGAAAGGTAACTGTACATGAGTATTTCTCAAAATAAATGTACGTAACGAAATGGTAGTAACGAAATATTGTTACGAAATAGTCCTTAGATGTAACTAAATAGTAACCATAAGGCTGGTTACACATTGGCGAAATATTGTGAATGCTCTTCATTTATTCAATACGAAATATTTGTAAGTATGTACCCAAATACTTAAGGGGTTAGAAATAAAATAAGGGAGTAATCATTCATACTATTTTAATCAAATTATTTTTTTTTCCCAATCTTTTAAAAATGAAAACCTGACGTTATTTTAAACATAAAAAAACTTAATTAGAATCACTATCCAGTTTTTCGTTTTTTCAGAATTTCCACTCGCTTTTTCATCCGATTGCAGGCCTGTCTTAAATTTTTATTTCGTCGTTTTAATTGAGTATTTTCTTCAGTAAGCTTTTGTAGTCTCTCCTTTAGGATATTTGTATTATTTTTAGCATTTTTTCTTACTTCCAATGTGTTGTTTTGTTTTGTCGTAGAGTAGGCCTTTTTTTTTCTTTCAGCTCTTATAGCATTGGCTTGTCTCCACTTTGCTCGTAGCTCTTGTTTTTCTTCTTCTGTAAGAATTTCTTTTTTCTTTTTGATATTTTCTTTAACTTTTTCCAAATGTTTGACACGGATTTCCTCATATTTATTTGGTTTATCCTTTTTGAGTCGTTCTCTGTAAGCTTTTTGCCTTTCGGCATTGGTTTTTGGCGGCATTCCTTAAAAAACAAAAGAAGTAATGCAGTTGTATATAAGCAGTTGTAAGTAATAACCAATTTGATAAGTCAAACCAACAAGTATAGTGGGCATCTCTACAGAAGTGTCATTAGCAAGAGTTAAGTATTTGTAACAATCGGTATAATTCTATTCTCAAGCGAATTGAAACAAAGCCGCGAGGTTTTTTAACCGACGAAAAGGAGGAAGTTCTCAATAGAACTTCATGTAAGTAATATCAGGGGTAAAAAGTTGTTAAATCACATAAAAACGTAATTTAAATTATTTCATTATTTTTTGCTGGTGGCACTTCTATATAGCAGATAATATCCAATCCTTTAGTTATTGACGCTCTATATATTTTTTTTTCATAAATAAGGTAGTGAATATTACTATGCTTAGTCAGGTTATAACAGTATACACTCAGCTTTATGTTGTACTTTTTCGTTACGTAACGAAATTCGTAAAAAACGTTACGAAATATTAGACAAATTGAGGTCAGAAAAAATATATTTATTGATAAAAGCTGTTACAGCAAATATAAAAGCTTATTAAATATTCGTACAACACGTATTACAAAAAATGGGTAAATGAAGACTTACCGTTCTATGAAAAATCGCTGATTTTACTTCCTGTCTCGAAAAAGTAACCCCACAAAACACACACGTTCTCACTGATTTTCACGATAGATGTAATGGCGGAGACGTCAAACCAATAGCCAATCAGAGTGAAGCTAGTGTTGTCCGTGTAAAAAAATTACGGAATCGTTCAGAAATCATGGGAAAGTAGAAATAAATCGTAACTAAAGAGTAATAACTAAATAGTAAATGAGAGCGACTCATTTTGTTTTTTTGCTTTAAATTGCCAATTCACTATGACACCCCATAGAAAATCAATTTGATACAGAAACTGCGATTACTGTAGAACGATGATACAAAGAAATTTACAATAATTTAGTTACGTATCGCATTTTATGAAACAAAAACACATGAAAAAGGTAGAGTGGCAAACAGGTTTTTGTATGAAAGGTAAAAAAAGCTATTTTTAAAATATCGAAATATTTGATAATAAGTATGATTATAGCTATAATTCTTCGTTATCTTAAAGATTAATATTCATCCTACAAAATTGAGTGTGTGTTTTTTTTGTGTGATGATTTATAAATATAAAACTTTTGAACTGTTTCAAAGCACACTTTTTTTTTCAAAGATGTACATGTATTTTGAGAAATACTCACATTTCGTCTCATGGTGCAATTCTATTGGCCGACATTTGGGACGGAAAAATAATCCCCCGAATACCACACGAGCTTCAAAATTATCTGGCATTTCCCTCAAGGTTCCCTGCAAACAAATAAAGTCGTCAAGTTTTTCAGGAAAAATCACTCGCGCTTCGCGCTCGTGATTTTTTAACCTGAAAAACTTGACTCCTTCATTTGTTTGCAACGAACCTATCGGGAAATACCCGATAATTTTGAAGCTCTTGTGGTATTATAAGTGAAAATTTATTATTTTTATTTATTTTATTTGTGTTGCGGCTACGTAGATGTAAACCATGCGCCAATACGTTCGCCAATTAGTCACTGCGGTTGGTAAAACGCGCGTCCTAACCATGGGTGTTGAAGGTCATGGATTACAACTTCTGTCTACAATACAGATTGAAACTAGCAAGGTATATACAGGGTAGCGCCGATAATGCTATAAATTGAACTGTGTATACCTGATGAGGTTGCCAGTCTTTATACCAAAAAATATTCGAGTAGGTACATCCAGTAGTTTAGTCACTGGACATATTGGCATAATAACAGCATTTTCTAAATGATGAATATGAACTTTACGATTACTAATAAAACTTCTTTGAAAAAAATCATTGTATTTATACCGATATTTTTAAATCAGATCAGGGGCGGATTATTTATGGACGTTTGACATTTTATTTATCTTGTCTATTTTTGAATTTATTTAATTTGTAAAATAATTATTATAGTGAGCAATAAAATTTATACTTACGTTAATGATAATAAAAGAACTTGTTTAAATGGTTTTCTTTGTTATTTACGATTTTAGATGTTTAGTTTGCTTGATGTTTTTTTTTTATTTTTGTTTTGATTTTAGGATTTTTTTGCTCAGTTTGTTTTTACTCCGGATCTTTTTGTTAGTTTGTGGTTTAATTTATTATTATAAAGGAATTCATACATAGGCATTTTTACTATCGCTGGCAGAAGCTAGTTAATTTATATTTATGTTCATTTAACTAGTTATCGTTAAGGAAACCTAGAACCAAAAATTCGAAGACATGTGACATTCACCAACCCGTACTGGGCCCGCGTGGTGGTTTACGGCCCGTTCCCTCTCTTAGAAAGGAGGCCTGTGTTCCAGCAGTGGGAACATTAAAAGGCTGATGATGATGATGATGATGAACTTGTTATCGTACCACCTAGCAAAACGATCATAACTATTAAAATCTTAAAGTAATCAAAATGATCATAAAATAATCATAAATAAATATAATATATAGCATAGCATAGCATCAGCCTTATATATGTACATAAAAATAAATAGATTTGATTACAAAGGACTTTTTTTTGGACTACAATTGCTATAAAAACAAATCCCGCTGATACAGTGCTAAAAAAAATGAAATTTTAGTAAAAGATTTACTTACCTAAAAAAACAATACAAATTACTTAAATACAACTAAGTAAGATAAGTTCTTATGAAATATAACAAAATAAGTCAAACTGTTTTTGTCATACAAATAAAAGCATGTCAGTGATATCATGACAAATCTTGTTATTTATTAAAAAATCTCAATAAGTCTTTGCAAAGTGCAGCATTTTGCAAAGATTCGTTAATAAATAATCAAAAATTAATTATTTATTGATTTTGGTTGCATAGCGATTATTATAACTATTTAATTATTATTTATAAATATTTAAAGACTAATAAGTAATTTAAACAGTCGAATAATACGGATATTGACCCCTGCCCAACAATTATTTTCTTCACCGGCATATTGATCATAACCATAACCATTTGAAGAGCTTATATCATGAGGATAATACTGAGTAGGATATACAGTACGTTCATTGTAAAAATATGTTGCAGTACCAGATGAAGCCATGCCTTCATAACTAGACTGAAGTTCATTAGTATTGCAGCAAGTGGGTAGTTGATGGGTATTGTCCGGGTAATGAGTAATTTGTTCAGTGGGAGTTTTATTAATAATTACTTGAAATAGGGGTGGAGTAGATACTGAAACGGATTCGGTACTAACTGATTCGCTCAAAGAATCGCAGCTGGACTCAATCGATTCCCTCTTCTTCATTCTTTTGTTTTGGAACGAGTTTTTGACGGTTTTGTCGCTGATTTTGAAATCGTTGGCGATCTCAGCACGTTTTTTTGAGTTAATGTACTTGTGACTGGAGTATATCTTTTCTAAAGCCTGTTGTATATTTGGTTTGTTGAGAAGGCAGTCCGAACTTTTTTTTTCTTTTTTATTGTTGTGGTTACATCTGAAATGAAAGAACTTACACTATAAAATTCTACAAAATACATGTTTTCAGCTCGATGGAATGGGGGTTTGGTATGACCTATCGTCTCCCTAGCCTTTACCCAACTAGCTTAAGGTCGACTTCTAAACTAACCGCTGAATACCTGTATTTTCACACTTGATTATATCACTATCACCATCATGATTATATTATCAGCATTCCTGATTATCTCATGATTTGTTAAATCGGCATAGTGCCACTATGCAAACAGAAACATTTTTACTGTAATAATTTGTGTAGTTGTCTCAATTTGTGTGTGAAGATATTTAGGTCAACGTAACTGTATTAATATATTACCTACCTTTTTTATTCTGCTGTATATTTTCTGGCCAAACCGTTGCAAAAGGTCGATTTTCCCAGCAGTTAATCTACAAAAAATAAACACTTATGTACAATATTTCCGGGATAAAATCGACAGACAAACGTCTTTTAAATATTGTTAGCAGATAAATATCATTTGCAAATGCTATGGCAGCAAAAATTTTGCTTTGTACAATCTATTATGTTAAAATAAAATAATAGAATTTTACCTCATTTTTATTCTTTAATGGTGTAAATGAAGTTAATAGAAAGTTTTGCATCATGAAGAAGAATTAATAAATCTAACAGTTATTATTATTTATACAAGAGTCAGCACAGCGAACGATCACTTTTTTCTGTGACTGGTCTTAGTAAATATGTAGGTATCATTATTTTTGTGGTACAGTTTTCAATATACCTTCTTTTATGAAAGATAAAACTTGAATTCTTTTCCATTTCACGGTAAGTAATCCACAACCTTTGCATAATGTTTGTATTATTAGTTAATGATAATGAATATAAATGATTATTTTTATAATAGTTTTAGGTACTAATGTACCATAAGCTTATTTTCGTAGATAATAATAGATTTTTTTTTTCTTATTTTGTTTTGAGTCTAATTTTCAATTTAACGTCGCAATGTAATCGCACTGTAAAGTGATGGCCTGAAACTCAGGTTTAAATTAACCTAGATCGGGCGGTCCGCTAACAAAATTGCAGTGCCGAACGATAAATTAATTGCACCTTTAATAATATTTTAGTTTTAATATATTTTTGGGCACTCTAATTGTATAGAAAACCATGTTACTGTTGGCGTTAATTGTTTTTTAAACATTGTTTTTTGAATATGTATATGTTTTTAAGCTATTTTATTATTTTTATTTATTTTATTTGTGTTGCGTCTATATCCGGCCTCACCTAGTTTAAAGTGACGAAAAAATTGACGTGCAAAAGTGTTTTTAAAAACCTATTTGCAAAATAAATATCATTTATATGGATGTAAACCACGCGGCAACACGTTCGCAAATCAGTCACTGCGGTTTGGAAAACGCGCCTCCCAATCAAGGGCGTTGAAGGTCATGGATTACAACTTCTATCTACTACACAGATTGAAACTAGCAAGGTCCTTTTGGGACGTGGAGCGGGAAATAGTGTCAGACTCTCACTGACTAAAAACCTACCCCGTTCCTTCATTGCCTATCATACCGGGGCTGAGCCTTCCTCTCAGAAAACGGCCCTTGACCCCAGCAGGCTTCGACCCTGCCTGCCTGCAGCTAGCAGGCTGAGCCTCTGCGGTTCCTTGAGGCGCGCAGGAACAGTACGCGGCGTCGACGACTTGGGCTCGATCCGGTCGGTTACCTGACGATCGGATAGCGTGCTACCCATTGCACGCTGTCCGCTCGCCCGCGCCTACGGTAGCCGGAATTAGGGATCGGAATCCCGGCGGCGGCTGGGGCGAGCGCCCCGAGCAACGACTGAGGTGGACTTTTCTTTTTTGAATGCCTTAGCATTAGAAATTTCTTCTGGTTCCTCTGAGTCCATCATGCTCTTCATTTTCAATCTACGGTTTTGAAACCATATTTTAACTGCTTTGTCATTGAGTTGTAGTTGGTTGACTATCGCCAGACTTTCATCACGTTCGACGTACTGTTTTCTCTTGAAAATATCTTCTAAGGCTTCCACATGTGCACTTGTTTTACTTGTTCAGTAACGAAGACACTTTCAACTTGTGACTCGAAGGTTCCCTTGGATGATGGTAAAGCTGAAACAAGATTACGAAGCACTTTAATAAATGAATTTCTTACTACAGCATCAAATATGATATCAATAATAGAGTTAGATACAGTATCCATAAGAAAAATAGCTTAAGCACAAAAAAGTGGGAGGAGAGCCTATTGTTAGCAACCGGGTACAAATTATAATTCTGCACAAATATATGAATATAATGCAAAAAGACGTGTATATGTGTGCCTAGAGGGAATAGACATAATGTCCCCTCATTCACAATAATAAAATAAAACTTACAAAAATATAACATTTTACAAAATTAATATTTCAAATCGTAAAATAAAAATAAAGAATTATATTCTTCGTTACTACCAGCACACTGGCTGGAGAAATTGATTCATAAAGTAAACTACTGTCACTTCCTACAATATCTTCAACTCGAGTGTCAGAATGTTTTTTGTTAAACAGTGATCAATGACGCTGTCCAAGTCTCTTATGACTACATCATCAGGCGTAACGAAGCCATTTTCATCTGTCCTTTTAATGATTTCAGATTCCAATGAACATACTTTTTCTTTTTCTTCTGCCTTAGCATTAGAACTTTCTTCTTGTTTCTCTGTATCCTGATCTTTTATACTTTTCACTTTTGATCGACGGTTTTGAACCCATATTTTAACAGCTTTACCATTAAGTTGAACAATTGCAACTTAATGAAAAAGCTGTTATAATATGGTAGTCTTTGTTTACGGTTGACGTACTGTTTGCTCTTAAATACATCTTCGAAGGCTCTTTCACTTGTTTAGTATTAAAGATGGTGCGTTTACGCTTGCGTTTGATTTGAGCCTAGAGTGAAAGAAACAAGACTAAGACGCACTTTAATAAATGATTTTTCTATTATAGCTTAAAAATGGTATCAACAATAGAGTTAGATAAGTAAAATGTCCGTCAGAAAAATGTTAATACTTACTCGTAATCTGAGCGTGATGTTTTCTTGCCATCTACTGGTTTTTGTGGTGCTCTTGGCTCCTGGTAAAAGACTGGATATGAAACTGGCTTACGTGTAAGTGTAGTGTTCTGAAATAATTAAAATAATTGTATCAAATTTTGATCTATGTTTGTTGTATCTAACTGAAGTATTTTTTATATTTATAATATTTTTACATTTAAATATTTATTTTTTACACACATAATATTTATACAAAATACATGTTTTCACCTCGATAGAATGGGGTTTGGTATGACTCATCAGCTTTCAAGCCTTCTTCCAATCAGCTTGTCTTCCAGTCTACTCGTGTTTTACACAGTTAATTAAATCACTATCCTGTAGTGTAGACATACCTACATAACATAATTATACATAATAACAGCAATCTCTTAATTGACTGGCCTGTTGGTCTAGTGGTTAGTGACCCTGACTGCTATGCCGGAGGTCGTGGGTTCGATTCCCACCCAGGACAAATTTTTGTGTGATGAACACGATCATTTGTTCTGTGTCTGGGTGTAACTTATCTATAATATGTATGTATGTATTTATAAATATATAAGTAAGTTTACCAGTTTTCTAGTACCCATAACACAAGCTCTGCTTAGCTTGGGACTAGATGGCGTTGTGTGATAGTTGTGGATATATTGTAAATCATATATAAAGTGTAAGATCAGAGTAAATATGTCTTGTCCGACAACTCTTGTTTCGCTCCGCTGTCCCATCGTTACAATCTTCGTCATGGCTACCTATATCATCATCACTATGACTATCTCACAAATAATTAAATCCAGCAAAATGCCACTACTGGATAGCAATACTTTTTTTGCAACAATTTATTCACTTTCAAAATATCCAAAATGTAATCATTTTACCAACCTTTTTTATTTTGCTGTATATTTTCTGGCCAAACCGTTGCAAAAGCTCGATTTTCCCAGCAGTTAATCTACAGAAAATAAACAGCAATGTACAATATTTTCGCGTTGAAATCAACAGACAAACGTCAGCCTTTGAACCTTGTTAGCATTAAAATATCATTTGCATATTATACGGCAGCAAAACTTTTACTTTGTACTATCAACACTGTTAGGTTAACCTATTTATTTATGTTTTAGTTTATAATAAAATTCTAGAATTTTACCTCATTATTTATTTCTCATTCTTAGTCTTCAATGGTTTATAGGAACCATGATGAACAAAGAAATAAATCTAACAATTATTAACTAAACAGAAGTCATTGGTCAGTACCACAAATGATCACTTCTTTTTAGGACTAGTTTTTGTAAATAATGTAGGTAGTTACCATTATTTTTCGGCACAGTATGGTTGTCTATTTACCTTCTTTTATGGAAAGTTTAAAACTTCTTTTCTTTTCCATTTCACGAAAAACTACAACCTTTCCATAATGATGTTTAATAGTTTTTATTATAACGCTTTTATTATGCATATTAACACACTCAATTTTCCGTCCACACTTCCCATTTTTACTTAATTCACATAAATATGTACATATAATACATCAAAATATCGTGTTACCCTGTTTGTTATCGTACTCTTCCAACACGGCTTGACCGATTTTTATGAAATTTATTGTGCATATTTGGTAGATCACAACATTATTCGTACTGTTCTTGTCACCACCGCGCCGTTGTACCTGCCATATTATTAGTGGCTTACTACGTGACGATGAGACCAGATGGTATGACGTTGGTGCCGTGGAAGGTGGGTAGGTTACTGGTGTGGTACGCAACCTGTGGCGACACCCTTGCACCATCGCATGTTTCTAGTTCGGCGGGCTGTCGCTGCGGCTGCTGCTGCGGTCGCTGGCTCAAGTAACTTTATTGGTAATTATAATTTTATGCCATTGTGGGTCGAAACGCTTGGGTCAAGGGGTCAGAGTGCGCATCTCCTTTCGACCGACCGACCCTGTGCGTGACCAGAGGGCTGGCTCGTTCTTCACCAAAGAATTAGTGTTGCCTTTCAACGTGGTAATGCTGCCAGTCTTCTTGCCATATTTCCGGATGATAAGCAATGTGGAGTAGTACTTCGATGACTGAGTATATTTTGTGTTTTTGTATTATATGTTAGGTTTAGTATTAAATTATTTATAAATAAGTTGATATTTAATTTCCTTTGTAGTTTTTTCTTTTTATCTTTTCATAATTAACCCCCGATTTCTGATTTAAGCATTTGATGTTGAGAATTACTCAAACTCTACTTTAGCCTGCAAATCTGTCAAAATTTGGCATTTAAGTATGGTTTGAGTCGTTCTTAACTCAAAATACTCAATTCAGAAACCCGCCCTAAGTACATGATTAGGTACTATCACTAAAACTGGCTGGAAAAATAGGTTCACAAAGCGAACTACTGTCAACTGTTACAATTTCTTCAACTGGAATATCTACAACAGTGTTGCACAAACTTTTTGTGTTCAAGTACATAGGAAATCGGAAAATGTTTAGAGGTACAACATAAATGGAAAATGATTGCTACTGTGAGAAGAATGAAAGTAAAATTTATATTTGCAAAAAAAGAAACATTATTTTACAAAATCCTAATTTACATTAATAGGCCGTTGCAAGTGTATTGCAATAACATGCAACAAAATGCATATAGCTAAAAATGTTCTAAAAGAGTTTCTGAAATGTTTAATTTTAATGTGCGATCAGTTTTCATTTCAATCAGTTCTTTCTGCTATCAGCGGTAAGTGTAGAAAAGGAATGCCCTCGACGAATGGATTTTTAACCTATTCTAAGGTAGATCTACATTTTCCTTCCGTCTGTCTGTTAAATTTAAGAGATAACTTTTCGAGGCACACCATCTAATCACAGTAGATACACAGTGTGCCGGAACACACACTTTGCAAAACACTGATCTACACTTTTCTTTGTTAAGAAGTCGTCAACGACGTTCACCAAATCTGTCATGAGAGTCATGAGAGACTTGGAGAACGCCATTCATCACTTAGGCTTTTAAGATTATTATGACCACATTGAATAAAACAAGGAAAATAAAATATAATTATTTATTTTTCATTTACGTTTAGATGATACATACAATTAAGTACATAATTAATTAAAATAAAACTAAAAAAACATTGTCAAAATAGTAAAAGACTTTGATTTGCAAACCATGCACTTATTGTAATAAAAGCATAGTTTGTAAATCAAAGAGTCAATTGTGGAACGATTATGATTTTTTTTTTTTGATTGAAAGATTTATACCCTCGAAATATTGTTTTGATCTGATGATGAACTTCGAAGATATAGAACGGAAATCTTAAAAAAATTATAGCAGAACTGTCGTAAAAAGTAAAATTGCTTTGTTTATACAGTCGGTGACTGACTATAAGAAAAAGGGGGGGGGGGGAATTCATAGAACTGATCTGATGATGAAGCTTCTGGCTTATGCTTCCGGTAGGTAAGAAGCGAAATTCTGTAACAAATCAGTGTATCCTAGCCGTGTTTCCTAATTCAGAATTGTCGTGATGATTTGATGATGGAACTGAATGGCGGAAATCGTCTTATGAAAATAAAGATCATTATTATTACAACACGGCTAAGGCACCAACACCCATATAACTAACTCTGCCAGCCATAAATACAATTCTACCAAACTCTTTGGAGTTTAAACATGATGTTACGTATTTAAGGCATTTTTATGTAATCAAGCCCGTCAGAATTGGTCGAAAATACAAGTGCTACAACCGCACGCCCGCCAGCGCGACACGTTGTGGCCAATTTGAAGACGCCCTTACCTTGCCCAAAAGATTGTCAATTATCATATGCCATTACTAATTCTTTGAGCAAAGAACGAGCCAACCCTCTGGCAACTCGAAGTGTCGATCAGTCTGCGAGTAATATCCTTAAAAAAGACAGGTTGTCGTGCAAAACTGCGTTGGGTACATCAACATTAACCAATGTGGTAAATAAAATGTCCCTGGTTAAGATATCTGTTAACTAACAATGTATTATCAGTAAAAAAAAGGCTGTGTAATTATCTAACTATGCCATATGTAATTATCTAATGAAACACATCCAGAAAATTAACTAATGATACGTAAACATGTTTTTGATTTCTGCACCTTAATTAGGAGTTAGTAAAATATTAAAGACTACCAATAGGAGACCTCGTACCTGTAGAAGGGCTGGCTAATTAGTAATTAGCTAAAGACATATACGACACGTATAAAAAGGTATAGGATATTGCTATTAGACATCATTTTATCCCAGTACTTACTGCAGTAATCATGGCTTCGTACCAGAATACCAGTGAATATTACAGTGGCGTAACTATGAACACCCATTCAGGACATTGTGCTAATCCAAACGTATATTTGAACCATAATCCTACTAATTATCATGTAAGTATCAATTCTAAAATTCTGTTGTTTTAAGTATTCTTGGTGTTCTAAGACATGTACTTATTTATTTTTATTTGTTTTCAGACACACGCAGCTGCTTACTATCCTGATAATTACATAAATCAGGAGATTAATTCAAAAACATTCTCAGGGGGCAGTACCTACATCCCAACTCACTCACAATTAATGTATAATAATGGCAACGTTTGTACCATTCAGGTATGTAACAATTATTTTATAATCAAAATTTAAGCATCACTGTATAGTAGATACAAGTAAAGTAGACCACAATTTCATACAATTATTTTAATGTTTTCTTTTTATCTATTTCAGAACACTCCACTTCCAGAAAAGCCAGTAACATGTCCTATATCACACAAAAACCAGAATATGGCAACAAAACATTACGCTCAGATTACGAGTAAGTATAACACTTTTACTGTATCAAACTCTATTATTGATACCATATTTGATGCTGTAATAAGAAATTCATTTATTAAAGTGCTTTATAATCTTGTTTCAGTTCTTCCATCATCCAAGGGAAATTTCAAGGCACAAATAAAACGCAAGCGTAAACGCACTATGTTCACTACGGAACAACTGGAAGCCTTAGAAAGTATATTTAAAAGTAAACAGTACATCAACCGTGATGAACGTCTTGCGATTGTGAACCAACTGCATCTAGACGACAAAGCGGTAAAAATATGGTTCCAAAATCGAAGAATAAAATTAAAGAGCATGAAAGACTCAGAGGAACAAGAAAGTTCCAATGCCAAGGCATTAGAAAAGGAAAAATATGCTCGTCTAGATTCATTAGAATCGGAAATAATTAAAAAGACGGATGCATATGGTTTTGTTACACTTGATGATGAATTTATAAGAGACTTAGTCAGCGAAATTAATGACTCTTTAACAAAAACCACCGCCAACATTCCAGTGGAAGACAAAACTATTTGATTTACAAAGTATGCTCTTATTATAATAAGAGCGTAGTTTGTCAATCAAATAGTAAGAGTCTTCCAGTGGAATGTTGGCGGTGGTTTTTGTTAAAGAGTTCAATGATTAATCAGGTTCATATGGGTCCAATTTGAAGAATTATCTTTGTTACTGTTCTTGTTCCTCTGAGTCTTTCATGCTCTTATTATAATAAGAGCATAGTTTGTAAATCAAAGAGTCTGTTATTCAAGAAAGAATCTGTTACTATTTTTTTTAGTTTTAAGTTAATTTATTATGCATTTAATTACAAACATGTATCATCTAAACGTAAATAAAAAATAAATAATTATATTTTAATTTCTGTATTTTATTTAATGTGGTCTTAGTAATCTTAAAAGCCTAAGTGATGAATGGCGTTCTCCAAGTCTCTCATGACTCTCATGAGAGATATGGTGAACGTCGTTGACGACTTCTTAACAAAGAAAAGTGTAGATCAGTATTTTGCAAAGTGTGTGTTCCGGCACACTGGTGTATCTACTGTGATTAGATGGTGTGCCTCGAAAAGTTATCTCTTAAATTTAATAGACAGACGGAAGAAAAATATATATCTACCTATATATTAAGTTAAGAATCAATTCATCGAGGGCATTCCTTTTGTACACTTACCGATCAACGAGCAGAAAGAACTGATTGAAATGAAAACTGATCGCATATTAAAATGATCGAACATTTTTGGCTACATGAATTTTAATAATATGTATTTGTTTTTGCAAATTATAAATTTTACTTTCTTTGTTGTCATATAGAGCAGCAATCATTTTTCATTTATGTTGTACTTCCAAACATTTTCTAATTTCATAGATCCTTCAACACAAAAAAAATTGCGCAACACTGGTGTAGATATTCCAGTTGAAGAAATTTTAACAGTTCACATTAGTTCGCTTTATGAAACTATTTCTCCAGCCAGTGTTACTGATGGTACCTAAGATAACCACTTCGTAGTTTTTCCCTTTTTTTTCATAATAAATTTTATTTTCTTAGTCAAAATACATAATTTAGTTAAATATCAGTTACCTATTGACGGCTTCTAGAATAACGACTGTTTTGGAATATTTTAAACCTCCTTAAAATATTGAATATAAATATATTGATATTCAAAACGCGTGTACGTGTGCGCGAAAATAAAATTTTATTAGATTTTTTTTAGTACTAAAGTTACAATTTCGTTTACTAACGAGAGAATTCACCATGTTTGTAGATCTATTTCGTACAATATCTCCTAAAAATAAAAAATAATAATTTCCAAATAAAAACTGACTACAATATTTGATTCGATAAATGGTCGATTGTGTTTACACAGTCCACAAATGGTTCACTGTTAATAATTTGGTGTTAAATGGAAAAAAGAGTAAGTGCATAAGATTTGCATTACCGAATGTAAAAAGTAATGATTCCGATATAGTATTGAACAAGGAGAAACTCGAATTCGTCGAGAACACGGTTTTCGCTTGACTTGAGGCTATAATGGGGTCCTCATTTAACATCTCTGACAGGTCGGCTTAGTTCAGCAGCATATGCTGTTAAAAAAAATCCGTCAATTTACAGATGTAGATACTGCGAGACTAGTCTATTTTAGTTACTTCCATAGCATAATGTCTTACGGTATATTACTACGGGGACGGGCTGCAGACATGGAGTCTATTTTTATTCTGCAGAAAAAAAATTATCAGAGCCATATATAATCTTCGCAGGCGCGATTCTCTTAGAGAACTATTTAAGGAAATAAACATCATGACGGTCCCTTGTCCATACATTTATGAAAACATTATGTATAAAAATATTCATCTTTTTACTAAGATAAGTGACAGGTACAATTTTAATACTAGGAATAGGAACCAATTAGATCAACCTCGATTCAGATTGGCTAAAGTACAAAGTTCTTTTATGGGGTACTGTGTAAAATTTTATAATAAAATACCACTTGAGATTCTCCATCTAAATGAGTCAAAATTTAAAACATGCATTAAACGCACGCTATGTAGACAAGCATATTATAGATTGGATGATTACATCCTTGATAAAAATGCTTGGCTAAATGCCGGTCCTGCTCCACAGCCACAGCCACTTTTGCCTACAAATTAGTTTTACATTTTATTTTATTACTTTTTAATATGGAGGAAATGCTGGGACCCTTTTTGTATCGTGGTTTTCGAAATGATTTGTCTTTCTTTTTCAATATAATATATATATTATAGAGTGGGGCAACTTCTTTGTTTTTTATTATGAAAATAAAAGTGTTTAAAATGAAACCTACATCATGATCAAATGGTAGTGACTACTGACTAATTCAATGTGTTATTTATTGTGTTACTGCATTTATTGACCTTTACGTTTATATTTATGAACCCGTACTATTAAAAGTAAATGAAAATCTATTTCATAAACTTATCTTAAAAAATCATGTTAAAAATATCTACCATATCATATAAAACGGCTCAGTTTCATTCAAGTTTCTTTGGTATGGTATCTAAAACTTTACTTCAAAAAAATACCTTTTGATATTTTGAGCACTCAGGAACTCCAACTATTTAAATATAAATTCCATAACTTCTTAATCGATAAAGCTTAATACACAGTCCACGATTTCATAATGATTAAATATTTATGTATTTTTGACATTTACAATTCTCTTGACTAGATTCACTTAAATTTTGAAAGTATGTTAGTATATCTGTAATTTATTATTGTATGCCTGTTTAGCATAGCATAGCATCAGCCTTATAATGTTCCCACTGCTGGGACTCAGGCGTCCTCTCTAGGAGAGGGAATGGGCCGTAATCCACCACGCAGGCCCAGTGCAGGTTGATGGATGTCACATGTCTTCGAATTTTTGATTCTAGGACATGCCGGTTTCCTCACGACGTTTTCCTTCACCGTTTTGAGAGCAGTGGTGATGAAAAAACACAAAGTAATGCGCCTGGCTAGGTTTCAACCCGCGACCTACAACTCGTAAGGCTTTTAGACATTAGGAAACTGTAATTTATTATTAAGTATTAACATCTATATGTATGTATCTAATTTCTGATTCTTAGAGTGAGATGTGCAAGTGACATATGTGGAATAAGTAAATATTTAGATATTTTTCAGTTACAATCAAGGGTGACAATGTGTATGACTGTCTGAATGAATATGTGGCTGTGAAATCGATCCATCATTAATCTTAGGTAGTCAACGTTAATCAAGTAAATAAAAAAAAATGCTATATAAGACATTTTTAATTGAAGATAATAATAAAATTACAAAAACAATTTACAATCTATATCTTACAATTAAAATTACAATCTATATGTTACAATTAAAATTACAATCTGTATCTGACAATTAAAATTAAAATCTATTTCTTACAATAAAAATTACAATCTATATTTAACTATTAAAATTACAAACTATATGTGGATGCTGATAAACAATAGTGTGTCAAGCCACACAGACTTAATTTTGAGAAAAAGGTCTAAGTGTTCGATTACTTATTTTAGTGTTTGTGCGAGCGAAGACGCGGCCCGCTGATGCAATGTACGACGAAACGCCCAACGCGCTGCGCAACACGCCACGTCTCCGTAAACACGCCCTAAAGATTTCATACGAATTTTAATTAAGTTGTTAGAAAAATATATACCCAGAGGTATTTTCTATATTTTATAGGATGAAGTAAGGACTAAAAGTAGGTTAGCATCATAAAAAAGAAAAAAGCTTCTAAATTGTCTTAAAATAATAGATTTTTGCTTATTGCAAAACATGGAATACACTTCATTATTTGGAAAATGAGTCATATAATATGTCAAGTACCTTAACTGTGCTATAAGTTTTACCTAAAAGTCTTTATTCGTTTACCAATAGTATGTTAAGTTTCATTATACGATATAAAATATAGTTTTGAATTTAACAACAATGAATCAAATGAATATCATTGCTGTTGGTTACAAATACGTCAACCTGATTGGAACGAATTACTTTTAACGGCAACCTTATCTCTACATAAATTTTCTGAAATAAAATCTTGATATGACAATAACTACAGCAGTTTATAAACAATACTGTACCTCTACCATGAGTTTTAAGCAATAGTATTCGTCGCTACTCGATATCGACGCCGTAAATATTTTGTATGGCGCAGCGCCTCTAGCGGTCACTTGCAGAACCAAAATTTGCCATACAAAATATTTACAGCGTCGATATCGAGTAGCGACGAATACTATTGCTTAAAACTCATGGTAGAGGTACAGGTCATTTCATGTGGTTTTATAAAGGAAATATTTAGTTTTTGTCCAAAGTTTGTTCCTTGCCACTGCACCGAATTACTGATTGATATTTCGAAATAATGTGTTAAGTCTCATAACATCTTTATCGTGATGATAGAGAGCACTACTTTGAATAACAAAAGTGTTGAGGAGCTTAATTGGGTATTGAAAAACGTTGTATGCGTGACTTCTTATTTTTAATATGATAAAAGTACATTTTTGTAGCACTTTTTTAATTTAAACGACTTGAAATTATATTGTTAAATACGTGACACATTATAAGAAAATATCAATACTTCCAAATTTAACTTTTTTGTGGGTTGACACACTATTGCTTATCTGCATCCATGTTACAACTAAACTTACAATACTAATCTTCATAACCAATGGATGATCTTATCCAAGATAAGTCCCAGTTCTTCTCAACATTATCTCCGATAGCACTTGGAGTGGGATTTTCATCTTTAGGTTTCTCTTCAGGCGACATTTCCTGATTTTCAATGTACGAGGACTGACAAGGCTGTATTTGCAAATGTAATTGTTGGTACTGCACTTGGCATTGTTCCTCCATTGCCACTGGCATCGAGGGGGCTAGACTTGACAATGGCATCGAGGGTGGTAAACTGTCCGATACCATCGAGGGTGGTACACTCGTCCCTGGCATCTGAACAGGCGTAGATGAAGCTGGGTAGTTTTCTACATAAATGTTTCCTTGACTGTAAACCTCCGCCTGATTGTAAACATTGTTATTCATGCCAGAATACTGCTCATGAATAAGCACTGGCGCATGAATAAGCATTTGAGGGTTTCCTATTTCCGGAGAAGACTCAGATGTGCTAACTTCTTCGGAGTCTTCTAGACTCTCAGCTCGGTCTTTTTTCTCCTTCATGCGGCGGTTCTGGAACCATATCTTGATAGTACGCTCGTTCAAACGAAGGGCTTCTGCCATTTCAATTCTTCGAGCGCGATCTAAGTAGCGGGTCCTACTGTACTCTTGCTCTAGCTCCATCATCTGTTGACTTGTGAACGCAGTTCTGATGCGTTTCTGTTTCTTGACACCTCCAGTTGTTTTGTTACTGGTCCAGCCAGGTGACTGGGCGATAAATCTCCCGAGCGCCGACTGATTGGGCCAAGCTTGGCCTCCAATAATCTGTCCATTGGGAGTGCGCTGAAAATTTGGTCCGTTGGTAATTGGAGGGTTAATGCCTCCGCTAGAATTTAAAGTCGTGTACCCTGTATTAGACCCCGCGTTTCTTTGGTAGGCAACGTTCATGTAGTTAGGCGGGTTGTACACTACTTGGTTGTTGAGAATGCTGCCGTTGTTGTTGCCGCTGCTCCTCACATAGTACTCACTGGAGACAATGTTGGTAGACTCTGGTGCTGAAGCTACACTGTGTGCTGGTAACTCGTTCCAAATGGGAGGCTGTGAAATAGACAAATATTTTATTAGGTACTGTTTCATTTTTACAATGTTCATGGTTTTAGCAAAAAAGACATAAAAACAGGGACACTTTTAATCACGATTAATTCTTTAGATAAAATATACAGTCCTGAAACTGAGCAGAGAATATTATGAAAATCAAATTACCGTAGTATTCTGCAGCACATTAGTGCTATCTTCTTGATTCCAACGACCCTCGCTGGCTACTCCATCGCCAACATTATGATAAGTTGGCATCGACGACTGACTGGCTGACTCCTGCATTTGGAAATTATTTAAACGCAAAGGTTACGATAACTACGAAAGTTCCGCAAATTATAATGGTTGCCAGTATTGTGCCCCGTTCTATATATACCTAAACGACAACCCTCCTTTGAAGGGTAATTAGCAAATTAGGTAAAAACTGTGTGTGGTCTTCGATTCGGTGATTAGTAATCGGTTATTAGTAATGTTGACATTCTCATTGTTTTGAATGTTTCATATAAAAGTTGTATGTTAAATGTTTATCAACGTTTCATAGTTTATGAAAAATCCTAGATTTTCCTTTTCTAGTTTCGAAGACTTTTGAAAAGGTAAGTTAGACTTAGCGGTCAGAAACTTCAATCAATAAATTCAATCTGTTTTCAGCAGGAAAGTACTTGTTTCAAATATTTTTCTTTCATAAATATCAAAAAAAGATTATTCCTCTTGAATGCATCCTTTTCAGTAGTCATTACACAACACAATAATAATTGGAAATAAGCGAATTAAGTATCACCACTTCGCTTTCGAGTCTGTCGACATGCAGGATGTGGACTCAGTGATCATTGTACTGACAGCCAATGGCTTTAATAGCCACGACCCTCGACCAACATCTTAGGAGGCTCTCGTTAAGATGCTGGAATCAAGCTCTTGAAGATTGAATCTTGAAGCTCTTTGAGCTCAGAAAGTGGTGCTTCTGGACACGGCTCGCATTGTAAGGAGGTTCCTTTATCTAGCTGACCATCATTTAGTATCATGGACCCAATTCTTTAATGTTAGGTGAATAAACGGCATTATTATTTGAAATGAAATACCAACTACAATTGGTTTTTGTTCAGTACTAAACATAGAACTGAACCATAACAGCCGCAGCACAAATTCTTATACTAGATATAATCACTATTCTAATTAATAATTAAATGTCATAAGTTTATTTTGGCACTTCCTAACTAGTAGTTTCATCGTCATCATCTAATTGGTATTTTACTAAATTGTATCTAGTTTTAATTACGTGTAGTTTTCGCTTTCTGTGCTGTATCGATCTCAGTTGTAGGTACTATGAACCATGTTATAATATTAACAAGCGTTGTAGACGTAGACAAGACTGAGCTATAAGATGAGTACAAAATTATTGAATATATGAATACATGCATATACCATCAGATATGAGTACTTCGCTCTATGCCAATCTATCTTGACTGCATATTGACAGGGGGTGTTGCAGCAAAGAGCCATTTAATAAAACTCGAACACAAAGGGGCATCTTAAAGATTGCTTATGCAAGGCCCTATCGGTATTCCACTGACAGGCTATACCAAAACTGTAAAGTTCTCAGGATTAGACAACTTTTTATCTAATTAATCTTACTTCGCTTTCACAAACTAGCACTGTTTACCCTCATCAAATCTACCAAATTATGTAGACAGAAAAAATACGCACAAAGATCTCCTAGACACATGGATCCATTCATTTATCAAACGATCAATAAAATTCTACATAGTAGGTTGCTTAAAGCGCACTTATAAAATTAATGTCAGCACAAGACTATGCACGGACTGTAGCTCTACTCGATCCCTTACTATGAATCTGTTGCAATGACTCCCCAGGCGCAGAACATTATCACACACATACAATCTACACTACACACTACTTCTATTTACACTTTTTACACACATTTGCACTCTTCACACACCTTTTAATTATATAAATGCATGATTCCCTCAATTAATTAAGTTTAAATATTGCTTAGTTTGATAACCTAACTGTTCGTGAACTACCCACTAGTATAGTTATTGTGCGTCACATAAAAAGAGTAGTTCCCATGACACAGGGTATCCTAGTGGGGTTCCTTATATGAAACTTGATGATTCGATTTTTATCATATCGATCACAGTGTGTCGATAATTCAGTTGTACGTTGTTTTATTCCATCGATGCGTTTTTGGTGCGATGTAACGTTAGTGCGAAAAATCTTGTTGCGTAAAACCCTACAGCGATTGCTTATTAGATCGGTAATTTATTACTTTGACAGTATGTCGGTTTGAAACGCATACTGCTCCGTGACATAAGAGAACCCATCCTAGTGTGGGATCTAAGGCTATTTTTTTGCAGTAAATGTTGTTTAGTTTTAATAATATTGTAATGACTTTATTTATTGTGCTTAGCGGGTAATATAATAAAATTAATAAAATTAATTTATTTACTATAGTTATTTAATACATTTTGAAATATTTCTTAAAACGCATATATAAGAAAAAAACTTAAAAATAGTAGTCTGCCGGTGTCGGGAGCGGGATACAAGATACCGGTAATTATTATTACATATCCATAACAATGACAATGCTTCAATTAGGAGCAAAAACGTTATCAACTATTGGTAAATTATCATAATGACGATAACAAGTAAATACCTACTCCCAAGTAGGTATTTACTTGTTATCAGTATCTTTACTTAGTTTACACAGATAATACAGTTATCTTAACAGTATCTAGTACTTATACCAATACAATAGCCCAATACAGTGATATTGCCACCTTCTCAGTTCCATATATAGAACTATTTGATTTATCCTTATTGAGATTCAATATGGACCATGTTAATTGTTGAAGACGTAACCTACTTAGGACAGACATTTAGTGCAGCAAGAATGCGTATTGATAAAAATAAATTAAAGGCAAAACAGTTGATACCACGTACCCACTATAGGCAACCATTGGAACGTTTTCTGGGCATGATTAATTTATCAGACAAAATTTATTCCAAACTATTCAGACATAGCTTCACCACTACGTATGTTAGCATTATTAGCATTATCAACCTTTTAATGTTCTCCACCGTTTGAGAGCATAAATAATGAAATACAGACGTGATGAAATAAATTACACAAAGTAATACGCCTGGCTAGGTTTGAACAGCGACCTGTAAACTCATAAGTTGGGGCCGTAACCACTAGGCCATCACTAAAAGAATTCACAAGATTTAGAGTGGTTGTGGGATGAGGTGTATGATTTAGCTGTAAAGCAGTTGAAAGACTCGGTGTACGGGGCGCCTGTACTAGCACAGTTTGTTATCAGTAGATGCTCATGCGCATTAAGCAGGGTGTTATTGCAGACCGGGCGGCTAATTGAGTTTGCCTCGGCGACATTAACTAATTTGTGCGTACTTACGCACAAATTAAAAAAGTTATTGGCGAATGGGTATGCTTTAAAACGTATATTTCGATACACTCAAGGGAATCAAAATTTATAGGGTACTTACTTAAGGTCAAGGTCTTATAGCACAAAAATAGGAAAAACCCTGTGAAAAATCTTCATAACCCACGGGAATTGAACTGTTTTCATAGGTAAGTTTGTACAGAACCCTCAGTGCGCGAGTCGGGTAAGGTAGGCTCCGATATATTTCAATGTGAAACAAAATATTTTATTATCTTAGTAGATTATTTTTCAAATGTTATTGAGGTTAAACCATTGATGAGTATTGGAAGTAAGGCAGTAACTGCGGTTATGAAAGACCAGTTCGCTTGACGTGATATTCCAAGCAAGCTTGTGACTGTCAACGGGCCAGCCGACGCCTCAAAGAAAATTTATCGATTTTAAAAACAAGTGTGGATTTAATCACACTACCTCCTCGCCAAACTATCCAAAATTGAACAGTCGGAGTGAGCAAAGTGTATTTTTTTATAAATAGTGGTGTAGATACTGCAACTACGGAACTCGAGCACAGGTCGGCGGCTGTCCAAGCACGTAAAAAACTAGGGACACTATTTAAAAATTAATAAAAGTAGTGCGTTGGCGTAAGATCGGTGATGGGGTAAGAATATCTCACTTATTAGGCTATATTTTTAATGCTAGTCACACTGCGTGCCATGTCATTATGTTTGGCCCCGTCTTGCAATGTGACACTAAAAATATAGCCTAATAAATGGGATATTTGATTCATACGTTTTTACCCCAGAGTCGATCTTACCCTAACCCAGTTACTGCTAAAAAAAGTTTTTGTATACGAAAAAAGAAAAAAATTAATCGAATGGATAGAGTTGATGCACCTTATAAATATTTGGGGAAAGATATTGTGCAGGTTGACGGTACTATTATTATTTTTTATATTCAACTACCTGTTTATAATAAAAATTAGTCTTATTGAAATCTGCGTATCATTCACATCATACGTGTATATTTTTATTCACGCTTTCAATTACATATTATGTTACTCTTGAGAACAACGCCATCTTGATACGGACTTTGTAACTAGAAACAAGGCTTCTGTGCGAACCATGATCTCATGTTGGAGCATACAATGTTTACCTATTCGAGAGCGCTGATTGCGTTATTTCATACACAAATTCTTCGTATTTTTCCAATGTATATTCAGATAATTATTTTTAGTACAGTTGAAGGCAATTTTACAGTTTTTACTCAGATATTTTTACTGCGTAAAGTGTGTTATTAAATGATATGTAAGAAAGCTCATATAAAACTAACGGAAAAGCTGTCATGTTGTACGCGTTTCAGTCTAGTGACCCCAGCATCAGTGTTAACCTTACTAAAATCTTACAGATGGCGTCATAGGTCTCATCTTCGTGGAATAGCGCTGAGAGTAAAAACATTACCTATGGTGATGTTCGATACAACGAATTCAAAGCATTAAATCGTTTATTGCATTGGTATATAATGTCATTGTATCTTTATTTGTGTACTACTAACATAAATTTTAACACATTTTACTAACAAACTGGACAATACTGTTGTCGTTTTTAAATAAAATTATTATTGTAGCTTTAATGTGCCACATAAAATAAAAACCTGAACAGGTGAATTTCGGTCAATTGACTTGATTGTTTATGAAGGTATTTTTGCAACCAATTCTTTTTCTAACTAAAAGATCGATCATTACCTACCTGTTTGTTATATTAAGGGCTTAAACAGCACTGAAATATAAAATTAAATGTTAGCTAATATACTTTCATAGTATGATTTGGTTTTATGAATCTTTAGATATAAAAGCAAAATACCACTCGCTTAATCACGAAATCTTAAGAATTATAATACCAACAAGCTTAAGATTTGGCAGGTAGGTTCTTTATAGGGTAAAGACATCCGCAAAGAATTTTTACGAAACTCTACCCCTAAGGGGGTAAAACAGGGGTTGGAAATTTGTATGGAGAAACCGACTTTCACGTAGGCGAAGCTGCTGGCAGCAGCTACCTATAAGCGTATTTTCATTGTGTTTTTATCGTTTCACAAAATTATTTTACACAGTTTGCCCGAACGGACCATGTCATCAAATGGTTACCCCGTTTTCTAAGTTATTTTATTACAAAGGGTTACCCAATCGATGCAGCTGTCTGTACTAACCAAATGAAGTCATAATGTATTTTAATTATTATTATTGATAAGCTCGCACTTGACCACTATCTCATTTGAGGATAAGCGACGATGTGGTCGACGATAAAGAACGAAAAAGAACCTATTCAGTATTCACTCTTTACTTTAAGATCCGATTGTAGCTATCAGGGAACTCATACTCCGGCTCAAAAATCCACACGTACAATGAATGTGTTTCTAAAATTCACTCTATCTAAGAGATAGGTCCAGGTATCTACCTAACAACACTAAAAATTATGTCTACATTATCATAAATACATACTTTTATGGTAGGTACATTGGAATGGTAGCAACGGCGACGCTTGACGAATGTAGAATATTTCGCCAAAGTACTTTTACTGTGGCCTATGCCTGAGTTTGCTTATATTGAATAAACGTGAGTTGAATAGGCGACTAGGGTTGCTGCGCGCTCTTTTTGTGTATTTTATAATATTATTTTGTTTTGTTTATTTTATTTATTATCTTACTTTGTAGTGCAAAAATTTCTGTATCTAATTGTATTAATACTTACCAAATTTTATTTGTAAATCTTTTTATGTATTTATTATAGTTTTAATAAATGTTTTTTTACCAAAAAAATCAAAACTTACAAGAAATCCATCTGTATTCATTTATCTTTTCTATTTGTCAACACCCTTTTTAATAGAAACATGTAATGTATAAACCTGATATTAATATCAATACTCAGGTCTGCTACTTCTTGGTGTAGTGAAACAATCAAACTTCAAAATCAAAGCAATCTACAGATAAAGTAGTTTATGCTCCGTTTAGGCGCATATTTTAACACTTGCCACTTTCCGTTGACCTAAAATCCCTAAATTAGACAAGAAGCCAGCTCTCAGAGCACATATTGAAAGGATAATATCTGAAAATTGTAAAGCAGTTAGATAACAAAATAGTTCGTTTCGAGAATCGAACTATTTATTTACGAGTACATAGGTAAGTTTGTACGGAAACCGGTTATTTTTTCCTTGTGCTGTTAGTGCATTTTGATAGTGTCGAGCAAGGAAAATATTTATTTTTATGGTCTCATTGAGTTACATTACATTCCATTAAAATGCGGTTGTAAAACATTCTAATGTTTTGTAGTATTTGGCAGCAAATTTATCGATTTAACCGTCTTGGTAAGCTTCACTGAGGTAAACTCCCAATTATGTTTATCAACAGGATATTTAGCACATTATGAGGTGTACAATAAAGTATATAACAGATAATAATAAATTAATATATACATTTTGTAAAAGTGAACCAAGTTCTTAGTAGGTACATAGACCAGTCCCTATTTGCACACTACAAATTGGAGGCGGAGTCCAAATCAACAAAAGATTAGAAAGAGACAGAGAGATGAGCTGTCAATCACCAACACAATGGAGATAATCCCTTCGTTGTCAAGAGATGTTTACAAACGTACATTTAGGAGTATTTAAATAGTTATCTGAGTAATAACAAAAGATGTATTACGAGTACTAATCACTTTGTTGACAGGATTTCGAGATAATTTTTTCTCCTAAATTGTTTGTTTGTTTAAATATTTGAGAGATAATGGATACTGAAGTTGATAAGGTATTCTTGTTTTGTTACTTTCTACTAATTTATTTGTTATTTTGATGTGAGACTACTGGCCATCGTAAACATAATAATTAAAAGACTGAACAACAGAATAGAAGAAAAAATATTTACACTAGTCTCGTCTCTGTCACACACACAGGAAACCAATGAGATGAAAGAATACAACCGTGGATACTATTTCAACTTTTACAGAAGTAGTAAAATCATTATTTTACGATTTCATTAATTGAAAAATTAATAGTCTAATATTGTAACAAATTTTAAACAAGTTGAAAGATGGTAAGTTAATCTTCAGTCTATAAATTTTGGAATAACAGAAAGTCTTATTTTTTTAAGTAAAACCAAATTAATTTTCCATCTATGTTGTATAATAAATAAATTCATTTCATGAGTATATTTTTACTTCCAAAAAGCATTATAAAACTAAAAAATATATTGCCAGAAAACTTTGATCCGCGCAGCCCTACATCCCAGCCGCCGCGAAAGATCATCAATCATCGCAGCAAGACAATCACAACCGGCGACACATCTGCCACGCTCGCACCGAACCGCGCCGCGTCGCACCGCGCTGCAGCTCGCATCGATACCGCTCGGTAATCTTCGTTAATCATCGGTAATTTTCGGATAAGATATGCACAAACTTGCGAAGCGGAGATACAATTAATTTTGATGTAGTGTTTTGGTTATCAGAAGATCGGTTCAAGATTTTACTTTGGTGTTCTATAGTTTGACTAGAAGACAATTTTCGCCGAGTCTATGACAACAAAATTGTTAAATACTACCGACGACAAATACACAATATCTTCACCTAATTTCAGATATTATAGGGACTCGTAAAATATTACGGCTGCATAGATTTCAAGGAGGGCGCATAAACCAAAGATATTGTGTGTATGTGTCTGCATAAAAACCATTTGATTCATTGGGACTTGAAGACTTTGAAACTATAATATATCTACATAATGTCCTATTTTTATTCGAGTTCTTCATTGCTGAAGCTCTTACCCGTCCTATAAAGCAAGGCCATACAAAAACTGAAATACACACTAATATTACCTATGAAGACAAAAGTTTGTGAGCGTGTGCACAATCAAACGGCTGAAGGGACTCGGAAGTTGGCACACATGTAGACCATATTCTAGATTAACACAGGATACTTTTTATCCTCGGTGTATGTTCCCTTGGGGCAATTTCCTACCATCACGCGGGCGAAGCCGCGGGTAGAATTTGTTTGTGTAATAAATGCAAGGCAACATTTTTTTTTCTAATCCTAAAACACAAAATAAGTCGTCGCGTTAAACCTAATTCTAATAAAACCACACAAGCTAACATAAACATTAATAAGACCAACCCTTCGCTTTTAATCTTACGCACACACCTTATTATATTCTCGTAAAAAATCACTTTCCATATTTCAGTAGTACAATATTGTAATATTGCGTGGGCGTGTCATCTTAATAAACATTTTTTTTCGTCATATGAAAATGACATTCAGGCGTCACGTGTGATTTTGATGAAAAAATATAAAAGAAATGATGGGATCGACGGCGAACCTCCTATCCGTTGCTTATTTCCTTGTCTTTATAAGGGTATCCCTTATGTTATGTGTGTGTGAGTGTTAGTATGTCACTATAGTAGTGTGTGATTGTATTAAAATAGTTTACTAACCTCAGCCAGTGACTTCGCTCGCGTAAATAAGTATTATAGTAATAGCTGGCCTTTAAAGCCCAATTTGAAAAGGTTACAATCATAATTAAATTTTACGTAAATGCACGTAGGTATTGCTTTTATTTTTAAATTAGTCATCCTAATTGTAGTAGGCAAATAATAAGGGGATCGACGCACTACGTTGGTACCGCATCGGTATTGGTATGTGTGCGTGTCTAGGCACACAGAAACACGTTAATGAGGCAATCAAGGTTTACAAAGAATTTATCAAAGTCTTTTTTGATAAAAATACCTAAGTATTTAAAAATAACTGAAGTCGATTCAGTAACACAAGCACTAATAGTCATTCAAATTAGAGTTTTTTGTGTGAAAGAGTAACATACAATACAACACAAATAAAAAATAAACTAAAAAAGGAACGATATTTTAGAATATTAATGTAATTTCGTTGTGTCAGTTCTTTCAAAATAAAGAGCATTTAATGTTATAAATAAATTGTTCTAGTAGACTATAGCGCATTTATCAAGTAAGCTAACATTTTTCTATTTAATGACGTTCTTGCAAATATATTTATACATTTAAATTAATTTTAATAACGACTGTTTTTTTTCTTTGAGATATTTCAAATATCAACAATATTTCTATCATCAAATAATTCCTCTTGCTCTACGTGGTGCGAGAGGTAGTGTCAATTTTTTTTTGTTTTTTTTTCTGTAAGGCTGCAACGCTTGGATGTGAATGGTATCAGTTGCATGAACAGTGACTACTGAGTACACGTCGCTATGCAGCAAGACCGTCAAGGCCGGCCCAAAAAAAAAAACGAGGAATGATTTGAGACGACTCGGGAGAAGAATGCCTTAAAACTTAAGAGCCTTTTGCGTTCTGGAGTCGCAGAAACTCTTTCGAACAATCCTACAACCTGCACAAAGTCCTTTACTACACATATCACCGAACAATATTATAAAGGCAACAGCTTCTTTGGTATTGCACCGCAAATATGTAATAAAATACCCGATGAAATAAAAGGTATGCCATTACAGAAGTTTAAAAGACGCCTAACGGGTTACTACTTGAAAAATGTTACTACACTCTAGATGAATTTCTTAATGAAGAATCTTTATAACTTTATAATACTGACATAATTTTAATACATTTTATTTTTTATTTTAAATAAATCTTCTGAATGATTAACTTTGATTTTTGATTTTTAATACTAAAATTTTACTGACATACATTCTGATATTTATTTTATTTTTAAAATTAATCATATGAATTAACTTTGGATTCTGACATCAAATGCTTGCTGATCAATTTATATTTTAATTTAATTGTGTATTTTTTTTCTTAATAATTTGTGTGCCACTTGGCAAAACATAGCGAACTACCAAATTTTTAAGATCTTATATATAATTATCACCTATATTTACGAATAAATTAATCATTCTGTTCATATTCGAGTACATTTGATTGCCCAAGTAACACAGTATACCCAGCCCACAGTAAACTCATATAATAAAGAACATCGCAGTATCCCGATTGCGTTTGACAAATGAGCATCATTATTCGACAGACGGCAGATCGGGCGCACTGTCGACATGCTGTATCTTTTGTTTTATTAAAGTCACCCTCCATTGATGGGATGAGGGATGAGGGATGATGGTAAGTGTGTACATGATGCGAGCTTGTAAGTATTATGGGCTAAGATCGTTTGGTGGGATACGTAAGTAAACTGTTTAGTCGTTGAAGAGTTCAGGGAAAAATGTTCTATTGATAGGAGTCTTTTTGGTCTCTCTTTTTGAAGTGCACTACAATCACATTTTCAAAATTCACTTTAAAAATCTACAGCCACTCACGAAAAGAGACTTCATTAGCATGTAAAAATCAAGAGATCATGAGAGCAGTTGTGTCCCGGGCGCTACTAACCCAGCTGACCACATTACTTTGTGTAATTTATTTCATTACCACTGCTCTCAAAACGGTGAACGAAAGTATCTTGAGGAAACCGGCATATCCTAGAACCAAAAATTCGAAGTTATGTGACATCAACCAACCCGCACTGGGCCTGCGTGGTGAATTACGGCTTATTCCCTCTCATAGAGAGGAGGCCTGAATCCCAGCAGTGGGGACATTAAAAGGCTGATGCTATGCTATGCTAAACATCAAGGCAATCGAGCTCGTCGATCAAACAAACATAGAGAGGATAGTAGAATCTTAGTACATTGCAACACGCAAACAAAATTACTCATCATTCAACAAAACACCTAATTGAAACATAAAACCCTATTAAGCATTTTAATTAAGCTAAAACAACTATATAAAACCCTGAGAACGCAGCATGAATTCATTACAGAATCGAATCATCGGCTGTCTATTACGGCTAGGGTTGCCACAAAGCCGGATCGAGCGACAAAAGGAAACGCGAGCCCGGGGCGAAATCTCGCGGGCCATAAATCATAGGACGACGGAAGCAACCCTAGCGCGATTCTCAAACGCTCAAGGGGTTCATTTTAATGCTCTGTTATATTTATCTGTTATTATTATTTTTAATAATGCGGTGTTTTTAGGCTGTGGTTTTGTGATTTTTATAAATTTAAAAATCAAATACTAATACTAAAATATATTGTCCCACTGCCAGTGTAGGTTAAATAAAAAAAGGAATAAGAACGTAACACCATAAAATCAATATTAAAATTAATGCCACATTTATCTGTAATATTATCAAGGCCAAAGTATGTATGTGTGTATGTTTGTTACTCCTTCACGCTCAAACGGTTGAACAGATTTGAGCAAAATTTGGCACACAACTGGAATAGCATATGATATAGTAAATGTATAGGACTTTTTATAGCATGTGTATTTGGGTATGTTTTCCGTTTGACAACAAGTTAGCATAAGAATTGTTACTAGATTGCTTCAGAGGTAGATACAGGCATACAGTGTTCCTAAGGGCGCTCTCAATTTATGCGTTTTTTGACGGCCTGCTGCTTTGCTTAATCGTACTGCGTTCGGACGATCGTATTTTTTCATATAATGGGCGCGGTGTGGCAAACGTGCGGCGGACGGTCGACAACAGAACGGCAACATCACAAGCACCACGTGTTCAATTCGGTGTTGAATAGCGCATTACTGGCATACAAACGCACGGCAACCAGATATGTTTTCAATTTAGGCGTTTGTCACATATATGTCAAGCGCTTGTTGTCAGACTGCTAAAGTACTGCAACCGGCCGACTGCAGCACGTTAAACGTGCGGCAGCGGTCCGACATGAAACGTCTAAATTGAAAGCGCCCTATACGAGATTATGTACAGACGCCAGCATGTCAATCTACCCCAATCTGTCAAATTTTACCAATCGAACATTAACCTTCCGTTATTGTGATAAGGTTGAAAATCTATTAAAAAAAATTGACAGATTTAGGTAGGTTGATGTGCTGGCATCTGTACCTACGTGTTGAAAATGAGGAATATCGCACAAATTATTCCTCAGTCACTTTCTAGAACATAATTTATTAAATAGATAGTTTATTAATGAGCTAGCCATCAAGATACTTGTCAATAATGTAATTAAAATAATTATTATTTCATAGAAGTAATTGCTGGTAATCACGTCATAGATCGATTACTTAATTAGACACACATTTCAGTACATGACATTACTCTAAAGACTACGATCACTAGTACTTAACTAGGTACTTACTTAATGCACCTATTATAATTTACCCAATCAGTAGACAATTACAAAAAAAAATATCCCCTATGACTAATATTGACCAGTATTTCGATCGAATGTTACTCAATTAAAATATTTTTGAAGTAATTACCTAATAAATGAATATAATTTTACCTATCCTTAGTCATTACCAGTCATACCTTCGAATGCACTTGCACGTCATTAGAATTAATTATAAATACCTACTTACTTAATCACAATAAGAGAAATTAATGAAACTATATAAGTATGAAATATGGTACGTGGCCAATAAGTTGAACCATTTGCTGTCATTACTCGCAACCCCCACTTCGATTGAGACCCGAAAATCGGTTACTGCGAATTCAAAGTCGACCGTCATGATGCTTCCACTTGTGTAACGAGGATTATAACCGATTTTCTTGTCTCAATCTAAATGGGATACCTAACCTTACTGCGCCTAACCATAGCAGACGGTTCAACTTATTAGCCGCGTACAATAATAAATATTGTTTTTTTTCGATACCAGAAATATTTTATTACGTGAGTTTATTTTGCTAAAACATGTCTTTTTTTAATTTGGTATAAACTAGTGCTTGACTGCACCAGTAAGCAGTGACGCAATCGTTGATAGTGAGGCGCATTAGTATATCAAGAGCCTATTTATTCACTCTAGCCTTGAAGACATCCAAATTATAATCGGATGGGAAGACCGCAGCAGTCAAATTGTTCCAATCCTTACGCATCACACGCATTATTTTGGAAACACATTTATTGTACTTACAGCTAAGGAATAAATTCCCTACCGAAGTCAGTTTCCTGATAGCTACACATCCTAGGGGTCTTTAAGTCAAGAATGAATAGGTTACTGCTAGACAAGAGTGCTCCATCGTCGCCCACACCAGCCTATCAATAATAAAAAATGCACATAAATGTTAATTAAGTTCGGTTAAGTCACTATCACGTTTTGCATTACTGGCGATGGCGTACAAAATATTTATGATCGAGTAAGAATAAATGTCATAAATCTGTTTACTCATACATGCAATACTTAAAAACAATAAATAATTATGAGGCAAAAAATTGAAAACTGCTTACTGTCAAAAATAATTTATTTAATTTCAAAGGCAATTTTTTAAATTAATTTTGCAGAATTAACTAATTGACAAAATAGGTACTCTGTTATGATTATATTTTAAAGTAGTAAATGAAATAATAATTCAACATCAAAAGCAGATCATAAAATAATAAGCCTTCTTTAAAAAATAATACCAATATCAAGTAAATGTTATGTCAATAAGAAAACAACTCGATAAAATTCACAACTTAGATGTCATACTGAGAGGATAATACCCCCAGCTCGTAAATAAGTAACACTAGTGATATGGGTCTGTTTCACATAGATATTTTTAATTCTCCGATTTCAACCAAAGATCACAATCTTAAAAACCTTTACTGGATTTTATGAGTGGAATCTCGCAATTTTATGAGTGGAGGCTGTCGCTTCCTTTGGCTGTGTTTTTCGAACTGGTGTACATGTTCGAACCGCTTTAGCACCATCTTGGCATCCTGTCATGAATCATTGTTAGATACACAGCCATCAACAAATGGATATACAGTATCAACTCAGTCAATAAATATATATAGTTTATAACCTAAATTTAATTTTAAAATATAGGTAGATATTAGTTGATTGTTAACAAATAAAAAATAATTTTATGAAATTTTCACAGAAAAGTCCTTGAATCTCATCCTTTGCAGTAACTTGACAAATCATGGATCTGCATGAATAATTCACTCCCCATGATACAGACTAACGTCTAGTTTGGGGATCACCGTTAACATTCATGTGTAATGTATTTGATTATTTATTAATAAACTTACTTACTTAATTATTTTAAAATCATATTTTTACAAACATCAATAATTAGACACGGGGTAAAAATGTGGACATAATCTGCTTTAAGAAGGACGATAATGTTCTGCTTGGGAATTACAAGCCCATGTCACTTCTGAACCATGTCTATAAGCCGACTTCAATAATCTTCCACCTCCCAGATAAACTTTTTTTTTTTTTTTTTTTTTTTTTCGGTAGGTAAAATCATCCAATGACAAATCCCGCCCATGGGTGGAGCGGGAAGTAGTGTCAGACTCTTACTGACTAAAAACCTACCCCGTTCCATTCTTCGCCTTGGTCCCAGGGCCCCGGGTGCCATTTTCACATACCCTTTGACCCCAGTAGGCTTCGGCCCTATCGGGCCCCTTCAGTTTGCTGACAACTCCTTGAGGCGCGCGGGAACAGTGCGCGCCGTAAACGACTTGAGCTCGGACCGGTCTGTTACCGGACGGACGGACAGCGAGCTACCCATTGCCCGCTGTCCGCGAGCCCGCGCCTACGGTGGCCGGAAATCGGGATCGGAAACCCGGCGGCGGCGGCGGCGTGTACGCCGTTGCCTGATGCGGTCGGCCTCCTCCTTTGCTAGCATCACTGCTTCGCAGAAGGAGGCGACCGCCTGCCACTCCTCCTCGCTCCGGAGCATGGCTTGAACCAAACCCCGGCGCGAGAGATCGCTGCCGCCGATCGCCCCCACAAGGACACGGCGATGCTCTTCCCAAGCGGGGCACACCTCGACTGTGTGCTCCACCGTGTCCTCCGGACGCTCCGCACAGTGGCGACATCCGGGTGTCGTCTCCGCACGAATCTTGTACAGGTACGGACCGAACTTGCCGTGTTCGGTCAGCACCTGCGCCAAACGGAAGGTGACGACGCCGTGGGGCCTTTCCAGCCACGCCTCAAAGAGGGGCCTTACCGCCTCGAGCCTCCCAGATAAGCTGGATTTTGTTATAGCTTCAGGTCCGCAGACCCTATACATACGCTGCAGCAGATTCTACAAGAAACCAACCTTAATAACCTTAACCTACAATTTGATCGAGCTGTTGTAGAATTCTTGTTGTATTTTATATTATCTGTACTGAAAATAATATAATGTATTCAAAAGGAATAAACTTCTTTGACATTGAAGAAAAAGATATTTGCATTTTTGAAACAAATGCTTTCCTGACAGATGCTGTGAGGTCTGCTAAGGATTACTTAAATATATAAATGCAGATGAGCAGAAGAGGCTTGGAGTATACTCCAAGCTAGAATAGTTAATATTTTAGATACAATCGCAACCACTTAAAAACTCTCATTCCGAAATTGAGAAATATGAATCCGTTTAAATTTTAATTTGAAAACCTTTAATTCAAAATTAAAGATAATTTAACCACAACATATTATTTGATAACTCCACAAGAAACTTTAAGAAAGTAAATCACTTTATTGAAAACACCTTTCCAAAATCTTAGATACTAGAATAGAAATATTTTTCAAGAACTATGAAACGTTGTGAACATTGAGTATAAAATTATTATCTAAAACTTTCAAAACAAAAATAAAATGTGTACTTAGCAATTTACTAATGACCTAATCGAAGGCCAAACATAAGTTCTACCTAATTAGTTAATTGAGCTGCCGGTGTTATATAAAACCAGGCACAATACTGGCTACATCACTGTTTGCTAGACTTTCGAAGCGACCGGTACTTTCTCTTACAATAATTAATAATATTCCAAAATGCAGGAGTCTACGATTTCCTTACTAGAAATCATAGACTCCTGCATTTTGGGATATCCCGATCGTAGATGCGTCAAGAACTATACCAACTCTTAATATATTCGCAATGGTGCGGTAACTTCCAGTGGGACTCGAAGGAACCAAGTTGATACTACTAATACGAGTATGTTGCAGAATACTACGGTAATTTGATTTTCATAATATTTTTTGCTCAATTTCAGGACCTCATATTTGTTCTAAAATATTGAACTGTCTCTGTTTATGTTTTTCCTGTCGGCACCTTTAATTCCATACTGGAATGGAATAGTATCTAATAAAATCTTTTTCTTTTTCACAGCTTTCAGCGTAGAACGAGTTAACAACAGCGCTGTGTCAGTATCAGTATCTACCAACCGTATCTCCATTGAGGACCATGACACAACCAATGTCAATAACGTCAACAACATCAGCACATCATCTTCAGCAACCAAGTCGTGTATAATCCGCCTAACTACATGAACCTATATCACCAAAGAAACACAGGATCTAATACAGGGTACGACTTTAAATCCTACTGGAGGAATTAACTCTCAAAAAACCAACGGGACAAATTTTCAACACACTTCCAATGGACAGATTATCGGAGATCAAGCTTGGCCCAATTAGTCGGCGCTTGGGAAATTTATCACCCAGTCACCTGGTCCACAGTAACAAAACTACTGGAGGAGTCAAGAAACAGAAGCGCATCAGAACTGCGTTCACAAGTCAACAGATGATGGAGCTAGAACAAGAGTACACTAGGATTCGCTACTTAGCACATCTGATTCTACTCCAAAAATAGGACTCACTCAGATAGCGATGTTCATTCATGAGCAGTACCCTGGCATGAAGAATAACATTTGCAGGAAATCCAAAATTTACTGTCAAGGAAATATGTATGTAGAAAACTAGCTAGCCAGATTTTTAGCACCCTTAAATCACCAACGGGCTAAACTTTCTACGCACTCCCAATGGAACATTATCGGAGGCCAAGCCTAGCCCAATCAGTCAGCACTTGGAAGATTTGTCGCCCAGTCACCTGGCTGGACCAGCAACAAAACTACTGGACACAGAAACGCATCAGAACTGTGCAAGTAATGTCAATAACGTCAAGAACGACAGCATAGCATCTGCAGTAACCAAGTGTCGTGTATAACCCGCCTAACTACCTGAACATACCTTGCTAAAGAAACACAGGATCTAATACAGGGTACACAACTTCAAAACTTTTCGGAAATTAATCCTGAAATCATCAACGGGCCAAATCTTCAACGCACTCGAAATTGACAGATTATTATTGGGGACCAACCCTTGCCCAATCAGCCAACGCTTGGAAGATTTATCTCTCAGTCAGTAACAAAACAAATGGAGGAATCAAGAAACATAAAGACATCAGAATTGCGTTCAAAAGTCAACAGGTGATGGAGCTAGAGTAAGAATACTCTAGGAATCGCTACTTAGATCACGCACGAGGAATTGTACTAGCCGAAAACCGCCTGAATAGGTGCACCATCAAGATATGGTTCTAGAACCGCCGCATGAAGGTGAAGAAGCTGAGCTGAGAGTGCAGCTTCAGCATCAGAGTCTACCAACATTGTCTCAAGTGAGTACCATACCAGGAGCAGTGGCAACACCGTGAACAACATCAACAACGGCAGCATTTTCAACAACCAAGTCATGTACAACCCGCCTAACTACATGAACGTTGCCTACCAAAGAAACACAGGATCTAATACAGGGTACACGACTTTAAATCCTAGTGGAGGCATTAACCCTCAAATTACCAACCGGCCAAATTTTCAACGCACTCCCAATGGACAGATTATCGGAGGCCAAGCCTGGCCCAATCAATCGGCGCTTGGAAGATGTATCGCCCAGTCACCTAGCTGGACCAATAACATAACAACTACGGGAGTCAAGAAACAGAAACGCATCAGAATTGCGATCACAAAAGATGATGGAGCTTGAATAAGAGTACTCTAAGACCCAATACATATATCGCGCTCGAAAGATTGAACTAGCATATATCCTTTGCCTAAACGAGCGCATCATGAAGAAAGGGTTCCAAAACCGTCATAAGAAGGAGAAGAAAGACCGAAAAGAGATCCTCTAAAACTCCAACAAAGCTAGCACATCTGAGTCTTCTCCAGAAATAAGACTCACTCAGATACCGATGCTCATTCATGAGCAGTATCCTGGCATGAAAATAACGTTTACAGGAAATCAAAAATTTACTGTCAAGGATATATGTATGTAGAAAACTACCCAGCCTCTATGTCAGCGACGAATCTATCACCCTCGATTCCAGCTCAAACTTCAGTACAGAACATGTTTCAGACTTTGACGATGCACTCAAAACGGACAGATTATAAGAAGTCAAGCCTGGCCCAATTAGATTACGCTCCGAACATTTATCTCTCAGTCACTTGGCTGAACCAATAAGAAAATAACTGTTAAGAGTCAAGAAACAGAAACGCATAATAACTAAGTTTACAAACCAACAGATTGAATCATCATTGTATATCATATATAGTGTATCAACACACTAAATAAATAGCGCTCGGAGGATTGAACTAGCAGAAATCCTTCCTGAATGAGTGCACTATCAAGATATGGTTCCAGAACCACATGAAGGAGAACAAAGACCGAGTTGAGAGTCTAAAAGACTCCGAAGAAGTTAGCACATCTGAGTCTTCTCCGGAAATAGGAAACACTCAAATGCTTTTTCATACGCCAGTGCTTATTCATGAGCAGTATTCTGGCATGAATAACAATGTTTACAAACAGGCGGAGTTTTACAGTCAAGGAATCATTTATGTAGAAAACTACCTAGCTTCATCTACGCCTGTTCAGATGCCAGGGACGAGTGTACCACCCTCGATGGTATCGGACAGTTTACCACCCTCGATGCCATTGTCAAGTCTAGCTCCCTCGATGTACAGGACATGTATCAGAATTTAATGATGGAGGAACAATGCCAAGTGCAGTACCAACAATTACATTTGCAAATGCAGCCTTGTCAGTCCTCGTACATTCAAAATCAGGAAATGTCGCCTGAAGTGAAACCTAAAGATGAAAATCCCTCTCCAAGTGCCGGAGGATTGAACTAGCATAAATCCTTCGCCTGAATAAGTGCACTATCAAGAAATGGTTCCAGAACCACATGAAGGAGAACAAAGACCGAGTCGAGAGTCTAAAAGACTCCGAAGAAGTTAGCACATCTGAGTCTTCTCCGGAAATAGGAAACACTCAAATGCTTATTCATACGCCAGTGCTTATTCATGAGCAGTATTCTGGCATGAATAACAATGTTTACAATCAGGCGGAGGTTTACATTCAAGGAAACATTTATGTAGAAAACTACCCAGCTTCATCTACGCCTGTTCAGATGGCAAGGACGAGTGTACCACCCTCGATGGTATCGGACAGTTTACCACCCTCGATGCCATTGTCAAGTCTAACTCCCTCGATGTACAGGACATGTATCAGAATTTAATGATGGAGGAACAATGCCAAGTGCAGTACCAACAATTACATTTGCAAATGCAGCCTTGTCAGTCCTCGTACATTCAAAATCAGGAAATGTCGCCTGAAGTGAAACTTAAAGATGAAAATCTCTCTCCAAGTGCCATTGCAGATAATATTTAGAAGAGAGAAGAACTGGAACTTAATTATCTTGGATCAGATCATCTATTGCTTATGAAGATACATCATCATCATCTTCCTGCCCTTGTCCCGTTCTATTTGGGGTCGGGGCAACACGTTTTTTTCACGTGCTTATGAAGATTAGTATTATAATTTTAATTTTAGTATTGTAATTTTAATTTTGATTGTAATTTTTTTTTTAATTATATTAGTACGAATAAAAAAAACGTCTTGTAAAACATTAATTTTTTTATTTACTTGATTAACATCTATTAAGTTTAATTATTGATTCGACGGCGACACAGTCATTCAGACATACACAAGCGTTTTCATCCTTGATTATAACTGTAAAGATATTTAAATAATTACCTTTTCAACACATTTCACTGCCCATCGTACTTTCACATAAATCAACACATTAAATTATTCAATATAACTTTAGTCATGACGTAACTTTCAACGAAAAATAGATTGCTTTTGTTACACAAATGTGAATAAAACTTTGTCACACTTGGATACTTCTTAACATAGTTCCGCCTCTCTATACAGATTCCGTATCGATGATTAGTATCCTTGTAAACCGTCGAGTGCGGAAAGCTCTTGATAAATAGTCAAACGCTGGCGATAGGCCAACGTCGCGGAATAATCAAATTTTGTACCCAACGCTGCCTCTGCACTGCCGTGTCTTTTATGGATTTTATTCCCCTAACAAGATGCTATGGGGGTTGCGGTTGCTTGAATTAAATTGTCGTTGATAAACTCTTATGTGCTCTTTTGGTTGAGAAGTGAAATATCAACGCGGAAGACTGTTGTTAAGTAAGTGCTTGTGTTTGTTCCTAAACAAAATCATCTACTGTATTGGTATACATACGATTAAAGGTCTATTACTACCATATTGTCTCCAATGTCTTTAAGACAAGACGAAATTATGCACACAATTTCTAACTCCTATTAGAGAACGCGCATTCAAGCTGTCAGACTTATTCTTAATGATCTCATTTCGAGTCTCCCACATTCAAACCAGATTTGAATTCCAATCAGACTTCCCGTCATTTTCCATACTTGGAGTTGATCGAAAATTGGATTATATTCCAATAAGACTGTTATCTACATACGTCAATGGCAACGACGTGTTTATTTTCAACAGAAGTTCACTGGGCCCGTGTTCGGGCTAACAATCTTTATAAATAAAGCGAGCCCATTGCCTATTCATGACCGGGCAGAATTCACCCCCTCCCCGCTCAGCTCACCCCGTATCAAACAAGCCCCTTCATGTCAAATACTCCGCGCCCCGCGTCTGTCAAACTCTTCGCCAGCGTTTGACAGGGATCCTCCCTCGCTCGCGGGGAGGTGGAGTGCCACCTTTCACTCTTCTACAACACTGGAATTCCGACCTTATTTGTCAAAAGACACAGTTGAATTTTGGCCGTGTTTTGGAGTTCCACCCGCGCTGTCACGAGTCTAGGTGCAGGCGCCACGTCGAATGATGGATGACGTCAGGGAAGGTCGGCAGCATCACGCGTCATTCATGTGTACACAGGCGTAAGGGATACGTTTTTCGCGTGACGATATAATATTGGTGATATGCAAATTTGCTGTCGGCTCGCGTCGAACTGCCAACGATTGTGTGCCTGTAATAGTTGGACATAGTATCGGGTTTATTAGAGACAATTTTTCTTCAATAGTGAGGTTGGATGTCTGAATGTTTTTATTGTATAAGAATCTTTTAGAAAAACCAGATTATAAAGTCAGTTAGAACTCAATAGCAGTACATCACTGCAGTCTTTGAAACATGTCTTAAAGGGGAAAAAAGGGAAGATTGTCACATTAATGTTTGTAACAAAATACAGAAAATATCTTCAAAAATCTCAAAGAAAACAAAAGTACATTTCTTATTCTCGTAATATTCCAGTGAATTTTAGGTCCATTATAAACTTAATCTAAATCACATTAAAAGCGCCATAAAAGCCAGCTTTTTAATTAATACCCAGCGTCTTCAAAATAGGTATATTATAAGTGTTTCTGCGGCTCAGTTAACAAGGCAGTGAGTCCCCGACTTGTTCCTCTAATGTATACTTTAAGAAAATTAAATATTTCTCTCTCAGCCGCCGGTTGGGAGTGGGGATTACAACAAATTTGCATTATTTAATGGATACCGTGCGTGAGGATTTGTCAACAACTTCACTTGTTTTAAACGTGAGTCCATGTTTTCAAGACTTTTGTTGACGAAATTGAATTTTTGATAAGATGTCGCAAAAATCTTAGGAAAAATTTAAGGTTATAGGAAAATTTTCCTTAGCCATTAAAACAGCTAAATTATGCAAACCAAGAAATCTTAAACGTAGTAAAATAAAAATACCTTCCTTATTCAGAGGTTTACCACAGTGATGATGTTTTAAACTGGAATGTCCATGTGGAACAAGACAAGACAGCATTAAAATTTATCATTTGGTATTTTTCTCTGCATTACTCATATAATCGCCCAGAGGTCTTCTCATTGTTCACCCGCTTTCAATTTTAAGCACTAAAGTTTTAGGTTTCATGTTTACCAGCAAACTTGAACTTAGTTTCTCAAACAAACTGCTTGGCATTCCACATTTTTCCCTTCTTTATTTTTTCATGAATAAAACAACAGATTTCTACTTCCGCCGGGTAACTTCTCCCTCCCACCTTCGATTTATTCGTCGGATAAAGAAAACTTCTTTTAAAAATGTAGGTAAAGTTCCCTTTAATATTTTCTTTCTGTTAGATATCTCGCGGTCTGCTGTTCAAATTATGTGCATTTATAACTGTGTTTTTATTTTGTATTTGTGAGACGAAAGTTTTTTTCTGTTCAAGGTTAGTTTTGGAAGTGACCATAATGATAATAAGAACATAGCTATACTTTGCTATCCTTTGCTATCCTTTGCTAGCAAGTCAGTGTGTGTAAAAATGGAGTTTTTAAAATTTGATACGGGGCAACCCCATTAAGTTGCTCCGTATCTTTTCAAAATAGATGCTAAAATAGCTTGTACAAAACTCTAGTGCGTGAAATAATAATGACAAGTAAATTCATCAACTCATAGCAAGTTTCTTTAATACTCAAAAATAATGATCATTAAAGAATTCGAATTTACGTAAATCATACACAAAAACCTACGAGAAAAACGTTAGAAAAAAAAAAACATTTTAAACCCTTTGATCCAAAAATTCAAAATGCAAACCCATCCGTAAAGCAGAGCTGCACGTATATATATTTATGAAGGATTATGTTCTCTCTAGTCTCGATACAATCATCGATCTATCAAGCTCCGACATGAGTGACACTCGTTAGATAGAGACCGATGCAATTTAAATTTAAATCCTAGGAAAGCCCACCCTCCCCATTTCTAATGGATACACAATCGGCGATACACATCGCTTTTTAACTAACAAAATGTTTTGGCCTAAGTTTTCTATGTCTAATGCCGTAAATAATATTGTGGAATAATAACCAAACAAGGTTTAATTATTTTAATATTGCTGTTTTTTTAATATAAGAAAATGAAATTCGGTTACGATATTGATAAAGTTCTACTATTTCTCGTATAAGGAGGGTTATGTTTTTAATAAGTAATTTTAAGTAAGGAAAAGTGGTATATTTTCCCCATTTTACTCTCATTTTTTTGCTAGAATAAATTCTATACGTTCCTTCTTCAACATAAAATTTAAAAAAGCCAGAAAATCAAAAACTCGAGCTTATTTTGTAGACCAAAATAAAAACCAGCACATTAAATAAAAAAGTACGAAAAAAAATCTTAATCCTATAGATTTTTTTTCCATAGTGTCAGATCATGTTTATAAATATTCATCGTGCGGTATTAGCATGCGGGGAGGACGTGGTAAAACCCAGCGCGGTACGTACGCCTGTCATTATTTCGCCATTTGGACGCAAAAACCTGCGCACCTTCGTTTTGCCTGCCTTCCCTGCGCTGTGTATTGTATTTTCTATGAGTCGTGTGATGTTTAAGAGAATATCATGTTTCGTGATTCGTGTTTCTGCAAACATGATGTTTTGTTTTTGTCTGAAGAAATAATGTTGTATTTTTAAAGCTATGTTGAAATAAATGTGTACTGGCTCAAGAGCATATGAGGTGCAGTTTTTGTGAAGTAATCATTCAATTTTAGACCAGTTCAGGTAAAAACCGACACAATCTAATCGCATATATCACCATAATTATATACACGTAAATATTTAATATCTAAATGTTGAGATATTAAAAACTTTCATTATAATTGCGAACAGATCATTTAAATACAATAATAATCAATATACTTAACTTCTAACCAACTATTTTATGGGCGGATTCCAGTCAAATTGGTTGTAGCTGAATTCTAGTAGGTATTGTACATGGAGTAAATACAAATAAATCCGAGTTACATTCGCATGTGTTGATATGCAATATCTACATCTCATAACAAGGAAAAAGAGCTTCCGATGTCACGCAATTTAATATAAACTTACGGTTTTTATCCAGTAACATATATGCAACGTTTACCAACATCAAAATGTGAATGCCCACAGTTAATCCTAAACTGCTACAGCACCTTGAGAACCGTCGCCAGTAGCACCATCTGTCGCGTTGGCCATGAATTACAGGCGCGATGAGGTGACGTCAAGTGTCACGCATTCACCACGATACAATGATTAATTTGTCAGGCAACTGCATTTATTCCTTCATTAGGGAATTTTATTATAGTATGCGGCAAACAAGTTTAACCATCTGCCACGGCTACGAGCAGCCCCCCGTCACACAAGTTGAACTATCATGGCGATCGACCTTGAATCTGCAGTAACCGATTTTCGGTTCCCAGTCAAAGTGGGAAGCCGCACGCAACTACAGCAAATGATTCAACTAATTTACGCGTAGGTACTATAAGATTTTTAAACACGATCATAACTACGATTGCAGATATACAAGAAATAAACAGATCTCATAAAAATTTAATGTCACACAATTTAAAAAAAATAACATTTAAAACAATAATAATCAAATTAATTGAATAATAATAATTATTATTAACTATTAATAATTATTACTAATTGAAAATTTGTTATTACACGACTGATTAATTTCTGAATGATGAAATAATGTAGATTAATAAAACAGAATAATGCTTATTTTTTTATTTGAATGTTTGTTATTTAATAATAATTTAATAATGATTATTTAAATATGTATTGACTGTAGAAATTACTTTATATTGAGACATTTATAATTCTTATTTTATTTCTTTATCATCACTTAATTAAAAACTTACCTACCAAATAATTTAAGAGTACTTTTAGCATAATCAATATTTTAATTTTTCTCTTCACATTTGTACGCTTCTTGGTTACACAAGTAAAAATGATTATAATTATACTTTGTAAGGTGATAAATTATGATTGGAAAATATCATTTGACATAGCTAAAAGTTTATCTAGTTATTTTTTATTTTACAAGAATGCTAAAGTGTAAGACTTACTCGATATAGTCCTAAAGTAAACTTTAAATTTAAAATCTCATTTTAAATAAATAAAACCATTATTAAGACACCTTAGATATTGTACCGATGTGTACATCTAATAGTACTTCACAAGGTATTGCATTGACTTAAAAAAATCCAAAATAACTCAGGAACATAATTTAAAGCCCAACCAAAACTTACGATCAAAAGTGAATTTATAAAACAAAACAAAACAAAAAAAAATCTTTAAACAACTCAGCTGAATTAATAAAAAGATCCCTGATTCGGGCTGAGTAAAAGAAATTATAATCCTTTCTTTTAAAATGCAATGAGGTGGTTGTTAAAAACGTTTTGCGGGGATATTTAAAATGCCCGTCCCTTCGTTGGCAATTAGTGATGGTAGTGAAATTAAAACAATGGGAGTGGGGAGGCACGCAACCATTGTGGACGATGAATGGCCATGCTGATTCTTTCAGAACTTGTTATGGACACGGTTATTGCACCTTATTGTCTCTATTTGTTTTTCTTAATATTTTGGGTGACATGCAATTTTAACCCTTGGGGATGCTCATTCTAGACCAAATATCTTTTCTATAAGAAGTTTTCATCGCATACAACGCCATTCGGAATTTCTAAATAGCAACTAGAAAATCTTATAATCTTAATGGGGTTGCACCGAGTGCAACCCCATTTTGTGTCCTGGCAATTTCTATCTATACTAGGTTGCCTGGAAGAAATCGCCAAGTGCGATAAGGCCGCCGATTGTATGTTTTCTTTTTTTTTATAAGGTTTCCTTTTTATCGACGGGTCCTACGTATACTGGTGTAACCCGCAAAACAGCGAAATACGTTTTTTTGCACCAAAAGCCTTAAAATTACCTTAACTTTATATCCTGTAAAAATTATATTAATTTATGAAGTAATTTCAAAGATACAAACTTGTAAACTAATATAAGTGACATCATTTTCAGCCATACGACCATCTACACTGATGTAAGTCACTTGCACCAGTGTAGGTAGTCGCGTGCGACGCGACACGTCAGCGCAAGTGCCATTTACTCTAGTATACGCGCGGCGACACAGTCGGGAGCACGTTAAACACTGGTATAACTGCGATGCGTTTTAGTTTACTTATTGGGTAAACAGGTGTCATTCGAAGCGTCTAGTTGAATAGAGTCTAGTTGAGTTATAAGTATAGCAAGTTGAATAGAGTTTTTTATATTATGGCAGCATAATTGAAAAGTTTGGGGTTTAGATTTTATAAGACATTATATTTTAACCTAACCCAAGTGTTCAAATACCTTAAATATACTCATAACATAGTACTGTCATACATTTTTGAATTTAGCTTGTCATGCCCTGTACGATTCTACATTAACATTTGAGAAAGGCCATTGCGTAAAACTCTTCCCAAAAATTAAACACTTGGGTTAGGTTAGGTTAAAACATAATGTCGTATAAAATCTAAACCCCATATTTTTCAGGTATGTCGTCATAATAAAAAAAACTATTCAACCAGACGCTTCGAATGACGATTTTTGGGGACAGTTTTACGCGATAGCTAATGCAAAACCATCGATATCCGTGTGCAAAACCGTATATTGTTCGAGAAAAAAGTCAAACTTTCGTCTTTGATTTTAAGTCTTGCCTTCCCTTTTTGGACAACTGGAAAAAGAATTCCGTGGGGGAACTTGTTGTGTGGAATAAGGTTTGCGAATTTAATGTTTAAGCCAAAGATTTATTTATGCTTAATTATAATTATGTACTTTAATTAAATGGTTTTCCTTTATTTTGTTTTAATATGTTCGTACAATAAAGTGTATAATAAATAAATAAATAAGTATGCGTTTGAAGAAGGGGCTTACAAAACTATTCAATGTTTGAGAAAACACGTGCCAGTATACAAAATGTTTCAAAAAAACTTTACCGATTAGATGTAGCTTACTAGAGCTTGTTACCAATTGACAAGAAAAATTTAAAGATCTTCAAGATCTTTGCAAGTCCAATGTGATTCCTGAGTTTTATGATTTATTGTTTTTTCTGGATTATTGTAAAATAAATGGTACCGATTCATTTTAGCATAAATTGGAAGATATAGACCGATAACACTCAAGATGTCTCTGACTAGGTTATATTTTTAAAAAGCCTAGTTGTCTTTTCTAACTTGTTGTTTCTCTTTTTACCTGACTGCGCCAGAAGGAGGGTTATTTATTGGGTTTTCTATACCTTTCTATTATCTACTGTGTTTATTGTTACATTAAATAACAATGTGACATATTGCCAATGTCTGAAAGACTGATTAACTAGTACGTAAGACTGATTAGGAAGTACTAATAAAAATATAAATAATAGTATAATAATATAATTAACGAAAGTTCCTGCTTTAGTTAAGAAGATTAAATTTTTTAGTTTTATTATTTTTAAGAAAGCAAGGCCATTGATTTTATTTTTCATTAAGAGTGCCATAAAATATTAACATCAAAATAATAACACCTATTAAGTATAGGTCTGGAAAATTCATTTATTTGAAAAATAAAAACAATAATGTGTATTTTTAATGTTTTTATTTCATTTCCTTAAATATTTGAATGGGTGTGGCAACCCATTCAAATGTTTAAGGTTAATAACAATGCAGAAAACTGTTGCAAGTAGTTTTCCAGTACTGAGTAAACTGTGGTAAGTGTTTAAAAATCGATAAAAGAAGATGTTATTGTTAATATTATAACCTCATATTAATAAATAGATTAGAAATGGCATGTTAAAAGAGTAAAATCCTTCAATTTTCCTTTATTATAAGTATAAGCAAGTACACTATATACTGGTATAAGTGGCCACTTGTATCAGTTTACAGGTTCTACCATAGTAAAGAAAACAAGCTACATCAATGCATGTGATGCTATTTTCCAAAGTATAAAAAAATAAGAAAAACCAATAATGCAGTCTTTTTCCTTAGATATTCAAATAAAACATATCAAAATTTCAAGTATTTCCATTGGTGTATGACAAAATTACAAGCTTTGGAACCTTTAAACCGCTCTCCTGAACAGTTGTGTTTTTGCACTTGTACTAGTATACGTAGGACCCGTCGTTATATTGTAATCTTGGTGTACAATAAAGTATAAATAAATAAATAAATAAATAAATAAGCCTCAACATATGCGTAATCCGAAATACGTATCTAATATTTTTATGTAAAGAATCTATGTACATAATTTCATAACTGTAACATGAAAATTCACAAAGTTAAAAGCTTGTAATATTACCAAGCAGATTTAAGTCCGCCTAAATATATGGTCACTGGGACATCTGGGTGACTGACAGATTGTTTTGCACTTGCAACCACCTGTGCGCTGGCGTTTAATAGCCGCTTTGACCTGCAATGACCTGTGCTATACTTAATGTCGATGTTTTCCAACTTGTGACCTTTTTTTAAATATTTTTGGAAAAAATTATAACAGGGTGGAAAAGTATCAGTGGAAGTTGATACTGAACAAACTATATTCAGGTTTCAAAATATATACTAAAAATAATGTTGTTTATGTGTCCTGACTTACTTCAATGACTCATCAACACCTAGTTCTAACCTTTGGGCCTCGAACTCTGAAATTTTACACAGAGGGCTTTATAATGATGTGCACAAAGAATAAGTAAGGATTTCCGAAAATCTACTCCCGTAGGGGGGAGAAAAGCCTATTTTCACGCAAGCAAAGTCACTGGCAGAAGCTAAAATGTATGAAAACCGACGCATCCAGATCGACGTGTGTATCCCATGTGTGCGCTGTGTAGTTCTATCTTTATACTGACTCTAACCCACCTGTGTTCTTTAGTTACCCCTTGCGTGCCAGAGTCGCTAACTCTTTCGAACAATCCCGATGATTCCCCACAAGAGAAAAATTACACCTGTTCCTATCTCTTAGGGAACACAAGCCTTATATTGTTTTGTTACGATATGAACTGATTGCTAATATTAACTAAATTATATTTCAGACTCCTGTCTATAGTTCCTTTATCAATATGTAACTACACAAAACAAAAAATAAAGCTTAGGATTAGTGATTATTTGATGGACCCATGACTAAAAAAAAAGAAAAGAAAATACTATTTTTTTAGGACCCAATAATGAACGTTCGTGATTGTTAATCGTGAGTCAACATAAGCTCAAAATAATACCCTCATTTTGATATTCAAAGTTCAAGGGTAAAGGACTTTCCTCAATTTCCACGTAACCTAATCTACATACCTCGTAATCTATACTAATAACATCATAACAAGGTATTCCTCCATACCTACCGCCTCTCATATCTTGAGGGTCTATTCTCAAAGTTCGACGGGGTCTTATCAGACAACGATGGGTTTATGAGCAATCAGCTGGGAGATAGCAGCTCTGACGTCACATCCGCTCTGCACCTCGAGTCTCGACCAATCGTAGGAAGTGCCCGAAGATATTGTGTATTTTATATCTCTGATGTCAACGGAGGCGGAATATTTTAGTCATACTGATAGTCTGGTGCTTGTGGCAATAAATATTTTACTGTTTTGTGTTAGATAATAATGTGAGTTGATGAGCAGATTCTATGCAACAGTAAATGATGTTTCTCTGTACTTACTTCGAAAATGACGTCTCAAAGAGTATGTACATTTATACATCTAACACTCATTTTCTCAGTAAAGAAGGATGTTGAGCCCAAAGAATCACCAAACTTCAGTGGTAGTGGGCATGGTACATTGCTCACAAAACAGATGGTCGGTGTGGCCAAAAGGCTCTGGAGTAGCGACCGCGTACCGAAAAAAGCAGCGTTGGAAAGCCTCCCACAACGTGGACCGTTTATCTGATGAGGGTCACAGGGATCTGATGGATGCGAGACGCACAGGACCTTTCGTTGTGGCCATATTTGAAAGAATCCTGTGGCCAACAGTAAGCGTCTTTCAGCTGAAATGATGATGATTATGGAGCAAAGGGGAAGGATAGTCCTTCTCTAACGTAACTCTGGATCTCCAGTCCTGTAGTCCATTATCAAGTTCTATCAGAGGAACACAGGACATAAGCGAGACGCCACCGGTACATATTAAACATTCAACCAATACGTATGAAATGTTTTGGGAATTCTTTCATCTTGCGCACAGGTAAGGAGTGTAATTCCTTGCCTAATTGTGATTTCTGATATATATAACCTCTTTGATAGGGTATTTAAGTCAATATTGAATAAGTTACTTCTAGGCAAGCGTGCCTCATCGACGAGTCGACGACGACAACATCGCTTACCTTACTTACATAACAATTTTTATATCAAATTAAAAAAAAATTTGGTTGACCAAGATCAGTACAGTCTAAACACTAGGTAATGTCACTTTTATAAATACACTAGCTGCTGCCAGCGGCTTCGCCCATGTGATAGAAAATTATTCCAAAGGATACATACTTACTCCCGGGGTAAAATCAGTTCGATCCTGAAGAAGTTACAAATATACATACTTACACACTCTGTATAGTGTGACACCCATCTCTTGTTCCCAAGAATCAATAAGTATCGAACTCTTCCCAATATTCATAATAATTATATTACTCCAGAAACACAAGTACAGGATGATAAGAACATTAAAACAATTTCCACTAGATATTCAATATTCTGCCACGTCATCGCGTCATCGTGTCTCCGCGCAATATCAGTATTGTGGAGATATTCTCATAAATTTTCGTACACAAATCTGGTGCTCGTAAATGCTCGTGGATGCTCGGGGATGCTCGTGAATGCTCGTTATCATTGTCACGGTGGGGAGTGACGTTTAGTGACGTCATCATCTCACTGCTCACTGTCAAGCTCGATTGACATTGTTTTGTGTCTTTGGTGGAGTATAGTAGTGAAGTTGAGGATTGGTCGATAAGCTTTTATTGTTTAATAATAATATTGCCAACACCAAACATGTTTTAACTGTGAGTTGTGTATGATGATTGATGACTTATGTTTGGCAGGTTTCGTATGAAAAAACTGTCAAAAATGAGAAATGATTTATCAGATAAAGACATCTGACGCTAGTTATTTAGTTTTCATTAACCCCTTTTTTACTTGGAAATTATCAATTAACTCCCACCCCTACTGAACGCTGTGAGACGGAGTGTCAGAATTTTACTAAATAAAACACACTTGGGTTCTTTCAGTTGCCCTTCGTGATCCAAGGCCACTCTTCCGAACAATCCTGTAGCCTTGACAGTCTTCAGCATAACTAAAATTACACTAAATTATGTAGTATAATGATGCACACGCAATGAATAATAATATTATATTCTAGGTTATTACGTTAATAAAATGCAATATGGATTAAATAACTAATGAAATGTGATACGTTTATGTTTAAAATATGATACTTTAATGTTCATTTATTTAAATTTTGTATGCTTGTTGCATAGGTGGCCTTAATGCAACAAGGCATTCTCTATCATTCAACCTTTAAGTTAAAAAAAACAACACTCTGGTAGGTGTGCATAATAAATAAATAAACCAGCTTTGTAGCAAAAAAGTAAAAATCTATATAATATGTGGCTTTGATCACACTTACCGAGCAAACGGGCGTGACTGTGCTCTCGACCGAATACTTGGTACATATAAACATTGCGCCGAGAGCTCGGCCGAGTGCTTATCTCAACCACTCGCTTACATCACTGTCTCGGCTGACCAACATTTCACTGTCTCGGCCTTTTACTCGGTACGTGTGATGAACTAGGCTTGTGATACGCGTAGTTGCTACTAACGGTCACTACTTCTCCATGGCGAACAACAGCGTAGTACATAAGTTCCGACTTTTCCTACATTCTATTAATAAGTTTTGTGTTACAATTTACAATTTATTTTATAAGCGATGTGTTTCTTCCTAACCTCTACGGGTGATCAAAATACAACGAGAATTTAGACTAATGGCGAGCAAAGATAACAATTTACCCAGTGTGGCAATCATACCTTTATATCTGTAGTCAAAATACCTGTCGACTGTATGGGTAAATAAATATCTACATTAAAGTTGGTACCATACCTACAACATGCGGTTATATATAATAATGTCTTCAATAAATTATTTAATCGCATTTTATTTTCTAGACTAGCGTTCTCCGTCGGCGACCACATCAACACTTACGTCAACGTTACATCAGGTGAAGTCAAACGTGAGTCTATTAATAAAATATAAATATCATATTTAATGCCAATACAAGCCAGCCGCACTATAGTGTCCCGTCTCGCCGAAGCCCAACGTCGAGCATACACTCAGAGTAATTTATCATGGTACACCGTGCAGCGCACAACACGTAGACATCCCAATCACAATCTTACTATTATCTTAGCGTGCAATTTTTCGTCATTCGGGTTATTTCAATAAAAAAAAAAAATACTTAATAATAATTTTTATCGTTTTAATCCCATGGAGGGTCGAGCCGGTAAAAGAAACACTATCGATTAGTAGAGATAAAATTAAAAAATAAAGTACTTTTTTTCTAAAACTCGAATTAATATACACATTTACGAAATTAATTTCTTTAAGTAAACATTAGCTGAGCGAGTTCAATGACCTGTAGGTATTTGTTGGTCGTTGCGTACTACCTATAGGGCGTTGGATGCGAGTCAGCTGACGTTTACATAAAGAAATTAATTTCGTACATGCGTATATTAATTCGAGTTTTAGAAAAAAAGTACTTTTTTTTATTCACATATCGACAGTGTTTCATGTACTCAGTGATACACGTACACCGGATCGACCCTCCATGGAATTATAACGATCAAAAAACGGTTTATACATCCTTGTATGTATTTATAATTATTTTGTACGTATGTTTGTCGCCTAACTCCTCCTAAACGGCTTGACTTATTTGGCTTGATATGTGTGTATTTGTGTAAGTTCCAGGATGGTTTGAAAATATAATGAAACGTTGCCACTGGGCCCCCAAATGGGCAAAAAGGCCCGAATTTTTTCTATTAAAAGTTAGCATTCGAGTAAGACAAAGATTGTCAGGACCGCTAATAAATTATATTATGGACATAATTAAGGTAATTACAGCTCTAAACACGTTTGTAAAAATAACTAGAAAATAGTGCCCTGGCCTTTGACGATATTTTTCAATCAATAACCGCCCTGTGAGCCCTGTACCTAGTTATTACAGAACCTGTACCAAGGCACAGGCTTGCCCATGCGCAGTGCCAGCCATTTATCATGAGCATCGGCCCTTAGGGCGGGCAGACGCACGACGGCCTAGCAGACTTGCATCTCAAACTGGTACTATTTTTAAATGCCATATTTATGTAGTAGTTTTGTTTTTGTTATAGTTTTTATAATTGTTGGACGAGCCTTACGAACCAGAGCCTCAAGTCTACTATTATTTTGTCAGAATGGTCGATCATTGATATCATAATTGTTGATTTTGACAAATTTCCTAATTTATTAATATAATGGCGTCATTATGACTTTCCAATGATCAACCATTGACACTACTCCATTGAAAGAAATGGCATAAAATGTTAATCTCGTACAAAATGACAAAATATAAATGTCTGCTAAAATTTTCACAGTTCCTTTGGTCAGTGACCTACTATTAAACCGTCATTTTGTAATCATTGCTTTTAATCCGTTACAAGACAGCTCGTACCGCAACTTTATTATGAGATCACTGACCAACCAATGATCGGCCATTATGAATTAACAGATTACAGATTAATTTTTTTCAAAATGACAATGGGATCGTGTTGGAATGACGATATTTTGAATTTTGGTGACACGGCCCTAGTTTTCAAAACTAAGATGATGATGAACACGCATTTAAAATTTGGTGCTTGTTTGAGGATGTTAACTTATTTTTAATTTGCGTGTCTTTAAATAAAATAATAGATGATATTTATTTTGCAAATAGATTTAAAACAGCACTTGACACGTAAATTTTTTTCTTTGTTAAAATAGATTAGCCTGATTCTTTCTTTGTTAAACTAGATTTGGCTGGTTTTTTCTTTGGGCATCATCATTGCAGGTTGCAGCAACGTTTAGTAGCGCAGCTGCATGTGTCAAATGTGCAGGGTTTATTTTATTGACTGTGGGATAAGTCATGAGTCATTTATTCATTCGTTTAATATAGGTACAATAATGATGGAATCATTTATTTATTTTCCTATTTATGTTCACACAAAATAAAACAAAAAAGATAATACATAATACACATTAGTACAAAGGTACTGCTTATTTCCAAAGATATTTCTTCCAGCAGACCTGCGAAAGGAGAAATCAAAAGAAATGATCATTGAACGTTGTCACTTTTTTCTCAGGGTTTTAGTCAATAAAAGTCTGACTTTTTATCTTGCTTCATCCAAAGCGAAAGAAGTTATTTTATGATTTCCCCCCTAAAATAAGGGCTTATTTCCTAGTTAAAGCATTTTTTAAATTATGTAAAGAGCCAAAATTAACAAGAAAAATATTCAGTAACTACAGAGAAGAATTGTACTTATAGTTTTTTTTTTGCTTGCTTTGTTTTTCGTATTTGTCGGTTCGTCGTCGTGTCGTCATGTTGATTCATGAGCTTAAAGATTTTTCTGACACTGTAAAACAATCTACAGCTACTCCAAGTCGGATGATTGTTATTATATACTTAGACACATAATCGCAAATAACATATTCAGTTATTATCTCACACACATCGCTACCGCGTATGAAGTTATTTTCAAATCCGGCAATTTTGGCTAATGTTTTTATGGCTGACATCACAACATGAAAACCTACATGCTTATTATAAAAAAAGACATTGAAATAATTGTTTTAATGGGCTACTATTACATAAAATTATTATGATATCTTCTTTTATTTAAAATAACATTACGCGGATAACAGAGTCTAGTTGCTCGATTGTTATTCGAGATTTTTATCGTAAAAGTACTGTATCATTGTGAGATAATAATGGCGGATGACAACGTATTATTCGCGGTTATTCATTCCCACGAAGGCCGGTTCGATTGAGGCAATCTCAGCGGGACTCCAAGAGTTTTCCCGAAAGGGATCCGACTACAATTGGATTTTTGGTTACGAAACCGGAATAATACAATCGGGTATCGTCCTGAAATCTCTGATTTGAATCGTTTCAACGAGGCTTTGGTGTGAATTGGGGCCGGGAAGGTGTTATTTCCCGGGTTCTGCTGCGTCACGGCAGGCGCCGACGATCCAGGCGCGACGTAGGCGGTACGGCGGTGAATAAGATATCTGTACCGACAAAATTGTGCTAATGTATGGTTCTCACTCAATAACATGCGTGGAGAGGGACGGGTAGACACATGACACCAAACATTTCTTAATGTATGCTGAAATTCCTGCGCAATAGAAATGAAGTTAACGCTTCTGTTGGAAGCAACAAACTTAGAAATAATTTAGATTTATATTGTTGGTACTAGCGCAGCGACCCGTCCGGGCTTTGCAAGGGTACTACATTTTTTTTTTTAGATTTTGGCTTCACAATATGCAATTCCGACGCACACTCCACGAATTGTAAACCTCATATTAAAATATCACTAGGTATCGTAAATTATAGTAAGAACTCAATTCCGTTTATATCTAAGCATGTTTACCAATTAATAATAATAAAAAAAGTTTATGTAAGATAATTAGGATCCAATTTGTTAGTAGATTATATAAAAACATAATAATCAAACAATCATTCAATTCTTAGTAATCAATTGGCAGCCCTCACTTTCTTTCAATATTTTTGAAGGAAGCAGTACTATCCTTCAGTCTCTCATTTGCCAACTCCTTCAAGAACCTCCAACACTATCTAGAAATCCTCCAGAACAAAGAGTCTTTCCATAATACAAGGCTTGTATCACACTTTCCACACACTTACCGCGCAATAGAAAATATTCATAGATTACAATATGAAGCGCATTGTGTATCACGCGTTTATCTGCGCCTCACAATGGCGGCGCTCAAGTAGGATAACGCGGCTTTGTGACGGTATGTTGGTTTCATATGCTGCTGTTACGTGTGAAGATTACAATGGAGTATATATACTTGCTTTTATGCTATGTGGAAATGTGTTGTCTGGGTTAGTTTTCGTAAGAGAGTGTTGGCAAGAGAAAAATCATGAGGTGCTAAACACATCCGGAATGTAAATCCCACCAATAAATCACAACATTATTTTTAGTATATGCGAAACCTGAATACTTATAGTTTGATCTGAATCAGTAACTGAATCGATTCGAATCATTTTTACACCATGTTATATTTTGAGCCAAAAATATTTAAAAAAAAGGTCAAGTCAGACAGCACCGATACTAACTACAATACAGGCCACGCAGGTCCTAGCGGGCACCAGTGCTAGCCTGCAGCTGGCTGCGGGAGCAAAACTACCCCTGGCCGGATGGCCCGGTAACCATGTGATTATGTGAATCACCAGTTAACATAACAAGCTTATAACTTTGTGATTTTTTATGATACAATTATTTTGTACACAGATTCTTTACATAAAAATACTAGAAACCTGTTTCGGGTTTCGGATATACTAAAAATAAGGTCGTATATCTAATCAATGCTGCTTCTGGTTGACAACTTTTGGAACAAGCATCTAAAACGCCAGTTTTACAATCTCCGTGGGAAATCATCAAATAAATTGTCTCGTCGTGGGCACACCAAGAGGGAGTATCACTTTTACTGACTAAAACCCATCTGAGTTTCCTTACTTGCCTTTTCAGTTTTCAATATTCAATTTTTTATTGCAATCCATATGTGTACATAGATAGTGCAGAAAATTCTCATATACCAATATGAACCTTGTCGGGCATAGCACGACAGGGTCCATATTGGTCTGTGACAATAAAGGCAGAGGAAGAATGCTAAGTAGCAATTCACGGAATTCAATTTCAGAACCGTGATGACTCTTTTGAACACACTATATAATGTATAGTGTGTTCAAAAGAGTGATCATCGATACAGGGTAATAGCGCAAACGCAAAGACAGTGTATAGTATACACTGAAATCTGAAAGTAACCATGCAGAATTTTTCTGATGACGGATACAAGGTTGGATTTTAAAAAATCATTCCTAATATATTCTACTTACATTCTGAAATACCCTTGCACTAACATAGACCTACTGAATGTATTACAGCTGCTGATAAAGCTATATATTTACTCAAGCCCCAAGCGAACGCCGGTGTTCGCACCCCTATTGTCTTCGCGGGGGGAGTCGTACCGGACGGCGGTCGAACTAGCGACACGCGGGGTTGCGATAGTCGTTGAAAGGATCCAGCAGTTGGGACTCGAGGTGGCACTGCACAAGTCCGAGGCCATGTGCTTTCACGGCCCTCGGGGTGCGCCACCACCGGGTTCCCAGCTAACGGTAGGAGGGGTTCACATCAGCGTCGGGTCCACGATGAAGTACCTGGGACTCGTCCTCGACAGCTGGTGGAACTTCAAGGAGCACTTCCGACGTCTGGCTCCCAAACTGAATCGGACTGGGGCTGCTCTCGGGCGGCTCCTGCCCAACCTCAGGGGACCAGACGCCTCCTGCCGGAAGCTCTACGCGGGAATCGTTCGGTCCATGGCCCTTTACGGGGCTCCGGTGTGGGCACCGACGTTGACACAGCAACCGAGGGCCCAGCTGAATGCGTGCCAGAGGGTCATGGCAATACGCATGGTGCGAGGGTACCGAACGATTTCCCGCGAGGCGGCGACCCTCCTTGCTGGCCAACCGCCATGGGATCTGGAGGCAACAGTCCTTGCACACATGCACGATAAGCGCATGGAGATGCAACGCCGGGGCGAAATTCCGCTGCCACGACAAGTCGAGGCATGGCGGACAGAGCTCCGGCGGGATCTCATGGCGAAATGGCGTCAGCGACTATCGCAACCTCGTTCGGGGCGCGCCACAATTGGGGCGATAAGGCCCATCCTTGAGGCGTGGCTGGAAAGACCTCACGGCGCTCTCAACTTCCGCACGACGCAGGTGCTTACCGAACACGGAAAGTTCGCTAAGTACCTGTTCCGGATTCGTGCGGAAGATTCGCCCGGGTGTCGCCACTGTGCGGAACACCCGGAGAACACGGTGGAGCACACTGTAGAGGTGTGCCCCGCCTGGGCGGAGCATCGACGTGTCCTCGTGGGGGCGATCGGCGGCAGCGATCTCTCTCGCCGGGCCTTGGTTCAGGCCATGGTCCGTAGTGAGGAGGGATGGCAGGCGGTCGCCTCCTTCTGCGAAGCAGTAATGCTAGCAAAGGAGGAGGCCGACCGCATCAGGCAGAGGCAACGGGGCGCTCGCCCCAGCCGCCGCTGGGATTCCGATCCCGATTTCCGGCCACCGTAGGCGCGGGCTTGCGGACGGCGTGCAATGGGTAGCACGCTGTCCGATCGTCCGGTAACCGGCCGGACCGAGCCCAAGTCGTCGACGGCGCGTTCTGTTCCCGCGCGCCTCAAGGAGCTGTCAGCAAACCGAAGAGGCCCAGCCTGCTAACTGCAGGCAGGCAGGGTTGAAGCCTGCTGGGGTCAAGGGCCGTTTTCTGAGAGGAAGGCTCAGCCCCGGCACTATAGGCAACGAAGGAACGGGGTAGGTTTTTAGTCAGTAAGAGTCTGACACTACTTCCCGCTCCGCCCAAGGGCGGGATTTGTCATTGGATGATTTTACCTACAATAAAAAAAAAAACCCCTATTGTCTTTCTATTGTATCTCTAATTACGGTATTCAAAAGATTAACTTGCTGTAACACCTAACAAAACACTCAAACACTTTACCATCCCGTACATATTCACTTCGAATAAAATAGATGTCTTTATTTTATTCGAAACTATTTTAGAAAGTATTTCCCATGAAATGCGCGATGAAACAGGCAGAAGGGCGTCGAATGAAATATTGCATAGAACCTCAATACCGTTAAAGGTATTCCATTATTCTCATAAGCAAGTAGATGGTACTTACACGTTGGGCTAGTAATGTTGCGCGGCGCTGGTCAAAGTAAGGCGTGACCTCAGAGGCGTGAGAACGGCCCGGCACCGCCCGCGTAGATGCATCCTCCCCCCCTTCCCCCCAATTCTGAACTACACTACAGAGATTAGACACAGAAGACCTACCTCAGATCTACAAAGGATCACGGATATTTTCATGGCGGTAAAACCATTGAACAACGGCAAGGAAGCAAGGAAATGAATGAAATTATTATGTGTCTACATCATGGTGACATATACGCCGAAATAATTTACTAAGTTATATCAAATCAAGCTAATGGGCAGTCTAGGTTTCGCAAAAAAGATCATCATAATTGGAAACTGAATTGACTAGATTTTTTACGATAATAAAAATCATAGCTTAAATTGTTTTTTGCTGGCTTAACGTCATGACTTTTGGCTAAACTGAACTTTTAATGTTGCCACAAGTTTAAATCTTGGTCAAGTAACGATTTTGGAACTTAATATTTCATTGTTTTAATTTTGTCTGGGTCACCTAAATAATAACAGCTGCATGACAGCGTCGATTTTCAAAATCAAACAAAGCTTCTCGAAATTGGTCTATAGATGGGCGACCAATGCGACCATCCATCACATATCGAGCAACCCTGCTTCGGACAGCACATTAAGCTCTCAATCCCGGCTGACATTGTAGATTTTTGGCAGTAGTTACGGGTAGTCAAAGCCAGAAAATCCGTCACCTGTCTTGTCAAGAGGTATCATGTTCCCCCAGTATAACTTAATGAGCCACCCTGATGAAAGAAACTAAGTCTAGTCTTTGTTTGCTGTTGGGTCTTCTGATCGTATATTATTTGTGGTCGCAAAGCCTTGCGCCTCGTCTGACCTCAACACCGGGGCCCGCGTGGCCACTCCACTAGTCACGAATAATACAGTCCAGAGGCGAGCTGGGAAATCTTTAGTATTATTGCACAAACGCAAGAAACATTGAGGTTTTCAAGGTGGTTGCTTTTGCTTTAATATTCGTTTTTTTTTTTTGTTGGTACTGGGCTTAGTATAGAGTAGAAGTCATTGGCTTGTAAAATCTTTAATTAAAGTAGGTAACCACAGAATTTTGGCGAATGAATGTTTGCCTATTTTATAAACATGCGTGCATCAAAATATATATGACGCGACGGAGCTGAGAAATTGTGTTCTGATGACAATATGTTCTGTTCAGTGCCAATGATCGGAGTGGGCAATAATAATTTAGCTTGACTTGTAAATCTTACCCATAAAAATTTATTGCAGGAAGATGAGATATTACTACAGAGCGCTACTACTTGAGCAGTTGTGGCCCAGAGATAACGGCCCCGACTGGCGTATTACTTTGTGCAATTTATTTAATCACTACTGCTCTCAAAACGGTGAAGGAAAACATTGTGAAGAAACCAGCATGTCCTAGAACCATAAATTCGAAAAGTGGTGACATCTACCAAACCCCGCAGGAGGCCTGAGTCCCAGCATTGAGAACATTATAGATTGTGCTTATGCCTTGAACACATGTACCGAGTATAATAGCGAGACAGTAAATAAAGAAAAAAAAAACAAAAATGAAATAAATAATAAATAAATGTTGCTCGGCCGAGTTGTAGAGATAAGCGCTCGACCGAACACTCGGTGCTATGTTTATACGCACCGAATATTCGGTAGAGAGCACTGTCTCGCCCGTTTGCTCGGTACGTGTGATCAAGGCATTATGCTTAGATGAGAACTTCAAATTTAGAATGCAACATAATTAATGACCATAACTCGATATGACACATCAAATTTACCGCTTCACACACTACAGGAAATAGCGTCAACATATCACAAGCGATTCACCGCGGGGCACTATAGTAACAAATGGTCGCGCCATCGCATACTTACCCTTCCGCGGCCGGCGTTTAATTCTATTAAACGCTGTCCGACCTCATTAGGCGAGGGTTAATGCTCGGACGCGCGACGCGTATTGATGAGAGGCATACGTCATCGTATCACCCTTTACCGATTGTTGCTCCGGCGTGGCTAGGCTGAGGTGTGAGATTGGTTTTTGAATTTAGAATCTATAGGTTGCAAGAAAAGGAAAATAAAATTATTTACTATTTAATAATAAAAGGTAGTAGGTAAGTAAGTACATTTTATTTATTTTATTTTTTATGAAAAACAACTCTGTACCTACATTACAGTTGTACAAAAACTAGTAATTCAATAAACAATAATTAATTAATTAATTTTTAATTTAATATACAATCTGAAAACAATAATACATGCAAGTACGTATAAAAAAATTGTTTGGGTGTTAAAAAAATGTCCAAATCGTTGTAAATAAAAAAAAATACCAGAACGCTGAGAACGCTGTTGTGTATCATATCATTTCAAAGTATTTTTTTTTTGCATAAATACTGTCTAAATCTCTTTTTTCCCATATTTCTCCTTTTGCTGGTATGCTGGTATATACGTTTTTGTTTCATTGTACTTAGATGTGTTTACTTTATAGGTATGTGTGCGTGTATAAATAAGTTTTTTTTTTTTTAAATCATTCTATAAAAAAGATTATATTTGTAATAAAGTGCTTTTTTTTTGTCTTACAAATTTAACTGGATTAATGAGAATGTGAGATTTCTTTACCTGTAAATAAACAAAATTAAATTAGTGTTATAATATGAGGTGAGGTTGATTCTGAGCTAACCCTTTCGGTACAAGCACGCTCGGCGCATTCATTACTTATTTTTTATTTTGTGTTTAAAACCGTTGTGTTGTGCCAGTATCGATTTTTTTTCTATTCTATTCTAAAATAATAAAATTTATAAAAAAAATGATATCACACCACAAAGAATAAAATTCTCCTGCTGCAAATTATGAAGACCAATAAAAAGCTTAAGTTTCGCATCTTTCTATGTTCACAATGTATAGGGGAGTATCCTATATAAACTTAAAATGATAAATGATGCCTGTATTGTCCGTGTTTACACCTGACCTAATTATAACAGTAATCTATTGCAGTTAAAATAGAACACTTTATCATTATGTAATTTAGTATACTTGCATTTCACCTGCCGAGTTTTTCATAACGGCGGAATGGAACTGCAAAATTTGTATGCACCCTTATCTTTCTTTTAGGGTCCTGTACCTCAAAAGGTACCATTGTGTGGACCGCTCAGAGGACTCGGTGGAGCATACGGTAGAGGTATGTTCTAGGCAGAGCACCGCCGTGTCCACGTAGGGGCGATCGGCGACAACGACCTCTCGCGCTAGGCCCTGATACAGGCCATGGTCCGGAACGAAAAAGACAGGTAGTCAACAGGCGGCAGGCGGTCGCCTTTTACTGCAAAGCATTAATGATAGCAAAGGGAGCAGCCGCACGTGCGAGTGAACGGCCTTCACATCTCAGCCTTCGGGATCCCGATCCTAATTTGCGGACAACCAGAAACTTCGGGCGGCAAGCAAAGGGTAGCTCGCCGTCATATTATGAAGCGTCGCATGACATTATAAAGTCCTACAATGAGACCACACCTACGTGAGAGGATCCTAAAAATATAAATTATGACACAAAGCTGGTAAACTAGACACCTAAAGAATTAGATATTTTGAAAAGGACACCCTACATCCCTAGGATGACATTAACTCAACTACTCACCAGAAGGACCAGTGGTACTATTCTCTAAGAAAACGCAGCGCTGCCGCAACGACGAACATCCACGTAGGATACATTGAATTAACAATCCAATGTAAAGGTTAATTAGGTTGACAATCCAATGTATCCTATTTGGGTGTTCGTCGTTGGGGTAGCGCTGCGTTTTCTTAGAGAATAGTACCACAGAGGACTATCATATGATGAGTTAATGTTAGTCGTATAAGCGATAAAAAGAGATGGAGCTACATCTATGTATAGGTAATATAAAGTACCACTCACTGATTAATCACGAAATCTCAGAAATTATACTACCTATAAACTTGAAATTTTGTGGCAGATACCTACCTGCCACAAAGAAACCTTCCTTATAGAGTGACCCCTAAGGGGGTCAAATGTTGGTTAAAAGTTTGTATGGAGAAACCGACTTTCACACGGGCGAAGCTGCTGGCAGAAGATATATACGGATATCTCCATCCCTTTAAGTGTTCGATTACGGAGACGCGGCGCGTTGCCATATGTTTGTGTTTGCGCGAGCGATGACGCGGCCCGCTGCTGCAATGTCCGACGAAACGCCCAACGTGCCGCGCATCGCACCGCCTCTCCGTAAACACGGTCTTACAGTTTAGTTCTAGCGTTAAGAGTTCGTATTAGCACTGCAGATTATAAAAATACTAGATTATTCGCATTTTTTTTCTAAAATACAGAAAAAAAAATCCATGAAACGTTTCATCATTTCGATTTGCCATGTAACGTGTTTTATAAAATTTATTATTTAACGCGTTACGAAATAAATGGCCGACAAGAAATCGTAACGAATTTGTACACGCGTGACGATACATCCGTGTTGCCGAATTAAATTATTGGTGCTTGGTTCCGTACAATTCTATACCGATGACTATTATCACCTGGGGATTCTTAAGTACAAAGTAAATAGGTTACTTCTAGGAAAGTATTTATTCGAATATTCCTAATTACTAGCAGGATTATGATGAGCCTTTCCTGTAGTAATTCAAAAAAATCTAATTAAACTAGTTTAGGTAGGTATATGTTTGGTACATATTTTCACATGATCGTCGCATAGCATAGCATCAGTCTTATAATGTTCCTATTACTGGGCCTCATCTCTAGGAGAGGGAATGAGCCGTAATCCACCACGCGGGCTTGCGGATTGGTTTTTTTTTTTTTACGGTAGGTAAAATCATCCAATGACAAATCCCGCCCTTGGGTGGAGCGGGAAGTAGTGTCAGACTCTTACTGACTAAAAACCTACCCCGTTCCATTCTTCGCCTTGGTACATATTTGGTACAAATGGCACCCGGAGGGCCCCGGGTGCCATTTTCACATACCCTTTGACCCCAGTAGGCTTCGGCCCTGTCGGGCCCCTACAGTTTGCTGACAACTCCTTGAGGCGCGCGGGAACAGTGCGCGCCGTAAACGACTTGAGCTCGGACCGGTCTGTTACCGGACGGACGGACAGCGAGCTACCCATTGCCCGCCGTCCGCGAGCCCGCGCCTACGGTGGCCGGAAATCGGGATCGGAAACCCGGCGGCGGCGGCGGCGGCGGCGTGTACGCCGTTGCCTGATGCGGTCGGCCTCCTCCTTTGCTAGCATTACTGCTTCGCAGAAGGAGGCGACCGCCTGCCACTCCTCCTCGCTCCGGAGCATGGCTTGAACCAAACCCCGGCGCGAGAGATCGCTGCCGCCGATCGCCCCCACAAGGACACGGCGATGCTCTTCCCAAGCGGGGCACACCTCGACTGTGTGCTCCACCGTGTCCTCCGGACGCTCCGCACAGTGGCGACATCCGGGCGTCGTCTCCGCACGAATCTTGTACAGGTACGGACCGAACTTGCCGTGTTCGGTCAGCACCTGCGCCAAGCGGAAGGTGACGACGCCGTGGGGCCTTTCCAGCCACGCCTCAAAGAGGGGCCTTACCGCCTCGATCGTGGCGTGCCCAGCACGAGGTTGCGACAATCGTTCTCGCCATTTCACCGTGAGATCCCGCCGGAGCTCTGTCCGCCATGCCGCGATTTGTCGCGGCAGCGGAGTTTCGCCCCGACGTTGCATCTCCACGCGTAAGTCATGCATGTGTGCAAGGACTGTTGCCTCCAAATCCCATGGTGGTAGGCCAGCAAGGAGGCTCGCCGCTTCGCAGGACACCGTACGGTATCCCCGGATCATCCGAATGGCCATGACCCTCTGGCAGGCGTTCAGCCGGGCCGCCACTCGCTTTCGCAGCGTCGGCGCCCAGACCGGCGCCCCGTAAAGGGCCATGGACCGAACGATGCCTGCGTAGAGCCTCCGGCAGGAGGCGTCTGGACTTCCCAGGTTCGGCAGGAGCCGCTTGAGAGCAGCCCCAGTCCGATTCAATCTGGGAGCCAAACGTCGGAAATGCTCTCCGAAGTTCCACCGGCTGTCGAGGACGAGTCCCAAGTACTTCATCGTCAACCCGACGCCGATGTGAACTGCTCCTACCGTTAATTGGGAGCCCGGAGGTGGCGCGCTCCGAGGGCCGTGAAAACACATGGCCTCGGACTTGTGTAGCGCCACCTCGAGTCCCAACTGCTCGATCCTCTCCACGACTGTCGCAACCCCGCGTGTCGCTAGTTCGACCGCCGCCTGGTACGACCGTCCCCGCGCCAGGACCAGCGTGTCGTCTGCGTAACAGACCACGCTGACCCTGTCGGGGAGGTCGGCGCGCAGCACGTAGTCGTACCCGATGTTCCACAAGGGCGGCCCTAGTACCGATCCCTGTGGAACACCGCACGACATCTCTCGCCGTTTCAACTCCCCCTGATGACCGGGGTAGATTATGAACCTGTCTGACAGGTAGGCCTCGATCACCCGACAGAGGTAGTCAGGCACCCGGTGGTACCGGAGTGCCCTACCAATGCAACTCCAGGGCAGGGAGTTGAAGGCGTTGGCGATGTCCAAAGACACCGCCAAGACACACCTGCCCCGGGATGGCTTGCGGATTGGTGGATATCACATGTCTTCGAATTTTCTTTGATCGTCGCATGTCTAATAAGAATTTTAAAGGATTTAGATTAATACTATAATTGAATTTCGAATGAGACTACAGAACCCTAAACTTCTATACAGTATATTAATGAAATTACTGCCGGTCTCTAGACAAATGTGTTGCTTGACAGTTCACCTTTTTGTTACAATATCATTTAATTCATGTTTTTATTACATACCCGTCCGTTCCGTGTCGTGTCAATATTTTGTCACGAATCCCATTTGTGGTGACGTATACTAATGACGTCATTAATATGTTTCTAACGAAATTAACAAACCGGCCCACAGCTTTGATGTCCTGTATCTGTGCTTCGGCATCACTGCGCAGTATGTGCTTGATAGAAAAACAATGATACTATCGGAAAGCTGATTATTCGCTGTATAATACGCGGCAAATAAGTTAAACTATTTGCCATTTGTGGTTGCTGCTCATTCAAGGTCGACTGCCATGATGGTTCAACTTGTGTGACGAAGATTATAACCGATTTCTGGAACTCAGTCGAGGTGGGGGCTGCGCGTAGCCGTGGCGGATGGTTCAACTTATTTGCCGTATACAAGTTTTAAAGTGACCTTTATTTTAGCTGGTAGCTAGCTGTAAAAAAAAACAACAAAACCCCCAGCACATGTCGTGTCATTTGATCAACAAGAATGATATCAATCAAGTTCCGTACTACTGGAATTAAACATAACTCGTACCAAGTTTTATTGATTTAAAAAGAAATATCCATTTAATACGCCAAACGCAAGTTCTGGTAATAAACACAGATTTTTGATCGAATTTCTGATAGGTTCGTTCTTCGGGTTGGAACGACCAAGCGCCGAACAATGTTTTAATTGTAATCGCATGCCACGCCTCACCGTCACGCGAGATCGCGTTTGCCAACAAACCTAAAATATATCCCTACCAACAAAAACCACTGTTCAGATATCGTGATAAACTAGTTTTACACGAAACTCCCCACGACCGAATAAGAATTACAATTCAACTCGAATAATTACATCAATTATCTCGCGCATATCGATCTGCAACCCCATTGGCCTCGGACCGACCAATCACAGCGATCGATAACCGATTCCAATCGATAACACAAATAATCACTAGCATTCCACCTGCTATAAATTTTATTTCGTCTCACACAAAAAATGTATAATTTCCTTGCGGCCAATAGGAAAAAGTTTATTAAGGTTGGTCTAAAAAAAGATAAAAAATCGACGCGGCCGCATGCAGCCGCTGGGGGGCGGGTCGAATGTTCACCGCGGCTCGGTTTCAACTATAACCTGTTTTTGTTATAAATTTTACCATCGAGTAAATATAAAATATATTTTTTATATTTTGTGAACTGTAGAATATTGATCAAAATTTTTTAGCGTTGTAATACCCCGACATATTTAAGGTGGCCGGTGTTTCGAAGAAAATTAGTTTACGAGTAAATCACGGCCTTGCATAGAAAGAAGAAAAAACGTTTCTTCTGCCCTCTTTCCGAATAGACGCACGTTAAATTACAAAAGATCACTCAATAGCATATACGATATCCCGGGAATATGTTCTCTTAGAATAATTTTCTACTAACATGCGAACAAAACCACAGGCAGCAGCTACTATAATTATAAAATACGAAAAAAGTTTAAGAGTGACATTTCAGAATATACCAAGTCATATTTGCACAAATAATCCAATTGGATTAAATTCCTAGAGACCTTAGATTAGTTGTTCGTATAATTATTCGATGCCAGAACTCCGATTAGTATCTTTCTATTTATAATCCCCGAGCATTTCCAGTTGGTCTCCTAAGGGGCTATACATAATTTACCAATTAGATCGATAACCGGACGCATCATTACACTAGGGCTGGCAGGAATCTAGCCCGCTTCGGGTAAAGACTGATGGTGGAAAATTATAGATAATTGGCCGATTACTGCAGCCCTAAGGCGTGCTGGCCGAGCAATGTACTGATTATAAATGGGACCAGACATGTAATAGCATCGATTTCGATTCAGCGATGCTTATTATATTAAGTGGGGACCGAATACGAGTTTGGTGACGGGGTAATCGTCTGTAATCACGGTGGAGAACAACTGCTGTTCTCAGGCCGTCTCACCTATCATTTGGTAAATGGTCGCGTCGCTCTTATGTGGTATTTATTGGTTGACGTGTGTTTAAATAAAAGCACATCGATCATGTGTAGTTGGTATGTATCTGGAGTAAGTAAATTATGGTTTATGAGTATGTATTTAATGTCTACATGTTTTATCTTTCTGCGTTGCTCTAATTATGACATTTCAAGTTGAGCATCCAAATTAATTTTATTAACTGTGAAAGTGAGGGCTGTTTTCTAACTGAGCATTTTGAGCTAAGAATGTGTCAACGCCTACTTAAACGCCAAATTTTGACAGTTTGCAGACTAAACTGGAGTTTGAGAGATGATTTCATCAATTTTAAAATTTGGAGTAGTCAACTCCAAATTTTAAAATTTCGATGTTTCTTCTCATGGTCAGCTAGGAAACACCGGCCTCATCTAGTTTAAGCTGACGAAAAAATTAACGTGTAAAAGTGTTTTTTATTACCTATTTGAACTCAAAACTTTTAACTTCTGATTCAATTTGCCTAAATAAAAAAAAAAGAACAGAAATTTATTTTACTATATCTTTTCAAATATGTTTTTATTTTCAATATTTCATTCGTCTACTTGAATAATAATCACGCCCACCCTGCATAAATCGATTATTTAGTGATAGGATAACCAGTTTTTTACTACATCTTAAACCGTGTAAAGGTTACGGTCATTGGCATATTTTATCAAAAAAAAAACCATTCCGAAAAAAAAAACATAATATAGTCGAAGAAAACTTCCTTTTAAAAGGTTCGTCTAATATAGTTGGGCAGATAACCTGCGTCCCTGAAGGGTCATCCTTTTATTTCAGCAACAATCGCTGGGAAATTGATATTGATGTGGAAAGGGCAGGTTTTCCATAAAAATAGGGTATATTTGAATAAAAGATGGCCGGGCCGTACGGGCCTTGACGTGTGATGGTCCGGGTACTTTATAAGATTGTCCGAGACCCTCTGGCCGTGTGATGCATGGGCCAGCCTCGTTACAAATATCGACGATGACGGAACTAAAACCTATATCTCCAATCACGTTAGTCTGGAAATTGGGTTGGCTTATACTGGGATGTAGGGTATAGATTGTTTTAGTCAGGAAATTTTATCCGTCACTCAAGCTTGCTAAATAGTTAAATGTTACCTATAACTAATTTATATGTACTTGTTGCCCCCAGATATTTTTTTATTGTAATCTATTTTATGTTAACTATTATGCTTTTAGTAACTATGTTTTTAGCTAACTATCAACTATAATTTTTTATAACTAGAAATAAAATAACTACGTACATATACGTACGTATAAATTAAAACAAAAATACACTCAGGCGTTGAAGTACTGCTGAATTTCGTAGTCATCCGAAAATGTGCCCAGAAGGCAAGCAGTATGGCCACGTTGAAAGGTAATAATAATTGTTTAGGCAAAGGCCGCTCTCTGGTCATGCAGAGTCTATTTATTGGCGAGAAATATCCTTTTCCTTCTGAAATACTCAAATGTATAACTGAAATGTTGTATCTCCCCATTTCATTGCTAATATCTCTTTTATCATTACAAAAATATTCTGCTACCAAGATTTATGACAAAAGTTCAAAAAGGTGACGATGAAAACGATAAAACCCTCGTTGAACAACCGAGTTCTGTACAAATGACACATGAAGATGAAACACAAACGCACACCAAGGGACGTAATGAACTCCCAAATGGACAGAAATCCACGAAAATGAAAATATTGACGGGAACGGAAGATATATCGGCGAATAATAGGCGTGACATTACAGACGAACACCCCCGGGAATCGAACCCGGACACATGGCAAGCTTGCACTGACCGGGCACGAATTAGTTTTACCCCATTTCACGGAACTTTTGTTATGGTTCAAACTTTATCTGACGGTATTTTAACAGAATAATTTGATTGGTCCTTTTGTCCAATTCGTTTGTCGATCAAAACAATCATTTTTGTGAACAAAAAATCTATATCATTCAAATTAATTCACGGTTTGAATATCTAATAAACTCACATTCGTTACGGAGTAATCAAGTCAGAAATGAAACAATGAATATGTGGAACATAAAAATAAATTACCTACACAAGCTTTTTATTGCGTCTTTGAGATGTGTTGCAAGCTTCTTCCAGTAAGTCCCTGTATTTCACGATAACCCCAAAGCACTTCTTATATTGTACACATACTATCAAAACATAGCGCAAACATAGACACTATGATATTGTCTTACCTATCGCGTCTCAACGCTTATCGTAAAAGCTGATAAGCGGGTTACTTTAGCCCTGAGGTATAACTCTGTTCCAGGCTTGTTACGACCTGGTCACATTACGGACGACGCATCGTTAATGTTACTATAGTTGGTACCGGGTAAAGTACTGCGTCGTGAAAATACACGACAAAACAACGGACGCAAAAGCCTTTGATCGAAGACTGGTCGCGTAATCTTTGACGATGTAGCAACGTGGAATCGTACCATGTTGCGTATATCTGCACGACGCAACAACGTGCCGTGGTAAACACAGTATCCTATATTTCTTTACTTGTTAATAAACTTGAGTCAAAGTAACCCGACTTTACTGTATTTAGGGTTTCGATAAATTTAGAAACTTAAACATTAAAACAAAACATTTGCTTAAAAACAATCTCCCAAACAGCTTCCACTCGCTGACCTAATTTAAAAGCTCTTCGTCCCAACTTACCCATTACAGCTATTTAAACTTCCGATGCTTTTAAAATTGTTAGCATAATAACATTATTCACTATACAGCGTTTACACAATATCTTTAGTGAATAGTCTAAAGTTTAAGCGACCGAATTTAGAAGGGCCTTTGTGAACAGCAATGGCGGTGGTTATGAAAAGGATGTGCGTGTCAGCAGACATGTTTGTCAATACAGCCACTACACAATATAATAGCAGAAGGGTAAGCTTCGTCGGTAGCATTAAAGCGATGCGCGCACTGGTGACTTTTGTCACCGTGACTTTTTTGTCACCCTTATCAAGTCCATGGATATGTATGGAGGTGCGCGCACGTAGCGACGTGACAACTGGGTGACATTTTTGTTCGCTGACCATGGAGCGGACCAGCCCGTGACATTTTTGTCACCGCGCTGCAATCAGTGGCGTAGCATGGGGGGGCGGTGGGGGGCATGGCCCCAGGCGCCATACGAAAGGGGGCGGCAGGAAGCGCCAATTTAATAATTTGGAAAATGTAAAAATATGAGTATTTATTTATTTATTTATATATACTTTATTGTACACCAAGATAAAAAGATTATACAATTTTGAGACTTAAATTAAAACATACAATGGGCGGCCTTATCGCTATCTGCGAACTCTTCCTGGCAACCTGGGATGGAAAGAGATTGTATGGACATAAAGTGGGGTTGCACTTGGTGCGTAACAAAACAAGTTAAACAAACGAAAAAACAAAGTACATCATCATCATCATCAAACTAAATAGATACATAAATACATACATACTAAAATATAGGCAAGAAACAAGTGACGACTACAATTGATACAGATAGAAACGAAACATAACTACAAAGACAAGTAATATTCCTTCACAAGCGTTTTGAAAATATGAAGTGATTGCGCGCGTTTAATTGAGACAGACAATGCATTCTACAGACGAGAAGCTTGGACAGCAAAGGATTTATCTAAAAACGTAGTGGAATGCATCGGCACTTTGAGCCGATTTTGAGAAGCAGTGGTATATCTTGACTTTCAATAAGTGGTACTAATTACTGATTACGTCTATTAAACCAAATGTTTAATCGATTAATAACAAAAAACAAAGGGCGGCCCCATGCAGCGAAAACCCACGCTACGCCACTAACACAAATGACGCTTCGATTTAGAGTTGTGACTGATATATTAGTATTCGCTAAGATATTAGTGATATTCAATGGATTCATGTATTACTTAGTAATCCGACTAAATCTGATATGCTAATATTTAATATTCACATAATTATGTCAGGGCCATTCAACACAGGTCGAATAATATTAAATATAATGAAAAAATATTTTGTGAATATAATATCACTCGGGATTCATTCGATAACCGCGGATCATATTCACTCACTAATATGGCAACAAATGTACGAATGAAAATAAATGTATCACTCATAGGCATTAACATTAATATCTACGTAGCAATATCAAATAGTACCTAAATACTATCTCAAAAATAATATCGGTTTATTGAATACAAATACAGCAGTAATATCTATGTATTCCATCATACGCAGATATCACTAATACTCAAATATTAGTTTTAATATTACGATATTACTAGACGAATATATTCATATTAGCTAATACTGACAAATATCGGTCCCATCTTTACTTCAATTTCAAGAAAGTTTCGTCACTGTCGCTCGTCGTGCGTGCACTCCACCTTGGATACGTGACGTGACAGTGACAAACACAAAAAAGTCACCGTGACTAAAGTCACCGGTGCGCGCATCGCTTAACCGTTGCATGTTAAAAGTTATGGGCATACAAATCTTAAATACGAACTTTATATGCTTCTGTAACTGTGTTTGGTAATCTTTTCGAACACAATGTGAATATTAACTTGAAAAAAATATTTGATAACCCCCAAAAACTGTACCAAAGCAACGAGCGTTGACTGCGCTCTTGTGATTATGTTTTGTAAATATACATCTAACTCGAGTATTTTAAATCACATACTCACTGTTCCCGCGCGCCTCAAGGAATTGTCAGCAAACTGTAGGGGCCCAGCAGGGCCGAAGCCTACTGAGGCCAAAAGTTATGTGAAAATGTTACCCGGGGCCCTGGGACAAAGGCAATGAATGGAACAGGGTAGGTTTTTAGTCAGTAAGAGTCTGAGACTATTTCCCGCCCCACCCAAGGGCGGGATTTGTCATTGGATGATTTTACCTACCATAAAAAAAAACTGCGACTAAAGAGTAAACATTGAGTAGCCTTCTTACTATAATTATTGTTATACTTTTATTGTAGTATAGGACTAGTAACCCTCGCTTTTGACTTTTACCTTACTGCCATGACCCAAAACAAGCCTTTGGGACCCACCCTTGAGTTTGCGACCCATAGGTTGATAAAAACTGCTTTAACTCAACACAGTCTCTTTTTTGTACAGTAGTAATTTCCAAAACTATCTTCTATCGTGGACCAAAATAGCAACACAATAGGAAGATGCATTATAGATGATAAAACAAAACGTGGTGTTGTGGTGCATGTGTATTATGTTAATATGTGTACCGATCCCATGACCTTTATATGTTGACTGCAGATAAATCTTACCTATCTGCAGTCATCCGTAGAGGCCCAGCCTGCTAGCTGCAGGCAGGCAGGGTCGAAGCCTGCTTGGCCCGGCCCCGGCACGATAGGCAACGAAGGAACGGGGTAGGTTTTTAGTCAGTAAGAGTCTGACACTATTTCCCGCTCCACCTAAGGGCGGGATTTCTCATTGAATAATTTTACCTACCATAAAAAAAAACCTACCTGCAGTCATCATACTTGTACCTATGCACAACTTGAAATGCTTACCCTATTCCAAGGAAGATCTTCCTTGTTTCAAGTTGAAAAGAAACAAAATCTTTTTAAATCAAAAACTTTTCAAACAGGCCTGTTGGTCTAGTGGTTAGTGGCCCTGACTGCTATGCCGGAGGTCGTGGGTTCGATTCCCACCCAGAACAAATGTTTGTGTGATGAGCATGATCATTTGTTCTGTGTCTGGGTGTTATTTATCTATAATATGTATGTATTTAGAATTATATAAGTATGTTTATCAGCTGTCTGGTACTCATAACACAAGCTCTGCTTAGCTTGGGACTAGACGGTGTTGTGTGATAGTTGTGGAATATTATATTATATTATATTATATTTTAAACCAAGTCTAGGTGTAGATTAAAACTGAATCTACTGTCATTTTATCTTTACAGTGGCACAGTGAACAAAACGCGTGTTTGCAGGGGGTCCGCTATTAACGCTCTGATCGTTCAATTCACTGTCTAAATACAAATAAACCATAGAATATTAATAACCAACTGGTTAGGTAGGTAGGTAGAAACCTGCAACCTAGTTTGGGCTGCAGGTTTCTGCTATGAACATGAAGACGATAATTTTCTTTGCATTTTTGTACCACGGTTCTTGTCATACTTATACAGTACCTGAAGTCGGATGTCCTAACCAATACAAACCTTGGAAACCCTAGCGTGCAAAATAGATTTGTTCCTGACGAATTGACTTTGGAAGTTAATAAGGATTAGGATATTCGAGATCATAATTTTCGAATTCTTGAACAATAAACTCTATGTCATACTTAACAGACTTCAAATTTCACTGCAACCCCTAATTTTTAAGATCTTTTAAAACATATGGTAGTTTAAAACTAATTTAAATACATAATGCTAAAGTCTATACTGAGCTTGGTAGTGAGAGATTAAAATTTTCACTAATTCAATATTGCTAAATAAAAAAAAAGTCTCTTTTCAAAAATAATACAAAAATAAAATAACCTCAATATCTTTACGATAATAATAATGGGCCTCAACTTTTATTCAGATTACTTCCTCGTAAAATATTTTCTATTCTTATTTGTATAGTAAAACAAACAAAGTAATGATTTAGTCATAAAAAAAACTTAGAGTGGGCCACAAAATAAGTTATCATAATTATGCCACTATTCCACTTAGCTTTTATTTGCTTTTACTCAGTCATAAGCATACAAAATTTACTTTATTTTATGACATCAACAATGACTCAATTTGATATCGATTTCTTTTCATGGCAACGAAGAAGAAGAGCATTTTTTCAAAGACAACATTTAAGCTTAAAAGAATTGGACACTTATGCAAAACGGTACAAAGTATGCCCCATATCATTAACATGGTGCTAACTTTAGACCGATATTAACAAACTGAAAGAGACCTAACGTCTTACAAATTAAGGTTGTGATTCGAAGTTTAATTTTCTAGAACAAGAGCAAAGAATTGACATGTACACCGCAGTTCAATTAGGGTAATGGGGTAGGGCTGGAAGGGATTAAATTAATTAGTAAGAAAGTTTCGCTCCATTTCGTGACGCCGCCTTTGTTTGCTGCTGTGTCTTGAATTTTTGTTTTCTGTATGAATCGTATTAGGTACGAATACATTCCCATTTCACGAATTAGAATGAATAAGGACTTTCCTTTTACTTTGAGCAAGTTTCTTTTTTCATTTATTCGGTAGAATTTAGAGTTCACAGTTGCACACTTGCATATTTACACACACGCACGCCCTACGGACACTCGGCACAGAAGTTGAGAGTTTTGGATTTGCACGGAACAAATTGTTGGATCCAGGCCTAAAGATTTTGTTCAAGGTACCCGATACAGGAGTAAGTTCTAGTGTAACGCAACCAATGTTCGAGTCGGACACGTGCACTAAGGGTTCTCCGACGCACAAAAATACTAAATAGTTCCATTGCCGATTTTTTGTTTCAAATCGCAAAATGGGTTTTGTTGGTTGGTTTCAGATTTTTTCTTATACTTACTTGTGCTATGTGACCTTTATTAATTCCAAATTTAAGGATTCTAGGTCAACGGGAACTAATCTATAGGTTTTGATTTCGTAGCAAGTGTCAAAATATGATCCTAAACGTTGCATAAACGGTCTTATCTTTAGATTTCGATGACCTAGAAGTCGATTTTTTTTCACTACTACTTGGGGTCCACACTTTAGTATTTGATATCAATTTCAGCTTCAAACTTCCACGCCTTTTTAAGAAAAAAGGTATTGATAGACGTACAGCAAAGCAATCCTATAAGGGTTCCGTTTTTGCCGACTTAGGTACAGAACCCTAAAAAAATATGTTCATCAAAGACAGTGAACAAAATATAAAACAAAACTTAGTCCAGCGAAATTAAAGGGTGAATTCGTTTTATTAAACTGCCGTAACTTTAAATGTCAACATGGCAGCTGTAAAAACTAGTTGAATTTATAATTTATTAAAAAAAAACCTCTTATAAATTTTTCTTCTCTTTGTTCTTATAAGAAGTTTTTTTTTACAATTTAAGTACTCCTAAAACTTTACTTGAATTAAGTAAAAAGATGTTTGCTGTATTTTTAAAGATTTGCCTTTATATTTTAGCTTTGAATTAAAGGCCAAATATGGGATCAATCATACAATACCAATTTTAACAACCCTTCAAAAATCTTCAATTAAAATATCAAACGGCTTATTTCCAAACTTTCACATCACTATAAAATATATAATGGATACCTATCATAAAACAGATAATTATTTTTTTAAATAACCAAACTTAAGTAGCAGTGTGCCCGAAACATTGCACGCAGAACCGATGGTCGATGGTCGGTCGATGAGCCGAAAGGTTCTGGAGTGGCGACCGAGTACTGGAAGACGTAGCGTTGGATGGCTTCCTACTAGGTAGACCGATGACCTGGTGAGAGTCGCTGGAATTAGATGAATGCAAGGATGTCGTCATTTGGAGACAAAACAGTGCAACAGTAAACGTCGATTAAACTGATGATAATGATGATTTACTTAAAAAAAATATTTGACTATCTCTGTATCTCGTATCATCAATTCATCACCTTTTCCTGTTGTACAAAAATGTCCTTTCCTACGATCTTTTGTGTTATGAAACGCCTTATGTTAGAAGATTCTCCTGTTTTTGAACTGAGGACTTCAACAAAAGTCGTGTAGTCTTCATTAAAGCTTAATGAAGACGGCTTCTTTCTAAAGTGATCAATGCTAATCGCACGTTTACTGGAACTTACAATAGCTTACTTTATTCGCAAAGATAAAGATCCTCCCTCAATTCATTCCTCTATCTTCCACCGCCGCTACCTCTGCGGATCAAATCTGGAAGGTGTGTAGTACAAACACGTAGATATAGTTGCAGGGCGCTGCAAGAGTCGCGGATGGAGCGGCGCGAGGAGGGGGGCGCGGTAACAGATGCGCTGCATTGCCGCCGCGCCAACTCCTGCCTGACACAGTAGGGCCGGACTTGGGTGTTACTAGAATATATTTTTCAATACACTTACTCGATAAACCCGCTCTTATCCGGTGGGATAAGAGCGAGTTTTCAAGAGTCAATTTCATACCTAAGCGATGGCTTATAGGCACGAAATTAGCTGTTTTCCGTACTAGTGCAGAAAAGTGCTCTTCACCGCCACAATTTTATTGTATGTTATGAAATTATTTATCGTATCAGGCTGGGCGCGCGTTAACTCCCACGAGGCGCGGGTCATCGCCCACGAGTCGGAAGTGTATTGAAAAACGTCGTTTGATAAATGTGCAAATTTGTCATTGCAGCCTTCGGCTCCATAGCACACTCGCCTATGGCTTGTGCGAATTCCGCCTCGGTCGCAATGACAAACTTTCTGCACTTTTATCAAAATCAAAAAACACTTTCAACACCCTTATCTACTCGAAAACTGGCATCTGTCGCCTAATTAATTGATTAAACTTATTTACCGCTACACCGTGGCCAACCCAAACAAAAATTCTATACGAATAAGAATCCCCAAGTTACTTTTTACAAAAAATGATGTGCAATTAAGTAAAATGTATTTAGGTATTTTTGTTTTTGTTAGAGTATTAAAAAGGTTCCGCGCATCATTTTACAGATTTTGCAGCATTTCAGCATTTCTTGCAATTTTAACAGTTTATAGTTGATAAGGACATTGGTTTTCGCAGTAAAGATTTCACCAGTACTATAGCTATTTGAAATATATTTTGCGATCATACAAAGATACAGTAAGCTTATTGAGAAAGAAAAGTCCTACTCTCCAAATCCGTCCCTGCAACAAAACGCGAGGGAGCGTCGATGACAAAATACAAATTTTATTTTATTAAATTCAAAAAAAGCCTCCAATGATTGATAGGAGCGCGCCCTCTCCGCTGCATAACTCTTGGTACTCAATAAAATGGATCATTGATTTCCCTGGAATACTCCTGCCTTGACGTGTGTACTAGTGTAGTATTGTCGTAGTTCCGTATCGCGTTTGCGTAGTGTTGCGGAACTTAGGAAGGGTTTGCTGTTTGACGTTTTTATAATGCCGTTGATAAAACGTTTGACTGCCAAAGAGATTTTGAAAAAAAAAACTTTGTTTCAACTTGCAAGCCACCTTTAATTAGAAGCCTTTATTTAATTTGTAATGTTTGTATACTTTCTTTAGATCGTATCCTTACATATTACAAAACCAAGTCTCTTACCACATCGCTCAGTCTGTTTATTATTTTGTAAACCCAAAAACTACTGAAAGGATTTTCGTGGTTTTGATCTATAGACAGAATGATTCATAAGAAAGATTCAGGTGCATAAGCCAAGAATTTTAAGAGATTTCTGACCTCCTTGCGCAGCTGGAACTGGTCGGTGTATTACGAAAATATAGGGTGACTAGTAATTAGTGAATGATACTTAAACACGTGATTGTAGTCATGATAACAAACAACTTTTACTATAGTACCAAACCTGAAATCGCGAAAAAAAATCTGCTTTACAGTATGTTTATGTTCACCTAACTGGTAAAAATGTACTAAACTTGGCTGATTTTTTTCACGATTTCAGGTTTGGTCCTATAGTAAAAGTTGTTTGTTATCACGACTACAATTACGTGTTTAAATATCGTTCGTTTAATTACCAGTCAGCCTATATAAACCAAACGGTTGGAAGAAATTATCATATGAGGAAAATCATGTACTCATGCCTTGACTGCTATGTCAGAGATCGTGAGTTCCATTCCCACTCATAAATAAATGTTTGTGTGCTGAGCACAATCACTTGTTTTGTGTCTTTAAATATGTATGTATTTAGAAATATGTATAAATTATGTTTTTCAGTTATCTCTTAGCTCTTACTCTTAGCTCAAGCTCTGCTTAATTTGGGACTTGATGCATTGTGTGAAACATAATATGGAATATTATAATTCTGGGTTATGGTGTAATTTTTTTTTTTAAGTTCTCCTTCTTTTATTTAAAAGGACGAAAACTGAGGCCCATACTTTAAGAAGAATTCCAAGCTTCGATACTGAAGCTAATTTACTCGTGATTGATGATAAACTTAGCGAATAGCCAACTTATTCCATACACGAAGCTGCAGTAATTATTTACTTATTTACCGATTTGCGTACCCACTAATTTGCGATACGGACATAAATATCTCGGTAACCGGTATAAGGGCTCGCTCGCACCGGCGATCAGACTTTAAATACGGTGCAGGAGATATATCAGCGACAAGTGGTCGCGAGTTATTTACAAGAACGCGACATAATGGCCTCCGTGTAAAATTTTGGAGTGTTCTACACGGGACCCTTATGTTACCCCTTTGTTTTTAAGGGAGTAACTTCTGTGGTACATTTTATGAGTTAAAGAGAGAAGTAGAGTTAAGATTTTTATTTCTATTTTACTTACTTTGGAGAGATGAGCTTGACAAGTACCAGAAGGACTGGCCCGCAGTGGCTGAGGACAGACGTGTGTAGAAAAAGGAGGTCTTCGCCCAGCAGCTAAGTGCATTTTTAAGTTACTTTGAATAAACCTTTCTTATCTCGATTAATGTACTTCGTGTCTTTTTTTTAGTTGGGAAAATCATCCAATGACATCCGCCGCGATTTGGCGGAACGGGGAAACTAAAACTAACTAAAAATCTGCTCTTGTTCCTTCTTTGCCTTCGTTCCAGAGCCCCGGAGTTCACTTTCACATTACCCATGGCCCCAGTAGACGTCGACCCTCGCGGTTCTTTCTCTCTCTCTCGTCGGCCTCTACGGTTTGCTGACATCATGTATCTCATGCGTAAAGTTTCTATCTCTTACCTAACTTAATTAACGACTTAAAATTAATTAGCAGTGCTACCATGAGCTCTTAACGCGACCTATTTTACGACCTCATAGCGAAGCCTGGGCGCCCTGCGGACTCTCCGTCCGCGTACCGGCCCATTGTGCTGCTCGACGAGGTGGGCAAGCTCTTTGAAAGAGTCATTGCAAACCGCCTCGTCGCGCGCCTTGCAAGGGTGGGGCCGGACCTGTCGGACGGACAGTTCGGTTTTCGCAGGATGCGCTCCACGGTGGACGCCATCATGCGCGTGCGAGCCCTCACGACGGGGGATGCGGTGTCCCAGGGCAGGTGTGTCGTGGCAGTGTCCTTGGACATTGCCAACGCCTTCAACTCCCTGCCCTGGAGTTGCATTGGAACGGCACTCCGGTACCACCGGGTGCCCGACTACCTCTGTCGTGTGATCGAGGCCTACCTATCGGAGAGGTATATCATCTACCCCGGTCACCAGGGAGAGTGGAAACGTCGAGAGATGTCGTGCGGTGTTCCGCAGGGATCGGTACTAGGACCACCCTTGTGGAACATCGGGTACGACTACGTGCTGCGCGGCGACTTCCCCGACGGGGTCAGCGTGGTCTGCTACGCGGACGACACGTTGGTCCTAGCGCGGGGAGAGTCGTATCGGACGGCGGTCGAATTAGCGACACGCGGGGTTGCGATGGTCGTTGACAGGATCCAGCAGTTGGGACTCGAGGTGGCACTGCACAAGTCCGAGGCCATGTGCTTCCACGGCCCTCGGGGTGCGCCACCACCTCGTTCCCAGCTAAGGGTAGGAGGGGTTCACATCAGCGTCGGGTCGACGATGAAGTACCTGGGACTCGTCCTCGACAGCTGGTGGAACTTCAAGGAGCACTTCCGACGTCTGGCTCCCAAACTGAACCGGACTGGGGCTGCTCTCGGGCGGCTCCTGCCCAACCTCAGGGGACCAGACGCCTCCTGCCGGAAGCTCTACGCGGGAATCGTTCGGTCCATGGCTCTCTACGGGGCTCCGGTGTGGGCACCGACGTTGCAACAGCAACCGAGGACCCAGCTGAATGCGTGCCAGAGGGTCATGGCAATACGCATGGTGCGAGGGTACCGAACGATCTCCCGCGAGGCGGCGACCCTCCTTGCTGGCCAACCGCCGTGGGATCTGGAGGCAACAGTCCTTGCACACATGCACGACAAGCGCATGGAGATGCAACGCCGGGGCGAAATTCCGCTGCCACGACAAGTCGAGGCATGGCGGACAGAGCTCCGGCGGGATCTCATGGCGAAATGGCGTCAACGACTATCGCAACCTCGTTCGGGGCGCGCCACAATTGGGGCGATAAGGCCCATCCTTGGGGCGTGGCTGGAAAGACCTCACGGCGTTCTCAACTTCCGCACGACGCAGGTACTTACCGAACACGGAAAGTTCGCTAAGTACCTGTTCCGGATTCGTGCGGAGGATTCGCCCGGGTGTCGCCACTGTGCGGAACATCCGGAGGACACGGTGGAGCACACTGTAGAGGTGTGCCCCGCCTGGGCGGAGCATCGCCGTGTCCTCGTGGGGGCGATCGGCGGCAGCGATCTCTCTCGCCGGGCCTTGGTTCAGGCCATGGTCCGTAGTGAGGAGGGATGGCAGGCGGTCGCCTCCTTCTGCGAAGCAGTAATGCTAGCGAAGGAGGAGGCCGACCGCATCAGGCAGAGGCAACGGGGCGCTCGCCCCAGCCGCCGCCGGGATTCCGATCCCGATTTCCGGCCACCGTAGGCGCGGGCTTGCGGACGGCGTGCAATGGGTAGCACGCTGTCCGATCGTCCGGTAACCGACCGGACCGAGCCCAAGTCGTCGACGGCGCGTTCTGTTCCCGCGCGCCTCAAGGAGCTGTCAGCACACCGAAGAGGCCCAGCCTGCTAACTGCAGGCAGGCAGGGTCGAAGCCTACTGGGGTCATGGGTTAGTTCCGAAAGGAATGCTCGACCCCGGCACGATAGGCTACGAAGGAACGGGGTAGGTTTTTAGTCAGTAAGAGTCTGACACTACTTCCCGCTCCGCCCAAGGGCGGGATTTGTCATTGGATGATTTTACCTACCATAAAAAAAAAAAAAAAAAAAAAACCTATTTTACGACCTAAACTGTTAAAAAATAGAGCTATATAGGGTGTATAGCTCCATGCCTCATTCTCGCACCGTAAGTCCCTAGGTCAATAATTAAAAATAAATAATTAAGATCAGATTTCCCGGAAACTATGAAACTAGAATGACCTTTTTTTTGTTGTCGAGGGGAAATCTTCAAAAGGCGCCCGGACTTTGGGGATAAGTCCGGGGAGTGTGGCATTTTTACCTCACTAAAACCACCCCGGTGATCACCATCAGCATGTAGAAGGGGTCCCGTTACCTCTAAAAAGACCATTCCGGAACCCCCTCAGTACAACGCCTGTTACGGCACATCCCTGAAGAACTAGAATGACCTAAGAACTTTTCTTTATAGGTATCTCTCTTTACGTTTAGACTACGACACTATATAGGTACGGTACACTCAGTGTATACATCGAGTGTCTATGTATACACGAGTGTCTCTAATTGCACACCCGTTTTCATACAGAGACACTCGATGGTACATTGAGTGTACTGTATAAAGTGTCGTAGTCTATTCGTGCCTTTAGGGTCGACTTCCATTCTAACCAGGAGCGGCTAAATACCCTACTTCATGCATGATACATGCCTTAGCCTTGGGCCATCACAATTTGTCTAAATTAATTTTGACATATTTTTTTTCGTTTTAGGTTTTTTTTTATATAAACTAGTGCTTAACTACGATCCCATTTCCCACCTGATGGTAAGCAGTGATGCAATCGTAGATGGTGTGCGCACTATTTTATTAAGAGCCTATTCACTTTAGCCTTGAAGACACTATAAGTAGATAAATTAAGATCTTTAGTTTACAACAAGTCACAAGCAGAACACCACGCTCACTCCGGGTCGGCGCCATACTCCGGGGCAGCGTCCGCTCACCCAGGGCTGCCACACAAGCACACAGGCCCCAGGGCCGCTACACACGGTTAATTTAAAATTCTCACTCGGATAAATAAGGAGGGTAACGTTTGCGTTTTATGGCCTACAATGTGCGAATGCAATGTTTGTGACGCTCCTTTGCGGTTCCTGGACGTATTTTAATATCGTTAATTAGGTGTTACGAGCGTCGAGTGCTCGTTTAAAACGTTTTCTATTTTGTATAATGTGAACATGAATTTTGGGAGGAAAAGATCTAATAGGAGTAAATCTGTTTAGGATTTTATGTTTTGCAAGAACGTTATATGTTGTTGTGAATCTTTGTTTGTAGCATAAGGATAACCAGTTTTTTTAATGTTTCTATTACTTATTGGGGCTCAGGCCTTCTCTCTGGGAAAAGAAATGGGCCGTAATCCACCACGCCAGCCCAATACAAGTTGGCGGATTTTATTTTTTCTTTAACAGTTTTTCTATTTACTTTAGGTAAATAGAAAAACTGTTAAAGAAAAAATAAAATAGCAAACTGGAGAGAACAATCTGTTTACTGAACGCGTTAACAGATCATAATAACAAATTAGTAAAAATCTATCTCCATGTTCTTAGAGATAGATTTTTAGTCAATGACGATTTATTCAATAACACTCAAACAAGCATCAAATAAGATTCACCGGAGACACTCCATCTTCATAGAACATGCGAGCCGGAGTTTATTGCGCCAGTCGCAGAGCCGTCCAAATGTACGGCCCGTAAAGACGTTGTTCGTTTCTACACACATCGCACCTGCGACGCGCTTGCATCTTTATGAAAATACTGTGTATCTATGTATAGATAAGTCTTCATATAGATAAGTGCTTGATATAGCATCAATTGCCTCATTGTCCTCGTGAGCTGCTGAGCGTGAAGTCCCGGGTTGAAAGAAAAGTGCTATTGGGTTTTTCAATTACGAATTAATCTGTAGCAGCCCGGAGTTTGGAATTTGGTGATGTGACAACCCCGTGCTTCGAAAACACGTAAAGCCATTGGTCTTACGCCTGATCTCTCTCCGGTTGTGTCGAATTGCCGTCCCATCGGACTATGTGCCATAAAGTATACTTGTGCACTATAATAACTCCTGCGTACTTAGCTTTAATCTGTCAAGAGTGGCCACCGTGATCTAAATACTGTCGCGGTCGGGAGGATTATGATATACCATTCCTTAGGTTCAAAATAAAGTGACATTCTTTCAAACATAGAAATAAGAAAGAAAACCGCAGAGCTGAGCCTATATTAAAATCATACACCTGAGTTTATGGTGCCTTGAAGCTGTAAATTCAAACTTCTAAGTTAACGAAAAAAAAAATACGGCCGTTTTTATAGCAAAAAAACACATCTTGTTACTCGCTTTGGAATAAAAATTCATAGGATACGTCCCGTTGACCTAGAATCCTGAGATTTAACTTGAAATAAGGTCTTAAAGCACAAGTATAGGAATAAATCTGAAAACTATACATTTGTAGTTAAGTACGTCACAAAAAAAATATTTTCTTACGATTCGGAAAAATCTTTGAGATCCGATTCGGGAATTAAATTATTTACATAAGTTAGTTTGTACGAAACCCTCAATGTCTTGCCCAGTTTTTTCCTTTTGAGTTACGCAACCCTAAAAATTTTGTCAGTGCTAAATTTTCAATTCAATCTTTAGACTATCTACTTAGTATACCTAGCGGGGAAGGTGATATAAATAAAACTGCCAAAACGGGTGCACAAATATTATTACAATTATCACCAATCAATTAGCAGAACTTACAGAGATGTTGTTTCCTTCGAATACCAAAACTGGAAAGGCTCGGACAGCGCGACGCGTTATTTTAAATACAACTTACTGTCAATGTCAGTGGCGATGGCGCCGCCCTTTCCCGTCACAGTTCATTATAGTTTTCAGTGCAAAAAATACATTTTAATGTTTCTAATACAGAAAATAATCATAGTGTATATAACTAATTATAAAAATCGCTAATAATACTCTGTGTAAAACATTAATATAATAATACTAGCTTCTTCCAGCGGCTTCGCCCGCGTGAAAGTCGGTTTACCCCTTAGGCCGTGTTTACGGAGAGGCGGCGCGTTGGGCGTTTCGTCGTACATTGCAGCAGCGGGCCGCGTCATCGCTCGCGCAAACACAAACATATGGCAATGTACGACGGACCGCCCGACGCGCCGCGCAACGCGTCGCGTCTCCGTAATCGAACACTTAGAGGTGGAGTTTCATAAAATTCGTTCTTAGTGGACATCTACATCTTTTAAGGAACATACCTGCCAAATTTTAAGTTTGTAGGTGTTATAGTTTCTGAGATTTCGTGATTAATCAGCAAGTGGTATTTCACTTTTATGTTTATAGATTTCATGAAATTGCCATGAAGTAATCCTTATTTATGTATATATCTTTTTGTATTATTTATGATTAAAATCCTTTCTCTAGTTTTCGGGAATTTTCTATGTATGAACTAATAGGTCATACAGATGTCAGAATGGCCTATCAATGGAAAGGAGTCGTGGCTCACTGTGTTTGTTAATGTACAGTTTGAATGATTCACATGTAATTTAAAATGTATTTGGATCGTAATTATTTTTATTCAGTGGCATGAATTCATCAGATACTGAAAGCAATATGGCTAGATTGTGTGATTGCTTTTACGATTTCTAAGAATTATTCATAATACGAGCATGCACTCTACCGTTATTAATGAAATGCTTTCTTTCCCTATCTAAATTGATTTTCTGAAGTATGTATGTATATTCTTCGAAGAGTTATAGCTTCAGTACACATTAAATGTCAAGTTTTTTACAAAAATGTCACATTTTACCTCTTGCCTAAGTTAGAGAGTAGTGTTGATGGTGATAAACATAATTTTGTAAACACATACATGTCATTATCGTTTATACATTTCTTTATTAACATAGCGTTCGGTCGCCCCCTGTCACTAGGCAATCTTCGGTCGTTTTCGTGACACAACGGAAGGTACGAGTAGCAACGGCGAGAGGTACGGGGCGGCGTGCGGGACGCGTGCCTTCGGATCACTTTGGACCACTTCGCTACCGTTCTCTGAAGACAACACCCGTGCACTCCAAATGCTTCCCAAAATCGATAGTATTTCGGAATATATATTTTTTAATTACAATCCATTGTTTTTGAATTTATTCCTTAATAAGTTCCCAACACATTCTATCCGACTCAAATCTGCAAATTGCAAAAAACTTTGAAAAAGTTAAATTTTACGGGTTACCGAACTATATGGGTCCGGGTCAGACATCTCGCTAGATGGCGCGTCTATATGACTGTCTTAAGTACTGCGCTATTCTTAAGCACTATAGCCAAAGACATTAACAGTCAGAATCAGGAGAATTTTGAATCAATATTTGACTAAGTTCAATGAAATGGAATGTCCGATTATAGTAAAAACCATTTTCTTAATTAACTCTCTTAAGCTAGAAATTAAATATAAATAAGTATTGAGCTTAGCGCCATCTAGGAAGAAAATGGACAATAAATTTTATCGTATGTATATTTTGATCTTCGTATAGTACAAATAACCGGCGTGTGAGCGAGACAAAGGGATGGAGCCTACATAGCTTCAAACAATAAATTTCTTAGTTAATTATCGACTCCAATTAACCTACAAAACGAATTGTCTCAATAACTTCTATCCTTGCTTATGTGAATATACACCGTTCAATTTTGATCGTTTTAATCCCGTGGAGGGTCGATCCGATAAACTATCGATTTGTAAAAAATAAAATTAGAAAATAAAGTACTTTTTTTCTAAAACTCGTATTAATACACGCGTGTACGAAATTAATTTCTTTAAATAAACGTCAGCTGAGCGACTTCAATAACCTGTAGGTAGTTAGTACGCAACGACTGACAACTGGCACACACACAACAGGCTGGGCGCGCGTCAACCCCCACGAGACGCGGGCAAACCCCCACGAGTCGTAAGTGTATTGAAAAACGTCGTTTGATACGCTTGCAAATTTGTCACTGCAGCCTTCCGCCTCGGTCGCAATGACAAACTTATTGCCCTTGTATCAAAATGCACAAACAAACTCTTGAGCTTTATAATTATTTGTATAGATAGAAGATAGATAGATTTTTCTTTCTCCCATTAAAAAAACTAGCGTGTTCAATTAAAATTTTAATTAATATACAACGATTTGCGTATCTGAACACGATCGTTGGCAGCCAACACCATTGATAGCATCGTACGAACAATAAGTAATATGAGCATATCTGCGCGCGCGCATCGCAATTGCACGCACAATGGAATATTACATCAATGAAAATACTCGTACAAAGCTAAAACAACGTGTGACGTTGGTCTTTCCTCTTTAAGAGTTTTCAATTAATTTTATTACTTTGGGTGAGATGACGGTGTGGGATGAATTTTTTTTTTTTTTTTTTAGTTTCGTAAAATCCATTCTTAGCAAATGTCTACACCCTATCCTTATAGGGTGTAGACATTCGCTAAGAATGGATTAAAATAAAAACAACAAACTTAAAATTTGGCAGGTAGGTTCTTTAACCTACCTGCCAAATTTTAAGTTTGTAGGTATTATAGTTTCTGAGATTTTGTGATTACTCAGTGAGTGGTATTTCGGTTTTTGATTTAGATTTATTAACTGACAAATAGGTACAAACTGGAAAAAATTTAATAAAAACTTCTCACAAAAAGAAGTTCGGTGTTCAATAATTTTGCTGAGAACCTGCACTCATAATTAACTTTTTTTAGAGTATTTCTATATTAGAAAAACATCGTTTTTTTCGGTAGCGAATAAATATAAACATTCTACACGTATTTATTTATTAAATGTGTTTATTATTATTGTTTCATTACAAGAAAAAAACAAGATTCCCAATAAACACTCAATAACTTTGTCAGATGTTTTCCATTTATTCTGTTCTGTTGCTATTACAGGAGTTGGGAAAAAAAGCCTTTCTGAATCTGTGAAAGCAAAATTATATTATCAAAGACAACACATCGACGTTTTTTTCACCATCGATGCATATACCTATATGTTACCGGCAATCTGTATAATTCAGGTGTTCTATTCCACACTGAATGTGCAGCCGGTGATATGTGTAAAGACGAGAGGAGGGGAGGAGGTGATGTAATTTAAGGGCACCCCGACACGGACAGGTTAGGTTAGGGTTATTTTTTTTATCACAACCTGAAAAAAAGCCTTGCTTTAAACCGTATTCTATACATTACCTAGGTATTGTAAAGAATACCGGATTATATAGATTACCGGTAACATATACACCGTTAAATTTTGATCGTTTCAATCCTGCTGACGTTTAACTTAAAGAAATTAATTTCGTACATCGGTAAATTAATTCAAGGTTAAAAAAAACACTTTATTGTTTAATTTTATCTTTACAAATCGTAGTGTGTCATGTACCGAATCGAACCTCCACGGGATTAAAACAAAATTTAACGGTGTATACGTGAAATTAACTTTGCTTTTGAATTTCTTTCTTAGTGCTGAGGAGAAAACATTCATAGTTTTTTTTTTTTGCACCTATCATCACCAATTATTCTCAAAAGTGAAACAACAGCTAAGCCATTAAATTTACCTGCTTCTCACAAAACAATGCAAAAACGGACGGCGAGAGTTTCACAAATGTCATCCTTGAGCCAACGAAACGGATGCAAGCCATTAGCGGCGCGACTCAAGGCAACGTTATTCAATCATCGGAAGTAAAAACAGGACCTGATACATCAAATGTTAGAAACTCGTGTCAAATTAAAAAAAAAAAAAAAAAAAAAAAATTTACACATAATATGTAGACTAACATCCGTATTTATGAACAAGTAAAACTAATTACTTGAGTAAAAGTAACCACTTAAGTAAGAATTTGTATTCTTATAAAATTATCTTGATATTAGTTTTCTACATCAATTTAATCCGCCAAGTCCAATAATCGGACCACGTTTAATTTCGCCAAGTGCCATCATCGGACCACAAGACATTCGGCGTTAAGCCACCAGTACATGTAAGACATCCCACCCATACATACAAAGCATTTTGGGAACACATTGATTATACATACAGCTAAGGAGTGGAATTCTCTGCTGGAGTTTATTTCCTGATAGCTATAACCTAGGAGTTTTAAAGACAGGAATAAACAGGTTCCTTGTAGGCAAGGGTGCTTCATCGTCGGCCACATTACCGCTTACTAATAAATAAAAAATAAAAAAAATCCGACATAAATAAACAAAAGATATTACCATCCACATACCTGGGTAAACACAAAACTTAGATTAAAGCAAAACAGCGGAAACTAGCTGAAATTGTGCCTCTAAGGGCTGATTTCATCATTCAATATAAGAACTTAGTTCAGCTAAACTAGGCTCAGCGTAATCTAGTTTAAAGACCCGTGTCGTAAACATGGGCGACAACAAAAGAATTGAAACTGAGTTTAGCGTAAACTAGGTTCAATTCATAGCGGTGAAACGCAAAATGAAACTATAATCTCGATTAGGCGCTCAAACTGCGTTTTGTTTTATATAATCGCGATTAGTTTATTGGTGAATTTGGCCCTAAGACACGATTTTACATCAGTCACGACCAGTCGCGACTATCACACACATTTGACTGCTAACGCTATTTCACTCGCACGACAGCGCCGGCTCTTATCTCTGTCTATCAGTGATGCGATTGCGATGCGTGAGTTTCGAGTCCAGGTTTTCTGATTGCAATGTTAGCGCGAAAAAAAAATGACACAAACCCACAAAACTCGCAATCTCTTGATAACATTAGCAAAAATAAAAATACACGTGTAACCATAACCGCACATGATACACCCATACAGCCAACCTTCTCGGTACGTAATTTAAATAATGTGCACGGCATGCGATCGCCACGCTCTGAGGACCCGATGTTATTGCAAACCAACTTACTTAAAACACAAAAAAGGGTTATTTTCTCAAATTGTGAAGCATACGGCGGTCCATCGCTGGGCCGAAATAATGATTAATGATGGCAAATAAGCGGGTGAGCTCCACGCCACAAAAAGCGGTGGCGAGGTGCACTGAACTGCCCCGGGAGACTGTTGATACATTGTAACCATTTAAAATCTGACAATAACGAAGAAATATGTTGGGAAGGACGTGTATCTTGTACTGGTGTTAAATATTGGACAGGTTTAATGACAATTTTTTAAGTTGTTGAGTACATTTTGATACAAGTGGAGGAAGTTTGTCATTGCGACAGAGGTGGAATTCACCCGAGCTGCTGGCGAGGGTGTTATGGTGCCGAGTGTTGCAGTGACAAATTTCCACGTGTATCAAATGACGTTTTCAATACATTTACGAGGAAATAAACAAACGGAGGTTAACATGCGACTTGTGGGGATTGTTTAGCGTCCAGCCTGATAAGATAAATATAATAAATAATGTTTCACGTACTTTTTCAGCACTAGTGCGGAAAAAAGAAAATTGCGTACCTAAAAGCTATAGAGATAAGAGCGGGTTTTCGACTAAATATATTGAAAACAGAATTTATAGCCAGCAACGGATATGAGACGACCCATTGGCTATTAGGTCACACCTGTATCCTGTGCTACAAATAGCCATTCACCTGCTAAGAAGGATAATGATACTCAAAGTGCAAGAAAAGCATTCACACTAGTACAAAGAATGTTACTTTAATATGACAAGAAAGTCAGTTAGTCAACGTTTTTATGAAACAATGACCTTGTGCCCGAGGCTTCGACCTTGCTAAATGATGGATAGATAGAAATGCTGGCGAAATTTTAAGTAGATATAGTACGCGGCAAATAAATTGAACCATTTGCTAAGGTTACGCGCAGACCCGAAAATCGGTTAATGTGCTTCAAGGTCGATAGCCATAATTGATCAACTTTTGTGACGAGGTTTGTTACCGATTTTTGGGTCTCAATCGAAGAGGGGGGCTGCGCGTTACCATAGCAAATTGTTCAACTTATCATCACTACACAGTATAAAACAAACTTGCTTCCCACTATCTGTCCCTATGTATGCTTAGATCTTTAAAACTACGTGACGGAATTTGATGCGGTTTTTTGTAACAGATACAGTGATTCAAGAGGAAGGTATAATACGTGTTACTAGTGTGTAATGGTAATCAAAATGTCACAGTTTGGTAACAAGTGCCATTATATACTTAAGTGTAGTGCAATAAGAGCCACTTTATGAGCAAATGTATTGAAAAACGTCGTAGTATACACGTGAGTAATGAGTGGTTACCGTTCTTGGCTCTCTTAAGCCCCTCGCCAAGGCTCGGGTCTCAATACCGCCTCGACGGTAACCTCCTACATTACACACTTATCACTATCATAATGTACTATAATATTACCACTGCATCCGTACGAAGCTGGGGTGGGTCGCTAGTATACAATAAATAAAATTATAGTAGGAATTTAAAATTAAAATACTACTACTTGTAGGAACTTAAAATGCTTCTTATTATTCCAAGAAAACATACTACCGAAGTAAAAAATATCCTACATCATAATCCTGACTACTTCTCATATGCCACGTTTCTTTGTAATCCGTTCAGCTGTTATTACGAGAAACATACAGTCACATCGACACATTTCGCGTTTATTTTTTTTTTTATTGATGATAGGTTCGCGCTTGACCGCTATCTCGCCTAATGGAAAGCGTCGATGCGGTCAACGATGGAACGCGCTTACCTAGAAGTAACCTATTCACTCTTGACTTAAATATTCCCGGGTTGTAGCCATCAGGAAACACAGACTCCGGCAGGGAATTCCATTCCTTATTTGTTTATGAGTATATATGGTTGTTATTTCTTCACTCTCGATTGGTTGAACGGATTAGGAAGCACACAGTTAGACCATATCCTACTCTTACACGTCAATTTTTCGTCAATTTAAACCATTATTTATACCGTATTTATTCCGGTGTTTCCTAGCAGACTACCCTGAGAAGAAACACCATAACAAACTCAGGTGTCCAAGCCTCTTTTAAAGTTCATACATCAAACATGTAATGGTAAAATCATAGGAGAACCATGCAGATTGTCTGACATGGTCTTTTGAAGAAAGAACTACACAGTTCTGAGGGGACCAGTCCAGTCAGTGTAAGCATTTGTAAGTATTCGTGTAGCTCAACTCAGGAGTACTAAGGAGCTTAACGACTTGACGAACAATACCAAAGACAAGGAAAAAGTAATCCACTTAATCCCCTACATTCACAATAATAAAATTTACAAAACGAATTTTACCGAGAGAATATTTGCTAAATTGTAAAAAAAAATTGCTGCTACTGGCAACAGCTTTTAATTAATAAAGAACAGATTCAAATATCTCATGACAATCATTCCTGATCCAAAAATAACCGCTCATGAACCACAAAAACCCGCGAAATAATTTCTCCCCATAATTAAGTTTTGGCTTGGCGGGTATTAATCGATTGCGGTAATTAATTCGAGAGGTAGGCTAGGTACGTCAGAGGCACGCCACGACAGGTGGCAGGCTGGTGGCAAATGTACAGGAAACCCCGACTAATTAGACGGAGAAACAACGGATCCGAGAGTTTGATCAATGTACCGTTCTCTAGTTGGTTTAGTTTTCAGAATATTTTTGCGTCGTAACCAAAATTATTGAGCCAAGTTATAATATAGCACGCGGCAAATAAGTTGAGCCAATTTCTATGGTTACCCGAAAATCGGTTACTGCGCATTAAAGGTCCGTCATGATGTTTCAATTTGTATGACGAGGATTATAAGCGATTTTCAGGTCTCAATCGAAGTGGGGGCTGCGCGTAACCATAACAAATGAAATTCAATTTATTTGCCGCGTACTATACTTACTTATCATTTCGCTTGCATGTCTATCTATCCATAATTTCGCATAAAAACGACTATGTCACAGAAATTCCGAAACTTAGGTAAAGTTTCGGAATTTCTGTGACGTTTCATTGAATATCTTGGTGGTGGTTGATGTGATAAAGCGTTTTTTTTTTTATTTACAATAGATTTTTTTCAAGTTTAATCGGCCTAGTAATGTTCCCACAGACTTCAGGCCTCCTCCGTAGGAGAGGGAGAAAATGTATTTTTATAAATTTTAGTCGCTTGTAGTATTTTTTTACCTACTTATTTTATTGGACGTAACATGTCGATGACTCAAAAGACCATAAATATAAAACCATAACTAAGTTCTGAGCAGACACAACGTACATTGTCATCGACACGCTCAAAAGACGTTAGGCAAATAAACCTGTCATATTGAACAAGCAAAAGTATTATCTGGAGCGAGAACTTGAACTAAAAAATGAAGTCACCAAATCCATTCACCTTGACTCAGTGCAAGTAAGACGCAACCCGTTGACTTCAGCCTCGTCAATTTTTGACAGACGGTCGCCCAGACCGAGCATCTGACACTAATGACAGTCAACCCTCCCGTGCACATGTCACGTAATATGAGGCCAAATTATACCTTATCACTTGACGGGTTACATGTCTTCTATTTTTGTTTTTGCATCAGTGGGTTAACCGTTGTCTGGGTGTGAAATTGTTCATCGTATATATTGTGGGAACGGAAAAAAGCTTCCCAGAATTTAGGTAGATATTAAATTATTAATATATTCGAATTTCATTATCGCTAATACCTACCTAGTTACAGCTACTGTTAGACAGTAACGATAATACAATTTGAACTTTAATTTGAAATCAATCCTGAACTATTAAAATTACCTGAAATCCACAAATTAATTGGTAGGAGGGAATGAGGAAAAGATCATCCAAAATAACAAAAGGAAAACTTTAATGAGTCATACACACGAATACAGCAGTGACAACCTGTGTAATGGTCGAATTAGTAGTTTTCAAAATCACCACTTTTTTTTATGGTAGGTAAAATCATCCAATGACAAGTCCCGCCCTTGGGTGGAGCGGGAAGTAGTGTCAGACTCTTACTGACTAATAAAAACCTACCCCGTTCCTTCGTTGCCTATCATGCCGGGGCTGAGCCTTCCTCTCAGAAAACGGCCCTTAACCCTAGCAGGCTTCGACCCTGCCTGCCTGCAGCTAGCAGGCTAGGCCTCTACGGTTCGCTGACAGCTCCTTGAGGCGCGCGGGAACAGAACGCGCCGTCGACGACTTGGCAGTTTCCAGTTGTAACTACTCTTTATCATCTGCCAAGACTTTTACCAGGTTCCAGTCTAACCGAAGGCAGCTGAATACCTAGCCATTCAAAATAAGAAACATTCTTGTTCTCGGTTCAAGACGGAGGCATTCCTCATTTAGATACAGAGCGTGTTTGAACGATCAGGGTTCTGCTTGTCAAAGAATTTAGCATTATGCCCAATTCAAGACTTTTGATGTTAGCTCATTTCTTCTCTTCCAGTGCTCATATTGCCTACCCACCAAGTGTAATTTTCTAAGGATATTTCAGTAAACTTTAAAAGTGCTGGCCGTAAAGAAAAAAATAATAATTGAATTTAGCACATTTTATACTGTATTGTGAATTCAAATTTAAAAAAAAAAATGTAAGATGCTGTAAATCACGGCTAAGGCTAAATAGTTTTTTATTTTATTTTATTTAACGTTTGGTTTTATACGGTTTTGGAACAGATTAATTGTGCGTACTTACAGCTAAAGAGTGGAATTTCCTGCTGAAGTCTGTATTTCCTGATCCACAACCTAAAGTAGTCGTCTAAGTAAGTCAAAAATGAATAGACTATTTCTAGATAAACGTGCTCCACCGGGGACCACGTTTATCGTTTCGTATCAAGCGGAGACCTATCAATACATTTTAAAATAAAAACAAAAGAAGTTGAGAGCATTAGACACACCGGAAGCGAGCTTGAATCAGTGCATTGTTGCTGATGCCAATGCATTATTACCAATCAAAGCGTTATGTGAGGTGGCTGAGCAGCACACACTTGGAAATATTGGGAGAACTTGAACTGGTCCCGATGGATAGATCTATGCTCCAATAACGTATATACAAAATATGTAATCTGGTGACAGTCAGTAAATTTTTCATGCATCTCCGTTGAACATGAGACAATCGAACAAGGAGATATTGATAACCTGATTTTGAGTAGGAATAATCATTGCGTATGCGTTATTAAAATCAGAGTTGCTTTTAATGTTTATTTATAAAATATCAATGTAATGTTTTAATTAATTTGATTTCTTTATAGAATCTCAAAAATAAATGCGTTTCATTTAATATTGTTATCTTTTATTTTTTTAGTTCTTTTTTATTCAGTTTCCAATTTGACGCTATCAAGGTAGGAATAATTGCTTTTAGTGTATTTGTATATATAGTTTTAATTAGTTGTTTTTATTTTTCTTGTTTTAAAACAATAATTTCCAATTTTATACAATTTTCTAAGCCATTTCTTTTCAGTACATGCAAAACTAACTTCGAGGGATCCTAGATGGCCTTTCCTTTGGGGATTTAACGGGGGTCTGAATTTTGTATGGAAAAACCTACTTCCACACGGGCAAAGCCGCGTGCAGAAGCGTGAACATTACATTTTGCTTTTTCCAAATAAACAAATCTGTTGTAATCAAAGATAGGTTGTTTTATTTGAACAAAGCATTTTATTACTTCTTCACAATCCCACATTACGTTTATAATTACAGCATATAAACGTGTGATAGTCTCTAATTAACCGTGCATCGCGATACTCACATCAATCATTGACACTCGCCGATCACGATCTAACACTAACTTACAATTACTATAAACGTTACACGTTATTGATGTGTTTTTTCACTTAAGTACTGTATTCTCGATAGTGTCCGACCGAAAGTTCGGTTTCGATCGAGTTTCGGTTTAGTTTCAGTTTCGACGGCAAACCTGCCGAAACTAAGACCGAAACCGAAACTGCATTAGGGAGTTCTCACGCTATGATCGGTCATGTTCGACGTGTTAAATTCCATCCAAGCGAGTAAGCGACGAAGTCGTTTTTTTATCTAACCTAATTACTCAAATAAACACCTCACAATCTAAAGTATTTTGATGTAGTTAAATGTTGATTTTTTATCATCATACCAAATATACCAATAAGTGAAAATGTCGAACACTGCGCTATGTCATTTAAAGATAAAAAATAAAGACTGACTAATTATTAAAATGTTTTCCTAATTTTTCCGTGAATGAAACATGATTCTTCTAAGGAAGGTTCGGTTTCGGCCGAAACTGAGACTGCTTCCGAAATTCGGTTTTCATGTCGGTCTTATAAACCAATTTCGGTCAAACACTATTTCTCGGTTCACTATGTACTTGGTACAAACATTTTGTACTTACTTTATGGAATGCTTTCCTTGAGTATCTAAGTAATGTCTTAACGTGCTTTCCGAGGGTCAGAGAAATCTCGATATGTTGAGGCGGCCACCCATCCACGCACCGACCTCGACCATCGTTGCTTAACTTTAAAGGTTCACCAATGAAGTTTTATTTAGCCAAATCCATCCAAAGGTTGTCTGTAAAAAATCGCTTTTAGCGATAAGACCGCCCATTGTGACACCCTATTAATTTTAAGTTCCTATTGTAATTTTATCTTTGGTGTACAATAAAGAATATATCTATCTATCTATCTATCTAGCTCCTTATAAATAACAGCAGAGTAGGTATACAAAGGGCTCTGATCATGTTAAAGGATACTGACAAACGAGTGTGGTTTTAGCCGGCAAAAGTCCACCAATGCCCAAATTGCCTTCCTTCCTTCCTGTTTGGGCGTCCATGAAGATTTCCCACTCCTGCAAAAAAATACACCCGCCATGCATAAGGTTGCTGGTTCGAAACCAAAAGGTAGGTAAGTTATTTAGGACATTACTGACACCTTTTTTTATGGTAGGTAAAATCATTCAATAACAAATCCCGCCCTTGGACGGAACGGAAAATACTGTCAGACTCTTACTGACTAAAAACCTACCCCATTCCTTCGTTGCCTATCATGCCGGGGCTGAGCCTTCCTCTCAGAAAATGGCCCTTAACCCAGCAGGCTTCGACCCTGCCTGCCTGCAGCTAGCAAGCTGGGCCTCTACAGTTCGCTGACAACTCCTTGAGGCGCGCGGGAACAGTACGCGTAGTCGACGTCTTGGGCTCGGTCCAGTCGGTTACCGGACGATCGGACAGCGTGCTACATTACTGATACCTCGTGCTTCGGAAAACACGTAATAGTCCCTGTTGTCATTCGCAGATCTTTGATAGTCTTTAAAGATAGACAGCCAACAGAAAATTTGACCATCAATCTATCCAAGGAGTGTCGTGTTGCCCAGTAACTGGGTTGTGGAGGTCTGATAGGCAGTCGCTCCATGTAATACACGGGTATTCAGCTGCATCCGGTTAAACTGGAGGCCGACCCCAAGCTAGTTGGGAAAAAATAGATGAGATAAGATAAGCTCATCATTTATTTGCTCAAACATAAGTACAATACATACGTCACAAAATAAATTATCAAAATGAAAGAGTTCAAAGTAGATTATCTTTACCTTTAACAATGGCATGCAAATATTTTTTAAATAATACAAATAAAAAATGTAAAAAAAAAGATCTAGCGTGTTATTAATTCACATAAAAAATATATGTATCTTTTTTATCGATGTATATTAATAACATTGTTCAGGCAGGTGCCATTGTCTTAACGTTGTTCTTAGCAACCAGTCCGCTTAAGCCTCCCAAAACGATAGATCTTTATTTTCTATATGTCGCAATAATTTCCCAGCACCAACTGAGTTGTTTGTCCTTGGGTGCTCTAGCATAGTGCGTACAGGGATAATCGTGGATGGAAATCTTGTTCCATGAATTGTCTAGAGGGCCTCTGCGAGTTGGCTTCGGCCCCTCGTACGGCTTCCAAAGGTCCAGAACCTCAGGATCCTGAGATAAATAAATGTATGACAATCATCATCATCATATCAGCCGAAAAACGTCCACTGTTGGACATAGGCCTCCTCCAAGTGTCGCCACAATGAATGGTCCTTTGCATCTCGCATCCATCGGATTCCCGCAACTGTAGCCAGGCCAGCCACCTTGTAGGAAGCCTTCCAACACTGCGTCCTCCGGTACGCGGTCGCCACTCCAGAACCTTTCGAATTTCGAATGAATGACAATAATAATACATAATATGCAAGTGAAAGAATATGTGGAATGCGATAAGGCCGCCCATTGTATGTGCTTTAAATTTAAGTTTTTCTTTTTTGTATTTCTTTAAGTGCCAACAATAAAGTGTACAATAAATAAATATCATAATTAATGATGAGACATAGATCATAAAAATATTCTTCTATAGTAACTAAATATAAGAGTAAATATACGTACACAACTAATGAGTAAAACAGGTTTTGAATATCTGATGACCGCGGATCGTAGCTCCGTGGAATATTCAAATAAGTTTTTAACGTCATTTAATTATTCCTTTTTAAGTCTCCTCGTGAATATTCAACGATACAAAGCCAGTGCCTGAAGGCTGTACTGTACACATTAATTTTATATGGTAAGCGACCATTTAAAACATGGGTTGTGTTGGAGGGTTAATAAAGAAAAATGTATAAGTAAATTAAACCAGTTTTAAATTAGTTTAATTTTACAACTTTTTATGAGAGTATAGGTTTAGAACCAAGTGTTTTTCATTCAATTAAAGGGTAAAGAAAGATCATCCTTTGCTCTAAGTGTACTAAACATTTTGACTAAGGAAATCAAAATGTAATCCAATACCAAGGTTCCTTTTTTCTTACGAAACAAAATTACATTCCCCCATGAGCATTGCGTCCACATAAAGTTGTGTAACTAAAAAAACAAGCCCATCTTGATAGTCACACGTCTTACCCACAAGAATGTCCGAGGAGCCACGAGCAACAATGCACGAGAAAGAAGTCCTAAATCGTAGGGTGTAATTAAGGCGGCCACCCACCGCAGCGACCTCGAGGCCTTGACCGACAACCGTAATGAGTTCACCCGCCGAACAGACGCCAGACGAACCTCGAGTACTCGTCGTACCTACCACTACTTGCACCCAGCCAGTATCAGCCACTGAGAAAGAAGATAAGATAAATGTAGAGTTTCATACAATAAGAGAAATCAATATTCATAGATTCAAACATACTGCAGTGAATATGGAATAAGTAATCCGTATCGTTATCTGTATTCATCTTTCACAAAGCTCAATAATCCATGAAAATTGCATACGTACTGTAAAGATGAATACGACGCCATATTGTTGCATTGCATTTCTCATGCAATGTCCCGTTCACAAAACAAAAATCAAACAAAAGGAAAATACCGACAAGCCGGTTACTAAAGTTTTTTACTTTATTTCAGCGGACTAGCTCGCACCGCTCCGGACCAAAAGGTCCTATCTTTCTTCCTACGCTAAACTTAAAACTTCCGTACATAAAAGGCTTAAGTTTCTCAAAACAGGTTTTCGTTAAAGACATTTTGTTTTTCAATATAAAAGCTCCGACATGAGAGCTCCGCCTACACTTGATTTAAAATTAGAACTCTTGCGTGACAAACGCCGGTAACTCGGAATTAAATGGTAAAAAGTTAAACTTTATTCACAAGCGATAGAGTACAATATTCCGCGCTAGTTTATATGCCGTAAGGTGGGTTGCTCCGTAAATGCTATTGGCCCAATCGCGGGACGTGAAACAAACAAGAAATATGAGAGTAAATGAGATGGCGCTAGTCGGCCGGTAGGTTATGCACTCCTACAACAACTTTTAGTCATTCCAAATATCGTATTTCTACTTGCTGGACCCAAAATCGAACAGTCCTATAAACTGCATAGCTACATATAGTGTCAAAAATACCTCAAAAAATGATTCCAGAAATTAAAATAAAAACTCTATTTTAAAACATACATTCCAAACATGGAATGAAAGAGATGAAACATTACTTAACGCTCTAGTGGAAGCAGTACAGCAAATATATTTTATAGAAGCGTTGCTTATTCATATTGACGTAAGGGGGAAAAGAGCGGTTAGGAATTAGAATCCCTGTGCTGACTGGATAAGGTTACATTTGGTTTGTTTGGTGTTGTATGATAAGTTGTATGGGGAATGGGTGTTGTATGGAAGTGGGCATGGCGGCAAGCAAGCAGTGACGATTCGTTTAGTAGACAGTTGACAGTCGCCACGCCACACTGACATTCCGATAGTAACGCTGATAACAATTTTCTACTGAATCATTTTTTTTGCTGACTGTTCGTGCCTAGTGTTTTATGGGCGAAGAGAACTGTGTACTGTGAAATACATAATATATAATAATACTCAGGTTAAAGTGTAGTGCTGTGTGTTGTGTTTGTTGGATAATGACTATGATTTTTGTGTTGACTGTACCTAGTAGTCTTTCGTCTCGTTGAAGTGTAAGTAAAATTTTTATTATTATTGTAGTAATTTGTTTTTTAATACCTTCCTATAACTTACTTTAATGCTGAAAGTTATCCTGCAGTAACCCATCTAGGTATATGAACTGAACATGACATGTACATACTAGAGTGGGTCGATTTTATTTTTGTCAAATCCTTTCGTTATCGTGAAATTATGTTGTTACTAGTTCAGTAAGAAACCTGTAAAACAAAATCAATATTATTGTGCCGGAAATACCGGAATTTTGTGTTATAATGACTGACATTGTTTACTTATATTTTAGTTAAAAAAAACTTAAAGTGGGTACTACTTGATCGTAGCGGGCGTATCGCATAGAGATGTAATTTCTTTGGTTTTAGTGACTTAATTTTATTACAATACCTACCATGATTTTAAACTGCGTTTCATAATACATTAATTACTCTTAAACTCTTTGTATGTACTTAGAATATACATATTTATTAATGATATTTTCTTTTTCTCTCTATACAGACATGTTCTATGCATTATATATATGTTATAAGTAGATATAAAAGGTGATCAGGTATTTTATACAAATTGCTTACATTTCCAGTAAATTTATTGTAATTAATGTATAGGTACCTATTTATTGGATTAATTTATTACTTACATTAATATGGACTCTGTGTTTTATCTATGTGTATTTATTCAGGTTTTGGTGAATCCATATATATTTAAGTACCTATACAATAAACCTTATCCAGCTTATAAAACGTAATTGTATAAACATACAAGATTTTTATATAACATTAAATTTACCTGAAACTCCTGTGACATACCTACTTACTAATTATATATATATCTGTCCTCTATCTATACAACTTTTTTTAATAAATAATGTAAACAATTTAATAAGTCATTAATATTTTTTTATATTTGACCTCTACGCTTTTTCGTAGCAAATGTCTACGCCGTAGTAAGCAACTGTTGTAAATGTATTAATAAATTTATTTATAAATAAACGCTAATTGCGTTTCAAGAATAATAAGAAAAACAAACCACAAAGGTGATTTTTGTGCTTTGTTTTTCTTTTTATTATCTTCACTAGCCGTCCCCGCGGATTTACCCAAGTCTTTACTTACTGCTCCGCACCTGTAAGCCTTCGTCGATAAATGGTTATTCATAACTAAGAATTTTTGAACTCGAACCGATAGTTCTTGAAATTAACGCGTTGAAACAAACAAACAAACTCAGCTTTATAATATCAGTATAGATTGGCGAGTTACCTAAATACTTACTTACTTATAAACTTGTTATTTTTTCACCCGTCGAAGGATCCAAGTCTTACCAAGGAGGTATCACTCTACTCTGAAATATACCATGTTCCTCCGTATCTCAGAAAGCAGTTTCAAACGTTGGTCCTTGGTGTCTTTTGTAGGACAGTTGCTACGGATAGCTAGAAGCTAAGAAACCTGCCAAGGGCTATCGTGGTCCTCATTGACTAGGTTGTGGAGGCCAGACAGGCTGTTGCTCCATGTAAAATGGTATTTAGCGGTAACCGATGGAGTAGAAGCTGACTTTGATATAATTGAGATGAGGTTAACCAGATTTATTTTTGAGAATCAAAGGACCAAAACTTTTTTTTATATTAATATTATAAAGAAAAAAGATTTATATGTTTCTTTTTAATTGACTTAAACTAGTGTTTGACTGTGATTCCACTTGTGATTCCACGTAAGCAGTGATGTAAATATATTTTATGATATTTTTGGTTTATAATGATTAGACTCTAAAGCTATTTGACCGTATCATGCACATTTATCACTAAGTGATATAGGCTATATATTTTTCTACCTTCATGTAAGCGAAGCCGCTAGCGGTTAATTAGTTCTTTATTTAGTTACCTAAAGAGGTCATTTTCATTCCCAGACCCTTACCGTAAAATTACAGGCTTGACTTTCAATAAATAACTACTTAAAGTAAGCCAAAGTTTTTTTTTTATGCGAAAAAGAAGTGCAATTGTAAGTAAGTAATTATAATCCTCGACACACAAGTTGAACCATCATGGCGGTCGACCTTGAATGCGCAGTAAATGATTTTCGGGTCTCGATCGATAGCGCGTGACCATAGCAACGGGTTCACCTTATTTGCCACGTACTATGCCTACAGTATTTTTATTTTCGGTTAGTTTTGTCTTAGATAATCTGAGAGACTGATTGAAAGGTTGAAAAATCATTTTGACAATCGGCAATTGGACCCTTGTACCTACCGACTGCTTATAAAGTTCCTTTAGATATTTTTATTAATTTCATCTGTTTTAACACACAAACCTAACTTGGTAAAAAAAAATATGATGTGTACTTCTATGCGTCGTTTCCTGTACTTTGATCATGCTTCAATTCATTCATCGTTCTCACCAATAAGTATATATAACATGCTTATTATAAATTCTTCTTATGTGTTTCAATATCCAATAATTAAACAAAAATCCATTACAAGCATATCAAAATCAAATCTTTGATAACGAAAAATATTTCTAAATTTTCCAAAGTTCGCAAAACTAATAGCAAACCACAATCTATTCGAAACTAATTCCTACCTATCCAAGATATAATTCAGCTGAATATATCAAGGCTTTTGTATCTAGGCGATGGTATAGGGCGGTCCTCTGGGCGGACGTAGCGGCCGACACGCCCACCCGGCCGTCGCGACGGTACGCCTTGCCGACGTGTGAATATATTTCAAGTTTTATGAAGTATATATGTGCTTTGTGAACTGCATAGTAGCGTGAGATTACGAAGGAATATTCTATGTATTGTTCTGTTGTGTTGTATTTTGTTTTGTGTCGTCGTTTGTTTTCGAATGTGGAAAGACCAAAAGGACCAAACGGTAAAATTGTTTTATACCTTTATTTCTTCATATTTAATAATATATATAAATATTAATTTAATAATATATAATATATCAATATTATTTGTTTGTTTTTTTGCAACTTTTATTGCGTTAGTAGGTAAAACGATATCCCTTGGCAAGACAGGTGTAGCTTCAGACTACCCGTAACTACAGTTGGGTCCAACGGCTTTCGGAAGTTCGGAGGAATCTGGGTGTGTTAAGATGTCACTCATCCCTCAAGAATTGCTTAACCTTTGAGATTGAACCGCGTGATTCTTATTGTTTTAGCCACGAGCTCCTTGATTGAGTTAACATACGAAATTACTAAATACTGCTGCTCTTAAAAGTGTTTCTATGTGCATTTTGTGTTACATTAAAATGTTTCGTGTATATCGACCCATAACTTCCTTTTCTCTTAAACTCTATGTATCTATTCTAATTAATTTATAGGAACAGTAGCTTACCAACCAGGGCAGCATATCACATGTGCACTAAGCCCTTCTTTTTTGCATTCCAAAAACACTGGCTTTATACTTTATAAATATAAGAATTTAACAGTATAAAGCCAGCGTTGCTAAAATTGGAATGGTGGTTGGTAGGGTCAATTCTAAACCCCAATATTACTTCTTAATCATTTCTACACAATTTTCAGTGACAGCTACATATTTTTCTTTCTTTCTTTGTTGTGTTTTTCATTTAAACCAAATAACAACAAGCTAAGTAGGACCTAGTTCAAACACTACTTATAATTTGGTCCTTGAGGTAGAATATTTATATAACCGAACTAGCGACCCGTCCCAGCTCCGCACGCGTGACAAAAATGTTGAAAATTCTCGGCTTTTCTCTACTATAACATGTATGTATTATACATCAAACCTTTCTTTTTAATCACTCTATCTTCAGGTACAAAACCGTATGAAAATCTGTTCACTAGTTTTGACAGACAAACGACAGATAGGATAAGGACAACATTATTTTTAGTTTAAGCGAAACTTGAATACAGTTTGTTCAGAATCAGTAACTAAATTGATTCCAATAATTTTTATATCATGTTATATTTTTCCCAAAAATATTTAAAAGGTATCACAAATTGGATACCACCGTTACTAAGTACAACACAGATCACGCCAGGTCATAGCGGGTATTATGTGCCAGCGCACAGCTAGATGCGGGAGCAAAACAACCCCTCAGTCGCCCGGATGGTCCAGTGACCATGTCTTTGTGCGGACAACCACGTAACAAGCTTAAATCTTTGTGATTTTTCATGATACAGTTATAAAATTTTGTACATAGATTTTTTACATAAAAAAATACAAGTGTTTTGCATATACTAAAACTATTAACCAACAAATAAGCGTTGTAATTTGTAACATAGCACAATTAACAACCAACGAATTATTTAGACACTCAATCGTTGTCATATTCACAACACAAGCTCAATAAAACACCTAATATAATGTTCATAACAACCTCTAAACTGGTAGTGCGTGCCCCGAATTTATATTGAAACAAACATGTGTACCATGTGGTGTATCCCTGAAGAATATTGCAGAGAGTCTTTTGTATCTTATTTGCCATATCATCGGGTTATTGCATACACACTAAGTTTGTCAGCGGTTGCCAATCTTTTATGACGGGGACCACTTTGTTTTCTTTGTTCTAAGTAGTGACCACCAGTCCAGTCCAGTCTTAAAGTTAACAAATTCAAAATTCGAAGCACATTTATTCTTTAAAATCTAAAATAACGAGCATTTTCACAGAAAATAGAATATATATTTCTGATAGAAATTTAAAATCAGTTCGCATCAATCTTATTTTTCAGTTGGAATTTTCTGATCTTTCACTGACCACCAGTGATTGGCCGACCACAAGTTTGGAACCACTGGACTATGTAAATAAAAGTCAGTTGACCATTTATGAAAAATCGTCAATGGAGTACGACTCAACGGGTGTCATTTTTTACACCACTTGCTCGATAATGCCTTTTTATATATCACACAACCATCACCTAAAGCAAGTCATTCTGTCCCTAAGGATCTAATGCACTATGGGCAATCACTATGGAATTATGAGATTTGAAATTGGAACGTCAAACCATTTGAAATAAAATCTTAGTAATTGAATTAAAATATACGTGCATTAAACGAAAAAAATAATTGAAAAATCAAACTGGCCACTAACCAAAAAAAAGGATAAAATGTGATTATAGTACGCGGCAAATAAGTTAAACCCGTTGCTAAAGTTATGCACTGTTGTCTTTTATTATCCCACAGAAGGAGTATCAAACGCGGGGATAAAGTTATCATTGTTTTGAGTAGCTTAAATTCCTTACTTCACTCAGGGTTCAATATTAACTTCCTCTCAGAGCTCGGGAGTTAATTATATGAAACCCTCAATGCGTTCGGGATACAACTTAGCAACCTTCGCTTCGTTCGGAATTTACATGCTGCCTGTGGCTAAATTCCACCACAACTACCATTCTATCTTTTTCTCCTTCTTTGTCAAATCCATTCAAAAGTTGTCTGCAAAAAATCGCTTTTAGTAATAAGACCGCCCATTATGACACTGAATTATTTTTAGCTCCTACTATATTGTTTATGGTGTTCTATTTAGAGTAATATCTATCTATCTATCTTTCAACTACGAGTATTTTCACCATACATTTTCCCATAACATTGCGAAAAGTAAAGACAGTACTAGTAAGTGTATACCGATGTCAAGTAACAGCCGAGGGGTGTCCCACACCCCTTTCGTGATCCATCACCGGCTCAATCACGATGAAACTCTTCCATGGAGTCTTAAAATAATTAGTAGAGTAATATAGAAGTTTATAATAAAGTAATGTATTGAGAAAGTTATAATTAAACTATACAACATTATTTTTAGTATATGCGAAGCCTGAAACTCGTGTCTAGTATTTTTATGTAAAGAATTCATGTACACAATTTCATAACTGTATCATGAAAAATCACAACGTTGCAAGCTTTTTGTTACCTGGTTGTCTTCACAAATACATGGTCACTGGGCTATCCGGGTGACTGAGGGGTTGTTTTGTCCCCGCACCCAGCTTTGCGCTGGCGCCTAATGCCTACTATGACTTGCCATGATCTGTCTTGTACTTAGTGTCGGTGGTGTCCAACTTGTGACCTTTGTGATATGTTTGAGAAAATATAAAATGGTGTAAAAATTATTGAAATCGATTCAGTTAGTGATTCTGAACAAACCATATTCATGTTTCGCATATACTAAAAACAATGTTGTATAGCTTCTGCCAGTGGCATTGTCTGCGTGAAACTAAGTCATACTATGTCCTATTCCAGAGCATTGTCTATAGCATAGCATAGCATCAGCTTTATAATGTTCCCACTGCTGGGACTCAAGCCTCCTCTCTATAAAAGGGAATGGGCCGTAATCCACCACGTGAGCCCAGTGCGGGCTCATCCAAGCATTGTCTATCCGTGTGACAAATTTTATCCAAACCTGTTCAACCGCTTGAGCGTGAGCAAACATACAAACTGTCGCTTTTATGATATTAGTGTGATATGTTTGTGTGAGGCCTATATCCAACAGTCGTCCACTGTTGGATATAGGCCTCTTCTCTTGCGGCTGAAATGATGATGATGAAGAGTTGAACCATTTGCTGTGGTTAAGCGCAGCCCCTCTGTTATCTGTTATAATCCTCGTCACATAAGTTGAACGATTATGGCGGTCGACCTTGAATGCGCAGTAACCAATTTTCGGGTCTATTGTTTTTCGAATTTTTTATTAATAATTATTAATAATTTACATATATTGCACTCGTCATGTACTCGTATTTTGGAATTTAGTCTTTTTCCCTTCTATTGCGTTTCCCCACAATCCGAAATAGATTTTATTATTCTCTGTAATAATCTTTTCCTAGAACATATTCGAACCGTTTGATTTTGGTTGCCTTGCTGTGTCTAAAAACAGATTTTCATTTACCTTCAATTTTGTAGTTAGATAATACATTAAACGACTTGTTTAAATCGTATAATAATTATGCTTGTAAAACAATCGTTACGCCTCAAATGATACCGCCTCGAACATACCTACATGTCACACGTCTACGATTTCAATGCCTTATATACACAGTAATTAAAAGGATATCGACCTTTACGTTACCAAGTATTGTTGTAAATAGTCATCTCTAAAAATACATTACACTGACGCCAGATATAGACACATTTACCTTTCCAGTATTTTGTAAGAAGATAAGTCTTAGATATATCACCATAGAGGTCACTACATCATTAATAAAAAGCAGCGAATTCAAAAATTAAAAACTAGCCAAGTGCGAGTCGGGCTCGCGAACAAAGCATTCCGTACCGTCCGAAGCAAAAAACGGCAAAAAAAATAACGGTTATTGTATGGGTGCCCCCTTCAATATTTATTATACTTATTCTGTTTTTTTTTTTTTGTATTTTTTGTTATAGCAGCAACAGAAATACATCATTGTGAACATTTCAACTGTCTATCACAGTTTATGAACACACAAGCAGACAGACAACGGTGTCTTAGTAATAGTCCTGTTTTACCCTTCGCATAGGTACGGAATCCTACAACAATCCATTTTCCTCAACAAACATGTCAATTAATTGAATCCAGTTAAATAAATTAATATACAACATGTAAATTATTATTATCAAGTGCTATTACTATTTCTGTAAATGCTGGTTAACCTATAATTGGCGACTATTTAAATCGGATGCTAACTGTTACTTAAACTTAAGATATATTGGACACAAAAGCTGATGGTAAACCTCAATAAATAAATAAATCAGAGTCTTTCCGACTGCAGTAATTCTTACAAGAAACCGATCCATCAAAAATCTCGGTCGCGACCGCCGCCGGCGACCCCAAAATCCGTCAGTCTCATACCAGATAAATTATGAGAATCTATGTCTGTGATATTTTTATTTACGTTACCGTCTTTCAGGGAAAGAACTTAAAGTATCTTTTCAAAATCATTGTTGAACAAATTAATAATCATTTATTTGAATTGTCACTATATCTCAGGAGATTGCTCCCTTCTCTTATTTATTATAATTTGCTAACATAATTGAAATATCAAAAATAAAATAACCAATGATATTATTTATTTATTTATTAGCCTGTTCTGTCCCACTCTTGGGCAAAGGCCTCCCAACAATGATATGGATTACAAAAAATACTGCAATGATTTTTAAAAGATGCATTGTTTTAATTTTTTGGACATGAAGGCATGTATATAGTAATTGATATAACTAACAGGTAGGCCTTCATGTCTAAAAAATTTAAGCAACCAAAAGAATCAAAATATTTCGTTATGATGAACAGTCATTACAATATGTCATCTTTTATTGACCTTTATCTCCTCAACCAGTATTCACAGTTTTCCTACATTTTGGAAATGTATGATTCCTGTAAAATTTCTATACATACCTGTATCCAATTAATATCATTACTTACCAGTACTTGGTCAATAAAACACAAAGTTGGTGTCCTGAAATCGCACGACATGGTCGCAGCAGACCAAGAAGGAGATGGCGGGACTACTTAGATGTTTTCCTTAAGAATTGACAAAAAGCGGCTTAGAACTAAGAATAATGGAAAAAATGGAGCCTGCCCTTATTTTTTCAGCCTTTGCCCAGCAGTGGGACAATATAGGCTCGATATAATAATAATTTGAGCCTTCACCCACACTAACAATCAACATATCCAAAATCCATATTCTTTGCATTAATCCCAAATCACGGATACATACAATTTTCCTGACGCAGTTTTCCGAATTCCAATGTACCACAGTTTCCCTACCCTCGATCCATCACGAATCACAGCTATCCGGCACCGCTGATGTTCCTGCGACGTTTACGAGCAGAATTATGATGCATACCTTCCGCCACACCAACTCCACACACTTTGTCACAATACACCCTCATATTGGCCTTGTTAAACTTTATTTATTACCTAATATCGGGAACATGGGTTTTTGGGAGCAAGTCTTTTTGGTTTCATCTTTTTTTTTTTTGGTCCTTTGAGTTGGATCTCTTTGGTTACCGCGCGTTATGTAAATCATCGAATCTTCATTCAAGTTAACATTGTTTTACAATCATCTTACATTAAATTCAAATTTTTGTCCACTTTTTTACCTTTATTATATATTGGCCTTGGTTAGTTTGATTTATTACTTAATATCAAGATCAGTTTGAGAAAGTGAATCTTGCTTGTTTTGTATTTGTATTCAGACAATTTTTTTGCTGTTTTGGTCCTTTGGTTTTGGTCTTGGGTATTAATTTTACGCACAAAAGAATACCTACCCAAGTTATAATATTATGCTATAAGACTACATCTATCCCTATACTGAGAGCTGCCTCAATTTATCTTAACCAATACATATAAAATCACATAGGCTCACGTTGAATTTGATTAATTCATTCTGATTTATTTATAAATATGACCAGAACAATAATTCAAACTTATTTTATTCAACCCAGAGCAATACTACAAATGAGTTTATAAAAATGGCACATATTTGGACCGTAACACAAGCACAAAGGTATGAATGATCAGTTTCCAATGAAAATCATAATCAATTAGATATTAATGTAATTGATAGATATAATTACCGTGGCTCTAGAACGCATAGGATAACTGAAAGAACGCAGAGAGAGGGAATGTCGACCTTTACTGACTAAATGGGTTTTAGTCACCCCGACCACCAGACCCAGGAGACCCAGGTCGGTCCACACAGAGAGGGAGAAATAATTTGATGATCCCAATTATATCAAAGTAAATAATAGTCATCGTCAGCTGAATAGGAATATACGTCGTATATAAATTTCGTGCCGTCGTGTCGTTGCCGCTTCGTCGACAGAGATTCATAGTTTTGTATGTAAGCTGTGAGCAGACGTACACCAAGCGTATAATGACGAATATACGTCTATGAAGCTACGCGTCCGTATGCACTAGGCCGTACCCTAAGATCGCCACGTAAAAAAAGCAAAAGCGTGCTCTCAATGCCAACCTACGATTTAATATAGATGAAAAAATTGTAAAAAGTTCACATAATGTAAATTGGGATTAGTCGAGCTACATAAGTAACGTCAAGACGTGGGCGTGCTGGACACGTTTTGCTTTATTTATTTCTTATTTATTTATTTACACTTTATTTTACACCAAGATTATAATATAAATTATAAAAAGGAAACCATATAAAATAGATAACATACAGTCGGCGGCGGCGGTATATGTATTTTGTAGATTTGCTTTTTCCTAACAGTAACGTTCCTAAAAACTTACACGAAACTTTCTTTTGGCTAGCTTGTTCTGTCCCCATCTTGGGCATCCATAACCTCCATTTTCAGGCCCGTGCTTCCTTCTTTTAATTCTGGAAAAGTTTTCCTAGTTTGTCTTGCCATCTCCTCATCAGGACACCAGTTGTGTATTACTTTATCACATGGTTTGTTGAGCATGCAGCAAACATGTCTTGCCCAGTCCCATTTAAGGGGTGAGTCTTTAAGAAACACTTCCTACAGTTTTTAAAATTTCTAAAAATACAACGCACTGAAACCTACTCGTATACACAAAAAAAAATTAAGAACTTAAATGTGCCAACAGTTTCACCGCAAGATATAGCAAACCTATCCTTAATTTCTAGAAAAAAAGTTGTTCATATCTCTCAAAAACAGTTAGATCAACCTTACCTAAATTTAAAAAAAAAAACTGAAAATTAAGGATAGGTTTGCAAATATCTCGCGGTGAAATTGTTAGCAAATGTATTAAGTTTTTAATTATTATTGGTTTTGTGTAATTTAGTGCAGTGTACTTTAAAAAAAATTGAAATCTGTAAGTGCCTTTTTTGTGTTTCTTAAGGACTCCTCTAAGATAAACTTTAGTACCCGAAAATCGAACGCAAAACAGGTATATTATGGTCGTTGGCTCATTTGTCGAAGAAAACGCAACACATCTCTACATTACTGTCTTCCAGTCTGTATAATGACAGATACAATAATATATGACCCCGCCTAGGGAAACGCTACTATTTTACTAAGAAATTGAAGTGGTCAAGTCGGTTTTGATGTCAACCGCTTTTTGTACCTCAACTGACGCTCCACAACGTTAACTAGTATAATTTACGAGCCCAACAAAAAAATAATTATTCCCCTGCCTGTTAGCCATGGTCAGATCGGATGGAAGGAGAAAGTTCCTCAAGAAATAGGTAAATTTCTAATGGTGTACCACTACCTTTTAGTTTTCTTATACGAGTAATTTCACCCGGTGTCGTATGTTATATTACTATGTTTTTCTCAGAAGCGAGTGCCAACTACGAGTATATGACGGGATTTTTACGTACGTAATAGAAGTGTTCTCATTACTGTTCGATAAATGTCAAGTAAAGAAAAGCTTCAATCAGACTCCATGTTTGTGTGTGTTTGTGTTGTTGGTTTTTTGTGTTTGTTTGTGTGTTGTTTCCTTGTTGGTATACCTATAAATTTATTTGTTTAAATATACAATAGTTTTTTTTTTTTTTTTTTTTTGTGGTAGGTAAAATCATCCAATGACGAATCCCGCCCTTGGGTGGGGCGGGAAACAGTGTCAGACTTTTACTGACTAAAAACCTACCTTTCCATTCCTCGCCTTTGTCCCGGGCCCGTGGTGACACTCTCGCATGACCTTTGGCCCCAGTAGGCTTCGGCCCTGCTGGACCCCTACAGTTTGCTGACAACTCCTTGAGGCGCGCGGGAACGGTGCGCGCCGTAGACGACCTGAGCTCGGACCGGTCTGTTACCGGACGGACGGACAGCGAGCTACCCATTGCCCACCGTCCGCGAGCCCGCGCCTACGGTGGCCGGAAATTGGGATCGGAAACCCGGCGGCGGCGGCGGCGTGTCCGCCTTTGCCTAAGGCGGTCGGCCTCCTCCTTTACTAGCATTACTGCTTCGCAGAAGGAGGCGACCGCCTGCCATTCCTCCTCGCTCCGGAGCATGGCTTGAACCAAGCCCCGGCGCGAGAGATCGCCGCCGATCGCCCCCACGAGGACACGGCGCTGCTCTTCCCAAGCGGGGCACACCTCGACTGTGTGCTCCACCGTGTCCACCGGGCGGTCCGCACAGTGGCGACACCCGGGCGTCGTCTCCGCACGAATCTTGTACAGGTACGGACCGAACTTGCCGTGTTCGGTCAGCACCTGCGCCAAACGGAAGGTGACGACGCCGTGGGGCCTTTCCAGCCACGCCTCAAAGAGGGGCCTTACCGCCTCGATCGTGGCGTGCCCAAAATATACAATAGTGGTATATAGGCGGATTAAACGCAACAAAGTATTTTCTATCTTTGGATTAAAAAAATCTATTTACAAAAAAAAAAAAAAAAAAATACAACCGACTTCAATATAGCGAGTTATATTTATATTTGAGACAGAATTTAATTTTATTAAGATTATATGCTAAAATAATAAATTATATGAAAAATATCAAACATTATAATTTAGATAACTCGAAATATTAATAAAAATAAAATAAATAAAAATAAAAGTAAATGACGAAAACAAAACTAGCTTTAGAGTAGTTCCAAATTTTACGCTTGAAAAAAAAATTTACACACAATTTTTTATGAATCTGTGCAACTAAACTGTTTTTTATCCCTCTTATATATGTCATTTTGTAAGTTTATTCTTTCCTAACGCTTTTTTATACATCCATCCTACATGGTGCCTCCTACAAGCCATTGTACACATTGTTCCCAGTATCATAGTTAACTCTATGCTTCACAAAATTCTGCGTCTACACATAATAGCTTGTCTAAATGACGTTGTAATTATAAAGCTTCCGTTTGCAAATTATATGTTTTTTAGCTTATTAGCGAACACTGTTTGTTTTGCATCAGGTTATTTTTTATATTTTTGCTACTTAAGAATTTTATTGGGACATGTTATGTAACTAGCTAGTGAGACAGTTAGACATAAGATTTTAAATGATTGCTGTTAAGTTGTTGATAGCCAACAACTTAACAGCAATCATTTAAAATCTATACGAAATCTGTACGAAAAGAAAGTAACTACATGCATTTGTATAAACAAACTCAAATGCGTTTTAATTTAATGAAATTTGAATCTTTTGTAAACTCAGATCTCGTCTTTGGAAAAATAAGATTTTAATAAGAAAACTCATCAGTTTTGCTCCACTTAGAGAAATGTAATTCGTACCATGAATATGCAATCCTGTCTAACAAAAGACCATCGTCTCAAAGGACTAGATCAACGGGTAAAATCACTGTCTCCATATCTATAAATTTATAACTTGCCCGTAATTGAGTTGTTAATATGGCTAAATGCATATGGATACTCTAGACTGTATGCTCATAAGAATTATGATTCTAGACGTGTTTTGTACAAAGGTGTGTGACATACCACCCCGCCTCTCCATCAACGATTGCATCACTGCTTACCATCAGGTGGGATTGCAGTCAAACACTAGTATTTATCATTAAAAAAAAAACATGTTTTACAACAGACACACAAGGACAGAACATCTCGCCTCGTATCCTAGTCATTCGCATCAATTGTCTCAAGCCCTAGCCACTTAGCTGTCTTAGCCGAGGCCGGCTGCATTCCAACTGAACTACTAGATACAAACATACAGATGACACGACCGAACAATAATACAGATTGACAAATAAGCTAGCAGGCGGTCAATTGCGCTGCTGATTGTACATGCGACGTGCGTGTTGCGTGAGAACTGGCTAATAATGAGCAATAACGGGTTGTGATGTAGTTCTGTGTTGTCTATAGATGTGCTGTACCTCTACCATGAGTTTTAAGCAATAGTATTCGTCGCTACTCGATATCGACTCCGTAAATATTTTGTATGGCAAATTTTGGTTCTGCAAGTGACCGCTAAAGGCGCTGCAAAATTTGTCATACCAAATATTTACGGCGTCGATATCGAGTAGCGACGAATACTATTGCTTAAAACTCATGGTAGAGGTACTGGAGTTGTTGAGACGCTGCTGTTTGTTTGTTTGTTTTTGCTTACGGAATTTTCTTCATGTCCTTTACTTTTCAGTACTCAGTATTAATGCCACAAAACGAGGTTAGCGTTTGATACAAAATTCATCATCATTTCCCTACTTTAATGGTCTTTCTTGGGGTGAGAAATCATCAAATAAATTCTCCCGCTCTGGGTGTGGCGTGTGTGAGTGTTGTGTGTAAGTACACGTCTGAGCATACCTCTCATTGTCAGACTTTTACTGACTTCAGTTGCCCTTTGCGTTCCAAGCAAAAGTCTGACACGCTTTCTTGCTCTACCCTAGAGCCAGAGAAGTATAGGAAAATTTACCATATCAAAAAAAAAATTGTCGCTCACTTCCCTTCCGAATGGTTCCCAGTATTTTACAACATTGGTCAAATGTCTTTAACCTTCATTATCGACACGAATATTTTCTCCATATTTTCACAATGACTTTTAAACAAACTGATTTCTCTCAGATAACAAACCTATTTACTCTATTGTTGCTTACCACGAACAATAATAATAACATATAGTCTTTCACAACCTCGAAACATGCTAAACCAACAATAATTGGGGCTTTCTTCGAGCATACCGTACATTGAACCACATTCAAAGCGTCTTACTGTACTATACACTAGGGGCGTAGCTACCTCCATTTCAATGATACGGGGTACCCTTGGTTTTAGGGGCTTCGGCTTATGGCAAGCATAATATCGTAAAATGTTGTCCATAAACTTAAATTATTATTAATGAGAGGCTTTCTGCCGTGACCATTCGATGCTAGTTGGGTAAGTATATTTACATATCTCACACTATCTACTCACTATCACTATATATCACACTCTCATATACTCACCACACTTAAATCATAAACACAGCCCCCACACACATTCATTTGTTCACTATTATACACCGTAAAATTTTGGTCGTTTTAATCCCGTGGAGGGTCGATTCGGTACATGAAACAATATCGATTTGTAAAAATAAATTAAAAAATAAAGTACTTTTTTTAACTCTAAATAATTTACGCATGTACGGAATTAATCTATTTAAGTAAACGTCAGCTGGGCGAGTTCAATGACCTGAAGGTAGTTAATACGCAACGACCGACCACTACCTACAAGGTCATTGACTCGTTTACTTTACGTTTCTATACTTAATTATCCCTTTTCGTAAATATATAAATATAATATGTATATATATGTATATATATATAATATGCCAACCGCACAGTTCGCAGTCGTATAATCATTATTCTTGAGTAACCTCACAGCTGCAGATTGTTGTAATTTGAGAGGCAGGGCTCACAATATCTGTATACAAACTTTAGCAGAGTAATTTTTGAATTTTGCTAACCAATGGGTACTACTGTATGTTTTTTTATAATAAAACTATTAATATATCTTTACAAAAAACCATATCTTTTTGGAGTTTTCCACAGTTGGGTTAAAAAGGGGCCCTCATTTTTATATTATACAGGGCCTCTTTGTAACTAGCTACGCCACTGCTATACACGTTTCTACGTACACACATAGGTATGTTTGTATGTAGGTGGGCGTCATCCGGACGCACGCCATTCGATTCCCCGAAGAGGAAATCGTTACGGCCAGCAAATTGGACCCTAACCACTGGTTTGGCGGTCGACACGCAGATGTTGGCTTATTTACTGAACTCCATGTATAAATAACTAAATTGACGATAATAGCTACTTATCCCTTGAGTTTATTACATAGCTTTGTGTTGTAACCTACTTTGTAAGTTATGAATTAATTATAGGGTTGGACATGACGGAATAATGTAAATGGTAAGAGGATTTTAGGTGGCATTGCAAGACGAATGTACCTACTCGTGTCCAATATTCCGGTAGAAAAGACATTCTATGTTTGTTTTTCTTTTACAAAACAAAACATTTGTAACCCAGCTATGTGTAACTCTAGTTACAAAATTTATGGATATTTATAAAGATTAAATATTTCATTATCATCATCATTTCAGCCTAAAGACGTCCACTGTTGTACATAGGCCTCCCCCAAGTGTCTAATAAATATTTATGAACAATCAAAAGGGTTCTTTTCTAAAATAAAAAGTAGACAGTTTTCTGTTCAGAGAAAGAAATATCACCTTATATCCTGTAACTGACAAAATTAGAGTACAACACGCAGCAGGTGAAAACAAGAACTGAAGAAGGGGTTACCACACCACCCATTTAGATAAGCACCATAAACTGCTCGTATCAATAAAGATTTAGAGGCATTAAATTAGGAATATTGTTATTTCGTAAGCTCACAGATTTTGAAGTCGACGTCTCTCTAAAATGGGGCCATAAACAAATTCATAAGTAGGCTCTGTTCACGTTTTATGCTTTTTTAAGGGGACCCCTTGAGGGCGCCGGTAAAGTGAAACGCGGCGTAAAACCTGCGGAACCCTGCTGGGAAACAAGGGGAAAGGGGACTTTTAAAATTTCCTTTGCCTTCTTAAAAGCCCTGGTTTAGTGAAAGAGTTAGTTGCGGGAATTGTAAATTGAGTTTAGAGAGAGAAATAAATTTAATTTTTGTGGTTTATTCTGTGGGGTTATTTTTTTACTATTTGGCGAAAATTACGTAACTACTTTACTTTATTTCAGATCAATCTGTATCAGAAAAATAATCTAGATAAGTATCACAGTCGCCTGCAGTTTGTACAATTTCCTACACACGTACAAATAAAAACAACATTCTCGAAAAGGAAATTACATTTCATTGTCCGTCCGCGCGCAAAGAGAACAGACACAACATTTTTAATTCAAAACACACAGCAACCCATACGCATTAAAATAGGTTTAACCGCCAGCCGTTCCATTTTCAAAAAAATAAAACAAAACGGCGCGTTCCCGCCATTTCTCCGGGCCGCACCGCAAATTCCAGTGGAAAAAATCGTATTTCGAACGCGGTTTGAATTTTAATTGACGTTGAGCCAACAACGCGATCGGCGCTGCGAACATTTTCGAGTTTACATCTCGGTTGGGGCTGTTGGCTGTTGGTCGGCCACAACATGTGCGCTATAAAAGTGATGCCACACGTCCGCAACCTCCACCTCCCTAGCAGTGATACGTAGATAGATCCCTAGATACGTAGATATCTACACGCAGGTAAAAGTACCGAATGTCAATCTTTTGAACGCCAAAATGTCAAGTATCTCACAGGTGCTAAAGAGAATCTTTTTATCATTGACATGAGGGGGAAACGAACTGTAGGTACTATGAAATCATACATTATTGATTGTTTCACCTTTGAAACTCTGTTGAAGTTACGTAATAGCACAACATAACATTGATATCAGTAACACCATATCACTCACACGGCTGTACACATTGACAATTATGTAATTTCCATTCTATCTTCATCTGGGTATTACATTTTCATAATTTTCAGCGGTGTTCATAAAAATGTAATAGCTTCATTGTCGTCGGTCACGTGCAACAGTTCATGAGGCCTCTAAATTACAATAAACAATTTGGTCCGCTCATTATTCGCGGGTTCATCACGGCTTTACGTACAAATTATTCGACAAAGGCGTGTAATGTCGAATGTCCGCGGATAATTGCGAAATAACCGCGAGACAGCCTTCTGCCGTTACATTTAATTTGGCGCCTCTCTATTTACGTCAAATTGAGGACGATGAGCCATCGCTTGAGTTTATATGATGTTCTCAGTTCTCTTGATTGAACCTTAAATAACTCTGACAGATCATCTCCCATCTCCTAATCTAGTAAGAGCTATATATTTTAACAACTCTTAACTTTTTTCAGATATCATGCTGCTACTGTCAACATCCAGTGCAGCAATCATAAACAAGAATTTCCGTTTTAAATAAGCCTGATGTGCGACCAAAAATGACGCATGCGGCCAAACGTAAGGCGAAGACGTTACGTGAATGATCAGGCGGTGAGCAGCGCGGCACACACACAGCGATGCAAGAGATATGCAACACCGCTGTCTTGCCGCTCGACACTAACCCCCTGGTGCGCAAGATAAAATGCGAAGAGTTCCCCGCCATCAGAGGGAAGCAACAAACGAGAGTTGGCATGGGGGTGCGCGATGAGATGGAGGAGGACTTCGCCGTGAAGACGAGGAACACGCCGCCGATGGGGCCGGCGCCGGGGCAGGAGCACCCGCGCATGGAGCACGGCGGCAACGGCTTCTGGCTGGCCGCTGTCACCACCGCTGGCGCGCCGCACCCCATGCTCGAGACCTGCACCGAGACCGGCTTCATCAACAGCCAGCCTTCCATGGCCGAGTTCATGACAGCCTTACCTCAGCTAGGGGGCGGAGAACTCAGTCCGCAACATACCCCCCCGGGCTACGCGCCTGACCTGCCCTCTCCAGGTGGAGGCCTCAACGTTCCTGAATACCCCTGGATGAAAGAGAAAAAAACCACAAGAAAGAGCAGTCAACAAGGTACGTGATTGTAGAAATAAGTATTAGAATTATGCTTTCGAAACAGCGAATAACGGTCAAAAACATTTATCAAGCCCCACCATCTCGTCGCGGCCACCAATAAGAAAATGGCTGCTCCATCAAATGCGTACATTTTCGTTTCGTAAGTGCGCCTAACTGCCGCATGAATAACAACCTCGGAATTATTATTGTGCCTTTCAACGGCAACAACAAATGGCTATTCAACCATTGTATTCTGGTTCACGGTCCCAGAGTTTCTTTAATGAACATCAAATTACTCCGAAATATATTGAATAGTGTGGCGCGACGACGCCATCGTTTTGTGTCTGTAACTGTAGTTGGTCGTGTGGTGTGGGAGTGGTGTCGCTACGCGTCGGCACTCGTATTATCCGAGCCACCGAGTGCCACCGACCCGCTCCAACATGCCGTGTAACGGAACGGAATACCCGACATGCACTATAACCACAAATTATAAGTGAGAACATTTTAGAACATAATTTTTACATGCTGACAAGCTTGTAGGTAAATATCAGAAAACCTGTCACTGGGTTTCACTGACTTTATAGATCACACAACAGTTGTTCTAAACTGCAAAAACAAGTCAAAACTACATCTATAAGTTAGAGTAATAGCAATATTTTTGTAGCAAGATGCAAATCTCGGTTAGTTTTGTGATCGAAATTATTGTTTTTTTAAAGAAAGAAACAATAAAAATACATATCACAGTATTTTTTCCTCTAAATCAGATAGAGACATTCATTTTTTTGTACAATTAAACAGTACCTAGATAAAAGACGAAGTGACCCCAAATTTGTCTCTGGGACAAAACGCGTGTTAGGGAGAACAATGAGTGGAGGATGATCCATCACCATCCGTCGTGTGAACCGACCCTCACCTGGTGAGCGATACATCATGAGGATGCGATACAAATTGCGACAGATTTGAATCGACCTTTAGCTTGGGAAAATATTGATACAATTAGCGAGATTTTTTTTAAACACGTTTCCCCACACTAGGATTTACTCCTGTATATTGGGTGCGTTCACAAAACAAGACAACCACACTTGAAACCACTATCTGTAGGTCACACTAATACTCGTACATAGTTGTTCCTTGCAGGAATTCAATCCGTAACACGTTGCGCAGTAGTCAATCGCTCAACCACTGCCCCAACCGTGTGTTCAAGTCAACTGTATCGTAATTTATATTTGCACCTGTTTAGAAATATGTACTTACTATGTATTTAGATTTCAACTTGTCTAACTCAATTTTACAAGTTGAAATCTAAATGTATATATATCACTGAAAATTGCAGACTCCAAATTGTAATAAATATGTATTAGATTATGAGGCTTTAAGTTCACCTCTGTAATTTTGTGTGCATAAAGATTTAAATTAATAAATAAATTATAATTTCTCGACACAAATAGTTTCAATTATAATTTCTGTACATAGGTAGGTTTTAGTATAATTAGTTTAGTTAATATTTAAGGTTTTGTACATGTGTAGATATAATTTAATTAGTTATTTATGTATTTTTAAATTTTAATTAAATATAGATTGTAGTAATTTTAAAAATAAATATATTTACCGACACAAACATAATTAAAAAATCGTTTTATCATCATATCATCCAAATCCATTAATTTCAAACATCTTGTTTAGAAAAAAATTGTTTACAATTTCTCGCGATATTTTACAATCTTACGACGTTTGCAATTTTCCAGTGGCATATATCTTATAAACTTTGAAAAGACACGTCAATATCATACAGTTTTAAGTATTACTCAACGCCTTGCAAAAAGTCGCCGTCATCACGCTATAATCCGAAACCAAATCACGAAATTGTAAATCCTCAAAACAAAAAACGGCCACTTACATACAATCTTCGGAATGACGTCTGTCAGGACAAAAAGAGGATTACAGCAGCCTAGCGGTGTAGGTTACCGGCAGCTATTCCAGTAACCGTTGCAATATGAACTGATTACCCGTTCACCTTACTAAGACCAATCAGACGCGATGATTTCACACTTTCGTCCCGGTCGTTCACATTTGCGACCTTCCTTTTTTTGTGGGCAATTCATATAAAAGTTTGAGCAGTTTTACAAGGTGTAATAGATAATATTTTCATATTTGAGGCGATTAGCGCATGGTGTACAGGAGCGGTCTCCCGCGGGGCACGGCGGGGGGTCCCACCGACAAAACGCACGCGTTAACATCGTTTTATGGACGCTACTTCTTTGGTAAGCGTTTCTTGAGGGATTAGTTCAGAAGAGCAATTCACAAACTGGCGCTGTCTATATAGAAAGATAGGTAAATAGTTTTTTTTTTCATACATTAACCTAATTCGCGAAAACTACGGACCGAAACATACAGGATAAAATACATTGTCTCTTCTGTCTATATTTGTTCTTTTCTTTTTTAAGTATTTATGTGTACATAAATAAATAAATACATTGTCGTGTCGATATAATCCTCGCTGCGATTAGGTAATGTGATAGTGCATGCAGTAAATCGTGTGCCATTCAATGATATCATGATATATAAATCATTCAATTGTTGCAACACGAAATCTACACCAAATCGCAATCGAATTATAACAACTAAGCACGTACATTTAAAAAAAACAAACAAAAATAATGTAAACAAATATAAAAAACATAACAATAATATTTTTACTGTGGTGCGAACATGAAAAAAAAAACTTAAAATCTGTAAAAAAAAAAAAAGTAACACGTCATGTAGGTTCTTAATGAATGTGTGTTCGCAAGCTGATTTAGAATGAAGAGGAAGAAAAACGTATTACTTAAATAGTTTCGTACAGAAACTAAAGTCACAAAATCAAGAATATGATCTTTTTGCTCTCCTTCTGTCCGACTGGATCATCGTCAAACCGTAGAACACAATTATCACCATCACGATTGTTCATTTGATCATGTAAGAATTTCTGGGCAGTTGTAACTTAGTTGGTTGGACTTTGATATCTAAAACGATCATTCAATGCAGAGCTGTATTGAATGTTTCTTTTATTTTTATTAATTGGTTTTAAATGTGTAATGTTCCAATACATGTATAAAAAAAATTGTCTGACCTAAGATGAATGAGAGGACAGAATTAAAGAAAAAACGTTTTGCCTAAATAACACGAAGCAAGGGCAGGAAAAAGATGATGGTCCCATATAACTCAAAACACACAATATCTTATACATAAAAAGGCGTCTGAGCCAAATGATCTCTGATACAAATAGCCATATCTTCGTCTGGCAGCTGACCAAAACTTGAATGTTTAAACTTCTGCCTTCGCTTGCCAATAGATCGAAATCAAGTGCTAACAGATCTCACCACTGCCTAAAACTTGGCTCAAGGGAAAAGTACACAAAATATTACAGGTATAACAACACTAATATTCTAAAGGAGAAAATTTTGTATTTGTTATGTGTGTACATGTGTCTACATGTATGTACATGTGTGTATACATTTTTGCTTTCCCTTGCCACTAGATCATAATAGATTGTCACTAGATCAGGTATAACAACACTAATATTATAAAGGAGAAAATTTTGTATTTATTATGTGTGTACATGTGTCTACATGTGTGTATAAATTTTTGCCTTCCCTTGCCACTAGATCGAAATTAAATGCTAATAGATCTCACCATCGGCTAAAGCTTGGCTCAAACGAAAAAAGCCCAAAAAAAATATTTCAAGTATAATCATAATACAAAAAAGTGAGTATACCTGTGTGGGTGTGTGCGTATGTTTCTGCCTTAGCTTGCCAAAATAAATCGAAATGAAATCCTGACAGATCTCACCATCGCCTAAAGCTTGCCTCAAGGGAAAAAAAAAACACAAAAATATTACCGATACGGGTATATACGTCTGTGCGGATGTGTCACAGTGTGTATGTTTCTTACTCCTTCAAAGGCAAAACGGGTTTAGATAAATAATAAGTATAAAACATAGCATAAGGTACATTTTATCCCAGGAATATGTACCCTAGGGATAGTTTTTATATTCACGCGGACGAAGTCGCTGGCAGCAGATAGTAATAGATATAAATATGACGAGAATGACAAAGTACAACAGTACACTGTAATATTATTGCAGATATTATTATACACAAACTTGCTTATGGGCGCCCTGATGATACCACTCCAAATATAAGTTTGCACAAACATGTAGGGTTGTCTCAATGAGAACCACTTTTTAACCACACATCGTTTCAATTTCACACACATCGTCTTCCATATACCAGACTAATAACACTCGACTAAAGTCTTATCTTAATCGACTATTCTATGTCTATCTTTGCGTGATTAACTTTTCAGTAAACCGCTGTTAATATGACACATGGTGTCTTACAAAAAGTTACGTTACGTTATTTGTAGTATATGCGAAATCTAAACATAGTGTGTTTAGAATCAGTAGCTGAATCGATTCTAATAATTTTTACACCATGTTATATTTTTTCCCAAAAAAAAATAAAAACAGGTCATGGCAGGCATGAGGCGCCGGGTAAGTTGTATGCAGGAGTAAAACCACCCCTCAGTGGCCCGGAATGCCCGGTGACCACGTATTTGCGTGGACCACCAGGTAACATAACTTTGTTATTTTGATACAGTTATGAAATTTTGTACATAAATTCTTTGCATAAAAATATTAGACCCCTGGCATATACTAAAAATAAGGTTGTATATCGTATATTTTTGTCACTCATGCTGCTTTGAGATCATCTTTTTCTAGAGCTCGACGATATTTGCACCCAGATAAATACAGTTTTCAAAAATTAGTTTCATAACTTCGTCTGAAATATGGGCTGAAAGTTGTTTTTGTAACAAAATTACTAAAAAAAATTATATCTCAATACTACGGAATTCATCGACCAAAATGTAACATCTTTCGTCACACGAGATCAGTCGGCAACCCTAGTACACAAGGGCTGCAGAGTCGGCCGTGAACCGGCGCTACCGGGGTAATCCGTCACTGTCAGCGCTATCGAGCGCTGCACGCCCGCCGCCCGCGCGATGCACCGCCGCCGCGCCGCGCCGCACCAACCGCCCCGTGTGCCCTGCGCCTAAACTTAGATATTGCCTTCACCAACTTCGACTCATCCCGACTCCGCATCTATTTCCAAATGCCGCATATCCGGCATTTTCAATACCGTTTCCTGATTTTTTTCTTCGAGAATATATTTACAGACACAAAGAAACAGTTGTGTAAAACGACAACAAAGAAGCAACAAAAAACATAGCTGAAAACTCCGTAATTATTTTTGGATACCTACTTATTTGCGGCGAATATTTCAGGGATTTATAAACACAAAAGATTTTGCTAGAAACTTGAACACTTCTCTTTTGTTTGACAAGAAAAAAAATAACGGAACTGCGAGCCAGCGACCACAAGCACGGCAAATAGAGAGGAGACAATTCTCTATAGAATCTGGAGATACGTATTAGGGACATGAAACAAATTGTTCGCTCAACCACGCCCCGGGCCGATCTCGGAGATCGAAATTAAAATGAACGCCCTGACACGATCGATCATTCCGATTCTTTAATACAAAGCCGCGTTATTCTGCACTGTCTCAATTTGTTCATACGACGTGAGTGACGTGAACCACTCGCGATTTCACGTTCCTTGTTCACTGTAATGACTTTTGAGTAACAAAAGGTTTTATCAAATGTAACCAAGGTTTTTTGAAGGGTTCGCGGAATGTGAAGGATGAGACCAAGACAAGAGGTGTGTGAAATATCGAGACTTCAAGTTTACGGCTATTTTTTTTTTGTGTAAAATAGTTGTCATAAATAAAAAAAAAATACCGGGCAAGTGCGAGTCGCACTGGCGCACTGAGGATTCAGTACAGACTTACCTATGGAAACAGTTCGATTCTCGAAGCGAGCCCCGAAGATTTTTCGAAATTACAAAAAAGTTTTTTTTTCGGTGACGTAACAACCAAATTTGCAGTTTTCAAATTTTTTCCTATACGTGTGCTATAAAATCTTGCTTCCTGCCAAATTCCAGAATTCTAGTTCAACGGGAGTTCTTTCTGAGTGTCGAAATATAAGTCTTTTGCGGCCATATCTTTTTTCTCGTTAACTTAGAAGTTTGATTTTTTCAAAGCTTCAAGGGACCGCAGACTTGAGTATATACTCAAGTCTGCGCTCTGCTGTTTTAATTTCAACTTTATGACTCCACGTGTTCTTGAGATAAAGGGTCTTGACATACATACAGACAGAAAGATGGACAACAAAGTGATCCTAAAAATTAATTGAATAGGGTAACCACTGCAGACAAAGCCGATAGAACTATTCTGCTAAGTGTTAACGAAGTCAGACAGAACTTAATAATATGTTTTGTTTTTAATTTTTCGATAGTCTAGTATATTGATTCCGAGTGTTGCAGTCTTCTATTTTGTGGTTCAGTAAAATTATTTTAACTTTTTAGATAGGTTGTGTCGTTACTATTTATTCTTCTGTACCAAAATTAAAAACCAAATAACTTTGTATTGTCCTTACCATAGTTCTAAAACAGCGAATACAACACCGACTTTGTCGCTAACAGATCGCGTGCGTCGTATCGCGTTCTGTAAATAAGCAGCTGAAATATTCACTGTAATACGAACCTATTACACGTAATGATGATGGCATGGGAACTTTGTCATTCTGCCTGCTTACCGCTAACTAACATTTTTTGTCAGGCTTGGTTTTTATTTTATAAATTACAAATGCAGGAAATTCTAAAAAGACAATATTTTTGGTGCAATCTTTTTAGAGTACACTCATTATGTGCCATAAAATAATTTAGCTGAAAATAAACAAAGAAACAAATACAATCTAAACGGTTTAACTTGAGATTTATTCACAGTCAAGAAAAAAAACAAAACACCATAAATATATAATCGAAAGTGAAGTGTGTAAGTGTATTCCAACATAATTCACAACAGGTCCCCAACCCTCAAATGCGCAAGGTGCGCAAAAATAGCGCCACTTTCGATTTCAATGCAAAAATAAGTCATAAATTGTGAAAATTAGCTACGGTCGGAACAAACGCCAAAGCTCAGGTAGTCTTTTATCTAGCACAGTTGACCACATCTCGCAAATATAGCAATAAATCTTTAGGTCGGCCCGCTTTGATTTATGTGAAAAATGATCGTAAATTTTAGGTTAGAATGATATCCGAAAGGCGGGCCATTCTTGGTCACCACTTAAGTTACCTCTCGCCAATTATGTTTTATTGAGTTCCAGTTACTATTATTAGGTTCTACTCTAGCCAAATGATTGTTACTGCTAAACAGTAATCATTTGAGGTTAGTTTCTATGAGTAATTTTATCATTAGTTAGACATTTTAAGTATAATAACTCGCTATAAGCACGGGACAGACTATCACTGGAATAATCAGAAATATTTAAATAAGTAAATTATATAGCTAAATAGTTCTTTATCAGCGTATGATTTCTGCTTCAAATTCTTATTCTATGTTGGGCGAGAGTATGTTAGTCTTTTAATAACCTACTTGTGGTCTTTCATTTGCTTTTAGCTTTCTAAGATCACAGTGACTGTCTCGAACAATTCCGCAGCTCTGTTTGCTACAAATCCTATTTTTAAACTGTGAAAGAAAATTCGCAAAAATGACAAGTATTTATTCTAATGAGTGTATCTCCCCACGGAAATCAATCGTCTATATAGTCTTGTAGGTGAATAACATACATATTATAAAAAGAAGTATTCACGCCCATTTTTTTCTTTTTAAACAATTTTCTCCTTACTATCTATCAAAAACGAATAATAAATCATAAACACCGAAACTAAAACAAAAATATAATAATTTTTCGACTATAACAACCGTATTCATTGGCTGTCAATACATTCCCAACTATGATTTACGCGTAACACTTTCGCTGCCACCGGCTATCATCGAAGCCATATAAATCAATGCGGGGACAACTGGCCTTTTATGCCTTTACACCCGATTCCAAATAATACACCCGACACCCGAAGGTTAAAACGTTAACGCGATATGTTTTTAGGATTTATTTGACTGTTTAAATCGATGTTTGGCTTCAAGTGTGTTTTATAGGGTTAAGTGATTCATAGATTTACGTGCTAGTTTTTTTTTTTTTTTTTTTGAGTCGATTATTCTCTCTCTCTCTGATATCGTCGATTATTTTTTTCTTAATCTTTTGCAGAGGCTCATTTTTTTTTAATATTAAATGCTTGACTTCGATCCTAAATGATGGTAAACAGTGATTTAATCGTTGATGGTGAGGCGCACAGTACATACATTGGCTACTCTACGCCTGTCATATTTCAAAGCGTTGACGGAAACACATGATCCCATTTCAAGTTTACAAAAAATTCACAGGACTATGTATTCTTTCTAGTAGGTAGCTAATGATTCTTGTACCCACAATCTATTTCATATCGATACAATTAACACCACTATATCAAATAAAAACCCAACTACAAACGAAACGGGAGCCGCCGACTAACAAACAAAACATAATCCTAAGCCGACGTAAAGAACGCGCCAATCAATAAATCACTCTCACTAAGGGCGGGCGCACACTGGGCGCCTCTTTGTGGCGCATTGTCGGCGCCGATTTTTACAGCAATTAGAGACACTTACCTGCCACGGTCCACTGTAATCCTATTAGGTGATTGGTGAGAGGGACAGAGGATCTGCGTGGGCGGTCGTGGGTGCAAGACAGAGATATCGCTCAGCACTTTTCTGATGCTCCCTGAATGGACACTGAGATGAAATGGCTGGTTTTGAACCGGTAGTGTTATGTTGATCTTCGTTTGTTCTCACATTCGCTTTCGGTGAGGATTTTAAGCTTCCGTGAACATCTTTTCTATTCATTCGTATTTTTTTTAGTTTCGTTATAAAGTTTCGAGTCCACGGCGCCGAATAATTAATGCGACCGTACTCTTTATTGTCGTGTCGTGTGAATGACCACACATATAGTAGATATTGATCGGAATAGCTATTAAAAATGTACGACAAACCACATAACTGTTTCCTACAACCCGTTTTCCACACCACAATGTAAACAATTCTGCATAATCAATTTGTTCATTTAACACAAGATTGTTTGGCATTTCGCACCCCTCTATGAGTCTCGAGTGAGCTGTTTGGTGGTTCTAAACTGATTTATCATATCAGCGAGAGTTCTAAACAAGCATCATCTTACACGCATAAACCGTGGTATCGCGGTCGGCAACTATTGTCGCCGGCTACAAAACATTCTCGACAATATGCACTAAAACTTGAAGCACATATTTGGATAACGTTGAGAGATCATCTTTGGTTTAGACGCTAATTTAAAACGTCGTAACTCTGTTTACTCGGACATCAGAATCTAAACTGTTCGCGGTGGGTGTAGGGTTGAGATTGGCGAGTTCGTTGTGGGGTGTTGTTGTGACGGTCGCGCCGCGGCTGTCGACAAACAGGAGCATGTCTGAGACGAGGGTGCGACGCCCGACGTATCGTGTTGTCCGGTTTCCGGACACGAGTTTGCTTGGTCGCGGGTAATTAACTAAGTTTCTGTACTCCACAGCATAAGTGCTTATTGATAAAACAGTAACTTTATACATCTGTAGCCAAGTTAATACAACTTCAAATTTGAATCAAGTCCACGGTATCGTATGATAAATGAAAGCTGTAAGCTTGACAGGTTAAACTAAGTACAATCACGATACCAATTCGTCACATTCAAAGTAACTGTGACTGACTTTTTAGATTTATTATTATAAAGAAACATGTACACGAACACGAAATAGTTATAAACTAAAATTTCATAACTGTATAGTTAGACAGCAAATTATTAGTCAGCCGTCAAGTTGCGATATAAAATATTCATGCCGCCACATATCTCAACAAAGGCTCGACACCGCATATTAAGCTCTACCTTATAAATCAAAGAGCGAACATCTTAAAGCTAAGCCGCGAAATCCGTTTAATCACCTCGCGAGTTATTAATAACGCCTTTGAAATTAAACAATAAATTTAGCGGGGCTAATCGCGCGACGAGACCGCAAGCGCGCTGAGTCAACATTTATAGAGACAAATTGTTGCACCACTAACACGGCCTCGACGATGTATTAATCTTGAGATGTAGCTCGTAGCCCGTAGCAGTGCTACGCCGTAGCGCCCTACGAGGGAGATCCCTGTGCTCGTTCACACTACGACACTTCGCGATCATCCCGAGGATTAGGTGAATAATGTCAAAAGCGCAAAATGACAACCGGTCACAATAATACGTCAAAAACGCAAGATTTCCAAAAAAAAAAACACGTAAGTTCTATATTTAATTTTCACCTTACTTAAATTAATTAATTTTATAGATGGCACTTTATTTAGACGTAACATTGGAACCTTTAACGTTTTGCGTTTTGGGCATTTTGCTCCATCGACTGATAGCTGGCACTTTATTTAGACGTAATGGAACTCTGACGTTGTGCGCTTTTGCCCGCACCGACACGACAGCGCAATACGTCCTTATCATTCTCTCTCTTCAATACAAAATTCATGAAGTATGAACGCACACAAAAGTGCTTTATTTATGCTAATGCTAATGTGACCGCTGACTTGTTTAGACACGAATGTCATTTATATGATGCGTGTCGTTATTTTAATGCTGTTCTGTTATATACTTTATTGCATCAATTTCGTTCAGTACTGTGTACTGAGTGAATGAAGTGAAGATGAACGTGATATTAATTTTGAATGAGAACTATTATTCTGATGGCGCAGAGTAAATTGATTGTTGTCGGAAATATACGAGTATTATTTGAAAGTTGCTGATTTATATTGAGTCATGAAAAGTGTTAGATAGTTTTTGTCGGGCTGTGAAGCCCGACCATTTTTGTCATTTTCTTTCTTATATTTTCTGTAACACAAAACCTGATGAATATGTCAATTCTATACATGTAATTGGACTAAAGGTTATTTATTCATTTAAGCTTCTAGTACAATAGTATTACAAAGGCGGACTTAACACAAGGAAACAGTTGCTACCAGTAAACCGTTTTTTTTTTAAATATTTTTTATTCAAAGAATTTTTGTACACTAATGAGACGATGTAAATCCCAACGTACCTACTATTACACTTTCATCACAAACAAGAAATATAAATCTATTTTCATAAATCTATGAATGAATATAAAACTTTTGCAGCACTAAAATTATCGCTAAGATGCCATTGAAACCCCCTACATTAATTGCGGACAACTTCAAAAACCTTTTGCGTATCTACTATTTTTTTTTTTAAGTAGTTAGGTGTGCTACAATGAACAATATTTAAAATCGACTTAAGATTAGTTACCAACGTATATATAATAAATACAAAATTACAAAAAAAAATCTACTTGCAACAAAAGCACTCACATTCTTCACCCACGACGCCGACACATCACAGTCAATAAACCAAAAATTCGGGAAAACCAGCTAAAATATCTGTCAGGACAAACGATTCTTGACCTTATCACGTCCGAGGGTGATAGGAGGTTTTCCCCCCATTACCCTCGCATGATATATGGCGGCTGGCGACTGCGACACAACTATTAGTGCATCCGTCATTACTCACCGTCACAGCAACGTTTAGCCGCAGGAGCGGCGCTGCATAAACAACTACATCTCGCGACTGTACTTGTGAACGATGTTACAGTTTTGTTCGCGACTGTTCGGACACTAGAAGATGGAATTTTTAAGATATATCATCGGCTTTTAATAACCAACACGTTTTTTCCTTTTCATTACTTATTATTGACTGGCCTGTTGGTCTAGTAGTTAGTGGCCCTGACTGCTATGCCGGAGGTCGTGGGTTCGATTCCCACCCAGGACAAATGTTTGTGTGATGAGCACGATCATTTGTTCTGTGTCTGGGTGTTATTTATCTATAACATGTATGTATTAAGAAATATATAAGTATATTTATCAGCTGTCTGGTACCCATAACACAAGCTCTGCTTAGCTTGGGACTAGACGGCGTTGTGTGATAGTTGTGGAATATTATATTATTAAAGTGGTATTATTAAATAACTTCTCGCTCTCTAAGTGGAGCCAGCTGTGTTCTTTTAGATACCCTTTACGTTCCAGCGCCGCGGTGACTCTTTCGGAGATTCCCAAAGCTCTAGCAGGCATCGACCCTAGTGGGCCTCGTCCTTTAAGAGCGTCCTTCCCAAGGTACATTTGAATACAACCGCTCTTACGTGATTTAGACGTTACTTGCACATCTTTATCTAGATCATAGTTTCCCAACCTTTTATGAATGACTGCCCCCTTTACAAGAAAACAAGATTACAACGCCCCCCTTCACATAATGGTTAATTATACCAATTTAATATGTCTGTCTATTATAAAATAATAATCGCAGATTAAAAATTAATTGTCTTTCTTTCTCTCTCTCTGTAACTGTGCTTCTCGTGATCGTGGTTGAAAGTCGTCATTATTAATTATTTAAAAATACTAAAACATTTGCTCCAGCGCCCACTAGGGGAATCTATGATCTAGATAGTTTGGAAATACAGATATCTTGAGCATATTATCTAAGTTTCTATTGAAACGAAATCATGTGTAAGACTAATCCAGTAAAGACATTTAAAAACCTGCTATTTTACGTGAACTTTGGCTCTTCATAATGAACTCATAAATAAAAAAAAGTATTACTAAAGAAGTCTTGTACATTTAATCGAAATTCTGAATAGTTATTTTTTTCGAACACTTTTAAAGTTTTTAAAAAAACTAGTGTTTCCTGGAACAAGTTTTGTGAAATATTCGAGTAAGCGATGGAATTACCGAATGCTAACAGGGATTTTAGGCGGTATCTCTTTGTTTTCGCATTGCCTCTTCACTAAACATTGCGTTGGATGAAGCAACAAGCTTTAAAACCATGTTCATGTCGACGACAGACGAGTGGGGATGGGCTCTCTTAACTCCCGTAATTTTATAATAGGTATAATAATTAATAAACTTGTGATCCATTTGCAATATATTGGGGGTATTTCAAGATTTTTAACGACACGGTCGGCACAGTGATTAGCTGGCTGCTGCGCTGCGTGTCTTGGGTTTGATTTCAACGTGGACTAAATATTTTTATGACCTATAGATAGTGTTCAGGGTCTGGGTGTCTGTGGCATATGCGAATTTACTAATTAAATTTATTAACGCGCCATGATACAGAAACAATTCCTAGTGCGGGGCAAAGTTTAAAAAAAAAACACTACAAACTTAGGTGTTTGCAATAATTCGGAGGCCAAAACAAAAGTGTATGTTTGTGATTTGAAAAAATTAAATGTCAACTGATCAATTTAAATGGGACAGCACTATACTCTTTCACATTCACTCTGATTTCCTAGCTCCTATAACGCTAACCCAAGTTAGATTTTGTAGACTTATTTCTATTAGTACCTATAATTCGTGTTTCTACAAAACAGCTAAGCTACCATTCTAAACCTAAACTTTTCGAATAGTCATCAAAAAACAAAGACGACAATTAAAGATGAACACAAAATAAATGTCACGATGAAGATACCTATAGTTCCAAAATAACCATTAAGTGTGGCGTTAACGTGAGGGTAGTCTGTAAGTGGACGAGCGACGTAGGAACCCGGGCCTCGTCAGTCCCATCACGAGGGTGTTAATTTGCTAAGACCCTGCTAATGAAACCCGCGACTTACCGCTGACGCGCCGATCCCCGCCAAGATAAACGCTCACAAGAATCCCGCAGGAAATTGACGCTTTCAACCAACTCCAACTTAACGGATAACATCGCACTATTACATCTCACGTTACAGTTAAAAATACAACGTTTAATTAAGCGGAACACGCATGCTATTCAAATAAACCGGGTCTCACCAGTCACCACCCTCAGCTCGTAATATTGAGAGTGCGATCGATTCAGAGGGAATCACTCCGCTTTGGAACTAATTTGATTTTAGCATATTAAGGGGGGTGTAACATCTAGATATAAGGAGCGCGTCTTGCGGCCCCTCTACCCCCCTGCCCCTTAGGGCGACGCGGCGGGTAATAACGCAAATGATGTAAGGTGTGCCCTTAATATCCATCACACGCGTCCCCGTATTTGCTTATCTATGAAAACACGGAAGTGTAAAAATCGTCGTGAAAAAGCTAGGGGTTTCAAATGTTATGTTCAACATACAATACACTTAAGATTATTAGATTCTTGGGACGTATTACTTTTCTTTGCATTGAAATATTTCAGATGTGGGGGAATCGCTTGATATCTAACAAGAATTTTCTCGCACTCGCCGAAGCCAAACGTTCTAACGGGTTTGAAACCAATTCCATGAGGACAAACAATGTCTATTCTACTTTATAATCTTCTACAAAGTATCTAAAATCTAACATTTCCAAAATAAATAAATATCAAAATCAAGTGGAGCGTATCGGCAATTTTTATCAGATCCAGTAAAGCAACAAAGACGCGATTACCCGGTGCCAACAAACTCATTTAACTTTACGGAACTCCCGCTCAAAAATATCTCCTTAAATATTTCCCTGTTTCGATTTTATTGTTTTCTATCCTCTTTTGTATATTTATTTTATTTACCAAAGAGATTAAAGGGAAAAAAGTTTGAAATCGAAAAAGTATAAATGACAGCAAAATTCGCAGTTTTAAAATTCGAACACCACTTATTTGTTGTTTTGGAAGGCCAGATTTTTAGGCAAAGGTAAGCACAATCAGCCTATGGGAAGTTCGACGGAAATAAATGTAGGGTCGGAGGGTAGATAAGTGTTACCGTGTAAATGCCCGCGCTCTTTCGTCGAGCTCTCAATCGGAAGCTGGGCTACATAAATAAGAGTGGATGAAGGTGTCCCTTATCTGAACAGTTTTGTCGCCTCACTTCTAACTTTTGAATGCGGTTGTAAACGTGTCTCCTTCTTAGAAGAGTTTCCGTTGTGTCAGTTGTACCTAAACGTATAATAATGTTTTTTTTTTTTTTTTTTTACGGTAGGTAAAATCATCCAATGACAAATCCCGCCCTTGGGCGGAGCGGGAAATAGTGTCAGACTTTTACTGACTAAAATCCTACCCTGTTTCTTCCCTGCCTTGGTTCCAGGGCCCTGGTATGCATTTTCATACCTTCCCAGAGCCCCAGACTAGGCCTCGACCCTACTGGGCCCCTACGGTTTGCTGACAACTCCTTGAGGCGCACGGGAACAGTGCGCGCCGTAAACGACTTGGGCTCGATCCGGTCTGTTACCGGACAAACGGACAGCGAGCTACCCATTGCCCGCCGTCCGCAAGCCCGCGTCTACGGTGGCCGGAAATTTGGATCGGAGTTACGGCGGCGGCTGCGGCGTGAGCGCCGTTGCCTGATACGGTCAGCCTCCTCCTTTGCTAGCATTACTGCTTCGCAGAAGGAGGCGACCGCCTGCCACTCCTCCTCGCTCCGGAGCATGGCTTGAACCAAGCCCCGGCGCGAGAGATCGCCTCCGATTGCCCCCACGAGGACACGGCGATGCTCTTCCCAAGCGGGGCACACCTCTACCGTGTGCTCCACCGTGTCCACCGGGCGTTCCGCAAAACGTATAATAATGTGGTCCTTACAAAATGACTTTGAACGTAGAAAGACATAAGCAAAGTAAGCTAATGTTTCTATAGGTGGTAGTCACACTAGTCACCCTTTATAATAGATGAGAAACTATCATATAACTTCTCACGCTCTTGGTGGAACGAGAGGGTGTGTCAGACTATAACTGACTAAAACAGATGTGTTCTTTAGTCGCCGTTTGCTTTCAAGGGCCTCATGGGCAATAGTCATCCTGGAGGTTAAATGAATAAAGACCTTTCGTAATATATTTGACTAAAGGCAACGTTCATTGACGAACCTAATATGATTTCCCATTTAATAAATACTTTTGTACTCATGGCATTATGTTATCGCGTAAGGCCAAAGCAGCAGTAACGCATTACAATTATCCATATTGCATAACTACACCCATTGTCTGCAAGTGCCATAATCGACTATTTCCCTCAGCTAACTCACACATAATAAAGATAAATAGTAGAGACAAAATTCGCAATAGAAACGGGAAAAAAATCCACGTTTTAAAGAAGTCGTGAAAATCGTTAGCCGGTAAGTAATTCGTCTAAGACGCTGGTTTCCTCCAGTGGGTTGTTTATTGAACCGCGAAGCATTTGTAATCGTTTAATACCCTCAATTCTTTATCAGCGCCGGGGGTGTAGCACACTGGGCCGGATTCACCCCCTGCCGCTCTAATGTATAGCCCGACGACAGCCATCTGATTATCTCTGTCGATACAACATCGAAATTCAATTAAAATCACAATTTACAACCTAAGAAACACTTAAACTTTATTCTAGTCAACCAATAACGAGATATTTTTATTGGCCTCGAGACGACTCTCATTTCGCGAAAGTGAAATGGAACGCAAACGATACAAACTAAGGCGGACTCAATAATGACATCATTTGCTTATCAGTTGACCATTACCGAAAATCGAATGCTACATTAGGCACGCACAGTCCGAAACCTAACTGTCCCTAAATCTAATAAAAACCCTTATCGAAGCTTCGCCATTGTAAACTGCCATCGATTGCAATATTTACTTTTAAGGCGAACATAAATTCTTTCCATTTAAAAAAATAAAAACATTTCGGCTCTTATCGTGTTCGATTTTTAAATAACGGTGTGCCATTGGTAGCTGAGTGGAGGACAAGGTTTTGTCCCCGGTTCCCCTTTTTTCCTGGGGAGGAATTTCTTTTCGGCAATTTAGAGGCGAGCAGATAATAAAAGGGCTCTAACTGTCTTGATCGCACCCTAATGAAAACTGGAAAACTCCTCATTCCAGTATCGATAACTTTTCTATTTACCGACACACGCGAAGTGTAACTCAAACGAAATCTAGTCGCTAATCACTCAATTTGAAGAAGCAACTTTGGACACCTAATGCGTAGCGTCTATAATTTGAGTTTTGGAATAACAAAGAAAGAATATACAAACTGATTTATGGTTAAATTATAGGACTCTCTCTATGGAAAAGCTTTAATACAAATATAGATTCTTCACATTCATTACTATAATAAACTACAAGATCTTTTGAACCTCTGAAGTAGGTACTCAATTAGCTATTTTTTAGTTCTCTTAAATAGCTAGCCTTCATTCTGCAAATAACATATCACTTTTTCCCGCTCTGAGTGTAGCGAAAGTAAGTGTCAGACTTTTACTGACTAAAACCTATCCATGTTCCTTCAGTTGCCTTTTATATTCCAGCGCCGTGGCAACTCTTTCGCTCAAAATCACATCTCAATGAAATTATAAAGGCGAAAATTTGTGAATATGTGTTTACTAATCCTCAAACTCAAACCTGAACATGATTCTTTTTATTCAGGCAGTATGTTCTCTTGGGACATTTTTAGACTTTTACAGAGACGAAACCGCTGGTAGAAGCTAGAACCAAAACCCTAATTCTGTATTTTACCAGAACAACATTTTTCTCTAAAGCATTTCATTTCGATACACCCTAAAACCATACTTAAGTTTATTTTTCATCTCGTTAACTAAATCATTACCTTCCTTAGGCCCTTCAAAAATATCAGACCACCAAGCTCAAAGACTGTCAATACAGATACACGATAAACCTTTATATAACCTGCGTGCAGGATCAGATCATCGTGATCCTCAGCACTTGACCCAGTTCGGGTGCAGCGGGCGTAAATCGAGAATCGATATGGCAACGACCCTCCTGTCTCGGTGACTCCCGCGCTCCTCTCGCCTTCGGCAATAGAGTAGTGCTAAAGCTCACGTGATCTTATGGACTGTGAGTTGTAACGTCACATTGTATTTCATTTGATTTTAGAATAAACAATTGCATCACTACTTACCATCAGGTGGGATCGCAGTCAAGCACTAGTTTATATCAATTTAAAAAAAAAATCTTTATTCCAAGTTTAAAACAAATCGTATACTTCAAAATAAGAATTATTATTATTTGGCAGTTTGTTTTTGGTAAAGTAAATTCAATCAATGTTTCCGGAACTAGGATTCTTGAATGATTTTGTAGGTCAAAGTTAATTAGGAAAAAACATCGGTAATTGGCAAAGACTGATTCATATTTCTAAATAAAAGATGACACATGATGTTAGGTACCTACTTGCCTTAATCCTTGAGAACCTCAAACGAAAAACCACAAATAAAAACTGTACACAGAACTATGCCAGTAAATACTATAATCTAACAAGTATCTACATATCGAAAATTGAATGTACGAGTACTATTACAGTAATTATCATTGTACACAGTACAGTTGTTGAAACCTATAATAAACTACAATGGGACCTCACAATAATTTGGTCAGCGATGGCGTACCTTTTTTTCCGTAGACGCGGTTGCTCCCCTCGGACACGTGGTTCCACCGTCCTACTAATTGCACAGCTGGGACAACCCACACCACCAAATGTGAGTTTTCCACTTAAATAAATACATATATTTCATATTACTGTAACATATATAGCTTCTAATTACGAAGGGAAGGACGCTCTATGAATTACTGGCTCATAATTAAATGAATGTAACCTTACATTTTTTATAATTGAGATGGGCTTTGACCAAATACAGTGGACGCTTCCGTGTTTTATAAATGAACTCGTTTAGGACAACTACCTACTTACGAGTATATCTTGTAGTATTTCTAGATGATTATGCTGAGGTAGCATCACGAAAATCATGTGGAAATCGGTCTACACTGCAAACAAACGGGTAGATCTCTACATAAAACATTTCCCCAACGCAAATTGTTTTAAAACATTGTTGGAATCTACCGCCTGTAAGTTAACATCAAACAACGAGAAAATTAACGCACACCCGCCATATTGAGATTGTTTAAACTTGGATATTATGTACAAGCAACCGCCACATGTCCTTCTCGGAACCCGGGAACTTCTCCGCGCGTAGTCGAATTCCTGTATGGAGTAGAAATACGGCTTTATAGGAGTAAAATCATACTTTCTCCTGGCGGGCGGGGGCCCGCGGTACTAATGACCGCGCGGGGAGAGGGAATATCTACCTATACCTACACATGCCACGACAACCACACTTTATATTGCGTTTAGCAGGCCGCCTACCCACACTCCTGTTACACACACAGACAAACCACCAAGGTTTGTTTTTTTTTTAGTTATTATTCCGACGTGCACTTTTTTCGTACATTTTCTTTTCTGACCGCCTCTCTTGCGGTCCACGGCGAGGTTCACGTCCAAAACAAAGGTAGGTTATGTAAGGGAAATATTACGGAAAGCGGTTACATTCCTAATTAAGATGATTTTATTTAACTGCCTAATGTTTTTTCAGAAAATGGAGTTTATTTTGTTTTTCTTTTTATCGCTGAGGTTTATCTCTAATGTACTTGGCTTGGCTTTGGTTGATTATTCTGGTTTATAACAGTAAAGTTACATTTTATTTGGACTTCGGAGCCGAGTAATGAAAATAAAGGCCAGAATTATGTACAGCAAAGACGCAATAGTAATTTTAGTACAAAAAAAATAGGTTTGTGGTTTTGGACGTAAAGTTACATGTCGAATTGAGTCGTTACCAGTAGCATTGAATTGTCTAAGCTACAAGCAATTAAAAAATGCCTGTCAAAATTTTCTGCCAGTCATGTTCCGTGCATGTGTTAGACTCGCGGGCAAAGTCGGGGGAAATGCTGACTCACTGACCCTGTGTCAAATCTCGATGGACAGTCAACCCGGTGTTTAGCACATGTGTTGAATTTTACATGTTCGCCTTGAGTGTTGGTTTTTACTTCGATAAGGGTGGCTCTGACGGGTCTCACTGTGGATTTCATCTTTCTGCATAGTTAGAACAGCAAATAATCGGGCGCCCGGCGTCAGTTTGGACTGGTTGTCTCTTAGCTGCCAGTGACTTATTTTAATTTCTATATTCAAAATTTGTTATTTTTATTTACATTATTTAGGTACATTTTTGTCACATAATAGTAGCGAAAAAAAACATGTAGGTAACCGAGATATGTGTATTACGTAACATGATTGCAAAAAGTGTCCATAGAGATGTGTGCTTTGGAATCTGCACCAATTTTTTTTTTTTTTTTTGACCGACTGATTTCTTGTTTATTCAAAAGTCCCTGTAAATGGTTTATTTGAAATAAATGCTTTAGTTCTTGATTCTTCTTGATTCTAATCTTGGCACCTCCTTTGAGGAGTTTGGCTTGATATCTAGTTTACTAAACAGAGGATTTAAATTAAATAAGTGGTTGTTTTCAAATCATTTCATCAAACCTTATAACTTTTCTGAAAAGTAAGTACCTATTTAAGCATCAGAAAAAATCAAAATCAATTTGACAAAATAATCACGTTAAAAGATTGAAGGAAAAGAGTGAATATTAGTGCTAGATAATAAAAACCGATAACATCGACATCGACGGTTCATTTAGCAGCGAATGTGTGACAGGTATAAAATGCCCGTTCGCACGGACTCGCACGATTACTGGGAACTAACGCTCGCTCATCTACTTACCGATCGCCCATGCTTGATTACTATACACCACAGCCACCGCACTAGTCTGAGGAAATTGCATTTGTTGAAGGTGAATAATGGTAAACATGTATCATAAGTAATTTTACACTTTTCTTATTCTCAACAGCTGTTGTTGACAAAGTACTAAACTTCAACAACGTGATATATGTATTATATTAAACGAAGAAAGCGCATCAGAACACCACCCATTCATATAAAACACATTTCTGACTTTCAAATATTCAACATACGATATCCAAATTGTTATTGGAATAACGCATCATCCATCAGACATCGCGCGTCAGTGGGGTGAACGTAACGTGGCGAGACGAGGACAGCACATATTATATTGTATGTGCGAGAGAGGGAGAGAGATTGAATTTGAAGAATTTGCATAATCTGCTCGGGTACTTTATCATAGAACCACGTGGCACTGACTAGTGCAGTCGCGGATTACGCGCTCCGGATTAAATCGGCACGTCTCCCGTCGCCGAGCAGCGAGGCCGTGAGGATCACGTCTGCTGGCAATGTTACAGCTTTCGACACAACTTCAAAACTTAAATATTACTTTCATAACTCTAATGACCCATAAGAAACCACACACGATTTATCCAACCGACTCACTATTTAATTCGAAATCCAGTGGCCGAAATCAAAGTAAGAACACAATTGGAGATCCGACTTTTATATCAAATGATAAATATCACACCGCCAGACTCGGCCGTCCAAAAAACGCTTAACTTGTCCCGCTACAAAAGGAAAAAGCCAGCGTCTTCCGTTCGGCCGGAGCCAAAGAAAAAATCTTCGCGAGGGATCCGAGCCTTCCATTTATCATATTCCATATTCATTTATTCGTCAAGTTCTGGATTCATTTATTCGTCATGTCTTGATTTCGTCTCATTTATTATTAAAAATGAACTGTCCGGAGCAGAACGTGAATACGACATCGGCCGGGGGCCACTGTTTCAATCTTAGTATAATTTCATGCTGAATTAGGTCAGTGTATTGGGACGGGGCAGTTTTTGCTAGTAGCATTTTTATGACATGCAACGTTGTGGTACGTAATTCGTTTGTTACTGGGACCCTTGGGAGCCCGACCTTGTTAATAGGTACAAGGTGATCAGTGGGTCAGCGATATCTCAGGATCGGGGCCGGTGCTGACCCGGGCTTCCGAGCGGATGATGCATGGCCACCTGAGCGATATCGTGCTTGTTGTACTAACTCATGTGGATGTAACACCGTTTGCGGATTTAGAAGCTCTTTTAAAATCAAGAACACTTTTATGTTAGCATTTTATTTCATTACTGTGGTCAATGTAAATGACCATTTTTTTTTTTTGATAAAGTACTGCCTTTCTTTGAATGTTTTCGAATTAGATGTAGCAATTATTGTTTTTTATTTGTAAATAATGTATAATAATACTTATAATATTCAACAACTATCACACACAACGCCGTCTAGTCCCAAGCTAAGCAGAGTTTGTGTTATGGGTACTAGGCAACTGATAAACATACTTATATATTTCTAAATACATACATATATATAGATAAATGAAGGGTAACTTTGTTACAAACCTATATTTTAACTACCAATTTTTTTAATAGCCCTACCAAAGCCTTTGGCTGGGTAAGTGTCACGTTCAATCAATAAACAATATTTGAAATGGACTTAAGTTTCAAAATTTAAAATTAATTGACTATTTATTTATAAAATAGAACATTAGAGTCAAATAAAAGCAACCTAATCGAATTTTACGATAAAACCTTGAAGCAAAGAAACCAAAACACATATAAAAGCACCTATCAACATTTCAGAAGTTACGAAAACACGAAGTTGCCACACGGGGCCAAATAAAGAATAGATATACGATCCATTTGTAGGCAATCTCACAATAAAACGTTGTCAGTCTTTGTGTCGGCTGTCGACGGCCAGTAAGACGGCCATTTTGCAAACATAACAAATGAGGGCATTACCGCCGAACCTCGACTACATACGTCATACCGGCCGTAGGAAAGTGCGGAATTATGATAATAGATAATAAAATTTGACTTTACATGTGTAGGTACAGTGGCTGGGCGAAAAATGGCACATCGCGTTTTATAATAAAACCACACGGTAGAAATTATGACAAGACTACAGGACGGTTTAAAAGGGTTACCGTGGCGTATGAACGTAATGGGCAACTGAAAGAACGCAGATGGGTTTTAGTCTGTAAAAATCTGCCACTCTCCCTCGCTCCACCTAGAGCGGGAGGAATTATTCGATGATTTCTCTCCTCAAACAAAGAACAGGTAGCAATAAGGAACAAAGCCGACGATATGTTGTAGAGACAAGTTATTATTTTTTTTATTTTGTCGTGTGACTACCCTAGAGGGTAGGTACCATACTTACGGGCTTTAGTAATAGACTGTGACACAAATCTTAATGACAAAGAGAACACTCGATAAGTCCGATATTTTTTCCTAAATACGTGTACTAGCCGTGCCAAGCTGGGGCAGGTTCCCGAGCTTCGCACGGGTATTAAAAATCTTTGATATTTTCGACTTTTCTCTACTATAATATAGATACATTATACACCTAAAACTTCCACATGAATCACTATGCTTATTATTGAAAACTGCATGAAAATCCATTCGGTAGTAGTTTTCGAGTTTGTCGCGTTCATGCAGACAAACAGACGCGTTAAGAGACTTTGTTTTATAATAAGTTAGGAAGTATACTTTTTTCGTCGGGGTACTGTGTTTACCTTTCTAACAAAGCTTTGAAAACAAAAACTACGCAGGTATCAATGAAAGAGACAACACTCTAGAACCGAACTTATTCTGAGACTCGTTCTGCCAAATACGGCCGATACTTTCTTACGTATTGAACCCACTACAGCAAGTTCAAGGTCTCAGTCCACATTACATCACCAGTGGCGTTGACTGTCTCCGAGTTCCGACACATCACTCGCCGTCCAAAAAATTTGGGCTTCGTTTGATGGACCTCCGGACAGGCGGGGACCCGCCCCGGGCGCCGCGCAGGCACACAGCGACAAGAACAAATGACCCCGACGCATCATAATAAATAAAACAATTTGTTCTTAATTAGATTTCGTGAATTTAATTTTCATGCCAGTAATTGGTCGGAGGCCACAAAGAACCGCTCTGTATCAATGATGGATGATCGAAGCGCCTTCGAAGTATTTACCTTCGGTCTTCCACAATAATTAGGGGGTTCGGAAGTTTACTTTCATTATTGCTTATGAACCTATTACTGTTTCTAATATAGATTTCATTTGCTGTCCGACTGTTTTTGTTTTAAGCGTGAGAACGTCAGAGATGAGATGTGGTGGTACAGTGTCGAGCGCCATATTGAATCACAATAAAGAATACGCATGCAATTTTTTTTATTTCACATAAAGCATTTTTAGGTTCATTAAATCAATATGAAAGAGTTTTTTAAATATCTTCTTCAATAACGAAGTTATAAAGCTTCGAAAATTGCTAATTAGAAAGAAAAAGTCCAATATTAAATTTGACGTCACAAATCTCGCCCGTACGAAAGCCATAGAAAAAGGCAACTTGGCGGCCGTACGCCATAGAAAAAGGCGTCTTAGCGAGAGACACCATTTTTTATTTGTTAAAAACCACTATGTCTCGTTTACTTTTCTACAAATTTTGATGCTGTTTTCACAGTTAGTATTCTATTTTTGAATATAATGATTGATAAACTAGTTAGATATTTTAAAAAAATTATTAAAATTTCCTATTCGCTTCAGTCTTAACTCAACTACAATAGTTGAGTTAACACTGAAGCGAGGACATTTTCATCACCGATCTTTTCGCTGAAATGAAATATACGAAACAAACGTACAAAAAGCAAACCTCGAGTTCCCGTAGCGTCTATAAAAAGAAATGGAACGAAATAAATGAAAGAGGAAAACAAAAGACAAATCGGAAAACGCTCGCTTTTATATACTTGCTACAGAACTGCGCCGGGCGTAAACTTTAAAAAATAAACGCCGAAAAAATCTTGAAAAGTCACGGACGCTTAACTTTCTTCCCCTGTTTTATTTTTCGTTCCCTCTTGTGCACTCTTTCATCTCTCTCGTACTTCAGAAACGTAATAAAGCTGTCCTGCTCTTTTTAACTGATAAGTTACTTTTTTAAACTGCAGGAAAATCGAAGTCGTTCACTGGGCGAAATTAAAAGCTGGCACTCGCAGACATAAGTCATAAAAAGAAAATATGGAAGACGTTAATCTGGTGATTTATTTCGGAATCTATTTGTTGTTTTTGTTATTTTTAACAACCGTAGTAAATGTTAACTGAAATTATACGCATTAATAAACTGTAGTACGTAATTATAGTTTTATTTTATGAAATGAAAGCACAAACGTTTTAAAGGTTTACTTAAAATGTCTACCAAATAATAATTTAGTAAGCATGACGCTAAAATAATTCAATACAGAGAAATAAGACCACGTTTGATTTTTATTTTGCAAACAGACAGAAGCATTAGAGTAGGTTGGGGTCAAAAGCGCCATCTCACTGGGGGCCAAGTAAAGACAGCACGAGCATTTAACGAAAAACATTACTTATTGTTTTTTTTTAAATTATAGAATGTTAATTTATTCATTTACTGAAATTTGTGTTTTATATACCTACAGTTCTCCTATTGAAATAAAAAACAGACTGATGTGAACCAGAATCGGTCCAGACTCAGAGTGTCTGGATAACTCCAGTTGTTCACAATATATGAGTATAATATGTGAATCAATAATTAGATAATATTACAGTCAAAACTTTAACCAAAACACTGAAAACACGGAGGTACCTAGTTCACCTAACTTTTTTTAATGGTTAAATCATAAATAGAGACAAATATTTTCATCAACTTATTATTTCTGTTTTCCAATTACTCAATAATAAACAAAAACACATGTCTATTTATTATAAATACATTAACTTAAAAAAAACCACACATTCCTGCAAAGACTCGCTAACAAAAAAAAAATTCCCCTCACAGACATTTTTGCCAACCATACCAGCAATGATGCAATGCAAATGTAACGGTGCTCCGTCACCGCAATCGGATGCCTACCGTCAAAGCGGCAACTGTAGAAGTAGTGCAGGAAGGCCCCCCCTTTCCCCTCACCTCCGCAGCTCCGCCATTACGACAAATAGAGGAAAAAACTCGAGAGCTGCACTGTCCGCGCTGTGTACCGTTTCTATGCCATCCGACGTCATTACTCCACTAATATCGAGGTGAAAGTTGATGTGAAACATCTTTTTCTTTGTAATCATGGTAGATAGGTATAGGTTGAAGAAGAGAACTGGCTAGTTGAAGTTTTTTACGAGATTTGTACTAAAGACCTACTAAGTTTAATTGAAATCACAAATGTTCAATAGAGCTAAGTAGGTAGGCTAAAGATAGGTAGAAAACTAAATCGAATAACTAATCTTAGCAATCACAGAATAGAAATGAAGAGTTCATTGATTAATTTATAGCTTATGAAAAGCCTTTTATACTACAACCAATTCGATCACTGAACCGAACCCAAAATAAACTACCCTTATCCCAGAAGAGCACATCAGTTTGTAACGATAACTCTTGTTACGAAGTTTAAACCGGAGCCACAACTCCACAAGTTACGCAAAAAGTGGTGAAACAAAACGAGGATCGCCCCCAATGGCCCCGGGCGGCCTGATATTGATATGAGTGACTTGCACTTACCGCCCCCATCGCTCGATGCTATGGACAACTAGCGCCCTTCGACCCCCTATGTTTGCCTACAAATATTGTCTTTACAAACACAATGCTCACGTCGTAATCTTAGTTAAGTGTGGCAATAATGTGTTAATCCGTTGAATTGACGGCGATTATTGAATAAATGTTGGGAAAAAACGTAGTGCATTGTTTTTTTCTTCATATTTACTAAGCTGTTCAGAGTTATAAGCACACGATACAACATCATCTAGAATTCCCGTTGTTTATATATTTTAATGAACACGGAAATAGACCATATTGTGGAAATATTTCAAGTTTTGAGTTACAGACTATTAAGCCTAACCTCTAATTCGGTATCTAAATCTTAAGGGACGACACTCAACTGGCCATTCGCACTAACTTGCGAAACCACAAAAACGGGGGCGAAACTGCCTCCATAAACAAGTAGAGGCGGCGCGAGAGGAATATTCAAGAGGAAAGTTGGTCCAGTTAGCCCGCGTCCACTCAATGTGCGACACTTGCATCTAACGGGCCGAGTTGGGCGAGTTGACCATCGTACGTCAGGCCGTGCATCGCCCCGTTGTCCCCTTAATGAAGCCTGTCCCGAAACAAGTTTGATACTAACTTATTGCCATCTAAGCACGGTTTGATGGCCACTTAAATGTTGTCCCGCCACTTAATAGTTGCCTAACTTTTGCCATTATAAACTACAGATTTTGTACTATGATAACGTGATAAGTTTGTAAAACAGTCGGTGCTTATGATGTTTTGCCAAGATATCCATTAAACGAAGTCGAAATCTAAAAATGTCAACTCCGAGAGTTACCTTTAAGACTACTTACTTTAAACACTTAGTGGTAAGGTTCATAACCTCCAAATGCTTATTGTAGTTTATCGGTTAACAAACTCCCATCATTATCAGCATTTTTTCTTTATCTTAGGTAATATTGTAATGGATCCTCCGAAGTGAGAAATGTTATCTACAAAGGATATTCCACATGGAACAAAACATGCTGCCCATTCACGGTGCGACCGTACGAGTTAGTCGCATTATAACCGAATGTTGGAAACTTCCCGATGAGTGGCACACTGCGCACAGACGCGACCACGCCAAACTTTACGAATACGACCGAACTGTGAATATGAATCCTATTATTTGCTGCAATAAAAACTTTTCCGTGCCCATAGAAGTGTAACTATAGGCATAAAGGCCTTTATGTGTGAAGAGGCGATGGATATTGAATACTGTTATATAACACCTTTACGTCACGTTTGATTGAAAATACAGGCACATCAAAAGTACAGCCGTATTTGCAAGTACCTACTCACGCATTTTTCCGTAATATATTTATCTATATGTTATTAGCTAAGTGTTTCAAATAAAATTTTTTCGATAATTTTTTGGCCGTTTACTGATAAGAAACACCAAGAAAAACTACTCAACGTGTATAATTTTTGTCAGAAAATGTAACAACGTCAGCCATCAAATTGTAAGAAACGTAACGTTGGTTTTCAGTGAGAGTTAGAGAATATCATGTTCAGTTAGTAACAAAATAACCACCGAAACAGTAAAACGATCAAAAACTACTATTTTCTATTTTACAGCGCTTGTTATTTTTGACACAAAATGTCGTAGCAACGCTGACGTATTTGACGTATTTCCATCGAATTGAATAAAATGTTGTTTTTTAGAATATCGTGTTGTGTGTTTGACAGCAGGACGCGTCGCCCGCTCGTCAATCGTCGCGCCGTCCGACGCGACGCTGCGCCTGCGATGGCAGACGAGCCGTACCGTGTGTGTTTTTAGCCCTTCGCATCCAAACAAATAAAAACAATATGTCAGAGCGATATCACTCTTTAAATTCACGTGTTAACAACATGAACATCTTTATAAAATTAGCCCCCAGTGGTGATGAAACAATTTCTGTTTCTGCGTAAATCGTAGGTGTCAATTGAGAATGCGTTATTAAAGTAATGCGAGTAGACAAGCCAATGGATTCTGAACGGTTTATCCAACAGGATATATTATAGATATAAGATAAGGCAGAAGCAGATATCATGGCATTGACATAATTTACTTTTTATGTCAATCCAAACGCCTACGACATAGCTGCATAGTAGTCATGGCTGACACTACGGAGGAGCTTAGTATAATGCTCGGTGACCTCGGTAGAGCTTCCGAAAGAGTGGGACTTAAAATAAATATGGACAAAACCAAAGTACATCCATATAGCACCCTCTCCTATCCAGATCGGAGACTATATTTCTCTGAGTTGTGGACGACGTTTACCTGGGACAGTAGGTCGAGTTGGGTTGGTTTATCTTCGGGAAAGAGTTCAATCGTCGAATCCAACTCGGTTGGGCAGCGTTCTCGTCCAATATAGTGTCTCAAGACGATTACGACAGTGATGAAATATGGCTCCGAAACGTGGGCGTTTACAATGGGCCTCATCAGAAAACTTAAAGTCACCAAAAGAGCAATGTAAAGGGCTATGCTCAGAGTTTAATTGCGTGATCACATTAGAAAAGAAGATATCCGCAGGAGAACCAAGGTTACCGACATAACTCGAAGAATCGCCAAACTTAAGTGGCAGTGGGCAGGGCACATTGCATTCGGACGAAAGATGGTGGACTGGTAACCATGTACTGGAAGACGCAACGTTGGAAGGCCTCCCACAAGATGTGATACGCATAGGGCTGATCGTTGTGGCGGACCTTGGGAATGCCTATGTCGAACAGTGGACGTCTTTCGGCTGAAATGATGACGATGAAACGCCTACGCCTCGCGCCTGCAGAACGATGCTGGCGCACGGCGTAAGATTTTGTACCCCGCAGGCTTGCAATGCTTAGTTGTAGAAGCGCTGCTCAGAAATAAGGAACCCCCTTTAGGTCACCATATATGGCAAACCGATCCCTTAGAAGAAGCAAGCTAAATATCTCGATGTGATCCTAGACCAGCATCGCAGTTCGCGTGCCGCTTTCTTTCAAAGTAAGCTCCATTACATCCTGATCAGCAAATTATCACTCAAGGGCCATAAAAGGTTTTCTTAAGGTGGTTGTCCTTCCAATTATGACATACAACTGGCCCATCTTCACGCATGCATTGCCTCGTCACCTCCACAGGATGCAAACGCTCTAAAACCGATTTCGCCGAAAATTTGCAATGGTGTGACACCTCTGCTGGCTTTATGATGTATTTATTTTGCAAATAGGTTTTTAAAATCACTTTTACACGTTTTTTTTCTTTGTTAATTTTAACTAGATGAAGCCGCTTTCCGATAACTAACCTCCCGCACCTCTAAAATTCGCCGTCCCAGGACTCTCGTCACTCCCTATGACACAATAACTCTGCTCCAGGAGAGCCGCAGGGAAACCAGCACTTTTTCTTCTTCGCGAACACAAACCACAGTCCTTCCGTCCTTTTGCCGAGGCCCACCACGAGGCTGCCGTTAACGTCCACCCTGTCCCTTGCTCGAGTCAGCCAGCGCCGCTGAGCTTGCAGATTTAAATTCGTCCCTAAATATTAATACAATCTATCTTCGATCCTGCCTAAACCTTGCTGTCCGCTACCAGCGACGCCTTAAGCCGAGGACCATACCCCACAGGAGGTGCCCTTGTAGTGGCTTAATTTTATTTTTCTATATAAGTCCTGGCTGGAAGCTTAATTTTTTAAGGCCGCTACAAACAGATCCGACTCAGCAGACGACAACCTCATAGGTTGATCTGCGACAGGCCACTACCTTTTCAAAGACAGATATGAAGAAATAAAATATGATGAAATGTTGATATTCGCAGCATTCTAAATAAATTATTTCGAATAACATTCTCATTGATGTGTAGGTGACACTGCGCCCGAGCCGTCACAATTCTGTGTCCGGAAAGTCCTCACTGACGCATCTATCGACGCCTCGCTTGACAGACGCAAAAATACCCGCCGTCTAGAAAAAAACAAAAGATCGGATATAGTTCTCTTGTGTGTAGACAAATGTCAAAGCGTTTAAAATTAAATAAGTTTTTATTTCGCGTTATTTTCGCTCCCGTCTCTTCGACGGATGACAGTTGGCAGCGTGGCGTATGAATGAAGATGTACCGGCTGAGAAGAATAATTTTGTTACAAAGTGTGGAATAATGAAAATCAATTAATCAAGGCCTGTCATTAGTTCAACACAGGTTACTGCCGCATAGCTTCATAGCCACTTTAACGTTTGTGTGAATCTCAATTATGGTTGAAGGTAGGCGTAGGAACGCGAATTAATGAAACTGAATCGTCATTTGTTCAACTTCAGTAGTGACATAGAGGCCTTATCTATTTTACGATCTGAACTGAACTGTTAAAGAGATGAAGTTATACACCGTTAAATTTTGGTCGTTTTAATCCCGCGGAGGGTCGATTCGGTACATGAAAACCTATCGATTTGTAAAGATAAAAATGAAAAATAAAGTACTTTTTTTAAGTAAACGTCAGCTGATCGAGGTCAATGAACTGTAGGTAGTTAGTACGCAACGACCGACAACTCCCTACAAGGTCATTGACTCGTTTACTTAAAGAAATTAATTTTGTACATGCGTATATTAATTCGAGTTTTAGAAAAAAAGCTCTTTATTTTTTAATTTTGTCTTTATAAATCGATAGTGTTTCATGTACCGAATAGACCCTCCACGGGATTAAAACGACCAAAATTTAACGGTGTATAGGGTGTATAGCACCATCCCACTTCTCTCTCACATGACTGACATTTTAACACGTCCAAGCCCCAGAACCGAAAGTCGAAACATGAAGTAGGTACTTAAGAAAAGTCTGAAAAATCTCAAGAGTCTCACGATAATTTTATCTGTTCACCGCAATTATCCATCCGCACTAAAAATATTTTTGAACAATTACGAAGACAATACAAGGAATAAAATATTAAAATATATAGATAAAACGTTGAATACCGACGCTTGTATAGACTTCCGTTCTGTTGTCTTGGACTGCGGGAGAATTGTTTCTTTTAATCTCTGACTCTGAGAACCAAAGAACAGATAAAACCAGAAGGTCTACGATAGCCTGTAGTCCATTCGCTTTAAGATTAGACATATAAACAAACGTTTTTTACTGTCCGTTCAATCGATTTTGAATTCTAATGGCATGGCATTTAAAACAAAAAGTGGTTTCTTATACCAACTATTTATTGCAGCCGCCATTTATGATGCCACCAACGCAATAAAAATTCAAATCGGTTGTACATATCTAATCTCAAAGCGAATATAGTACAGATAGAATTACCCAACTTCCCTTTTGACAAATGCAGCTTTTACAATATCAAGCAAAGTATGCCAAACAAGGATAAACCGACTAGTTCAAAAAGCCAACTATTCAGGGGATTTGTTATTATTTATAGTTGCCGAATAATTGCCTGTCTAATTGACAATTTGAGCGCCAACTAGTCATCTATTCCAACAAGGCCATAGTCGAATACTAGCAGCCAACAGACGTCGATGTGGCCTGCATACATCGATTGCTGTATGCACGATGTATAACTAGTGCAGCATGATATATCCGTCTATCATCAAAATACTTCTAATTTTCTTTGTGTCAGGGCTTAAATAGACCCTTTAACAGTCAGGCAGATTTTCGACCAGGAATTAACGAATAGGTCCCTACCACTGTATGTTGCATGCTGCAGGGAAAATTGTAGCATGTAGTCTAGCAAATTTTTTTTCTGCTTGTATATAAATGTAAATAATGTAAATATTCCTCAAGAAATAAAATAATAATAAAATTTAGGCGTTGTTTTGTTTAGATCCCTTACCTGCAAATTTTCTCATAGTAGGTTGGTACGTAGATACGGCCATCAGCCGTTCTATATAATCCTTCTGTTCTCCTTCCCACCATGTATAAACACAGCTAATGATGACCGGCGCGATGCGCAAGCGCACGTAACGGTCGCGCTCATTCATCAGCGCTGTCAGCGACATCTATTGACAGCTGACTTCTGTTGCTTCTGTGTCACGCTACCGGTTCAAGTTATTGTTTTGTTAAATGGAACGTTTATACTTTGATGGTCTTCGGTTGATATGTTAGATATTCTGAATCGGTTTACAAAAACTTTGCCTCTTTTTTCAGTAAAGAAGGTTGATTTCAGATCAAGTAATTTTGATTAGGTACATTATACTTCTTCTTTGCGTGTCGACGGTAAAACTAGTTTTTTCTTCGTTATACCTATTCCTTGCCTGGCCCAGTATTTGGCCATGGCAATGACGTCACCTAGCGCGGTCATTAGATCCCTACGTGAACTGGTAAAGGGCAAGTGACGCAGCTTGCAAGACGACGCAGATTACATTATTGGAATGACCATACATACATACGTAGGTAACTGCATTGAGCTGTGAGGAGTAAAAAATAATTTCAATGATATCATTGAAAATCCTTAGCTACTCCTCCGCGGACATAACAAAGATCAACTCCCACCAACGCTACCTAAGCAGTAGAAAATAAAAATTGAAATTCAAGAATATAATCTCTTTGTAGATCCACACACGCCGCTAGCTACCAACTACAATAGTTAGTGATAACAATGTTAAAGAAAAATAAACCATTAAAATATCATCAGTCACTCCAGCGACCCCCGCGGTGGGCAGGTCAGCAGGCAAGAAAAAACCTCCGAATTCAAATGAAGAATGATTCATTTATGAAAATGAAATGACAGATTGAATGAATGGTAAGACGGGTACAAAGGAGAGCGGCTACTGGCCACCGCTTTGTGGTATTGTGCCACGTGCTTCTGTGGAATAGTCCTCTGGGAATTGAAGACCAGACGCAAAGTATAAAAATGTTGGTGGGCAAAGCAGAGATTTCATGCTGTGCTAAGAGATCGAACTGGGAACTTCTTTTGACGTCCTTCTGAAACAACATGTCTCAATTAGCACCAAAGAAAAGAGACAGGTTTGAAAATATGCGACATTGTAGTAGACAAAGTAGTCGTAAAAGCATAACCAGCCTTATAACGTTCCCACTGCTAGGGCTCTGGCCTCCTCTCTTAGAGATGGAATGGGCCGTAATTTACCACGTGAGCCTAATGCGGTTTGGTGAATGTCGCATCTCTTCAAACTCTTGATTCTAGGACATATCAATTTCCTCACAATGTTTTCCTTCACCGTTTTGCAGAAGTTTGCGCAAGTGCAGTTCGCAGTGGTGATAAAAATAAATTATACAAAGTAAAGTGCCTGGCTGGGTTTGAATAGAACCTTTACCGCCTTATTCCAAAACGCGATCTAAAATAGTTCCAGGACTATTACTAGGTTCAATCCCGATTAAACGCTATCTATTTAGATAGCGTTTAATTCGCGTTTCGTTTAACTACATTTGTAGTTTTCGGGATTATTATTAAAAATACCAATTAAAAGCGATCTAAATGTATTTCCAGGAATATTATTAGGTTTAATGCCAATTTAAACTAGAAATAGTCCCGGAACTATTTTAGATCGCGTTTTGGAATAAGGCGGATGGAGTTCACTTTACGTACGCACGGCGTACCTAAGTCGGGGTCTTTACCAGCAGGCCACTACTGCTCCTAAAGAAATTGTAAACGGTTATATTTTGACAACCCATTAATCTACTTGTCTTCTTTGGATTTATCGCAGGTTTTTTGTTTGGTACAGCATCAGGTCACGTCGCAATTATTAATCGATGTTATCGTGACTAATTTGTCTGCCTAACGCCAGAATTTATAGGATCAAAGGACCAAATAAACTTTCTTCAAAAACTAGTCTTATCGCGTCACGTCTGCAACCAAACCATTTACGTTTTTATTGCAGCAATCTTACTGGAATTTATTTCTTACTGCTCCTCAAAATTCGCTTTAAAATTCTTGAATATGAAATAAATATTTCGTTGGACACGAGAACCCGCCCCAAATGCAACATAAAATATGTTCGACATTCAAAGTTGACCTTATCTCATAAAAATGGTAATTACAGCTACCCTTGCAATCTTTCGGGACCAAGAGTTAGTGAACTCCGACAAACACTAAGAAAGAAGGAATGGGCAATGAAATTAAAAATATGTCTTAAGGGCAATTAGCTTTAACTTTTACAGTAAGTGCCCTATCTGCTCCCCGGAGCTCCCCCGCGATTTTCAATTGTGGGGAACGCGACCAGCTTTTCGGTTCGAGTGAATTTTATGAACTCGCCAAGAGTTGCGACTTTTGAACGAGTTCACTTACCCTGCTGCGATAAACTCATTTAATCGTAACTTAAAAAATTGCTCCAGTCAAAACTTCACGAATTATTTCAAGGTTTCCCTGCAAACATAAGTTGTGAAAATGCTACATAGTTCTATCGCGGTGAATCAAAAGCTAACTTTGCTTGCTGTGAGGTCAGCATAATCAAACAAAGGGCTGTGAGCGAAGCGAGGCCGACTAGGCATATTGTTAAGCGTTCGGCTCTTCGTCTGACGAAGTGTTTAATAATAAATTTCCATTTAAAAAGCCGCAAGGTGTCTGCGGGGAACGTAGGGAGCGCGGAGGGGAGGGGGCCGCAGCTTCCGCCGCTTTTTTCCTTCATTTCCTTAAGGCCGCGTGGCTAGGGTGCCGCCCTGCCAGAATTAAAACGTTCGTTTATTTTTTACAATTTAGGTACACATGGACATGCAATAAGGCACTTAATAGTTGGAAATGACGCAACATTTATATTAGTAACTAACAACACATAAAAACAATGCCGGTACTGACCTAATTTATTCGCAATCAAGTTTTCAATCGATTGGGACGATAGGATTGAACAAAAACCAGTTCATATAATCCTCAATCTCTTGTTTTATCCATCGAATTTTATTTCCATAATAAGTTATGTAAATTAATGTAAAATTATACAGTTTATCTGCAGCGCGTATGGTAAAATATCAATCATAACAAGTACCAAAGCTACGTTTAAATTATTTTCCAAAATCGTATGGAAGGCTCCCGCCGAAAATCTACTTTTAATAGTCGCACCATTTAAGGGTGGGATTTATAACGGCGGTACGGAACCCTAATTTTTTGCTTTACGCATTGGGCACAAGTACAAGAGGAGGCATAGTGTACTTCGCATAAATATCGGAGGATAATAATTAAAAGAAGCGATAATGTCTGTAGCGCGGTGAAAAACGAGCGGACCATCCTTTTTATTTGATAAATAAAATTTATTCCCTCCCTCCTGCCTTCCCCGCTTCTTTGTGGGTTTTAACTTCCTATAAACCGCTGTCTTTGTTTCTAAACTGTTTATGGAAAATAAGAATTAAGTGAGAACGTAAACGAATATTTTCTCAAAAGCCTAAGCGATAAATTTTTATTTTTTCTTTCGGCCTTTCGAATCTATCTCCGCTAATCTGATGAAGAATAGGTTGGGATAGATATTTTTACTTATTTTATTGAGTAGATAATATTTTATCATCATCATTCAGCTGAAAGACGTCCACTGCTGGACCTAGGCCTCCCCCAAGTGTGCGCCACAGCGACCGGTCTTGTCCGTCCCGTCCAATATAATTTATAATATAATTGCATAATCTGCCTTTTAATGTTCCCACTGCTGGAATTCAAGCCTCCTCTCTAAGAAATGTAATGGACCATAATCCACTACGCGGTCCCAGTGTGGGTTAGTGAATGTCACATGTCTTCGAATTTTTGGTTCTAGGACAGGCCGGTTTCCTTACGATGTTTTTCTTCACGGTTTTGAAAGCAGTAGTGATTAAACAAATTACACAAAGTAATGTGCCTGGCCTGAACCGGCAACCTATAACTCGTAAGTCGGGGCCGTTACAATTCAGCCACCACTGCTCCTCCGAATAATTTAAAGGATTTTTTTTTACATAAATATTTCGGTAATTATGTTACAACTGTTTCTCTATCCTTTTCTAAAGTATCTTGGGGTCGGCTACCAGTCTATCCGGATGCATCTTGATATCAATATTTTACATAGACAAAGCGACTGCCTAAGCCTCCACAGCTCAATGAGTGGGTAACAAAATATCCCTTAGCAAGACTGGTGTCAGTTATTCTGGTTTCCACCTATCCGTAACGACTGGCAAAGAACTACAAATTACAGCCAGGATCAAAGACTTAGTGTGTTTTCCGAGAGAACACGGAAGAATCTGGTCCAATTCACTTGTATATAGTGACATCTTTGGCGCCACAAAAGAACGAGAAAAAATATGAAATTCTGCATCGCGCAATGAAAGTTCTTTGCGCGATTTGAGCGTATACAACTGCCTAAGATCATCTATCGGGCATTAGCCCACCGGACATACCACCTGTCTAGTCGGAGGATCACCTCCTTTCAACGGAGGGTTGTGGCACGTTACTCCCTGTTCCGTATGCCTCCAAACACTGATGCTTAACCTTAGCGATCGACAAGTGCGACTGTTATAATTTTAACCATGATTAGTGGTTGTCGTCCTTGGTCGCATTTACCACTAATCATACTAATAAACCTGCTTACTTCAACGGCGCAAACAATTCTAATCAATCTCTACCGTCTCCGAACTCTTCGCCACCCCATCTCACAAGACATCCACCCACCTGTCAATTTTAAGAAGTCGATAAGGTCTTGCACTTGCATCTCGTTAAGTCTCTTCCCCTCAACTATTAACCTACCCCTGGTATCCCCAAGGATCGCAATCGGGCCGTTTTTACGGCGCACTAAATATTCTCGGGGCGACAATTGCGATTATGAAAAGTGCACCGTTATTTATACCCCACCATCGTTTATTTTTTGTCGCCCCTTTCAAGGGCAATTAAATACCACCAGTCTTAAAGCGCTCTGCATATTCCGTAGAGTTTATTATCGAGCTGCTAATAAAGACAGTAAATGTCGCAATAAGTCACGGAAAAATGTCGCAGGATGTTTGTTTGGTCTTTAAGGGGATAGTACTGTCTTACCTGTACGAAATGTTGTAATCATTAGAAACATAGGTCATTGGAAGGTAAACAACATTTGATCGATCCAACTGAAAATAATTTAAAGTAAAGCGCACCTTTTTACCAAGCTAGGTACACAAACAGTCTCAAAACTTAAAACAAACGATTAGGAAAATAGAACTTCTTAATAACGGGGATTAATGAAATTTCCTAGTCGTCGGAATCGAACCGCATTCCCCCGGGACGGGCTGTCAAAGTGCTCCAAACTCGCGCCGCCTGTCTCCGCGACAACTTTTAATAACCTTCTGTATCACCCAAATGGATTTGGGACCCAGCACAATCCGACACTCGTTACGTTTCCAACAAACTTAATGTGAACGGAAACTTTCATCAAAGGGTTGGAGTACCTGCTTGTGAATACCACTTTAATTATCCAAATAGGTTGGCCGTAGCACTATGCTACGCGAAGCGCTACGGCGTAGACGCTCCACATTAATTCGTTGACAAACATTATACATATACATAATTGCTACGTGATCTGTAATTTGCTCCAAGCGCAAAGCTAAACCGATGCATGATTGTATTAAGCAGTTACTCCACACTTTAACACCAAACGAAGGTAGGTATTTAGATACGAGTTTCGAAAATCGCTACAGCTTTAAAAAACTTATCACAAAATCCTCAAAACACGAGCGAATCTTTCCCAAGCGTGCATAATGGGGAACATCAGGCCTTCATCAAGCCCTGATAAGGCAATCTCGAGTCACTTCCTGATATCACCCTTCACGGAGCCCCGCTGCTTCCCCGCACCGAAACGAAATTGAACCGTCTTAGATCTGTCTCAGCGTAATCCACGCTTATAATTGATGCGACAATGTCAAACAGGGCCCCGATACAGCCGGCTAATCGGAAAAATACAAATCCGCCACAACATGATCGATTGTTGCGACACTGACACACTCAAGCACTGTTTGATAAGCAACTCGATTGCTTACCGTTCACTTTGACAGACAAATAAACTTTCAAGCTCACTTCGAGATTTCATTTGTTTTTAATACAAGTTCAGCATCAACCTTGATCGTTTCTTTCGTAATTCTAATACTTAATCGAGCGTCAATCATCTGAGTAAAACCTGAGAGCTTTATGTGTCAATACAGCATGTTAAATGTTGCAAGTAAACAAAATATCACACAGGATCACTTTTTCCCCATAACGTGCGAAACGACATTGTTACTGGCAAGAAATTGTGCAAGAATTTTGCTTTTTCTTTTTTTGAAATATTGAATTTTTACATTTATGCCTTTCACACCTCATAACGTAATAATTCTTGGTGGGCCCCTCGTGGAAGTTTTCTGTTGCAGCGGCAACATTCAAAATAAATGTTTGGTACTTTATCACGACCGTGTGTGGCACGCGACTTGCGTCTACAGTCTCTTTATTGTCAAACTTGTGTTTGCTTTACTGTTAGTTGTGCACGAATAGCCTACTCATATCGGGTTCCTTTTTTGATTCTTCGAAATAAGTACATGTATGTCATAACTTCGAGAACATTTTTTTTATCTAGGTCTCTCTCTAAGGAGTTTTAATGTTTCTGCTATTCTCCCTGTGCCATTCATCACAGACGCCAAGTTATGGCTTTCTTTAGGGGGATTAGATACATATTTTACCAATAGCAACGTAGACGATAGGACTGTACCAAAACCCCACTCAGCTTATTAAAATATTTTACAGCAATTCGATGTCACATCCACATGTGAAGAAAACCAATTAAGCAGTTCTAACCCTCGATTCCTCGCGCCTCTGACACGAATAATGTGACCGCAGTATTTAGTCTCTCTGGCCCTCGTCGGTGCCTCGCAGGGGCATCGAACGATCTCTAATGGCATCCAACCACCAACTGGCCACCGCATTAATCCTTTACCGACTCTTGATTAATTATTTAAAGTTGCCCGAGGGAGTGCTCTCGGCAACTCCGCAAATTGTTTACAACTGCTTGTTACATTACATTTACACGTCGGAGATCAAATGTTTGGGTTTACGGTTACCTGTTTTTTGGCACACAGAGTAATTGTAGTTTTAAATCATTTTTTTTTTAAGTGATTAAGCTAGCACTTGACTGCGATTCCACCTGATGGCAAGCAGTGGTGCAAACGTTGATGGTGAGGCGCACTAGTCTATTAAGAGCCTATTGACTCTAACCTTGAAAATACCTAAATTATAATCGGACGGCAAGACCGTAGCAGGCAAATTATTCCAGTACTTCGATGTACACGATACAAGCGACAAAGCGAAACGCTTAGTCCGGACCGTAGTGGAATCAATAACTTAAGGGTGGATACTCGCTGTAAGTCGGGTTGTCTGATGGTAAAAGGAAGGCGGAATCAGTTTTAAATCGTTTAAGTTTGTATATGGAGGTATCATCTGTAGGTACCTCCATAAACCTACCCATTTAGAGGGAGAGCATTAAAGCTATGATATTCAAAAGCTTCAATAAAGGACAGACTATACAAAATTAACAAAATATTTCAACTTTACAATTCTTGACAAAATTTAATCCTTACAAAACAATAATTCAATTCCAACACGGGGTACAGAGATATTATCAAATTAAGTGCGGACAAGCGGACTCTTGACTTGACCGATGTAGTGACCCCTAATCCGCAGTAAATCTTGGGACCAACATACCCTGTCCGCGGCCGGGGGTTAAACAACCTACTACGCAATCATTTGTTACCTACACGCTGTAGACAAGACAGGGGTGTGCAATAAAGAAATATTTACATTCCTTCATAATTTAATACCGCCCGACCTTTTTGATGGCCTCGGATCGTGGGAGTATGCGAAAATAAAATCGGAATGGTTCATCGTGATTGATTGAGCTACCTGTTATTGATGTTCATGTTTCGATATTTATTAATTTGGCACGTGTAACGCTATAAATATGAAAATAAAAAGGAGGATAGGATTATCTGCGTCAGGAGTTGCAATAGACAACCTAGACTATGTCTAGGTTATCTAGTGGTTGTTTATATCGTTATACCATAGACAGTCCACAGAATATTCTGTGGACTGTCTTTGGTACAACACATTGTTTTCCCAAAGAATTAAATGAATAAATAAACACAGTTATACCTGGTCCACACATTGCCCGACAGGGAAACTGGTTTTCATTTTTGGTCGCTAATTTATTGCTATTTGGGTAGTATAAACATGTTTTCTTTTATACTGCCCAAATAGCAATAAATTAGCGACCAAAAATGAAAAAAAAATCCTTTCAAAATTTTCTTTTCTTTCTCATTGAATCTACTCGAACAGTAAAATCAATAACAAACACCTACAATTGAATTCCAGCAAATATTCATGAAGCTTAGCTCCAGAGTAGGCACGTATAAGGGGCACCACAACCACATCAAAAATGGTTGTTCAGTGGTTCGGAAGTGTACACGGAGATAATGCGAACATTATACGAACTCTCGAGCCCGCATAATCGTGCTTATTATGCCGTCGAGCAAAAACTTACTAACTTGCATCTTTCGCACATTCATCCTGGTCTCCTGGTACATGCGTGTACACAAGTTGGTCGCAGAATTTCGCAAAATGATTTATTTTGATAAGTGTAGCAGGAAGGTGTAGCAGGTAGTTAGCAACATTAGTAAATATGAACCTATCATAATATTTAGGCCTAAATTAATACGAAAATATGAAACAACATATTTAAGCCTCCTAACTGTCTCCTTTCACCAACAGACTTGAACAAACCAAAATAATATAGGTAGGTACCTCATCCAAACTCAACAGTCAAAAGGTAGAACTTGTAGGAAGTATTTACTTCTAACATAGGTAAGCACTTTCGTACCCCTCTTTACTAAGACATGATAATTTTGTTGGATGACCAAGGGCTATCGAGTTTCGGGTTCAGTAAACCAATAATTTAGGAATCTTGACCAAGTATACGAACTTATGCACATTAGCTGAATTAATTACACTTGCATTGACTTTAGAGAACTGCGTACTTATACATAGTGATAGGTAACTATGTAGGTACATGGTACATAAACATATCAAGTAAATAAGGGCAAGCTTTTATTTGTACAAATTAAAAGCAACATTTACTTCAGTGCAACCAAGCGGAACCAGGGGCTGCGTTACCATTTGATTGACAGCTGCCCTTGTCCAATAGCAATGGCGAGACCTGACGAACACGTCAATCAAACGCGAACCAACCCCACCTTATCAACAAAACCAACGCCACATTATAACCCTTATCGCGTACGACATACGAGCCACAACCAGTGCACAGATGACATCGCGAGCCCCGCGGCCGGGCCATCACGCGAACGCGATCGCCCCATTATTCGCCGCCCTTTTGTAATTTGAATTTCGAATTCCAATTCATATTTTGTGGTAAAATAAAAAGAACACCGTTTCGACACAATGGCGTCAAGGGCGGTGTTCTGACATGCGATCAAGTTATTACATTAAAGGAAAGCGTACCCGCGAGCCCCGGCCCGCCTCACGACCATGTTATTGAAAGCTTCCAGGAATAGCATTCTATAACATTAATTTGAAATCGGCTGCTCATATTTTATAGAACAAAAAGTTAAAGCTGTTTCAATCATTAATGGAATAGCTCACAAGCAATTAAGTTCGACTTTTCATTACAGAGAATGGACTGCCCCGACGACTACGCACTGCTTACACGAACACACAACTGCTGGAGTTGGAGAAAGAGTTTCACTTCAACAAGTACTTGTGCCGACCGAGAAGAATTGAGATCGCAGCTTCCTTAGATCTTACTGAGAGACAGGTACGTATGAAAATACAAAGAATATCGTCTCATCATTCTCATTTTCAACAATTTTTTTTTTCTTGTTGTCTTTTGTCATGTGATCTCTCTTCGACATTGAGCTAGATTTTAAATAAATATGAAAAAATGGGCACAGTATTCAATGATAAATCCAAATTGGTGCTACCTCCTCATACAATCAGGTCTTGAGCAGCACACCTTTTCAGCCTTTTGAAGGTAGAGTATGGCTCTATGCTCATTAGCTCTTTAGCCAGGATGTTTGGGTGGAAATCAAGTCTTTCTGAGTATTTTCGCAGACAGTTTTTTATGTCCTCCTTGACAGACTCAACTTTCAAATCTTTGTTGAGACTTATATGTTTGTTATGAACCAGGATGCTCCAGTTATCATTCGCAGAATCTTTGACTGGAATCGCAGCAAAATCTCTATGTTAGATGAGAATACTGTTCCCGACAGCTGAATGCCGTAGGTCCAAATAGGCCTTTGGTTGCTTTTATAGAGAAGAAACTTGTTTTCTAGACTAAGTTGAGTTTCGACCCATTAGCCATTGCAGATTATGGAGTTTTAGAGCGAGTGCTTTTCCTTTTGTTTGGATTTACTTTCTTTCTTCACGTCGGTCTACAGTCAAGGTATACGCCTAAGTATCGCACGTTATCAGCTTATGGTATTTTAATTTGATTGAGCTCAACTTTAGATCATGACTCATGCATCGCTCCGCAAACTAAATGTAACATGCAATGATAAAGTTTCTTTGGCTTTTATTCTCTAATCTTTTAGTCACTGAGATAGCTCGTCAGTTTTTTTGTAGCTAAGCAGATGTTCAGCAGCATGTGTTCTGTATTCGGCAGATCGAATGTATAAACCAGATAAAATATTGGACCTATTACCGTTCCCTGAGGGACCCCAACCTTTATTCCATACACTTTTGTGACGCTGCGCGCTGCTGTCATCATGTTTGACGTAGAAATATCGGTGTCGACTTTATAAAAAGGTAACAATTTAATGGTAGATTCTTCAGGATTTTAAATCAAAGTCCTTCATACTACTTTGTCTAACGTCTCGTCCGATCATCGAAATTAACTAATGTCGGGTGCGATCAGTACTTGGGTGGGTGACACTGCGTGACGTTAGCTTTTTGGTTTCAAAACTAGTTTATTTATTGTTTTAATAAGGATTATTAGGCTCCTCAACTTATTGTTTCCATACATACTTAGCCATAATTTCAGACCTCGCCTTCCTCTTGCTATAGCAAAGGGAAGGCAAGGTCTATCTATGTAGCCCTCCGATAGCGTTATGTGGACCTATGTAGATTACATAGGTGTACACCTATACCTGCATACAATAATTACCGAATAACATACATTTTTAAACTTTGTTACAGGTGAAGGTCTGGTTCCAAAACAGGCGTATGAAGCACAAGAGACAAACTCTCAGCAAGACTGAAGATGGCGACGACAAGGACTCCACCACATCTGAAGGTGGCAAAAGCTCCAAGACGGGGCTTGACAAATTTTTGGATGACGATGGACCGCTCTCCGGCAAGAAGAGTTGCCAAGGTTGCGAGTTGCCACCTGGCGCACTTTGTTCCCCTGCAGAGGATCTACCAGAGCTAGCGTCACGCACACGGAATAATAACACTCCGAGTGCCACCAATAACAATAGCTTCGCCAGTGACGGCGCCTCTAGCGTAGCCTCCTCCTCCTCTCTCGACAAACTCGCCGAAGACGACTCGCGAGATGGTCACCCTCCCCTCACAATGGCCGCCGCGCCTAGGAACTTGACCAAGAGAATCAAACAAGAATCAAGGAAGCGATCACCTTCACTGGATGCCACATGTAAGGTGTCGCCGTCTTCCTCTAAAGATGGCCTTGGCCCAGTAGTTGGTCTTTCGGATAATGGTAAATTTTCATCAGTCAACTTGACACCATCTTCGACGCCAGGCACTCCTTCAAGTATGCATCCGAGTCCACTGGGCCACTACCCTAGACCGTCGCCTCCTAACGCCCCACCAGGCCCTCCGCACCCTCAAGCTGTGCCCAACGCGATGCCCCCGTACGTCATCAGAGGTAATGCGCCACCTGGACAGTTCGTGCCACACCCAGACTTCCGCATGGACTCCAAGCAATTTATTGGAAAACTTGCGCAATACCCTCAGGGAAACAGAAACTATGAAGGATACGGTACAGCAATTCAGTCTGCTGCCGAACAACACGCATATGTGCGAAATCAGCAGCATACACGGCAGGAGGGTTCTTCTTCCGCAAGAGCGACCAACGGTGTGGCGTCAAGACAAGCATACCCTCACGAAATGTATCAAAACTATGGGTATCCAGCGTATGGTAAGGAACAGGTAGCCTACGGGCATCCGGGATATGACCAATCGCAGAGTTACAGTGGGGAGCATATGGGGTATGCCAATAGCCACTATGGGTACCACTATCACGAAGGTGCGCAACATGATCATGGACACAACTACTATGCTGCTGACGGACAAAAAACCGCACATGGGACGGACTACTCAAAGAACTACTATGATGGAAATGCTTACTCGCAGCAGGCAGGCGGGTACGCGGTTGGGGGCGCTGCTGGCTCGGCGGGCGGCGCAGGCGGCGCGGCGGGCGCGGCGGGCGAGGCTTACGGCGCCGAGTGCGCTGACGGCTATGGCTCCTTCCAGCAGTTCTACGAGGCCACGCACGCCGCGCCTGTCGGTGACAACTCCAACTCTTCCTCAGACTTCCACTTCCTCAGCAATCTCGCTAATGACTTCGCACCAGAATATTACACCATTTGAGATAAGGACCTCGCCGAGCAGGCGAGCGATCTGTTCGTGTAAGCTTCTTATGTAGTACTGTGTATGGAACGTTTAATATAAGGGTTACGGTGTTGACACTTCAGTGTTCGCCCAAGGCGATGACATATAAGATGATGGCTATCCACAGCTAATCCTAATCCAATTTAAGTTTGTTATATTATTATAGTTGCTATAAGAAATGATAATGTAATAAATTGTAAATAAATACTTATCTCTTAATTATTGTAATAGGTAATTAAACTAAATTTTTACTCTGATGCATACAGAATAAAAACTAGATATTGAAATTACATACATAAATAAAGAAATGCCCAGTTGCAGAATACTTATTCGAGAAAATATTATTATGTTCAAGTTGTTGTAAATGAAATATACTTAGCAGTTTTTCCAATCTTGTTTGAGACCTACGCTAAGGTGTTTCATTTTTTGTTGATTTTCGATTTTCATTTGACTTTGCTCGAATTCTTGGTACCACTGTACAGTGTTCATACACCAGAAATCGAAAGTGGTCAAAATGATCTTGACAAATTATAATCTATTAATCTTTTTTGTTAATCTTTTCTGTAATTTTTGATACTTTTTGTCTATCCCAATCAAACAATTATTATCTCTCTGCATCATCACAAATTCTTTGTCTTTTGTAATAGATACACTTCATGTCATTACATGTTGGCTCGCAATGTCAAATAACGAGCACAAAGTTTGACGATTCGTATGTATATATATTTATTTAAGTACCGACGACGTATTTATATAAGTGTCCGAGTTTCTGAATTTGCCTTTTCCCAAAATTCCTTAAATATTTTGTGAAGGTATACCGGTACAAATATTTTCCTCTGTGTTAACAGTAATATGTCTTCCATATGAATTGCAGTTTTGTATTTATCGATTTAGCAGTTTCAAAAAGCGTTTTTATATTTCTTTGTGGTGGTGAATAAATATTAACAACACTTGTTCATTGGAAGGAAGCCTAACTCCCAAAAAGTCTTCATAAGGTTGATATCGAGTAACTAAATTCCTCTTTTTGACTGATTATAAAGTGTAATAAATATGCTTAACTGTTTCAGTATAACAATAGTACGTAACACTTATTTTACTAACGTCCTTTTTAAAAGATAAATAATATTTAAAGTTTAGGTACACTGATGACGTCTACGTGAGACTAATTGCATGAGAAAATTTGGCGTTGCTCAACCTCTAATAAATAATAACCGATTATAGTGATTTTTGGTATATGAACACTGCATGAGTGGTACAAAGAATTCGAGCAAAGTCAAATGGAAATCGAAAATCAACAAAAAATGAAACCCCTAAGCTACGCGGATTAACAACTAATATTGTTGATATAACATTTAAATAAATTGTAATTACTGGCATTGTAAATTTCAACAAAAATAATATTTAAAAAGTTTATCTTGTATCCAAACACCTTTTCACGTGTTCATGATAAGATATGTTTGAATAAAAAAAAATCATTTTACGACACTTAATAATAGCAATTGTTTACAAATTTAAGGAATAGTCGTTGCCTTATTTAGTTAATATTGTTTTGTGACTATAAGACATACTGTAGATACATTATAAGATAGTTTATCGTAAGTCATTATTATTGTAGATATCATCATCAGCTCTATCATTTTGGCCTATTAAAAAAATAAATCATTTGGTGTCACATGTTTTCTACTTTTACTCCTACTGTCTAAAGAAATTTCGCATGAAACTTCCTATCCTGACTTCCATAATAAATCCTTAATAGTTATTTGTACTTGTCTGGTACCCATAACACAAGCTCAGCTTAGCTTGGGACTAGACGGTGTTGTGTGATAGTTGTGGAAATATTATTATTATTATTATTATTTTTCAATACACTTACTCGAAAATCTACTCTTATCCCTACCATTTTTAAGCACGCAATATACAATTTTTCGCACTCGTGCGGAAAATTGTTGTCAACCACAATTTATTACATTTATCGTATCAGGCTGGGTGCTAAGCGACCCCCACCATTCGCGTCAATCCTCATTATTTATCGTCGTAATTGTATTGAAAAAAGTCATTTGAACCATGACGAACGACTGCAGTGAAAATACCCTCGCCTAAGACTCGGGCGAATTATTCGAATTATACTGCCTCGGTCACACTTGTTACGCGCCTCACTATAAAGGAAAGCGCTGACACCTAGGCACGAGGCAGCGCGTGCGCATCGACGTCATCGCCGCTGTTGCCACCGAGCGGGGGAAACTGCTGACACAGACCATGAGGCCCGATGACACCGTCTACGTGACCACGGCCGCGCACTTCGGATCCAACCTCGATCGAGTCAATTTAATTGTTTTATCATAATTATAATTGTATCTTTTATTTGAATTAAATTAGTTTGTAAAATAAATCGGTTTTTTTTGAGTCCTCCGGCCGTAGCTTACGTAATTGGCGCAGTCGGTAGGATATACCCGGGTCGTTCTTGCGATAGCCGCCTTGTCGCCTCGCGTTCGCTACGATAGACTTTCAACGTCGTGCCGGGTTATCCTGAAGAACGAGACTACGCCGGAGATCCAGACATCGATCAGCTCAACGAAAACCAGATATGTTAATGTAAGTACGCTGAATTTTTTAGTGGTTGCTTACTTCCTTCTTGTGTTTAGTTCCCCATTTTTCTTTCCAACATTTTTCGCCCACACAGATCGAATTCCTCTAGGATAGTTAGTAGTAGAGATAGAAGTATAGATTCTAGACGTAATATTATAAGCCCTGAGATCGAACCCGAGATGGCCGACTTAGATAACATATTCAAGGCCCTCCGCCTGGTCCCCGACTTTGACGGGAACCCGCACGTGCTCACTAGGTTTATCAAATTGTGTGACCAGATAGTCAATTCGTATATGCAGGATGGGCAACCAGAGATAAATCGATTGGCGCTTATAAACGGCATACTGAATAAAGTTACGGGGCCTGCAGCCCGTTTGATAAACTCCAACGGTGTACCTAACGACTGGGTAGGCATACGTAGCGCTCTTATTAATAACTTTGCCGACCAACGAGATGAAACCGCTCTCTACAACGATTTGGCTTTACTTACGCAAGGTTCCAGCACGCCACAGGAATTTTATGAGCGTTGCCAGAATCTTTTCAGCACCGTCATGACTTATGTCTCATTGCATGATACATTAGAATCAACCATTGCAGCTAAACGCGATCTATACCGTAAACTGACGTTGCAGGCCTATGTCCGCGGACTAAAAGATCCACTAGGCGCGCGTATTAGATGCATGAGACCAGAAACTATTGAGAAGGCGCTGGAGTTTGTGCATGAGGAGAGTAACACTATGTACTTGCAGAGTAGAAATGATAGTTTATCAGATAAAAAACCTTCAAACCGAATGCCACCTAATCAACAGAGTGAATTCAATTTTAAATTGCCCGTCCCCCCAAACAATATGCATGCCTTAGTAAAAGCCAACTCTTTTAATATGCCTGGTCCGTTCAGACCACAAGGCCCGCAATTTATTTCACGGCCTTTACCGCCCCAGAACCAATTTAGAATGCCATTTAATCCATACAATATGCAACCACGTGGCCCGACTCGCACACAACAGATATTCGGCGCATCACCTAACAACAACCAAGGTGCTGAATTCAGGATGCCTCCGAGGAATCCTAATCCACCAAACAATGCTCCTAGACCAATGAGCGGCGTTAGCCACTTTGTACCCAGGCCCCTGCCTGCTACCAGCAGCTGGAACTGGGCCCAACGGGGCAACCCACCACCTTCCAACTATCTCAAGAGCCGCGACGTTAACGTGAACGAGTGCTCGAATTATGTGGAAGACCTTTACTACCCCGACCAATACGACTATTACTATTGCTTAGACCCCTACAACTACGTCGACTACACTTGCTATGACAACTGTTCATGTGATTATGTTGGACCGCAACCAACTGACGGGACCAATGACATAGACAAACTGGGTACCATCGACCAACAGCAACCCTCGACTAGCCAGGATTTTCAGAAGATTCCGAAGTCCGACAAATCAGGATAGAATTAAATTTACAAACCCAAAGACAATTACCGTACATTCGAATCCATAACCCTCCACTAAACTTTCTTATAGATACTGGTGCGAACCAGTCATTCATCAGCCCAGAAGCAGTTCAAAACTATTTCCCACACATACCTCTTAACTATGATCCATTCGAGGTTACCAACGTTCATGCTACAAGTAGGAACGATTATTCCATAAACTTACAATGCTTTCCTGAATTCGGTGATATGGAATCGATAAAATTATTCATCTATAAATTCCACGATCGTTTTGATGGTCTGATAGGAATGGACTTGCTTACCAAGTGGGAGGCTAAATTAGATTTGAAGGATCTCACACTAATAACCAAATTTGCGATTAATCCTATTCAAATTTACAACTCACGAAATTTAAACCTTTACGAAGAGATCATACCATCAAAAAGTTCTAAATTAATTCGATTACCTGTTAACACACCCGATGGTGAGGTTCTTGTGGAGGAGCAGGTCATTTGCAATTGCATCATATCCGAATGCCTAACTACCGTTACTAACAGCCGCGGCATGGTTGAAGTGACAAACCCAACTAATAATGATATAATCTTTACATTAGACCACGCTACTCAAGCAACGATATTCAATGTTGAGTGCAGTAGCACTGAACAACTGTCACCACGCGCTAAAGACGTTACATCCCGATTACGTACCGACCACCTAAACGAAGAGGAAAAAGCAAACCTCTTGGCATTATGTTCAAAGTACGCTGACGTTTTTTATATTGAAGGTGAAGCCTTAACTTTCACCAACAAAGTAAAGCACAACATTAGAACCACTGACGAAATCCCAATTTACACGAAAAGTTATAGATACCCATTCATTCACCGCCAGGAGGTCAGTGATCAGATAGAGAAAATGTTAGATCAGGGAATCATTAGGCCGTCTGAGTCTGCATGGAGCTCACCAATTTGGATCGTTCCAAAGAAGGCTGACGCCTCCGGGAAACAGAAATGGCGCCTTGTCGTTGACTTCCGGAAACTTAACGAAAAGACGATAGATGACAAGTACCCAATCCCGAACATCACTGACGTTCTAGACAAATTAGGCAAGTGTCAATACTTCACCACCCTCGATTTAGCATCAGGCTTCTACCAAGTAGAGATGAATCCCAGCGACATTCCCAAGACTGCCTTTAACGTTGAACATGGGCACTTTGAATTCCTGAGAATGCCCATGGGACTTAAAAATTCCCCTTCCACATTCCAACGAGTAATGGATAATGTTCTCAAAGGGCTCCAAAATGTCATATGTCTCGTGTACCTTGATGACATAATTGTATTCAGTACCTCCCTCCAGGAACACATGAATAATCTAGAGAAAGTGTTCCAAAGGTTACGAGAATCCAACTTCAAAATTCAACTTGACAAATCAGAGTTCTTAAAACTCGAAACCGCATACCTAGGCCATGTCATCAGCACCGATGGAATAAAGCCTAACCCCGAAAAAATCACAGCTATCCAGAACTACCCTATACCCAAAACATCCAAAGAAATCAAACAATTTCTCGGACTTCTCGGTTACTACCGAAAATTCATTCCAGATTTCTCCCGAATTACTAAACCCTTGACACAATGCCTAAAGAAAGGAAAAAGGATAACTTTAGACTCAGACTACATTAACTGTTTTGAAAAATGTAAGACCCTCCTGACAAACGACCCCATTCTTAAATATCCCGACTTCGACAAGGAGTTTATTCTAACGACAGATGCATCTAACTTTGCAATCGGTGCAGTACTATCACAGGGCACGATTGGTTCGGACAAACCCGTAGCATACGCTTCACGGACACTTAATGAAAGTGAGGTAAATTATAGCACGATAGAGAAGGAGCTATTGGCCATTGTCTGGGCAACAAAATATTTCCGACCCTACCTTTTCGGACGCAAGTTCAAAATAGTAACAGACCATAAGCCATTGCAGTGGGTCATGAGTCTCAAAGAACCAAATTCGCGATTAACCAGATGGCGATTAAAGTTAAGTGAATATGATTTTACCGTCATCTATAAAAAGGGTAAGCACAACACCAATGCCGATGCTCTCTCCCGCATCGAAATCCATAACGAGGAGACCAGTTCAATGATCGCAAACGCGACCGACAGACCACCAACCCTAGACAACTCCAATACTCTGACAGCACACACATCCAGTGAAAACCCCATACTCGACATACCTATTACTGACGAACCACTAAATAAATTTCACCGACAGTTATGCTTGACCGTCGTAGGTGACTTTAAAAAACGGACCACTGCGACTAAGCCATTTGACACCCACACTCGAACATCCGTTCAGTTATCAGAATCGAATCTAGAAGAGGATCTGGTTAACGCAATTAAGGAATACGTTAATCCTAAGATCAAAACTGCTCTGCTAATAAATCCACCCCTTGAAATGTACAAAATAATCCCTTTCTTACAAAAACATTTTAAAAGCTCATCCATGAAACTAGTATTGGCCAAAAAGGAATTAGAAAACGTAAAAGAATACCTAAGGCAGCAGGAAATAATTCGTCACTACCACGAAGGCAAGACCAACCACCGTGGCATCAACGAGTGCTTTCTAGCATTATCTATTAGATACTATTGGCCTAAGATGCGAGAACATATAACCAAATTCATCAACGATTGCACAATATGTGGGCAAGCAAAGTACGATAGAAACCCTGTAAAGCAAAAGTTCAACATAGCACCTCCTGCAACCAAACCCTTCGAAATAATACATATGGATAGTTTTTCAGCACAGAACGAAAAATATGTAACATTTATAGACGCCTTTTCAAAGTATGGTCAAGCTTACCTCCTACGAGATGGGACTGCAGTAAGTATAATACAAGCTTTATTAACTTTCAGCACGCACCATGGCTTGCCATTAACCATTATTACAGATCAGGGGACCGAGTTCACAAATCAGTTGTTCTCCGAGTTCTGCAAGGTGCACAAGATAATTCATCACCAAACACTAGCATACTCACCAAACGCTAACGGAAATATTGAACGCTTTCATTCCACTATCCTGGAACATCTTCGTATTTTGAAACTAAAACACAAAGATGAGCCAGTCATACATCTGATGCCATATGCTATCATAGCGTATAATAGTTCGATTCATTCCTTTACTCGTTGTAAACCTTATGACCTTATATTAGGGCACACTGACCCGCGAGACCCGATAGACATAGACCTGACTGGACATTTACTACAACAATATACCGAAACCCATAGAGAACGGATGCAAAAAGTATATGAACTTATCAATGAGACATCTCTCGCTAATCGGACAGCGCTCATAGAGAGTCGTAATAAAAATCGCGAAGACGAAGTCGACTATGAGCCCGACCAGCAAATATTCATCAGTAATCCCTCTGCCAGTAGATCTAAACTCGCACCCAGATACACCCAGGACACAGTCCTAGCTAACTTACCCATCCACATCTACACTTCCAAGAAAAAGGGACCGATAGCTAAATCCAGACTAAAGCGTGTCCCTAAAACCAAGAAATTGTTACAGGATACCCTTGATGCTGACGTTCAGCCTAACATGGGCGCAGGAGATTAATCTAGAACGACTCGACAGTGGACCTGGACTGTTGCCCTTCAAATTAGGACCCATGCAACTCATCACTCATTATCACACATTCCTCCAGAACATAGAACTGACACAGATCGACGACAATATTAACAAAATACGAACTCAGCTGAATAAAGCCTTAGACAGATTAGATAACTACACTAGCACGCTATATGAGCTACAACTAGATAATTTGCATACAAAATTAAATAAAGCCTCATCTCATCTACAAAGCCTAAAGCCCAATCGTTTCAGGAGAGGTTTAGTAGATGGTTTCGGAACCGTAATTAAGAGCATTACAGGTAATCTAGATCACTCAGATGCCCTTCGTTATGACAACGCCCTTAAGGCCCTAAATGATAACCAGCAGCAAATAGTCATTGAGCAAAATCATCATATAAGCCTAAGCAAAGATTTGATGAACGAGCATACAAAAATCATTACGAAACTAGTAGAAAACCAAGCACAATTAAATGAAAGTCTGCACATTTTACTTGACGCCGATAAGTATAAACAATATAACTTAATAAAATTTGCAAAGTTTTCGCAAATATTGCAAATAATTAGTAATAACGTAGATAGTTTATTAAGCGAATTAAGTAGGTTAGAGAACGCGATAGCACTTTCCGGTCAACCGCGAACTCATCATTCTATGTTAGGTACAGAAACATTAGGCTATATGATACGTAAATTAGGCACGATTTATGACAAAAATCAACTATTAGATTTAGAAATCAGGGAATATTATGATATAATGAAACCCTTGGCGTATTATAGTGGTAACCAAATAGTCTTTGTATTTAAATTCCCCATAACGTCTCCACAGAAATTCCTTCTGTATAAATTAGTCATTGTACCAAATAAAAATAGGCAAGCTATTATCCCGTCCTTCCCATTCCTAGCAATCACTGGAAACATTCATGTGTACATAGAGGCAGAATGCCCGAAGGTAGCTTCAGAGTACCTGTGCGAAGAAAAATTCAACCATCAAATGAAAACCCAGCCAGACTGCATTTGCGACATCATAGGAGGGCGAACACCAGAAAAACCATGCAGCACAATTACCATCAGCCTAACGAAGCCCGCCATGGAAAAGTTAGATGATCGCCGCTACGCTGTCGTTTTCCCGAAAGCAACACAGGTGCAACTAATCTGCGAACGAGAAGAATCTATGACCTTAGCCGGGAGTTTCTTGGCCAGCATCCCACACAGCTGCAAGCTGCGAACAGAAGAATTTACCATCGCTAACATCAACGACCACATCCAAGGACAGCCCATAAAAATAAGCGACGTGCCAGTGGAAATCGAGGAATTAACCACGCCACCTCTCAAAATTAATGCTATTGACTTGAAGAAGCTACACAGTATTCAAGACAGAATGGATTCACAGAAGCCAATCCGCATAGAAGCCCCCACAACAATTTACCATACGACAATCCCGTTTTATGGTACATTACTTGCCATGCTAATATTGGGAGTAATACTATCATATCGGATTTATATTCGCCGAAGTAGACAGATGGAAATCCCAGATGAAGCCACTTACGCCGAGCCTGAAGCATCTGAAGCCCGAAAAAGCCAACCGGCCTCCCAAGATCAATCTAAGCTCTCGACGATATTTCATCTCAAAATCTGAAATAGTCGTCGATCTGAGGGGGGAGGTGTTACGCGCCTCACTATAAAGGAAAGCGCTGACACCTAGGCACGAGGCAGCGCGTGCGCATCGACGTCATCGCCGCTGTTGCCACCGAGCGGGGGAAACTGCTGACACAGACCATGAGGCCCGATGACACCGTCTACGTGACCACGGCCGCGCACTTCGGATCCAACCTCGATCGAGTCAATTTAATTGTTTTATCATAATTATAATTGTATCTTTTATTTGAATTAAATTAGTTTGTAAAATAAATCGGTTTTTTTTGAGTCCTCCGGCCGTAGCTTACGTAATTCACTCGCAAATTTTCTCCACTTGTATCAAAATATACTATTAACCGATTGGATTTTTTTCACCGCCACATCGAAAAAGCAAATGCCATGCCCTCAGCGCCATCGGGCAACACGGCGATTTTATCCTCAACACAAATAAGAAAAAACAATATTTTCTCTTATTCTGGACACATTTTGCTTTGTCATGTATACATGACTGTGGCGGTCAAAAGGTTAGTTAAGTAGGTCTTTGAAACAACAGAACTAAAAAACCAGTCAAGTGCGAGTCCGACTCGCGCACGAAAGTAAAAGAAAATTGTAAAAAAATCGCATTTTTATGGAAGTAAATATAAATATATATTTTATTCTGGTTTTAGTATTTTTTGTTATAGCAGCACCAGAAATACATTGTTCACAAGATACAGACAGATGGATAACACAGAAATAGAAATAAGGTCTCGTTTTTGCTCTTTGGGTATGGGGCCATTCAAGTATTACGTAGCACTACAGGGGATGGTGATTACGTCAGCAGTACCTATATATATTTTGTTTTTTTAAGAGAATGACGATTTTTCAAAATCACACGAAAGTGAGCATACCCAAATTACTGACATGCTCAGTGGAGCAGCAAACATCCAATGCCATTGAAAACTTAAAGTAAAAAGTGGGTTTGTGTGTCATGGACTAATGTCTGATAATTTGAATTAATATGCCAAAATAAAAATTATTTGTTTAGTTCCCCTATTTGAAGCCTATTCCTTATTTTTAGACTTGGTAACTTTTGCTCATTAAATTAAATAATAACGAAACCAGAATATATAGGTACATTGAAAAATGCATGTAGGTACCAATATTTATGTAAGCATGGGAGGGGGTGGGATCTTTGCTTACTTATGCTGACGAGTGTGAGGGGGGGTTAATATTTGCTAACAATCTGCTTACGTCATACTTGAACGGCCTCTAGAACCCTAAAAAGGGTTAAGAATTAAATAATGTAAGAGTAAAATAGAAAAAGAATACTGATATTAATTTATTATCAAACTAGATCATGCGAAACAGAGAGAGATAAACAAAAATGTGATCATTTTTAACTAAACAATGTTATACACTTTATAAAATATCAATTATTCTGAAACAGTAATGCATTAGGTATTTGATGCATTACATAATAATTATTGAAATAATGACATTAGAATCTGGTTATAGAGAAAGGTTTAATTTTTAATGAAACTCCATAAAATAGTGGTCTAGGAAAGGTACTTGTAGTAGTATAAGTTCTCAAAATTTCTTACATTGAAGAATATTTATTAGATATCTCATACAAAATTTATGATCAGAACATCCCTGTATTGTATAAGAGTGGTGTAAAAACCAAGATTCTAATGTATACTTCAGTAAAGCCTTGTGTCAGATGACTATAAAAATGTAGTAAAGCAACTGTTACTTAAAAAATATTCATATATTTTATGAAGTAGACTGTTTAGCGGCTTGCATCTGGGCTTGCATCTTCATTTCAATCATCATACAAATAGCCTTGTGAATTTTTGACTTCTCTATGCCTAACATTTTAATTTTGTCCATTTGTTCTGTTACAAACGTCACTTTTCTCTGGAAGTAGTCCTTTGCACCTTCAATATCCTGAAAAATGATAGTGTTAAAAAAAAACAGGTAAGTAAATTGATCTTATTAAATATAATAAAGTAAAATACCCACTGTTATTTTCTAGGCCAAATCAAAGAAAGCAAAAGTAAATAGTTTCATTGCTTCATAGAAACCACTTGGATTGTTGATGGTTAACCCCTTAACCGCCTACGTCGGATATATCCGACCAATACTCTAGCGTTTATTCCGCCAGGGCCGCACATCCACGAACAAGTACGCCATCTCGTTAGCTCTTCTGACGTCTATGGGGTTTGAAGAGCTAAACGAGATGCAAGTATCCAGTCGCGAACACACGACCCTGGCGAATAGGACATGAAAACACTCATCGGACCAAACCGATGCAAGCGGTTAAAGGGTTAAAGTAATTTAAACAGGGACAAATTATTTCACTTAAAATTGTAATGAAGTGTATCATGACCAAAATACACAAAACTTACTTTCTGTGCATAATATCCAGTTCCTATATCAATAAGCACATGATCTGTGTCAGATATTTCACCAGGGATGTACATAGAACCAGTCAGCGGCACCAGTATGCTTTTACCTTTACAGTCAGGAGTCATTTTCTCAACACATTCTCCTGATTCCATAAACTTTCCTTGAGCTATCTTCAATGTTTGTATAGAGTCTTGAAATACAGTCATTTCCTACAAATATACAAGGGTCCAAATTGAAAAATCTAAGTTGGTGTAAGCCTATAAATTGGTAAATAAATAACAAACTATCCCAATATATGCGAGACATAATCGAATAAAGAGATATTCTGCAGGTGTTTATTTACCATTTTATGTTTTATGACTTACTTGATCCAATTGCTGTTTGAGTTGGGCCAACTGCTGTAAATTGAGCTTGGATAAATCGATTTGATGCATTCCTGGCGCTGGTGCACTTGATACGGTAGCCATTGTAAATAAAATTTAAATTTCTCCCCTAGTTTAATAAGAATAATGACTAATTTCAATATTAGTAAGATTCCTCAGCATAATTCGCAGGAGGTAACCTCAAATATTTGACTCACACAGACTTTAGTAACAAAGACAGTTCTAATTTTTTTTTTTGACATTTCAATTGACGTTATTGACAAATGTTAACAAAAGAAAAAAAATGATAGTCAAAAGACAAGAATGGAATTAGTAACTTCATAACTAACGTGGTATCCAAATTAATTGAATCATGAAGTTGATAGAAAAAGAAGTTGATAGATTTCTAGTCAAACAGTCAAACGATATATGGACAGTAATCGATTTTTTTGCATAACTCCACTACTACGCTCCAAAATTCCACGCCATGGGAATAGACGATTATACATTTTTATCAATTCGATTCGATACCGCACTTTTAGTAACATCACTGTTCACTATCAAACTTCACTTTTCAATAAATTGAGGAGAATTGTTTGAGAATTTGCTATTTCAGACCGGAGACAGCGCATTTCAAGATTATTTTGGAATTTCTAAAGATCGAACGTAACGAACACGAAATAACGTAGTCGTGTCACATTTCATAAAAGTGCCGCTGAAATCAATTATTCTCATCTAAGGTCAAACTTAACCCTAATCTAACCATGTCTATCACCAATTTGGATACAATTGAGAATTTTCAAAACTTTATTAGGTAAGAAAATGTTTTTTCAATTAACATATCCAATACATTTCATCGGAAAATTAATTTTGTTTGCTAGTCCTTTCAGTAGAATTTTGAAAGTGACTTATCTTTATGATTCGATTCAATCTTTCTATTATAACCAATAGGTATTAATAAAATTTTAATTTTCTCAAGAATTCATTGAAAACTTAGTAGAATTAGAATCTCTAGTTGCAGCTAATTTTCGCGAGTAGGTACCGTCATTTGTTATCCAACTATAAAAGCTAAAATATCTTTGTTTTCATCACATACCCTAGATACTCAATATTTCACCTTTTCCTAAGGTCACCAAAGATAACAAAATCCTATTAATTGCTATTTACCTACCTCGTGGCTTGGATGAACCATGCTTTGTTTATTCTGATAACTAGATAATCCATCTAAACAAAACACTGATATGTGAAGATAAAAATTGTGATAACAGCAATCAGCCTACTGAACTGTTATCCTGAAGTTTTGTGTTCCAAATCCAATGGTTAACACAATAATACTTGAAATTTCAGGACACCTGTGTTAACAGTAGTTCATTTTTCTGCTGAATGGGCAGAACAATGCAAGCAGGTCACAGAGGTGCTTAAAGAACTCATCAAGTTACCGGAAATACAATCCAGTGGCAGTAAAATAGCTTTATGTGATGCTGAAAAATTATCTGAAATCTCATTGCAGTTTAAGGTAAAATTAGTTCTCACTTTAAATTTATTAAACAAATAATAATATGCTAATTGGAATATTAATATAAATTCTAAAAGAAACAGTTGTATAAATATTACAAGCATTTCCTTGAATTATATTTAATGTATTGAGACTTCAATTAACAATGGAGCAATGATGTAGCAGAATCCAAAACATACATTTGAATGGTAACAGGTTGAATAATTAACTGTTTAAATTCCAGGTTGACTCTGTACCAACAGTCATTTTATTCAGAAACGGTACACAACTAGACAGAGTAGATGGTGCTGATGCTGCACAAATATCTTCCAAAGTTAAGGCCCATAGTACAAATAAGACTGCCCTGGGAGACATAGCTCCTGTGAGACTAGAAGATAGACTAAAAGCCCTGATCAATAGACATGATGTTATGGTCTTCATGAAAGGCAACCGAGAGCAACCTAGATGTGGTTTCAGCAAAACTTTAATTCAAATCCTTAATGGAACTGGGTAAGGATACTAGATTAAGTTAGTTTTTTTTGTACTATTAAGTAAGAAAGACAATGTAAGAAAGCCGCCATATTAATATAACATCCACAAAACTGCATTGGGCCCGTGTGGTGGATTCTCTCACATAAATAGACCCCGAGTCCCAGCGGTGGAAATTTTATAATATGTTTGTGCTTTTATTGAGTAAATTAAATACCCCATGCCTTCACATTCAATTAAGGAATAATCATCATTCTTTTGCCCTTATTGCAATCTTATTAGAGTTAAGTTAAACATATCGCCTTCTTCCATTCTTCTTGAATAATCTTCTCAATAGTCACCCCTTTTCTAAGACCTACAATGTTTCACACAGTCCATCTTAAATAAGGTGAGTAAGAGGTAAAGCCTGGGGCACCAAATTCTGAAAACAAACATTTATTTTCCTCTTAATATGCCTTCCAACCATGAGTATTAAACCACAAATTACACTATAATTATTTTTATTATTTTCTTTTAAAATACCCATGACTTTTAACCACGAGATAAAACTCTGAACATTCGTTTCGGTTTCAATGATATTCAGACAGGGGATATTCTGCCTTTGCCAATTTTTTTAATTTTTAAAGAGCCCTGACGCATTACACAAGTTCAATCTTAGCTTGGGTGTCAGAGTGTATAGCTCTGTACATACAATTTACCAGATTTATGTTTAGATTAAAGTACGGAGATCCTTCACTTCTTGTAGAATTGTAAAGCTGAAAATAGAGATTTCTGTAATTGTTAAAACAAGCTCTTATGCGGTGTCCAATTTAGGCTATTCAACGCGTTCACCATCGCGGCGCGAATGGAACAAATAATTAATATATTATTATGTAGTACGCGGCAAATAAGTTGAACCAAAATGGCCATTGCTATGGTTACGCGCAGCCCACTTCGATTGAGACCCGAAAATCTGTTACTGCGCATTCAAGGTCGATCGTTATTTTGGTTCAACTTGTATGCCGCTTGTTGCACTCTATTGAGATGGCCTACGTGACCAACCGCATGTGGGTGCGGTGCGAAGCGATCTGTTGGTTTGATATTTTCGCGTGAACAGTAAATCGCTGTGCGATGACTGGTTTTAGTTGTTTTATTATAAATGGCGGTTAAAGCGGTGACTTCACGCGCACGGTTGCCAGATGTCCGGGATTGTGCCGGAATTTTACGTCTTGTCCTGTCTCCAGTGATTCGATCTATTGTCCCCGATACTGAAAAATTTAATGTGGTAAACCTGGCATATATGCTCCAGTCGGTAATGTGCAAAACTAAGAGACGCATTTAAAATTTTGTGCGTATTTGAGCACATATTTTTAAACTAACCAGTAGTTTATAAATATGACTGCGATGTAAACTATACAACGCAAGTTTAACTTGTATACTTTATGTAATTTTAAAAGCTTGTCTTATTTTTGCAACTGTGGCACGTATGGCTGTTTACCTAATTGAAAAATATAAAAATAAAATGTGTTTTCGTTTAAAAATATAAAATTAAATATCCCGTAATTTATATTTATATATTCATAGAACCATAAACACGGTCCGACATGGAATTGTCTCGGACTGGTAAAGCGTCTATTACACCAGTCGATATTCCGCACAAGTTACACAGACTGTCTTAAAGTTTACTTCCGAGTAAGACAGTCTGAGCCTTATTTCTCTATGTGACGTCCACAAAACCAGTCTGAATATCGACCCTTATTTGGTGTAATAGACCCTTTTGTTCTGATCTGGCAACCCTAGCGCCGCCGCCTGCGCGGCGCACGATGGTTTGAAAATCGGCTTTCTTAGACTTAGGAAAAAATTCCAGATGTCTAACAAAAAATCTGGCACTTTTTGCAAAAGTAAAAGCCATTGGCTTTTATAAGCAATTTCTGTATATAAAAATTACACCCGAGTTAATTCTTCACAAAATCGAAGGGATTATATTTTTTTTTTTTACGAAAAAATTGGATTGGAAAACCGTAATATCCATACCGGTGGTTATAGGACCATTTATTTATGATTTTTTGTCATACTCCATGAAACGGTTATAGTCGATTTTCAGTCCATCGTGCCGCATCGGATTACTTCGCCCTTTGAATCACCTGTGTAGGACGCCGCGTAACATTCATGATAACGCGCCTCAGAAGTTGAGCAGGAATGTTTTGATTTCTTGTCAATTATATGGGGCTACAGGGGCAAAAATTTTTTACCTAGGCAAAAATTCGCATCGTCTCGTAGGGTAAATTAAACATTAATTTGTAAAAAAGTACCATTTTTTTTTATACGAGGTCGCTGTGGGACTAGGTACATCACTGTTTCTTGTGTAATGATTTTATACGTCGCCTTTAGTGTGGTGTATGTGGTTGTTGTATTACTGTTATAAACCCTGTATAACAATAATCCAACAACCACATATGAATAAATTGAAGGAAGGACCAACTTTCACTACTTACTATCAGGTGAGATCGCAGTCAAGCAGAGTCAAGCACTAGTTTAATCAATAAAAAAAAAAGAATGTTAGAGATTGCTTGGTAAAAAGAATGTTAGGGATTTAATGTTAGATATTGCTTGTCAGAGCTGCGAAGGACAGTTGAATTATGTTATTTTCAAAAACTAATTTTCTCGTGTTTTCAATTCTGATCTTAAATATTAATGGGTATAATATTAACATATATTTTTATTCTATGTATCTAGATTAGTGAGTTTTTTTTCTGGGATTCCCAATACAAATGTTATAAAAATACTGCTCTTCATTGTTACAATAATAACTACTATAATACCGGTGACTTGTCTTCTAGGGTGCCGTATGATACATTTGATATTTTAACTGATGAAGAAGTACGCCAAGGCCTTAAGGAATATTCAGATTGGCCTACTTATCCCCAACTTTATGTGAAAGGAGAACTGGTTGGAGGGTTAGATATCGTCAAGGAGCTGCAATCTAGTGGGGAACTAGATGCTACACTGAAGCCTTAATAAATGGTTCACGCCATTGTAGGTACATTAATTTATTGCAATAAATGAATGATTTTATTATATAATTGTTGTTTTTATTTTATATTTTTTGCAAGAGCCGCTGCGTTAAGCGGGCACCCGTCGCGCGTGTGTCGCGTGTGGCGGCCCCCGTAGCAGAAACCAGATTATTACCTGCGCTGTGTCGCTAGTTCAACTTAAACGGTGTGCATGTAGTCGTGTCGATGGAGAACTTTAATGCATAACAAAACAAGCGCAGAGTGAGACAAGCCGCGACGGTGCACTTTCGTACGTAACGCAGTTTCGGTCCTTAGAATCTACATAATCGAAGCAAATCAAACTGAAATGAACATTTTGTTTTTAGAATAATATAGTAAGTAATTTGTTCCATACACAGATCCATATTTTTTAACCGACTTCGTAAAGGAGGAGGTTCTATGTTCTGCTGTATGTATATTTTTTTATCTATGTTCACCGATATCTCGGTCAATTGTGGACCGATTTCGAAAATTTTTGTTTTGATTAAAAGATTCGGAATTGGTCCCATAGAAATATTGTTTTTATCCATTGATATATATGTACTACGCACTAGATGAGGCGTGCCGTACAGTCACTTTACTTCACTTAATTGACCTGCAGGCCGAACACTTTTACATTGATGGCATTACTGCAGTTTTGACGTTCATGCAGTGTCAGAGCGACGCTTATAAATACAAATTTAAGTGAACTTGGACATATATAATAATTTTGTAGTCAAGTAAGTAAAACCATTGGTTGTTCAAGCAATGTAATAGCTTCTACTATCGTAATAGTACGTTAGAGAAGATATTATTTTATTTAAACTCTTCCCCATTTTACAATCATAGACTAAAACATGCAGATGTTCCCTCCCACAAAAAGTTGAATTAGGTTTTTACCTACAGCTAGTTTACCAAATACAGACTTCGCACGGTCTTTTATACTGTTTGAAATTTTTAAATATTTTATTTAACGCTGTTTCTTTTTTTGTATAATTAATAACAATGTTTTTTTTTTTAAATAAATTACGACGAAATGTCAGCAAATCATGAGGTATCAGTTTTCATCGGTAAGTTTTGTTGTTAAGCATGCTGTCATTCGTTAGCACTTAGGTAATTTACGTACCATATTACGTGCAGGTTAATATTAAATTTGAATTAGGTTCAGTTGAATTTGTAGTCTTATTAGTGATTTATTTATTTGTTTTACTGTTGATTATTTTCTATTTACTGTTGATTATTTTCTATTCTCTAATTGATTATTTTCTAGTTAGGCGCAACCACTTAAAACACGTCAAGGATTGCAAAGTGCTGCCAGGAGAAGACCTAGTCTCGCAATACAGACTCCTGGTTATGACATCAGTGGTCCAAATACTGTGTAGAAAAAGCAAAGAGCGCCCGCCCCCTAAAATAAAATGGCACATGCTAGAGAGGAATGACTGTGCGAAAAAGTTCAAAGAGCGAGTGGTGGACAGAATGATAGAGATGGGAGACATGAATGATCGAAGTATAAATGAAAGCTGGAATGAGATGGCAGAGTGTATCAGGCATGCAGCGAAAGATATTTTGGGAGAGACGAGAGGAAAAGGCACAATAGATAAGGATACATGGTGGTGGTCGATAGAAATTCAGAATGTGTTGAAAGAAAAGAAAAGAAAATTCAAGGAATGGCAGCGTGTAGAAGCGGAAAATGATAGTTTGAAAGCTGAAAAAAAGAGGGAGTATGATAATTTGAAGAAAAAAGCTAAGAAAGCCGTAGCTTTAGCGAAAGCAAAGGCCCAAGACAAATTATACGATACACTGGACAGTCCTGCAGGCCAAAAAGATCTGTACAGGCTTGCTAGAATAAGAGAGAGAAGGACGAGGGATGTTTGTCAGATAAGATGTGTAAGGAATGAAGCTGGAATGGTCCTATCGGATGATGAAGAAATCAAGGACAGGTGGAAGGACTATTTTGAAAGACTGATGAATGAGGAAAATAATTGGAGTGGGTCTTTAGAGGGTAAACCAGTGAATGTAGGGTTAGTGAGAATGGTTAGTATGGATGAAGTCAGAATAGCAGTAAATGGTATGAAAAATGGTAAGGCCACTGGTCCCGATGGAATTCCAGTTGAAGTGTGGAAGTTATTGCGAGTGGATGGATGGATGTGGTTAGCTTTGTTCTTCAATAAGTTGTTGCGAGAAGAAGCCATACCTGATGATTGGTGCAACAGTTCTTTGGTGCCCATCTTTAAAAACAAAGGTGAAGTTCTTGAGTGCAACAATTATAGAGGAATAAAGCTAATGTCACATACCATGAAAGCCTGGGAGAAAGTTATTGAAAGGAGGTTGAGAGAAGAGAGTGAAATTTCACAGAACCAATTCGGTTTTATGCCTGGTCGAGGTTCAACGGATGCCATTTTCGCTATACGTCAGCTGTGCGAGAAATACAGAGGTGCGCATAAAAACTTGCACATGGTATTCGTTGACCTCGAAAAGGCATACGACCGGGTACCTCGTGAGGTTCTGTGGTGGGCCCTTAAAGAGAAAGGTGTGCCTGGGAAGTATGTTCAGTTGATCCGAGCGATGTACAGTCAATGCCGTACCCAAGTCCGGTCTACAGTGGGCACCACTAGCAGCTTCAATGTGGCTGTCGGCTTACACCAAGGGTCGGCACTCAGCCCTTACCTCTTCCTGATGATAATGGACGCTCTGACGTCGGACATTCAGGAAGAGGCTCCCTGGTGTATGCTTTTCGCCGATGACATTGTTCTGGTTGCCGAGAGTGGCCTAGAGGTCCAGAATAGATTGGAGGTGTGGTGGCACAGACTGGAGAGTGTTGGCCTGAAATTAAGTAGAACCAAAACGGAGTACTTGTTCTGCGATTTCGGCGGTCTTTCCGGTCCTGTGCCCTTAGCTCTCGCCGGAACGCCCATACCAATCTGCTCCGACTTTCGGTACCTCGGGTCGCTCGTTCAAGGAGATGGTGAGGTAGACCGAGACGTAACACATCGGATCAACGCCGGATGGATGAAATGGCGACAGGTCACGGGAACAACTTGTGACCCACGGATGCCACTCAAGTTGAAGGGTAAAATTTACAAGTCCGTGATAAGACCTGTCATACTGTATGGATCAGAATGTTGGGCTGTGAAAAAGATGGATGAAAAAAGACTGCATGTAGCGGAGATGAGAATGTTGAGATGGATGTGTGGTGTAACGAAAATGGATAAAGTGAGAACCCAAGCAGCACAAAAGGCTGTACAAGGGCTGTATATAGGTTCAGGTTTACACTCTAAGCTGTATAGTAAGCTGTATATAGGCTGTATAAGCCTATATACAGCCCTTGTAACTCCAAAAAGGGCCCACATATACAGCCTATATACAGCGTTAAGTGTAAGTGGAGAATAAAAGCTGTATATTGGCTGCGTGTTGGCTGTATATCGGCTGTATAAAGGCGTTTTTGTACACCCTAAGCTGTATATCGGTGTACAATTACACTTTAACTCTACAGATATTCAATTATAACTATCATATACAGCAAAAAGCTGTTAATTGGTGTAAGAATACGAAAGAATCCAAACTTAAAGATTATTTTTTATAATATTTTACTAATGGCGACTACGCCATATACATTTAATTTTAAATATAATATGTTAAATTGGACTTGTTGACCTTAGTAATATGGTGAATTTATAGTGCCGATTTAATTTCATTGTAAAAGTGTGTATATTTTCGGTGAAAATATTAACGCGCCAGCGAAATAATCAATTTTAACATCAAGGAAAATAGTAAATACGGTAAGTAATGTTATTATTTTTTTAGGTTATATTAAAAAAATATGTTGAAATAATAGGTATAAATGCAAATCAACCGTAATTCAAGCTGATAATCATGATATGACTTTAGGCTTTTGCCAAACAAGCCTTTTATCATGTTTATAAAATCATTATGTACATTGCAAAATGGCGACAGCTTGCATAATAGAGTATTTTTACGACCTAGGCTGTATAATAGAGTATTTTTACGACCTAGGCTGTATAATAGAGTATTTTTACGACTTAGGCTGTATAATAGAGTATTTTTACGACTTAGGCTGTATAATAGAGTATTTTTACTCCATAATCTGTGTAATTGTTCATAACAAGTACGTACATTTCTAACCATCTTTAGAGATACGTATAAGGAATAAAAAATCCTCAGCTACCTACGACTAAATCTCATATGTCCGAATACAATTTAACAATTTATATACTTATTGTGAAGTAGTGAGTAAGATTTGTAACCGATCTTTCATCTATTTTTCAGAAAAGGTACAATAAGGCCTTTGACTTGGTCTAATATCAAGGTCACGAGAATCAGAAGGCGATCTAAAATTACTAAGCGAGTGATTAGACGTCGGACGCATTGGTGAAGGATGACAGTTCTAACCCTCCAGATCATCGTGGGATTACATCAAAATGCTGCGTATAAAGTCTATTATTATCATCATTGAAGAAGCAGATTGTGATCTATTACTTTATCTTCTCCAATAAATTATACTTTACTATCTCTACTGTCTGTAGTATTTAAATAAATTATCTGTATTTGTAATATTTAAATATTTCCTTTTGACCTTCCTCTTAATTCAATGTTTTCTCTTCACCACCCTTAGTTGATTGGTACAGAATACCTACAGCATTTTGTTTTTTGTAGTTTTGGGTTAACCTCAACCATAGAAACTATTTAGGTTCCAAGTTTCATGGCCTTATGAGTTATGTGCCTTAGTTTTATTTTATATTAAAATATTCACCAATTGCTCGGATATTTTTTTTTCTGGAATGAATTCTTGCTCCGATTCGATCACGAAAAAAAATTTTTTTTTTACGTTTTTGTATTCTATTGGTACTTGCACGGGGGTGTCACAGGGGGGTTAAAATTTTGGTTATTTTTGACCTAGGACGCACCGTTTTCGAGATAATTGAATTTCTTTTTTTTTAATCATAGGGCCCATAGAACGGACACGGTGCGAGTAAGTTTTTACGGAATCCTTGGTGCGCGAGTCCAACTCGCACTTGACCGGTCTTTTCCTCCATATTGATGTTCACAAAAACACAATCCGAGTGATGCCATTAGTAATACAGCCTAACGCTGTACTATAGCGTTCATTTACTCTTATAGCTGTATATCACCCTTGTAGGCAGTAGTTATAACACCACAATAGTTATAAGAGTGTACAATTACACCAAATGAATAAGAGGTATAATGGAGTTCGTTTACACCAATATACAGCAATAAGTATCATTTTACACTAATATAACACTTAGACCTGTATAAAGGAAGTGGTGACGTGCAATATACAGCCTATATACAGCTTTAAGTGTAAAACGCAGCCTTAAGTGTCAAAAAACTCTTAAAGCTGTTTAATTGAGTAAAAATACTCTGATATAGAACCATAAGCGTACGCGGATACCTTTATGCAGCCTAAAGCTGTGTTTTACACCCTTGTACAGCCCTTATACAGCTCTAAGCTGTATATCGGCTGCTTTATTGATGTTTGATACGCTTGCGTGCTGCTTGGGAAATGAGTATATTAGAGGAAGTTTGAAAGTGGCGCCCGTGACTGAAAAGTTGAAAGGAAATCGTTTGTCTTGGTATGGTCATGTGAAGAGGAGGGATGAAACACATGTTACTAAAAGAGTTCTGAGTTTACAAGTAGACGGATGGAGAGGAAGAGGGAGGCCGAAGAAGAGATGGATGGATTGTGTGAGGAGTGATATGAAAGAAAAGGAAGTTAGTGATAGTGTGACGGCTGACAGGATAGAGTGGAAGAAAAAAACGTGTTGCGCCGACCCCAAGTAATATGGGACAAGGGCAGGAAGAAGAAGAAGAAGAAGAAGACTGTTATTGAGATCTCGTTTTTACATACACTATAATTACATTTTGAAATAGAATATTATTGTAATGAAGTATTGTAGGCAAGAAACTGTGTCACTTCTGCGGTATAAAAATCTATATAGATGACATGTCATCACACTAAGTTGAACGAAACGCGTAAGTACTAGGAAATGCATGGCGCTTTAGACCTTTTGGTCGCGAAAAAGTATCCTCTATAAGCTGTCTTAGCGCTGTAAGTTTTAAAAGTATTGTTAGACGACATAATGGCAATCTAGCGCTGCAGCGATTTATTGTTTGAACTTTTCAGTATTTTGACAAATAGTTTATATGAACGTGCTTGTCTATCGCAAGAATATAGGTCGATGTTTTTATCTGATGATGAACTTCGCAGATATAGAACGGAACTCTTCCAAAAATCATAGCAGAACTCAACTGTCGTTACAAGTAAAATTGCTTTATTTATACATATCAGTGGGTGACTGACTGAAGGAACAAGGGGTGGGAATACATAGAACTGATCTCACGATGAATCCGGAAAGGAGGTAAGAACCGGAATTCCGTAATAAATTGATTTATTTATTTATTTAAACTTCATGTACAGTAGTGGTACATAGACGGACTTAATGCAACAAGGCATTCTCTACCAGTCAACCTTTGGGTTAAAAAAGAAAATACTGTGGTAGGTTTGCATAATAAATAAATAACAAATATTTCAAAATATAATGTGAAATAAATTAAGTACCATATAATAATAAAATACTTATATAAGGTAATATTATAAACTAATAAATACTATGATAAATATAAAATTATTACGATTAAGAAAACTTAAAATATGATAATTATGACGAAGACTGAAGCTAAGGTTGAGAGGACTTTAAGTAGTAGTTCCGAATTTTACGCTTAAAGGAAAATTTACTCACAGATTTTTTGATGTCAAGGGGAAGCACATTCCAGAGTTTAATGGTAGAGACAGTGTAAGAATTAGCCATAAACCCAGTACGGTGAGAAGGAATTTGAAGAAGCATATTTTTGGAAGCTCGAAGGTTGAGATTATGAGAACTGCCCAATACTTTAAAATATTGTTTTAAATAATCAGGAGCACAAGGATCGTTCATTATAGTGAAGAGCGTGCAGAGAGATCTGAGGGATCTTCTGTGGCGGATAGGCAGCCATTTAAGCTGAGAACGGAAGGAAGAAATGTGATCATATTTACGAAGGCCAAATATGAACCGAATACAGTTGTTTAGAAGACGATCCAATTTATTTAGAAGTTCCTGGGATAGATCAGAGTAACAAACATCAGCATAGTCAATTATTGGTAAAACAAGCGATTGGACCAAAGTGGTTTTAGTGCTTGATGGAAGGAAATTCTTGAATCTATAGAGAGATCGCAGCGTGAAGGTGACTCTCTGGCTAACCTGAGCAATATGCTTGTTCCAGCTTAACCTATCATCAATATGTAAGCCCAGGTCTTTAACGTGAGGCGAGAGAGGGATAACAGTATTGCCGAAAAGAAGTGGCAGTAGTCGGCCAGTGTCAACGCGTCGTAAAAAGTGTGAACTACCAATAAGAATAGCTTGGCATTTACTAACATTGACAGTAACCCCAAATCTGCTTGACCAATCACTAATTGCCAGAAGGTCGGCATTTATTAAAGAGATGCAGTCATCGAGGCTGTCAAGATCAGTTTGTGCGTAGAGCTGTAGGTCATCAGCATATAGATGGTAAGAGTATTTGAGGATAGCTGTGATAGAATTAATGAACAAAGAAAATAAGAGTGGAGAGAGTATACCGCCTTGTGGAACGCCGGTTTGCAGGTCGCACCAGTCAGAAAACTTCTGATCAACACGTACCGCTTGCTGACGTCCACGAAGATATGATGAGAACCAATCCCGTGCCGACGAAGAAACCCCAATTTGGGACAAAATATAATAAATCATTATTATATTAGAATTGTCAAAAATTTCAAAATAACTTTAATTTCGGAAGTCGATGTTTAATAACGAAGAGACTATTACAGAAATACCGACTTCCGAAATTTAAAGTTATTTTGCACTTTTTTTTTACATTGAAGTCGGTTGTATTTTTTTTTGTAAAAATTTTTTTTGTTAGAGTAGTTATACATATAAATTATGTTAGTAGGCAACAACAGCAGTTTTTTTTTTTGTTAGCCTATTTTGTCCCACTCCTGTGGTGCTATTCTCTAAGAAAACGCAGCGCTGCCTCAACGACGAACACCTAAATAGGATACATTGGATTGTCAACCTAATCTACCTAAACATTGGATTGTTAATTCAATGTATCCTATTTGGATGTTCGTCGTTGCGGCAGCGCTGCGTTTTCTTAGAGAATAGCACCACTGGGCAAAGGCCTCCATCCACTCTTTCCATTTTTCGCGGTAGGTTAAATTAATAACACACATTCGGCACATTACTTCTCGACATGCATCTATACCAGAGGCGTAGCTACCCCCGTATCTGCCGTATAATCGTAAGTGTTGGTAGATGTCACATGTCTTCGAATTTTTGGTTTTGGGACATGCCGGTTTCCGCTCTCTATAGTATCTCTTTAAATCTCTTTGGTTGCACGACACTTAAAACTACACGATTATTTGTCGCAAGGATTTAATATAACCTACGAAGTGGTTTCGCGGCCTCATTTATGCCGATTTATAAGTATATAGAATTTTTCGTGGAAAGGAGTATTATTCTTTGTCAGTTTTTATGACGTGTGTTATGACAGCTGACACTGACCAACACTGACAGTTGCAAGTCCTCGACGAAACGAATCAAAACTTTGCGAGTCGTAACTTTAATCGTCATTAAAAGAAAAAGGATTAATATAAATTACTAGAAACTTGGTAGATGCTGTATTTATAATTATATGATCTGATTTTCCTGACTTCCTATCTCGTAGAAATGGATAAACTATATACTTATAACCCAAGTATGCACATCTTTTGGTCAACCTATGTCTTACTGTATTCGTGTACATTTATTTATATATCTTACTGATTGTGTATCTAATAATTTTATCTGATTATGGTAATAATGTACTTAACTAATCTATTGTAGAAATAATGAGTAAAACAAGGACAGCGGGTGATGGAATGGAATCGAACGAAAACACAGCAGAAAGGGTTCAAAATGTTGATTCTAAAATTACCGCTAGCCCAACAAGAAAAGAAAGTTTGCTGCCCCCTCGTTTAGTTCAAGTGTATGCTACTAAAGTGTTCAGATCAGAGAAAAGGAGGTCATTTAGTGGGAAGGCACCGAAGTTTGTCCCTTATGAGCCTTATCCTGCAGCTGTAAAACCAATGACACCACTGGTTGTTACAAAAGACTTGAAAAAGTCGAAGAATAACATGGATTTAAATACCTTGATAAATCAGATGTCTCAGATGAGTACAAACCTGAATGAATTCAAACCACGTTCTAAACTGAACTCTACAAGTGACAAGTCTGGTGCAGATGTAGATAAATCCAGTGCTGAGGCAGTTGAAATGAAGAAAAAGATTGATACCTTGACGCATGAAAATGAATCTCTGAAAGAACAGTTAAAGCAACAAGTTCAGGTATAATAAGAATATTTTTGTTTATTTTTAATAATCTTACCAAATAATAAATTTTAACTTGTGATGTCTTTAGTACATATGGCATAACTACACTGGATATAGATTAAAATTACTTCAGTTTACATCAGATTGTAACAGTAAAACTTTAATAGAACACCAATGTAATTCAACACCAAGAATGTAGGTCAAGATTATTAGAAATTAAAAACAAAACCTTCATTATATAAGTTCTGCTTTTCAATACCTTTATTAGAATGGTTATTTACATTACTCATTCAGATTTCGATTGTAATTATTCAAGTATAAGGTAAGGTAATAAGGCATAATAGAAACTTAGGAGCTATGCACCCTCTTTTTTAAATTAGTGCTTGACTAAAGTAGTGATGCAATCATTGATGGTGAGGTGCACTAGTTTATTAGGAGCCTATTCAGTCTAGCCTTAAACACCTAAATTTTATTCATGAAGGTGAAGTACAAAAACAAATCAAACACACATAAATAGTTGCTGGTGTGTGCAGATAGTGTGTCTAATTTTATTCAAATTTCAAAACAAGAATTTGATTTCACAGTGCTGGAAAAAATTTAATTGCCAAATATACCCATAATAGTAATACTTTATGGAACTGTTTAGTGTAAAACACTTCCTGACAGTGTATTGTTTATAAATTAAAACAATAGTCATACTTATCAGTTTGATTATGAAACATGACACAAGCCCCAAATGTTTAATCAGAATTCAAAATAGTGCTTTAAACTTATTATCATCTTTAGTACTATCTCAACAGCAACATTGCATCATAGTAAAATATAAAACATAATGTTATCTGCAGGTCAACAAAGAACTTAAAACAATGCTGGTGGCATCCATGGGTGAGGACCTTGAGACCCAAGTGCAATCTCTGAATGAAGATAAAAAGCATTTGGCAAGTGCTTTATTAAGTTCCGCACAACATTTATCTACTCATCAGGTATGTATAAATGTTCATTTATACACATCATTCACATGACTGTCTAGTGGCCAATCAAACACTGATATAAGTTTTGGGGAACTATAACAACATTTATGAAACAAAAAGATTTTTTTTTGTTGTGACTGCTTAGTTAGTTGACTGTATTACATTACAGTCAAGCCACTTAATCACTAAGCAGTCACGTCAGTTATGTACCCTAAGTTGAGTTTTAAAGGAGTAGGAGTGAATATGGTGCTTGATGGCTGCTGAAGGTTTTAGGACATAATTTCTGAGAGATATCTTCATAGCAGTAGACTGCAATCAGCTAAACTAAATAATTCTTCATTTTTTACACTACCCTATCTTATCTAATAGCAATAATGTGGTTGATGATGGAATGCTCCATTGTCAACCGCTTACCTAGAAGTAAGCTATTAACTCTTTACATAAAAAGCCTCAGATTGTAGGTACCATGAAACACAGATTCCAGCAGGGAGTAAATGCAAATCACTAAAAATAACTATTATTCAGCTTTTAAATGTTTTATTTTGTTTGTTAGGAGCAAACTGAGTGGTTAGCAGGACAGTGTGAAGTATGGAGGAGTAAATTCCTTGCAAGCAGGTAAAATAACACATTTCAAATAATTATAACTTAAATTCAATTTAATTCTTGTCTGCCTTTACCTCTTTAGTTTGATGATTCATTATATTTGAAAACAGTAAACAGGATGTGATTTATATAAAAAAATAAATTACTACATAGTATAAAGAGCAGTGGTGGCCGAGTGGTAACGGCCCCGACTTACGAGTTGTAGGTCGCGGGTTCAAACCCAGCCAGGCGCATTACTTTGTGTAATTTATTTCGTCACCACTGCTCTCAAAATGGTGAAGGAAAACACCGTGAGGAAGCCGGCATGTCCTAGAATCAAAAGTTCGAACACATGTGACATTCACCAACCCGCACTGGGCCTGCGTGGTGGTTTACGGCCCATTCCCTCTCTTAGAGAGTAGGCCTGAGTCCCAGCAGTGGAAACATTAAAAGGATAATGATGATGATGATAGTATAAAACAAAGTCCCTTCCCGCTATCTGTCCCTATGTATGCTTAGATCATTAAAATTACGCAACGGATTTTGATGCGGTTTTTTAATAGATAAAGTGATTCAAGGGGAAGTTTTGTAGGAATAATACAAGCATAATAGTATATTTAATATCACCATTGCACCCGTGCGAAGATGAGGCGGGTTGCTAGTGTATTATAAACCTAAACCAATTTTGTTTTCAGCTTGATGGTAGAAGAACTAGCACAATGTAAGAAGTTATTAACTGAAAAGACTGAAAATTTACAACAGGCAATAAAACAGTTACTTGACGAGAGATGCCGGGCGCGAGACATGATGCTTTGTACTTATAAAAACTTGTACAGTCTCCACGAAAAGTGGCTTGAAAATATCGCCATAACAGAATACGTGGGCAACAGTAAGATATACAACCGTCCTATCGGAAACCTCAATTTTAACGCGACCATTCCACATTCTGCAAATATTCTGGATATGAGTTCAATCAACCTGAAACTATCGGAAAATATCAGCAGTTCCGTTGAAAAGCAAGATATTAGCCATTTGGATAAATTGTCCACTATCACTGAAGGCGAAAAGAATGCTGAAAACGTAAGTATAATTCGTAGTTAAATATTTATGATGTGACCTGACGTGACCTCAACTTATAAATCTTAACGTGGATGTACCTACGTGGATATGCAAATCCAAACAAATACAAAATAATATCGTATATTGTATAGCATAATAGTGATTGTTGTCTATGTGGTTGTACGTAAAATGTTTGAAGCTTTGTTTAACATTTGCACCACAACGCATAGGTACTGCGCATTCAAGGTCGACCATGTTTCGGGCCTCAATCGAAGTGGGTGTACCCATAATTTGTTATGGTTACACCCACTTCGATTGAAGTTCAACTTATTTGGCGCGTATTATAACTAAGTTGATCCGTGTGCTGAGCGCCATAGTTGACCATTTGTTTGCGTTGAAGTTGCCATACTACTTATTTTGTCCTCCATCAGATAATGGCGACACCGCTAGCCGTCAGGAAGGTGAGCGAGGAGCCAGTGAACGCCTTAGTTCACCACGCTTACAGCAGCAGCGGCAACACACCGCGACCAATCGCTTCCTGCGTACACTGCCACGGCAAGGTTCAGCTGCTCTAATTGGTTAGAATGTGATAACGGGGACAGAAGCGTAACACTGGCGGATGCACCACAACATAAGGCATACAGAAATAATAGGACCCCATTAAGCCTGTCTAGAATTAACGCGCGGTGAGTAGGGTTGATGCGGCGTGATTCGGTCATTCGATGGCAGTTGATCACGAGTTATTGTAGTGGGCAGTCTCAGATGATGTTCAGAAGTGTTTTTATTTTCAGATGATCGTTTACTAGCAAGCTCCCTCACGTAGCGATAGGCGCTCACCATACCAGTTCATAAAAGATTGTGACTTCGTGTCAGCCTTACCGCTCGTTCACGACTTCGGTCTTAGCGGCGAGCGAGGCGCTATCAATTTTATTTATTTATTTATGTCAAGTAACAATGACTTATGCGTGCACAAAAACATACCGACAAACAAAATAACACCACAAAACAAATTAAATTAGACACTAAAATTACACCATTTTATACTATGTTATCGGTAGGCGATTGGTCGACGCTGCCTATAGCGGCCATAGCGGTACCGCTCGCGCTCGCAGCTAAGACCGAAGTCGTAAATGGGCTGTTAGCTCCCGCGAAGATTCTAACCTCGACAAGAGCCGCAATGGTGTGATTTGCGTTTGCAACACTATGTTTTATAGTGTGCATACTACAGGCCTTTGCGGCACTTAATTAGGTCAATTAAGTTGTATAAGTTGTTGACGATATTTTGCAATACCTAAATAGGTACTATATTCTGCAATGTAACCATGGACTGTAAATAAATAAAACATTACTTTGTTAATCGATTGTATGAACACGGACAGATAAGCAAATAACTGGCGGGGTGTGCTTCTGCATACAATTTCAGCTTCTGTAGTGGAAGATAACGTAGCCACCTACTGGGCCCCAACAGTTTAGCGAGTTTGCCATCGATTCGAAAAGAAGAAGTGGAAGATGCAGCGGTGGAAAGTCTCCCACAAGGCGGATCGATGACGTAGTATGGACCGCGGGAATTGGCTGCATGCGAGGGACCGTTCGATGGTGCGCCATTATTGGGTAGGCCCCGGCAGTGTTGATGGCGAAGTTCGACAAAACGCACCGATAAATTTTATCTTCCCTATAGAAAAAAGAACTTTGTATATTGGTACTAGAAAGAGGCTAGAGATAAATTTATCTAAAGTTGTCTTTATTAAAGTTTTATACATTATTTATACTAACATTTTTTTATATTTGTAGGTATTATGGTGCTCTGTATTATTAGCAATAATTAAGATCGGATTGTTTAATATGTTTTCTCTCGATTTTGAAATGCAAAACCACACACCATATTTCGAGTACGAGGATATATATTCTAAATAATCCATTGTATACGCATAAGAGTCGGTACATATCTTACGGAAAATGCGTCGCGTAACGCCAGAACGGACAAATATGTAATAAAACATTCGACCCTACACACTTAACCGATGATGCGTTAATGCGTCGAGCGTAATGTATAAACTCGATACGCTCAACGCATTTTCCGTCAGATAAGTACCGATCCTAAGACATCAATCCATGTCGAGGAATATAAATTCAAGTTGAGACTTCTTTATAACTCGATATATTTATAACTTATTTTACTCGTCTAACAAGAGTAAGAAGCAAGGTTATTTTGTTTTAATTTTGTAAGTAGGCATTTCTAGTTAATTTGGCGTTATCGCAGATAATAAATAATTACAGTAGGTAGGTAACTTACTATAATTTAGGGGAAATGTGCAAAAAATTCTAATGAATAGATACATAATTGGCAATGTAATGGTATGATTACTTTATTGTTTCGTCAATATTTTAAATTATTTTACTTTGTTTTTGTGAAGTGTATTATAATAAATAAATCTTTTCATAATAAACATTAAAAAGTTGAATTTCTCTAAAAATCATTCCAAAAAAGCATTTTTGCGCATAAATGTACATACATAATCCTGATAATAAAACTATTTATTGTTATTGTAATGTTTTTATTTCGTAAAAATAACAAAGTTTGTTATGATTATTACATAATGTTAAGTATAACTATGTAGGTATAAAAAGTATTGTTTCATTGCTTATATCACAGGTTTGATATTACTATTTTTTTATCATTACATTATACGATTACCTAACATACATACTCTTATCAAAACAAAGTGCACAGATTTTACTATCATTTAGCCTGTGATAATTCTTTGTGGCTATGTATTGGCGAATTTTTGATCTGTAGTTTAAGTCAACCAATAGTGAAAAATGTTCAATTTCGGCGAAATGCGTTGTTCAATCAATTGATAGCATGACCAATTGTGAAATAAATAAAGTCAAGAAAGAAAGAAAATATATAGGCTTTTTTCGTTATCAATTAGTTACTTATATACGTATAGGTTGAGATAATTACGGATCAAAACATTTGGACTTGCTATTTCGCTAATAAAAAAATGTACTATAAAAACAATATTGCTTTTCACCGGCAAAAGGCAGTCTATACATATGTACCTATATTTTTCTTACACTACAACGGCACACACCAGCAACTATTTACTACAGCGCCTTTGATTTGATTTTGTACTTCCTTTTGAATCGAAACAAAAGCACGTCTACAGTCAGTGTCAGTGTGCACAGCTAGTTGCTCCTATACTTAAATAATTAATCATTCGAGATAAAAATCAATTAATCGCGATCAACAACTCAAATAACGAATTTAGTGCCCTTTTTTAGGCTCTTGCAATCGAATTTTAACTGTTTCTTGTATGACACTGAGGTTTAATGTTCCATTTGATAGTTATCTCGATTTTTCTATTCAAATATATATTTAGGGTAACATGATTTTATTTAAATGTTGATTGTGGTAATGTAACATCTCTGTTCCTGTGTAGTTGTATGCTAGGTAATCGCGAACAGGGATGTACTTCGCACCGCCGAACCAGTCGACTATCGCTATCTGAGCGATCTTCAGCTTGGCTACGAACCAGTTGTGATCTGAAAATGGGAGGGGAATAATTAGACTTTGGGTAATCTTTAGTAATAGGGTAGGTCAGTTAAATTGTGTGGAATTATATCAGTTGCCTCCGCTCCGCTTTGACTGGAAGCCTATCCCACCATTACAACTGTCCATAAGTATAATAAGTATACTATCGAAAGTGAAAGAACTTACTTTACAGGAGAGCAATTTGAAGTTTATTTTATGGATAACTTTGTCATTATTGACTATTAAGGTTGAGTTTAAGAATTATTAGACAAAATCATTTTTTAGCTAGCTAGTTTTTATTAAGCTTGAAAAAAAAAGACAAAAAAAAAGTATGCAATTTTTTCAGATTCGAGAGTTTACCTCGGAACAGTCGATTAGTTGGGAAAAACGAAAAAGTTAGACAGCCTTAGTTTTTTTCTTTAAGTAATATTTTTATTTTTGGGCCTATTCTGTCCCACTCTGGGCAAAAGCCTCCCTCCACTCCTTTTTTTTCTCCTCTTGTGTTCTGGCGAAAGACTAGCTGGTCGTCATCCGCCGCCATCTCCTTCGAGGTTTGCCGCGACCCGGTCCCACTTTTTCGGGGCACCAACTGTGATCACTTTGACCCACAGTTTGTCGGGCATGCGGCAGACATGCCTTGCCCACAATTGTGTTATGAAACATTTTTTTCGTTGGTTGTACAAATTTTAATAGTAAATCTGAAAATATAGCTAAAAAACTAGATGGTTCTTGTTCTCCACTACTCTAATATTATATGGTTGCTTCATGAATATTTTAAACAAAACTGGTGAAATGAGTAATAAACGTCTTTGTCTAAACCTGAACTCAAACATTAGGTTAGTACATTAATTTAGAACTTCATAGTTTAGTTAGTGGAGAAACCACAAAAGTTTAATTATTTACTAAGAAACTACTTATTTTTCTATACTTATTTAATTATTTTTCTTCCCCTGTAACATCGTTAATCGCATCCAAAAGTCAGAATCAAGTCATTCGTTTTTTAGACGTTTCTAATACTTACCCGGAGGGAAGTCAGCCATAGACGGATGTCTTTCAAACAAGGCCGCCTTTGCGAAGTCGTACTCTGGTGTGTGCTCCTTAATCTAAAGAGACAGGCAGTTCTATCATTAGTTATAGGAACAAAGCAATCATTATCATATTCACATAATGTATGCTATTGTTGGATAAAACACCACTTTATTTAAAAGCTTATGTAGGTGCCTCAATAATCGGTAAGTACCTATTTGCAAACAGTTGGCCGATATATTATAATAATATTATGATCTCGCTAATATTATACAGGCAAATTCTTGTGTCTTGTATGTTGATATGTATGGATGTGCAGCAGTGTAGATATTGTTATTCCTTTACGCTCTGACGATTCAACGGATTTAATGATGTAATTTGAGATACAGGTAGACAATTTCCTAGAGTAGGGAATAGGATAGGACTTTATTGCTGGTTCCCTTAGAATAAATTGCTATTTTCGCTCGAGTAAACCCATTAGCAGAAGCTAGTGATGAAATACTTTTATAAGCTTTATTATCAAGCTTCTAAAACTGGCTGTTTACCAAGAGATAGCCCTTTCCGGTCGTTAGATTTAGATTGATGACCATTTCGTACTTTGTTAGTCAAGGCTAATTTTAGACCAGATACTTTAGTGTAGCTTCAGCTTCCCGTCTCGGTCGGAGTATTTCTATTCGGAGATCAAAACACCCAATATTAGTTTATCTGTTAAAAGAGAACTTTGAAAGAGGATGATGAAGGATGTTGATGGCAGTAACAGGAAGGAAAGACTCAACGTTTTCAACTCTAGGTAATCATAGATAGTGCTTAGAGTAACACCCGTATTTATAAAGAAGTAATTACTTGTTACTAAGTAAAATCTTATTGTCATTACTTGACGTTACAAATCTTCATACTAAATTTAAATTTTTCTTAACTATAGAATACAAATTGTTATCTAATTATTTACTTTTACTCAAGTAATTAGTTTTACTTGTTTATAGATACGAACAGTCAGAATTATAAAGTTCTTGCGACAATAATGTGACTAATTAATAAAGTGCAATGTCCGATTTACGCAGATAACATTTCGTTGACTTAGGGCGTGTTGTTTCAAACGGTCGGTTAACGTTACATACGTACTGTACCTCTACCATGAGTTTTAAGCAATAGTATTCGTCGCTACTCGATATCAACGCCGTAAATATTTTGTATGGCAAATTTTGGTTCTGCAAGTGACCGCTAGAGGCGCTGCAAAATTATTATTACTTAAAACAAATGGTAGAGGTACGGTTAAAAGTTACTATTACGTGAGTAGTGCTTTCCTAAAGCACAAACAAAATGAACCAAAAAAAAGTTAAGCTTAGCGCCACCTAGCGCCACGCTCGGGCCCGATGTTTTCACGTTACTTTAACAGTTTGGTTCGGTTTGGTCCGACGAGTGTTTTCGTATCCTATTCGCCAGGGCCGTATTTTTGCGACTGGGTAGGTACTCCATCGTTTAGCACTTCAAACCCCACAGGTGACAGAAGAGCTGACAAGATGCAGTATTTGGTAGAATAAATGCCAGAGTATTGTCAGATATATCCAACATACCTAGGCGGAATTAAAAAAAGATTAATATAAGACGAGAACGCGGTCAACAGCGAGCTCATAAGTAATTGGTAGAACTACACTGCGCACACGTGGGTCACACGCTGATCTGAGCGCGTCGATCTCCATACATTTTACATGGCAACTAGACTTGTAGAGCTACATTAGATCCACGCCACGCGACGCCGTTCTATGTTCAAATCAGGCGTGGTCTACGTGTGCTTCGGTATAAATGTAGTTCTAGCTTTAATCTGGCGACGACCAGCATTAACATTCAGCTGTAAACCAAGAATAAATTGTCAAATAAATTCATATAATATGTAAGTACCTTCTTCATCTTTCCTGACAGCATCAACCTGGTGCATCGTGGGTCTTCAGGGTCGATCTTATGATTCTCGCAGTACCGAGTCTCTTCGAGCGATACTAAAACTGTAGCCCGGCTGTTTTTCTGTTGATTACGAACTTTTTTTTAGATAATTGGCTTTTTTATCAAGCGAGGTAAGTTATACTTATTTGGGAGGTTCTAAAGTTGATAAGCAATGAGGATAATTTAACATTCTTATATCGACCACAACATAATATAAATATCCAACTAGATCGATCAGTCCTTAACTGCTTACTAATTGAAATAATACGACTTTTGAGGTGCAGAGAACTTCAATTAATTGGGTGGTATGAGAGGGAGTGTCAGATTTTTACTGACCCACCTATGTTCTTTTGCGTTCCAAGGTATAACTCTTTGACTCCCGCAGCATTGGCACTCCCCAGAATGGTGGATTTTCAGAACACTATGCGTCGCATATAATGACTAATATTTGTTCTTATTTTAATTTTTTCTTATTTATTTGTTTGGCAGATTCATTGTCAACCTATAATACGTAAGAGGATAGAGCAAAGGTTCTCAAGAATCCCTGAAACGGTCAACTTCAACTCTTCATTACCTAATGGCGTTAATTGTCGCAAACATAATTCTACCAATAACACGTGTGAACTATTACCATCAAACGCTGGAGAATTCCGAAACTGTCCATTTCCATTAACATACGATTAACAATATTTACGTGAATAACAATGTATTAAAAATTGCTTCAATCGTTTAAAGTAAACAATCAATTCACGTAAATATTGTCAATCGCAAATCCGTTTCGGGCGAAGAAAGAAAAATGGTCAGTCTACGGTTTCAGGGACCCTTTTTGTACTGTAATGTCCTGTATATAATTGAGTTTGATTATTGTTAGTCAAACAGGAAGTTAGTCCTGGGGTAGAGGTGCGCCGCTCTCTCTTTCCTTCACCTCTTCACCCCCTCTTCCGTCCACTAACAGACAGTTCGAGCCCAAGGCGTTTACGGCGCGCGCTGTTTCCGCGCGCAAACTGTAGGGGCCCAGTAGGGCCGAAGCCTACTGGGGCCAAGGGTTATGTGAAAATGAACCCGGGGACCCTGGATCGAAGGCAATGAATGGAACAGGGTAGGTTTTTAGTTAGTAAGTGTCTGACACTATCTCCCGCCCCACCCAAGGGCGGGATTTGTCTTTTGATGATTTTACCTAACATAAAAAAAATCCTGTACCACAATTTCTCTAGATACCCTCTCCTTCTTTATATACCACTTTAATCCGTACGTGGCCTCCCGTATCCAACCCAGGTACACCGGTTCTTACCTTTACCCTTACCTTTTTGTTAGAAAAAACACCTAATGACATCTCCGCGCCCTTGGACGAGGCGGGAGATAGTGTCAGACTTTTACTGACTAAACGTCCACTCCACCCACCTGTTCCTTCGTTGCCTTTCATACCGGGGCCGATCTTCCTTTCAGAAACCGACCTTGGTCCCAGAGACCAATTCTTCCCTAGGATTCGCTACCCGTATTCACAATTCTTTATTGCGTACCATAATGTATACATAGTTGGTAGGGAAATGGATAATAGTCACAATTATGGACCCTGTCGGGCACAGCATAGATAAATTTAGGTTTCCAGAATCATGATATCGAAGAACAAACATACCGACAAATCGCGAGCACTGAAGTCCAGCGGTGACATGTAGAAGTAAGGCACGCCAGTAGAATTAGCCAGGGAGCCATCCACTATAGACTTGACGTTGGAGAACGGGAACCCTTCAATGGCTGGCAGAACTGATATCGTGGCTAAAGATGCCCAGTCTGTTAAAAAAAAGCAAAATATTTAATAAAAAAACTTTTTACAAAAAAAATACAATCGACTTCAGTGTAAAAAAAAACAAAAAAGTGCAAAATGACTTTAATTTCGGAAGTCGGTGTTTCTATGATAGTTTAGTCTCTTCGTTATTAAACACCGACTTCCGTAATTAAAGTTATTTTGCACTTTTTGTGTTTTTTTTTTACACTTTTTAGTTGTTCAGCCAAACTTAAATAGATACCTTCCGCCATTTGGTTCCATTATTAAATAATCATGACAATTCTAATAATACCAAACACGGCTAGGATATACGGACTTATTATAGAATTCCGGTTCTTACCTATCTTCCGGCTTCATCATCAGATCAGCTCTATGTATCCCCTCCCCTTCTTTCTTTGGTCAGTCATCGACTACATATAAGTATAATCAAAGCAATTTTACTTGTTACGTACGACAGTTCTGCTATGATTTTTTGAAGAGTTCCGTTCTATATCTTCGAAGTTCATCATCAGATGAAAACAATATTTCTATGGGACCAACTTGGGAGTCCTGGATCTTGTTCTTGAGTCTTGGATCTTACAATCAAAACTAAAAATTTCAAAATCGGTCCACAATTGACGGAGATATCGGCGAACAAACATTTACAAACGACAGTTCTGTTATGATTTTTTGAAGAGTTTCGTCCTATATCTTCGAAGTTCATCATCAGATCAAAAAGATATTTTTATGAGACCAATTCGGAAGTATAATCTTTCAATCAAAACAAAAAAATTCGAAATCGGTCCACAATTGACCGAGATATCGGTGAAAAAATAAAAAAGAAACAGCCGAACATAGAACCTCCTTCTTTACGAAATCGGTTAATAAAATGTGGTACCTCTACAAGTAGAATGAGGTCCTCAATTCTGTGCTAGGTGGGTTATAATAACGAACAAAGAAAGTAGAAACTCGCAGCAAATGCTTAAATTTCAAGGGGTTTCACAGTTGGCGAATAAGTTGAACTCGTTGCTATGGTGATATAGAATTATTCGCTTTCTCTTAAACATTCGGTTTCGGTAAATGCATGAAATAGATACCTACAACTAAAAATTACTTTAGAACATTTAGTTAAGAAAAAATACTAGAAAAGGGAGATAAATAAGGTAAATTAATGAAAAGGACTATGAGACAAACTTAACACTCATTTCTGAGAAGGTTATTATGACTAACTTTACTATTACTAATTGCAATTTACATAAAATAATATGCCATTTAACTTATACCTACAATACAGTAAGTACCTACTACCTTGACGTTAACCAAGGGCGGGATTTGTCATTGGATGATTTTACCTACCCAAAAAAAAAAAAAAAAAACCTTGACGTTAACGTGGTGAAGATATTAAAGAAAAATAAAATACAAAGACTGCAAAATATATGAGCACTGTGTAGGCACGTCTGACCTGTTCCATGAATCACATTTCACCACTTCGTCACGAAGGGAAAAGCATAAGCTCATATCATTGCCACAATTGGGCCACCGACCTAGAATTATATCATCATCTTTTTGAAAGGGAGCGCCGGGCTGTAATCTACCACGAAAGTCCAGTGCAGTTTGGTGTCACATATCGTCGGTTCTAAGATGAGCTGGTTTCTTCGAAATGTTGTATTCACTGACGAAATATAAAATATGCCTGCCAAATAAAATCAATCCAAACCGAGACTTACAACTGGGCCGCCTTTACCTCTCTCTTGAAGGGAAATTATACCTAAACCTTTCAACTAATTGTTTACTTTGGTAGACCTGCAGGCAGTTAATAGTACATTTTGATACAAGTTCAGAAAATTTGTCATTGCGATCGAGGCGGAATTTGCACGAGCCGTAGGCGAATGGGTTATGGAGCCGAGGGCTGCCGTGACTTTGCACGAGTATCAAACGACGTTTATCAATACAGCCTGATATGATGAATGTAATAAAATAGTTGCAGGGGCGAGCACGCGCAATTTTCCGCACTAGTGCGAAAAACCGTCAATTGCGTGCCTAAACGCCGTGGGATGAGGCCGTGTCTTCGAGTAAGTGTATTGAAAATACCTTAAAACGACTTTTATCTTTAAATACCTACATAAGAAAGCATTACCTGCATTGTGCAAGACATATCTGGCCATAGGAATTATCTTGGTATGGTCAGGAGGGTCCTTTCTATAGTTTGCCTTTGTGGTCATTTTGTTGGCATTTTCCCGCCAGTTGTTTCCCCGATGCTCGTGTTTCCACTTGCACTCCGCGTATGAATTCAAGAAACACAAGCAAGCAAATAAAATAATTCCCCACTTCATTTTGCAGTCCTACAAGAAAAAAATTAGGCACTATTTAACACAAACACACAGGAAAAACAAGAAAATATTTTAAAACAAAATAATTCCGTTTAAAAAAGTAAAACTGAATATATTTATGTCGATATAATATTTGAATACGGTGCCAAAAACACAAGTCACGGGTAACGTAATGAAAGTTTATTTATAACCAAAGTAGGTAGAATTCGTGCAAATAACAACTAATCACGTACGTACGAAACAAATTGACGTTCGTTTTCTCTCCTCGACGAACCACGACTGAATGAGTGTGCAGATAAACACACATGAAATATGTATTATTTTAATAATGTGCCTAACAAACGGGGGATAAGCACCAAGTAGGAAAACTTCGGATAAACTAGCATATTGATTGGCATACCTTATCTGAACCAATATTTAAAAGTTCAATTTGTCGTAAATACACACAAAAAGAAGAAAGTCATTGTCTACAAAACACTAACAAGTGTGAAGTGAGTGATGATTCAGCAATCAGTCAGACAGGTGTGTTTGACATTAGGAGCAAGTCTCGTTTGATTAGAATTCAAGAGACGAGCACGCGACGAGGACGACTATCTAACGTAATTACAATTTACACTTCACAAATTAGTAAATCTACGGACTAGCATTCAGGTATTTGACCAATTATATTTTAGATTTAAGGTCATTTACACTTTTGATGAGAATAATTTATTTTGCTCATTTTAACACTGGGTCTGAGAGAATCTTTAATCTTTTTATTTTCTTTTCTTTTTTATCTTTAGTTAAGAACTATTATTTTTTTCGCTTCAGTAAAATATTTCTGTGATTTCACTGGAATTTTCGAATTAACTGTTTCACTGGTTGAAATAGTACATTTTGATACCAGTGCTGAAAATTTGTCATTGCGACCGAAGCGGAAGTCGAACCAGGAACCGTAGGCGAGTGTGTAATGGAGCCGAAGGTTGCAATGACAAATATGTACGTGTGACAAACGACGTTTTTCAATACATGCGCGACTCGTGGGGGTCGACGCGCGCCTGATGCCGTAAACAATTTTATTACAATTAAATTAAGGCGGGCTCGCGTGCTCGCCGCACGCGCACTTTTCCGCACTAGTGCGTAAAACAATCCAATGCGTTCCTAAACACAACGGGATGAGAGCGAGTTTTCGAGTAAGTGTATTGAAAAATACCTACCTAAAGTGCACTGATCAACAGCAAGACACTAAATGGCTTAGCAGTACCAGCAAAAATCGTCATAATCTACAAAATAAATTGTATTACGATAAAAACATCACGTACACGATAAAAGGCCAGTCGATTTGACCCAAGTACGTGATTTAGCACATCGCTGAAGTATTGTTTATCTTATTAGTAAGTTAAAGAAAAGATTATAAATGCTCTGGGTGTGGTCGATAATAAGATAAAGTAATCTAAAAAAAATAAACACGGATTTAGTTTTTTCACATTTTATTATATCCATTTTTATTGATATTTAGATGCACTTAATACTTAAGGAAGTATAATCATGAGAACAGTCTTAGACAGATCTCAAATGTAATCAATTAATCTAAGAATACGACTGTATTCAATCATGTCCATGTGTGTTGGAACTACGTGTAGAGAAATCCATTACATTACTAAGTCAATCTTAATGTAGGCACTCGTGGGCCTCGTACACAGATCTCCAGTCTCCATATATTTTATATGGCAACTAGACTTGTAGCTATATTAGAACCACGCCACGCGGCGTACAAATCAGGCGTGGTCCACGTATGCGTCGGTCTAATGTAGTTCCAGCTTTAACGTTGTTGAGTACTCTTGGCGATTTGTTCCTTGAGCATCAGAATACTGGCGCGTTGTTCCGGTGGCAACAGCGCGATTTGATCTTCAGAGAGTTGCAGTACTTGCATAATGAGTGCCGCCTGTGACAGAGAAACAGGATTTTAACATTCACAAATTTATTAACATTAAAAAATATTGGTCCAGGAAATAAGTTCATTACAATTATCTTAACAGCAACTACTGATTATAACAATACTAAATTAAGAGTGGCAGTTTCCTGGTTAGCTAGCTTAACTAACTCTTAATCTACAAATTATTGAACGGAAAATTAAAATATATTATTTCGGTGGTTTTTGCTGGAATTTTTTCGAGTTCAAGTTCAGTGAGGCACACCTCCACTGTGTTCTACAGCCGTCCGCTATGTTTCCTCCGTCTGAGGGTGTTTTATTATCATGCGGATTTCATCACATATGATGAATTTACCTGATCCGCATGCGTCCCGCGTGCGTATTCCTCGCATTACAATAAATACTTGTATGAAAAGGACATATGCATGCGGAGCACAAAAACACCCTTAATCAGGTGCAAGAATCTACCGAACTTATCATGTCCAGTAAGGACCAGCGTCATACGGAAGGTAAAGATGCCGAGACGTCTGTACAGTCACTTTTCAAAGGTGGGATTTAGCGCTAAGATTTTGGCGTGCCCACTTCTCACTATGTTGGGTTGGGGTTAGCTTTCTCGTCTAAAAGCGTTTCTGCTCGTAAATAATTTACACGACTTTATAAAATTTAAAACAAAAATCAGATCCTAATTTATCCATGCAAATATCACGAATCATCAGGAATGCTAATCGTATTCGAGTGAGTGCACAAACGCCCTATTTAGATGCACACAAACACCAATATTTATTTCATATGTGGCGACTATCTCTCTGGATAAGTTAAGGTGTGCAATAAAGAAATAAATACATAACCGCAGTTATTAGGCGCAAATTAAATAAAAGACAAAATAGGTTGAAAATGCCAGACTGACCTTCTCTTGATCCGAAGCACCTGAAGGAATACCCTGGATGGTCCTAGCCTGCGCAGCGTTTGGCATACCGGGCGGCATTTGTTCTGTCAACAAATATTAATTTATACATCAAAAAGTAGTGGCGAAATTATCATTATTATACGAGTATACAGCACACTTTTATGGACTTATGGTGCAGGTGATTATTAGTTATTCTGCAGCCTTCTGAAAATAAAGTTTGAACTATTTGCCATGGTTTTGGAAACTTCGGTGTCTATGTTTCCTGATAGCTAGTTTTCTTTAAGTCAAGAGTGAATAGGTTACTTCTAGGCATGCGTGCTCGCGCTTTACATCAGGCGAAATAGAGATCAAACGCGAGCCTATCAAAAGTAATAAAAATGTTTTGAGTATTCCTCCCACTCCACCCATCCAAATGTGGAACGGGAGGCCAAAAAAAGATAGATGGTGTTAAGAGTAATATGAAAGAAAAGGGTAGCAAGTTACAACTTGAGGGCTAACAGGACAAAACGGAAGAAAAAACGTGTTGCAAGGACAGGAAGATGATGAGATGCGGTTGTGGATTCAGTATCACAAAAGGATTTAGGGCCAACGCTGCTCTAAGCGGGCGCACGCGCGGAACACCCGTCGCGTGACGTCGCGCGTGTGTCGTTTGCGGCGGTTCCCATAACGGACACCTGGTTACTACCTGCGCTGTGTTGCTAGTTTAACTTTAACGGTGTGCATGTAGTCGTGTCGATGGAGAAGTTTAATGTATTATTACGTAGCAAAACAGGCGCACTTTTGTATGGGACCTTGCGGGCGCTCGCTTAACGCAGCGTTGTCCCTTACATAAATCGAAGTTTTATCTTTGAACTCAACATTAACCTTTGCAGCAGCATTTTAAATAATAAAATACGTTTTGACCCAAGTTTTTTTGGGCTTATCTTTTTATCTTAATTTTAATACAAAACGATCTGTATAGCTATGTTTATATCACACACTTGCGTCGTATTAAAACAATTGATTAGAATGGGGCCCGCTACGACAAAATGCTCTCTGCGTACTAGGAATACTACTAACCTACTTCTTTACTGAGTTTGTCACTCAGAATGTTAAGTAAAGATCTCTATGGAGAAATATGAACTAACACATACATTTGATATGCGACCGTATGTAACATGTATTTATTTACGAACTTATAATAGTAATAATACGACATTAATTTCAGACGTAGTTCATAAACTGTAAAAGATAAACCAAACGTTAATAATCCAAGGTCGCAACAGTGTTCTAAGCTAGGCTTGTGTGTTTGGTTTGTGTTGCGTCTACATGGACGTTAACCACGCATCACACCGTTCGCAAAACAGTCACTGCGGTTGGGAAAACGTGCTCGCCAATCAAAGGCGTTGAAGGTCATGGTTTATAACTGCTGTCTACACGGATTGAAACTAGCAAGGTCACATTAGTTTGCAACCGTCTGGTCAACCCTTAAGTAACACAAGAACCCTAATAAAGCTATTGCTAGTACATACTTGACCAAAGACAATCACAATCGATAAAATCATCAAAAACCCTCTGAGTTCGTCTAACTCTATTGAATGGCTATTCCATGAAAATCATTCAATAGGGTTAGTTGAATTAAGAAGAGAGAAATATTGTTGATTTTAATGATTACAAATTAGTAAAACCATTTTTGCTACGTTCGCAAATCTATTTTAATAACTGATACTAACCGGTAAAATGAAAAAAACTTAAATACGAGTATTGCAATTCAAAACTTTAAATATTGCAATTTGTCACACAGTACTCGGTTACTCGCTGTATGACGAATTAGTCGATTAGAACTGTAATAGACGCTATCGGCAGCATTCGAGAAGCTGCGCTTTATCTTCTCGTCAATATATCACAGCGTCTCAAGACGAAAGTCTAGGAACAGTACATGTTGCCAGTGACGAAATATGGTTCCGAAACGTAGTCGCTTACAACGGGTCTCATCAACCCCCTAACCAAGTTACAATCGTTTCGTATAGCGTGAACGCTTGTAGTTGGCCACGCCCCAATTCCTTTGTTCTGACATCATCTCAAGGCTGGGGGCGTAACCAACTCCAAGCATTAACGCTAAACGAAACGATTGTAACTTGGCTAGGGGGGAAACGGCTCGGAGTTTCCTTGCGTGATCACATCAGAAATGAAGATATCCGCAGGAGAACCAAGGTTACCGACATAGCCCGAAGAATCGCCAAACTTAAGTGAAAGTGGGCAGGGCACATTGCTCGCAGAACAGATGGCCGGTAGGGACGTCAGGTTTAGGAATGGCTGGCGACCACGTAACGGATGACGCAGCGTTGGAAGGCCTCCCACAACGTGGACGGTGCACCTAGTAAGGATCGCCAGAATTCGATGGATGAAATGTTGATGACGATGATGACACTCTATCACAACCCTTCCTTCTCTATCGTGCAAATAATGCTGTAATATCAGAAAATATACATACGCTGTTGCATCTTCTGCTGTGTGCGCGGGTCGTTGGAGCGCACGCGCGGGTCCGAGTTGAACGCCTGCGTCTGCATGCTCGCTAGCCGAGGGTCGCGAGGGAAACCACTGTTACAAATAAAAATTTGTTACAATACGATTTTAATTACATTTTTTTATGGCTACTATAAGAAAAGTGTGTTGATAATGCAGTAAAACTTCGGATCTGTAATCCAGATATTTTTTTACTATGAGATAAAAATATCGTTTATATTATCATCTACAGTTCACTTTACTGAAAAAAAAAAAGAAATTACATATAATTAAGGACTCATCCCAAAATAATTCGTTTACAAAAGACAATATAAAAAAATAGACAGGACAGTAAACCTATAAAAAAATGAAATCCAAACGAATACTGAAATTATAAGTTACATCATAAAAATGCCACTTACATCGGTTCTGTTGGTTTATCCACAGGGGAAGCAATACTTAAGAGAAAATTAGAAAATCAGCAATATCGTAATATTATGTATGTACAACATTTAATTTTATACGTATGAACATAGCTATTTTTATAAATCGATTACAGAAATACTAAGATATAGAAGAATTTTGCTGGATTCAATAAACATGTAGCAAGAATATTATTGCCTTAATACGAGGGGCATTCAATAAGTACCTAGCCTCATCGCCAGAGGGCGCTGTAGTTTCAAAAGAGTTTTACCACAGTGTAGCACATTCTTTTTTAATTCTTTTTTCAAATTTTCATTCCAATCCCTTCATTTGTTTTAATTTGACAACTTAAGGAAGCGAACGTGTCGATCGGTTTTACAAAAATGGAAAAAGAGCAATATCGTTTGGTAATTCGATTTCTATTTTTGGAAGGGAAAACGCGCATCGAAATCAAAGAGCGCTTGGATGCTGTGTACGGTGACTCTTCTCCATCGATGGCCACCGTCAAGAATTGGTTCAACGAGTTTGCACGTGGCCGTACGTCGGTTTTTGATGAACCACGTCCAGGTGCACCGAAAACAGCTGCTACGGAGGAAAACATTAAAAAAATCCATGATCTCGTATTGGCAGATCGCCGATTGAAGGTTCGGGAGCTAGCTGAGACTGTAGGCATTTCAGAAGGAACAGTGCATCATATTCTTCACGAGGAACTCGGCATGAGAAAGCTGTCGGCGCGATGGGTGCCGCGTTTACTCACACCGGAAAACAAGCGCAACCGTGAGACCACATCGGAGACGTGTTTGGCTCTGTTTAAGCGGAATCCAGCGGAGTTTTTGCGTCGTTTTGTGACCGTCGATGAAACTTGGATCCACTGGTACACACCAGAGACCAAGGAGCAATCAAAACAATGGATCCAGACCGGGGAACGTGCTCCAAAGAAGGCGAAAACTGTAAAATCTGCCGGAAAAGTTATGGCCACCGTTTTCTGGGATTCACAAGGTGTGATCTACATCGATTACCTCGAGAAGGGTAAAACAATTACAGGGCTTTACTATGCCGATTTATTGGGCCGATTCGACGCCGAATTAAAGAAAAAACGACCCCATCTGGCGAAGAAAAAAGTGCTGTTTCACCACGACAACGCACCGGTTCACACGTCTGCCGTTGCCATGGCCAAATTGGTCGAATTACGCTACGAATTGCTGCCCCATCCACCGTATTCTCCAGATTTGGCCCCTTGTGACTTCTTTCTGTTTCCTAATCTGAAAAAATCACTCGCCGGGAATAGATATGGATCAAATGAGGAGGTCATCGCCGCCACGGAGGCCTATTTTGCAGAGTTTGACAAAAACTATTTTTCGGACGGGTTAAAAAAGTTGGAGCATCGCTGGGCTAAGTGTATCGAACTAAAAGGAGACTATGTTGAAAAATAAATTGCCACTTTTCCAAAATTTTCGTTTACTTTTTGTAGGCTAAGTATTTATTGAATGACCCTCGTATATTATAAACGTAACAATTGCTCTAGAGTATCCGTTGCTGCCAATCCTGGCATAAAAACTTTTTATTTACTTATTTTTTCTTAATCGTATTCTTTGACTACTTTCGAGTGAAGTAGAGAAGCATTACTACGGCTTAGTTCTAAGACATGATCATGAAACGTGTGAGTAGGACAGGATTTTTTTGAGGTGGGAAACTTTCTCGTCCAACATACCACAGTGTCTCAAGACAAAAGTCTCTGATCAGTGCGTGTTGCCAGTGATGACATATGGCTCCGAAACGTGCTCGCTCACTATGAACCTCATCAGAAGGCTAATTAATGGAAAAGGCTTTGCTCGGAGTTTACTTGCGTGATCGTATCAGAAATGAAGATATCCTCAGGAAAACCAAGGTTGCTGACATAGCAAGAAGACAGACAGGCAATGGGCAGGGCACATTGCTCGCAGAACAGAGGGCCGTAGGGGCCGAAAGGTTCTGGAGTCTTGGAAGGCCTCTTACTAGGTGGATCTTTTTCTCCTTCTCTGTTAAATCCATTGAAAAATTGCCTGTAAAAATCGGTTTTAGCGATAAGACCGCCCATTGTGACACCCTATTTTAAATTTTAAACTCCTATTGTAATTATATAAAAAAAGGTGTTGCGCCGACCCCAAGTAATATGGGACGACGGCAGAAAGAAGAAGAGTGTAATTAGGGTTCCGTAGTCAACTAAGAACCATTATAGTTTCGCCATGTCTGTCTGTCCGTCCGTCCACGGATAATCTTAGTGACCGTTATCACTAGAAAGCTGAAATTTGGTACCAATATGTATATCAATCACGCCGACAAAGTGGTAAAATAAAAAGTGGAAAAAAATGTTTTATTAGGGTAAACCCGTAAAGTAGGAAGTATTTTTTTTTTTTCATTTCAACCCTAACGTGTGATTTATTGTTGGATAGATATTTAAAAATGAATGGGGGTTTACTAAATTCATTTTTTGATAATGTTAATATTTTCGGAAATAAACGCTCCAAAAGTAACCCTGTACAGTCCCTTTAACTCTTGAACCACAATTTTAGAATCTCAAAAGTGTTCTACTTTAACGGTGTGCATGTAGTCGTTTATAAATACTTTCTAGGAAAATTATTTTGAACTTGACGCGTTGAACAGTTTTTTGAAAAGTTGTACAAAATAATTTCTGAACTATGTTTGTAATTTAACCGTTATGCTAGAATTTTTTTAACCTTGGTTTACATATTTTATTTTCTTTCAAATATTTTTATTTTTTTATTAAAATCGGTTCACCCAATCAAAAATTACCACCGAAAACCAAACATACATAACCCGTCTACTTTGTAACCCAATTTCCTGACAGATAGCGCTATACTTTGGGCTTGTTTAATTTGTTCGATAGATGGCGTTGTGCAATTACGTCATTTTTATAAAAGTCGATGTTAAGATTCTCGGAGCTTTCGTGAGCGTCCGTGATATGATCGTTAATTTCTTTAACTTGTAAGGGGAAAAAAGTGGTTGATAGTCGTCGTAGTTTAAGGGTTCTGTTACATTGTGAGAAATTACATTGGTTTAATTAAATTACATTGTGGATCAAATTTAACTTCTTGGGGATATTGTTCATATTAATTTGTATGTATGCAATAACTTGATACATACAACTACTAGCTATTACGATTTGAAGTAGGCAAGTTTGTTAGAATACAGTGTTGCCTGTACAGTATATAGTTACATAAAGAAGTATATAGTTACAGCAGAACACTTGTGTATAATTACTTATTTTCCGGTATTTAACTCTAGAGTGGAGACACTTATTGTGACGGACGGGAAACTACGGAACCCTACACTGAGCGTGGCCCGACACGCTCTTGGCCTTTTTTTTTAATTTATGGTGTACAGGAAAATATCAAACAATTCACGTGACTCTAGCTGGCATTGTTTCAGCTAGCCCTTATGGTATGAGTTGGACGAGTGGGGATTTGATTCAATACGAGATTTCCCAAGTGACGTGTGAGTACTAAGATGGATGTTCATAGTGAAGTAAAGTGTACGTACGTGTCCTGCGAGTGGTGCGGCGGCGGCGGCGGCACGGGGTGCGGCGCGGGCGGCGGCAGGCTGCGCATGTCCTGGTCCAGCAGCGCCGGCGCCGCGCCCGCCGCGCGCCCGCGCAGGTCCACGTCGCCCAGCGCCGGCTGCCGGGCTGAACAAACCAACGTTGTGCCGACGTTAGCATACTAATGCAACAAATATTTGTTCCGTGCGGGAATCGAATCCGCGACACATAGAACAACAGCCAATCGCTCAGCCACTGCACTAACCGTGTCGTTAAACTCAATAACACTTTGTAAAACCCGGTCGAACCCAGGACCGGACGCAGCCACACTTGCAATCGCGAGAACAATGGTGCAGTTTACGGGAAATTATACAGAAGTGATAAGAACAGAGTATACTTCTATCCCTCCCTGAGTGTCTCACTCCGAACGTGGACAGATGGTATCACTTCATAGGAAAGGTAAAAGGTGTCAATAAAGGTAGAACTACATTGCGCATACGTGGCCCACGTACGCCGATCTGGGCGCGTCGGTCTCCATACATTTTATATGGCAACTAAACTTATAGAGCAACATAAGATCTACGCGTCGTCGTTCTATGTACATCAAGCGTAGTCCACCTGTGCGGCGGTCTAATGCAGTTCTAGTTAAATATTACTCACGTGTATATTGTGCTGGTGGTGGAACAGGTGCCGCAAGCAGGGGCGGCATTTGTGGCGGTGGTTCTGCAGAAAGAAAAAGAGATATATAGCAATCACACTAATATTATAAAGGCGAAAGTTTGTGAGTGCCTAAGTATGATTGATACTTCTTTACGCCGCGCTCGAACGGCTGAGTGGGTTTCGACGGAACTTGGTACACGAGCAAACCATGTGCTAGAACAGCAAATAGGATACTTTTCATCCCGGGAGTAAGTTGCCTTGGGACAATTTTCTACTTTCACGCGGGCGAAGCTGCTGGTAGTGTTTATACATCCACATGGTGAATGCTCACCTGAACCCCACGGCTTACCTGGGAAAGCCTAGGTCCTGACCATGGAGGCTCTCGAGCCTCGACTAAGAGGGCTCTTCAGCGCATCCATGGAGGGGCCAGTTCCCACTTCGCTTGTGGAAAACCGGGAAACTGGTCTTCATCAAGAAGCCAGGGCGCCCTGCGGACTCTCAGTCCGCGTACCGGCCTGTTGTGCTACGCGACGAGGTGGGCAAGCTCTTTGAAAGAGTGAAGAATGCATACCGCCTCGTCGCAAGGTTTTTTTTTTCGGTGGTTAAAAATCATCTAACGACAACTCCCGCCCTTGGGCGGAGCGATAGATATTGTCAGACTTTTGCTGATTAAAAAACCCACCCCTTTCCTAAATTGCCTTCGTTCCAGGGCCCTGGTGTACACTTTCACATTTGTCCAAGGCCCTAGAGTAGGCTTCGACCCTGCTGGGCCCCTACAGCGGCTGCTGCGGCGTGATCGCCGTTACCTGGTGCGGTCGGCCTCCTCCTTTGCTAGCATTACTGCTTCGCAGAAGGAGGCGACCGCCTGCCACTCTTCCTCGCTCCGAACCGCCTGTGACTGACGCGAGAAATCACCGCCGCCGATCGCTCTCACAAGGATACGGCGATGCTCTGCCCAAGCGGGGCACACCTCTAACGTGTGCTCCACTGTGTCCTCCGGGTGGTCCACACAGTGGCGACACATAGGCGTCACTTCCGCACGAATTCGGTACAGATACTTCCCGAACTTTTTTTTTAAATCGTTTATTTGGACCAACAATGTTATATATTTCATAAACCCACCAAACTGCGTAACGTTTGTCGGCAGGAGTGAGTATGGGCATCACCAATATACACATGTGCTACCTTAAGAACACCAAATTCTCTCAGTCAGTCGTGCTGAATAAAGTAAATAAACTAATCTGCATCTGGGGAGGTAGGCTGGACGGAATGAAAGCCACTAATACCAATAATAACTTACCACGTGGTGGATTGCTTGGCATATAATGGTTTGTAGGTGGAATCTTGTCTCCCGGCTGAATCAATGGTGGAAGTGGATTACTGGGATGTAACATGCTCTGAAATAATTAATGTTTTTAATATTTAGTAGGTTGATTTTGCTAAAGAGTCTTTAAACAAATAGTGAATGTTTAAAGCATAATAGCATCTTTTTAGCACTCCCAGCGCAAAAAGAGGGGTGTGTGTTGATTGTTCTTTAATGATGCTTTTTTATTTGAGAGCCGGTTTTCTAGTGATAGTTGTTAAATGTGTTTAATGTATTTATATTCAGTCATTTGCTAGATATCTTTTGAAAGTGGAAATGCACAACCAAATGTTTGCCAATTTGCCCAAGTGGGACATCAATTGGGACAGTGTAAGATTTACATTGCAAACTGTAGGTTGGTGGTTTTTAAGTTATTTATTTTTATAATACTAATAAAAATTACTAGCAACCTAGTATCATTAGTAACAGTTAGCTGAACCATAATTTTCAAGGAAGTATTGTTAGTTGGAAAAATAGATTAGCCTAAAATTAAGTAACATCAGAGGCGAGACCCTAAAAACGGGGAATGGCTATTTCATATTAACAAGGCCTCTATCCTTTAGAACATGTACTTTAAACAATTTAATCAGAATAATTTTATATATAAAAATGAATAGCTGTTTCTTAGTCTCGCTAAAACTCGAGAATGGCTGGACCGATTTGGCAAATTTTGGTGTTGAAATATTCGTGATACACCAGGGAAGGTTTAAACGATGATAAATATTCATAGACTATTAGGCGGTAAGAAATTTGCCGGTTTGCTAGTAAGTAGTAATATGTTAACCTGTTTTAGATAAATACATGTTTGGAATTATAGAAACTTTAATAAATACTTACAACAGCAGTAGCTGGGTCTACAATTCTCATAATAACTTGGGCTTGCAGTAACGCATACGCCAGCTGTGGATTTTGTAACATCATGTTTCTAGCTTCACTGGGATTGTTCTGTAAAAAAAATGACATAAGTATTCAGTCATAAAAACAAAAAAATAGGGAGCAAAAGATCTAAGAATTTATTTATTAAGCTACATAAAAGACATTGTGTAGGAATCTGCAATATTTTGTACCTTTATTCTCGAAATAATATTGTCTTTTTTAACACTCCAGTACCCGCACGCTCAACATACGTAGAACACTCTTAATGTGGGATTTGTAAAGAAAAGTTATATAAATTGACAAACCCATTTATGTGATATTATAAATAGCTTTATTATTAAACTAAATCAAACAAAACAATCATTTTCGAAATATTAGTAACTTAAAACCAGTGTGAACGATCTTCGATTTATGGTCAGATTTCAAAAAAATATTATGTGTTCTACTACTGGAATGCTAAGGACCTGTCATATTGTGGCAATGCTTTAAGTTGCCTGGTAGAGAATGTCTAACTAAAGCGCAATTTAGACGGTACGAGTTTCTCGCCTCGAACATACGAGAATCGTAAGAGAATAGAAAAAATGTCATCGTCTAAACACATACCTAGGTGGTGCGAGTTTCTCGTCTCGAACGTACGATAATCGTAAGAACAAAAAAGCATCTCCGTCTAAACATTCATACCTAGACGGTTCGAGTTTCTCGACTCGAACATACGATTCTCGCTAGAGTGGACGAGCGAGAGGTACTATGACTTACCTCTCGCTCGTCCACTCTGGCGAGAACAAGGATCATATAATATCCTAGGGACAAACTGGATTGATTCCGGAGCAAAATTAATATGCAGTTAAAAACAAAAAAAAAACACATGTAGGTATTTATTAATTGTATTGATATGTTTAGAGCTTATTTGCAACGTACTATAACAACATCTTGAACTTCTTTAGAATAGAATTGTCCCAATTGGGCACATTGCTCGCAGACCAAATGGCCGTTGGGGCCGAAAGGTTTTGGAGTGGTGACAGTGTGAAACGCGGAAGGCCTACAAGGTGGACCGATGACCTGGTAAAGGTTGCGGAAATCCGAGGGATGCGAAACGCTTAGAACCGCTCATTGTGGCGACATTTGGGAAAGGCCTGTGTCCAACCGTGGACGTGTTTGGACTAAAATGATGATGATAATTGGACGAAATTGTTCTAAACTGGCGCGTCTCAAGTAAGATTACTAAAACTCTCTTTATACTAAAACTCTTTTTAAAAAAATATATTTTTCAGTAAAAAAATATTTTTACAAATTGAACATTTTTATTTTTTATTTTTTTAGGTTTCACAAATAGTTAGGAGTAACTGGTACTTTGCCGTCCATAAGTAGTAGAATTTTACAGCATCAATTAATATTAAAATGCTGCAATGACATAAATGGAGGGACACACCACCTCTTTCTCGTTGTCTTGCTTGGAACGTTTTTTCTTCTTTTACTTGTCAATGAAACATATGAACCTAATGCACATGAAAATATAGTACACTTTAGAGTGTGTAATATTGCTCCGTAATCAATCCAGATTGTCCCCAAAATATATAAGATCTTTGGTAGGTATAGACAAGTCGAGATTCTCGAAAGCAAGAATCTTCTCATTATATTTTTGCCGTCTAAACAGACGCAGGACATTATCGCCTAGTGATTATTGCTTACGAGTCTCGTATGACATAATCGTAGGTGAGAATTTATTTCTTACCTGTGTCTAAACACTTTGATACGATAATGTCATGGCGATTATTGCTTACGATTATTGCGTACGATTTTCTCGAACAAAACGTTCGAGAAACTCGTACCGTCTAAATTACGCTTAAGGCAATAAGTTTGCTTTTGTAACTTTGTGTTGCAAAATAAATAAAATTGTTTTTTTATTATTATTATTTTAAATAAGTACAGACTACAGCTAAGTCTTAGGCCCGTGCCTCACCGGGACATGGTGTCCCGGTGAGGCAGCGCAGCCAGTTCGCGCAACCAAGGAAATGTATGCAGCTCTATGGTGTGTGCCTCAACTGGCGACCGTTAACCACGCAGCCATGGCGCCCCTGTGAGGCACGGCCCTTAATAGTATTCTCATATAATTTAATAACTGTGAAATCTGACTGGTCCAGGTAGTAATAAAAATATTACTTAAATTAAAGATTATATAGGTAAGCTAACATCACAACACCTTTATGCTAATAAAAGAAAATATACAAGACAGGACAAGATAGTTAGTAGGGATAGTAACATATATAAAAATTAATCTACCTGTATACAAAGCTTCATTTGCTTCATCAACTCAAACATCTGTTCTGGAGGCAGAGTGGCCACAGCTTTGCTGATGGCTTCTGGAGCTTTCTCAGGCTCAACTGGTTCACCATAGGGGTTTTCTATCTGAAATGTTTGTCAAATGGATTACCAGTACATGTAAAAAAAAATTTTCTTGCTAAACTGAAACAATCATTATAGATTTTTAAATGGTGTACATCATAACTAGAGATTGCAACCCGGTATGTTTTTGGGCCCGCCGGGCCCGGCCGGGTTGGCGGCAAATGTTACCGGACCCGGCCGGGTTGATGTGTTAGGATGAAACCTTTAAATTATTTTATGAAAATTCGCTTTAAGTAAATGGAGGGAAAATGCAATGATTCAAGGTTACGGTAAATATTTATTTCAAACCTGCAAATCAACAATAATCAGTCTTAATCAGTCTCAAAATCACGAGTTTTTAATAAAGAATTAGTTAGTTTCACTTATGAAGGGAATAGTAACATTAGTGTTACTAATTAAGTTAAAGCAAGCATTAGTATTCAGTAATTAAGTTTAGGATAGAAATGATCTTCTAGCGCTGATGAAATGCCTGGATTTAGAGTATTTCGAGAAAAAGTTTGAAATGTAGTCAGATTACTTACAAAGTCGCCCGCAATTTTTATTACTAATGTTATACAGAGTAAAGAGAAAGACCTGCTTGCTTAAAGTTAATTACTAATACTAATGTAACTATTTGAAAACATAGTATTATAATAAGAAATTAATAACGCAACCTAATGTACTAAACTTGTCTTATCAACTTAGATAGATAAACTTTGGTAGCTTTAGTAAACAAAAAAAACAAATTCTTATTGCTCTTAAGCAATAACGTAATAATATTGTTATTGCTCTTAAGCAATAACAATATTCTTTTGATAATAACAATAACTTTAGGTATTATGACTATTAAGTGTTAATTTACTTAACTATAATTGAGCAAATAGCAAAATCTTATAACTACTGGCTGGGCTGCAATGTAACTGTAACTGTAAACAATCAAACTTTTGTAGCAACATCGCGGTCACGTAGAAAATTGGCATAGCAACGCTTGCCATGCCAATTTGTCTACAAGTTGGGGCCTCCGTGCCGCAGTTTTTGTACCTACCTATAAATGGCCGGGCCCGGTGGAGGTCTAAAAGGGCACCGGGCCCGGCCGGGCCCGGTTTGCAATCTCTAATCATAACTTATGTGGTAATCTACTCATATAATAATTAGTTTTATGACGTGCTACTCTTTTGTGACCATTAAGGTTCGTAAGGCCGTGTTTACGGAGACGCGGCGCATTGGGCGTTCGTCGTACATTGCAGCAGCGGGCGGCATCACCCCTCACGCGAACAAAAATATATGGCAATGTACGACGGACCACCCAACGCACCGCGTTTCTGTAATCGAGCACTATGGTCAACGGCTCATTTAAAGGTCCTTACGCCTAACAGTAAATAGAATTCAAAAACTTGTTGAGTGGTCACCTGAGGTCCCTGCATCAGTGCTTGCATTTCCATCCTCGACTTCTCAGTACAAGCGTTGTCCACACGAAGAGATCGCCCTCCAATCTCGTATCCGTTGAGGTTGCGCATAGCGCTGAGGGCAGTCTCTTGATCCTTATATTCGCAGAACCCATAGCCTTTCGGTTTACCGGTCTCCCTATCAAACACCAGCTTGAAGGAAAGCACGGGACCAACCTCACTAAATATATCTTTGAGTTTCTCTTCTGTAGCTTCGTACGGTATATTACCCACTAAAAAAGAAACAGTAAATTGTAGTAGTTTTTGTTGATAAATTAAGATCGCTATGGATGCTACATAAATGTTGTTTTCTTCTCACCGAAGACAGATCTCATGGATTTGTCCATAATACTCTGTTCCTCCTTTTCTTTGCTTTTATCCATGATTGAAGTATTTGCGTACACTGCAGTAATAACACAGAAACAGCCCTAGTAATTTAAGAAATCTAACCTTTCTACAAATTATAAATTAACATGACAGTCTGCACGTAGTGCTTATATTCTCTTTGGCAGTTGTCTGAGAAATCAAAGACAATACAAATGCAACGCAAACGCAAAAACCACAGATTATTAATTCTGTAATAGTGTTGGGACTTCAAATCAATATTGCAGTAGACAATAGATTTTCATATCAACAACTAAACACGGTTTTATTGCGAATATTACTTTGGGTAGGCAGGGCACAAAACGTCCCTGAATGTTTATCTGAGAATTGAGAAACACTTTGTCTCCCATAAATCTTACCACGTTAAACGCAAACTGTCAAATTAATCATAAACAATTCTTTTATTTAATTAAACTACTATTATTAGAGCCAAATTCACCAGTAAACTAATCGCGATTCGTTCAAACAAAACGCAGTTTGACCGACTAATCGAGATTATAGTTTCTTTTTGCGTTTCACCGCGATGAATTGAACCTAGTTTACGCTAAACTCAGTTTCAATTATTTTGTTGTCACCCATGTTTAGGACACGGGTCTTTAAACTAGATTACGCTGAGCTCAGTTTAGTTGAACTAAGTTTTTATATTGAATGATGAAATCAGCCCTTAGTCTATGATTATAGATGTAAAATTCAGATTAAATACCTAGGTATATAATCTAAGGCTGATTTCATCATTCAATATAAAAACTTAGTTGAAGTACTCCGTTGTATTTTATTATGTTTATCTACAACCTACAAGTGTCGTATTCGCACCAGTGAAAAAACAGTCAAAATTTGACGTTGTAAATTTGTTTTATTTTACAATTGGACATTGCAAATTATTTTTATTTTAAAAGTAAAAAAGAAAAAAAAATATGTCCAATTACATTTTTTTTTTCTTTTTTTACTTTTCATTATTGTTTGAAATTTTCCATTCATTATTGTGAATGTGAGGACTATGTGGATAGCCTTTTTTCTTTTCTTTTCATTAATTTTAACGTATGTATGTCTGGCAATTTGAGTATTTTCTGCGGCCTATCAAAATGTCCTGTCATTGGTATTGTTCGTCAAGTCGTTGAGCTCCTTAGGGCTGATTTCATCATTCAATATAAAAACTTAGTTCAACTAAACTGAGCTCAGCGTAATCTAGTTTAAAGACCCGTATCGTAAACATGGGCGACAACAAAGGAATTGAAACTGAGTTTAGCGTAAACTACGTTCAATTCATCGCGGTGAAACGCAAAATGAAGCTATAATCTCGATAAGTCGCTCAAACTGAGTTTGGTTTGAACGAATCGCGATCAGTTTATTGGTGAATTTGGCCCTTAGTAGTCTTGAGTTTAACTTCACGAATACTGACAATTGCTTGCACTGACTGGACAGGTCCACTCAAATCTGTATGGTTCTTTCTTCAAAACACCATCTCAGACAAATCTGCATAGTTCTCATGTGATTTAAACATTACAAATTTACTGTATGGACTTTAAAAGAGACTGTGACCCCTGAGTTTGTTTCGGTGTTTCTTCTCAGGGTAATCAGCTAGGAAACACCGGCCTCATCTAGTTTAAACTGACGAAAAAAAATATTGACGTGTAAAAGTGTTTTTTAAAACCTTTTTGCAAAATAAATATCATTTATCATTCCTTTATCAAACAATGTTTAAAAATATGGTTAAGGATCACTACCTTTCCTCTTGAACGTCATTATGTATATTATTTCTCTGCTTTCTTATATATATATATATATATATATATATATTTAAATATATGTATATTATTTATTGCTTGTATTATATGTATTTTATTAGTTATGTATTGTATACATGTAAATAGTACACCATAAACTACCTGCGTATCTTTTTCTTCTTCTCTGTCAAATCCATCCAAAGGTTGTCTGTAAGAGATCGCTTTTAGCGATAAGACCGCCCATTGTGACACCCTATTAATTTTAAGTTCTTAATGTAATTTTACTTTTTTGTGTACAATAAAGAATACATCTATCTATCTATCTATCAGTAGCTAAACTACATCGTACAAGCCGCTAGGTAGTGAAAATACAAATTTGCAAAATAGACCTTTTATTTTTAGACCTTAGAAAAACTAAGAATACTTGTTCAAAGATAAAAAAACAAAATCAACCGATGTAGAGTTAGTTTTTCTTTAATCGACTATTTTCATCGCATCTATCGAGTTTGTCTTGTCGCTGCATGAAATGAATTAAATATGTTTGACGGAAATTGACGGAATTCCATTCCATTTTCGCTTGACTTGAGGCTGTTTTCGTGAAAATTATTAATTTTGTCCATACTGTATTCTTTTGTGGAAATATAAGTCAAGAAATCAATTTACAGATGTATTCTTAGGGAAAAGTGTTATTTATAAGCTTGTGTTATCGTGGATGAATGCAGGAAGTCTTTCATTTCATACGACTGAAATAGGGTATTGATTTGTGTCTAATACGATGAGATGACAAAACCATGTCAAGTGTGTTTTAGTAAATAATCCGAAGAAGGGAACTTATTTTGAAAACATATTGTCAGCGATAAGAAAAGAACGGTATGAATCTCGATAATTCATCGAGAGAGAATTCTGAAGCATTAGATTCTGTTGGTACTGTAAGCCCGAAGGATAAATATCAAAGTATGAGAGAAAAGAAGTTATCTACTGCGTCGCTGACCAACGCGGAGGGTGCACGGCCTAAAGTCGTGACAGTCAAGCATCCAGAGTCCAATAAGCCTAAACCCACAGCCAAGAAGAATAAACCCATACAAGCTGACTTAGATATAATCAAAGAATTTCAAAGATGCAGAGACGAAGGACTGAAGCGCTTGGATTTGAGCAAATCTTCTATTACATGTCTCCCACCGAATGTCCGAGAACTAACACATTTAGTGGAATTTTATTTATATGGAAATAAGCTTGCAGTATTACCAGCAGAGTTTGGGTGCCTGGTGAATCTGCAAACATTAGCATTGAATGAAAATTCATTAACAAGTTTACCACAGACTCTTGCCAACCTGAGGAGTTTGAAAGTATTGGACCTGCGACACAACAAGCTCAATGACATCCCAGACGTGGTGTATAAACTGACATCCTTGACAACATTGTTTTTAAGATTCAATAGAATCAGAGTTGTTGGTAATGGAATATCTCATCTGACTAATTTGACAATGTTAAGTTTAAGGGAGAATAAAATTAAAGAATTATCATCTGGAATTGGCAAACTTGTGAATTTAGTAACATTTGATGTTTCACATAATCATTTAGAGCATTTACCTCAAGAGATTGGTAATTGTGTTAATTTATCTACGCTAGACCTTCAACACAATGAGCTGTTAGATATTCCAGAGACTATTGGCAACCTTCAAGCTATTACTCGTCTTGGCCTCAGATACAACAGACTAACGGCTATCCCAGCTACACTCAGTAACTGCAAGCACATGGATGAATTCAATGTTGAAGGGAACTCGATATCCCAGCTCCCTGATGGTCTCTTAGCCAGTTTGAATGAATTGACAAGCATCACACTTTCCCGCAACTCATTTGGGAGCTACCCTTCGGGTGGCCCTGCTCAGTTCACAAATGTCTTTTCTATTAACTTGGAACATAATCAAATTGATAAAATTCCATATGGCATATTCTCAAGGGCAAAGAATGTAACAAAACTGAATATGAAAGAAAATCTACTCACCTCTCTTCCACTAGACATCGGAACTTGGGTAAATATGGTGGAACTGAACTTAGGAACAAATCAATTGGCAAAATTACCTGATGACATTCAATGCCTGCAAAATTTGGAAGTGCTTATATTGTCCAACAACTGTTTGAAGCGCATACCACCCAGTATTGGAAGCTTGAGGAAATTGAGGGTTTTGGACCTTGAGGAAAACAAACTAGAAGTTTTGCCAAATGAAATTGGATTCTTGCATGACTTACAGAAGCTGATAGTTCAATCCAATCAGCTGACATCCCTGCCTCGTTCTATTGGTCATCTGACTAATCTTACGTACCTCAGTGTTGGTGAAAACAACCTGCAATACTTACCAGAAGAAATTGGAACATTGGAGAATTTAGAGTCATTATATCTAAATGATAACCCCAACTTATGCAATCTGCCATTTGAGTTGGCTCTATGTGTGAGCTTACAGATTATGAGCATTGAGAATTGCCCATTGACAGCAATTCCACCAGAAGTAGTATCTTCAGGGCCATCACTAGTAATCCAATACTTAAAATCACAAGGGCCGTACAGAGCTATGTGATATCAGGAAGATGATTATTTACCAGCTGGTGAAGGCTAGTAAATTTTGTAGATGCTTGAAACGGCAAGCTTTTCCAGAAAATGTATACTCAAATGTTTCTGTTGTGAAATAAAACATAAAAATACTATACCCATTATATGGTACAACTAAATTTTAAAATGTGTAAGAATTTTCCTAAGTGTGGATTATAATGTTTTATGATTCTATCAATTTGTTTCAAAATAACTTTGTGTCCAGTTTGATAGATATATAAATCCCAATATATACAAATTAATGTTTTTCATTATATAGATGTTTAAGATTTAAGCGATTGTTTTATTGGTATCACAAAAATTATAAAAACACAAAAACAAACTGATTAGTGTTAGTAGGTAAAAAAGTATATTGTAAAATGCTGTATATAAAATGCACAATAATTATATTATCCATGTTTTCCAGTCCATCAATGGATTTTTAAATAGTAAATAATGTTCTTTCAATATCAAGTGTCAAAAAGCTTCTAATTTCTGATTGTTATATTCTCATATTATATAATGATCCAAATAAGAATAAGAAGGTATGTGCAATCTATTGAGCTTAGATAAGATACCAGAAAACTATGGTTTAGTTAATAAAAACTGAAAAAAGTATTTCTCAAAGGTACTGTTTTTTTTATTAATTGAAAATACAATTGTAATAATTTTTAGAAATAGGTATTTGATTTATCAAGAGGATTTAAATAATTTTGATGCATCACAAAAGTTTGTAATCAGTATTTTATGTGTAATTTAGATTTTGATGTTTGCTAGATAAGTTAAATGTTTACTTTTACAAAATATTTTAATAGAGATTGAAAACCTATAAAACGATCTCATAATATCATTATTGGAGTGGTAACGAGAGTAATATGTTACTCTAGGTTCTGAGGAAGTTCCTCATCAATCATGACTATTTTACATTATTTACTATAGGTTTCCTATCCAGTGCATTTAATATTTTTTGTATTTATAAGTGTATGTTATTTAGAATTTAGATTACTATTGTATTGTTTTTGCTTTATTCATGTGCCGAATTGTGTCTAATTACGTTTTTTTTTTTTTGACAATTTGATATGCGCACACAATTTATTTTACTAAGATCTATGGATCATGTACGATAACATCTTTACAACTTTTATAATCCTAGTTCTAAAAGAAAATCGATGTTAATATTTTATACGATAAAACATAGTTGTCTAGTCACAGTAAAATTGATTTCTTAATGGCGTTTTCATGTATTTGATGTATTCCATGACATACCTTTACCTACAATAATGACTATGAACCTACCAATATTATTCTTAAATATATTGCTGTTTTTGCAATTTGTGCTAAGCGCTCTGGTAAAACCTGTCCTAATTTTAATGTTGATCCGTGTGTAGGTATTCCTTTATAATCAATGTTTCAGTGACATGTAAACGTGTTATATGAAATAAATAAATTATATAGAAGTGAGTGTTTTATTTAGTAGCCATGAGCATACATGACCCTTACTATAGCAGCATTCAGTAGTCAGTCATGCATGATGTAATTCTCTACTGAACTGGCACCTAATGTACCGATATAAAACAGTGCCTAAATTACCATATACTGACGAAATTTTCAGGGTTGTGGGATTGTTCGAAAAAGTTGCCGTGGCCATGGTAAAGGCCAAAGGCCTGCCCAAAGGTCAACTGAAGGAACACCGGTGGGTTCTGTTTTAGTATGTTCCGCGCTTAGGACGCGGACAATTGGTATCTACGTGGTTGTTCTCGGGTGGGTTTTAGTCGGCAAATCTGATACTCTCGCTCTAGTGCAGGAGTATGATAGTTTATCATAAAAAAGGCTGAAAAAACAATTTTTTTGAGACATCCTATTTACACTGATGGATACTGTAGGTAGTGATCGGTTTTCCACGAAAGCCTCGAGTCAGGAATCGAACCGACAACAAAGATAGTGCCTAACTAACGTGCGCGACACTCATTTGTGATGCATAGAATACAAAGATAGAATCATCATGCGACCCACCGTATCGCACGCAAGGTACCTATAATCGCATACCACCAATAACATACTTGTTAAAAAAATTATTAGAGTACCTAATTAGAGAGATAATTTGAATTCACTTCACGAAACGACATAATTATATTTTAAGTGACAATACGTATTACCAGGGACGCCGACTCCGAGGGTACTCGGGGGCTGAGCACCCATGAAAAATAAACAGTGGGCGCCGAACACCCCTGAGAATAGACATCAAGAGACAAATCAGTAATCACCTTCGGATAAACGTTTTTTCATTACCCGACGATCCGTTTAGAGCGCCGCCGGTTGAGACGCAATTCTTCGCAGGTTCGATTCCCGCACCAACACAAATCTACTTAATTAATTATATTTTTATCAAACATAATTCGACTGATAGAAAATTCCTAAGGCATTAAGTCCGCCTTTGTACAGTGTTATGTGCATATAGTTTTTAAAATAAATAAATAAATTAGTAATTAAGTGCGCAGAATGTTAGTAGGACGTTTATTTATTTGTCGGTCGGTCAGTGTGTATTTCTTTTCTCATACTTCAACACTTTTTCGAATCATCAAATGAAGATGAGCACCCATGAGGTTTTTTAAAAGCCGGCGCCCCTGCGTATTACGATACGATCTATACGTATACGTTTTATTATTTGTACACAGAAGTGTTTAAGTGTTTCAAAGAAAACGCCACAATGTCAGTCTGACTTCAGGACCTGTACCTCTACCATGAGTTTTCAGCAATAGTATTCGTCGCTACTCGATATCGACGCCGTAAATATTTTGTATCGCAAATTTTGGTTCTGCAAGTGACCGCTAGAGGCGCTGCAAAATTTGCCATACAAAATATTTACGGCGTCGATATCGAGTAGCGACGAATACTATTGCTTAAAACTCATGGTAGAGGTACAGAACTCCCGCTGCTGCAGCAAGTCGCGGCATGGCGGACAGAATTCCGGTTGGATCTCATGGGGGAATGGATCATCATCATGAATCATAATTATGGCGGTAACTCCCCTCTCTGAGGAGTGTCTAGAAAGACAGAGTCGAAGCGTCGTTTTAAATGTCTAAAAAAAATCGAATTTCTAAATAGATCTCAACAACAACTTGCAAGTCGATATTCGATTTTTCCTTCGGAATGGAACCATTCATGTCGATTTTTTGGATGAAATTCATTGCAGCGAATGTGAAGTAAAAATGACAATTGAATTAAGAAAACAAATGAAAAATGTGAAATAACTTTAATTAAAAAGGAAGTCATGTTTCTGGTTTGTTTCGTGTTTTTTTGGTGTTTCAAAAATCGGGAATAAGCCCTTTCATTTACCATTAATTTTTCATTCTATTTCACTTTTCTTTCTCTGAACTCCTCAACTGCCTACACTGAACGAGGGGGAGGGGTTAACGCTTAAGACAAAAATGTCGCACTCTTCTTAACGAGTGGGAAATACCCGATGAATTTAGCGCTTATTTATAAAAGAAATTTAATGAATTTAGCACTTATTTTGACTGGCCTGTTGGTTAGTGGCCCTGACTGCTATGCAGGAGGTCGTGGGTTCGATTCCCACCCAGGACAAATGTTTGTGTGATGAGCACGATTATTTGTTCTGTGTCTGGGTGTTATTTATCTATAATATGTATGTATTTAGAAATATATAAGTATGTTTATCAGCTGTCTGGTACCCATAACACAAGCTCTGCTTAGCTTGGGACTAGACGGTGTTGTGTGATAGTTGTGGAAATATTATATTATTAAAGGTAGGATTTAAATAAAAAGCTAATGATAAAGTTCAATAATTTATGAAGTGCATAATACACAAGTTTCATTTAGCTCTTACATAAATAGGTATATACACGAATTATTTTTGAAGCTTTACATGTAAATCAAAGCAGTCTACAAATAATATCAATAATTGAATGTGCATTTATCAACACGCACGCCATTTTCCTTACTTTTGCAATCCCAGTATTTATCCTCATTTATGAGTACTTTGAGGGTAGACAAACATTAGTTCTTACACTACTTCCTTGTTCGAGAACGTATTACGTATGAGACATTATTTAAAAGTTGTTGTGCTTGACTTTCGTTGCGAAATTAGTATTTTTTAAATGCATTATATCCCTTAAATCTAAGATTTCCACATACAAAAATATTTCGACCTAATAAATCACTATAAACACACTTTGTATCTAATCACAAACATTATTCGAAATAAAATATTTAAATTAGTAATAATAAAGAATTGAAATGAATCAGTAAATTAATGGCGATGAGACTAAACTTCACCACCACTAAAGCTTACAACAGTCATGTCAGCTGCCGATACGGTATAAGTATTTGTCAGAGTTATATTACGTATGTAATACATGGCTATAAAAACTTCAAAGTTATTGCCTTTAGAAATTGTTAGCTTATGAGAAACCAGCATCAATTAATAACACTTTATTCAACCAGAATAAAGCAAACCTACTATTATTATTATAAGCATGGATATTAATAATATATCTAAATAAAATACCACTTAACAAATACGTCCACTGGATAATAAATGCTTAAACATCTGCAACTAATTCGAGTTTAAATTGAGTATGTTAAAAACTAGCATCTACAGTCAGTCGTTATTCACAAGTTGCATAAGAATATATTTCAAAACTTCGAATATTGAGGTCCAGTTGCATATACAAAAATAACATTATAGTCATTTTACATAACAGTAACAATTTGTTTCTAACCATTGAAGATTTCTTTACAAAAATATACTAAATAATATACTGAGTCTTACATCTATTTATAAAATCTTTGGCATTTTCATATGCTTAAATATAAGCAGAAAATATAACTAAAATAGTTGTGTGATGATCCAGATACAGTTGAAATAGCGTACAAAGTATCACTATGCAGGTTGAAGGATGTGTTTTATGGCACTTATTGGCATGCAATGACTGTAATTTTGTTCAACATAATCAATAATGAAAATTAGTGTTATCATGGAAGAGCATACTGGTATAGAAACACATTATTACTGTTGTCAAGAGTTTTCTGCATGTATAATTGCCGAATTTGTCATGGAGTTTTCCTTATTTACATAATTAAACACTTCCTCTGATGTCGTTTCTGAGGTTCGGGTCTTAATACTGCGCGTACAGCTTCGTCAAACACCTGTGAAACAATGTTTTTTTTTTTTATTATCTATAGTACTGCATGATACTGGGTCAGTTTATGAGTTACAAAGCAAAGGCACTCCAAGCAATACCACCAAGATCAATCAGTCAGTCAACTAATAAGCCTTTTATTTTCAAGATTATTGTCTAGAAAACTGTAATGTTTTTCAGGATGTCTCTTAGATCAATTACACGAAGATCATATCTATTCAATGTAAAGGAAAACATTGTTAGATAACTCAGTAGAAAGTTCCACATAGGCTGATAGCTGATACACGTGTGTTTTGTATAACATAGAGGTATTCACAACAATAAATGTCATTCAAGCTTCTACTTGAGTTGTACCAAAGTATTTTCCTGCAGTCTATATGCCTTACTTACTGACTTGACTAATCTATATATAGGTTTTCAAAACAAACTGTTGCAGGGTTGTCAGCTTTCTTTATAAGAAAAAGAGTATATCTGATAGAAGGGGAAAATGAAGGATATATTCTTAGAATGTTATGGAAAAAAATACACATGTCTGTAGCTGGCACAAAAGTATGCAAGTAGCTTGCATGCCAGTAAGTCATAACAAGTTTTAATTGGTGAATATCACTATGGGATACATGCTACTTGCATATTTTTGTCCCAGCTACAGGCATGTGTATTTCAGCTAATATAGTTTTACTTTTCGAGAAATAAATATTTTCTATATTTAAAATAATTTTAGGACTATCAAACACTTTCAAAGAAACAACAGATTTTTTTACTGTCACTTTTTTAGTGAAATGACACAATTTAATTCAGTTTAATTCAAAGTTAGAGTCAAAACAGGTAGATTATCTCTGTTATCTATCCTAAGAATGACGAAATAATCTACGAACGTTAATAAAGACTGAATTAATCCTTTGTCAAAAAACAAATGTTATGTCACTTCTACAGATTGTATTATGTATAATTATGTCATTTGTATGCAGGCAAACAAGACTAAATATAAAATAACTTAGAATAAATTAAGCATACCTGTTTGAGTCCACGCTGAGTCAATGCAGAGCATTCCATATATTTTACAGCTCTAATTTTGTTTGCCAGTTTTTGTCCTTGTTCTCTCTTCAAGGGAGACATTCCTTGTTCAGAGAGCAAACTGAGGGTTTCACGGTCATCCCTCAAGTCAATCTTTGTGCCTGGAATGGAAAAAAGAGGTTTTAATTTGAATGAATCCTATACTGTCCAATATTATTATCTTTTCTATCTTTCAGTCTAACTTCAACTCTTCTTTAATGGCATTTATAGAGACATCACAGTTTTTCTAATAAGACATGAAAACTATTAATAGACTGTCAAACATTCGGAAATATTTATTATGTATTAACAGTAAATAAAAAAAATTCTTTGCAAACTGATATTATGATTATATGACAGAAAGAATCTTTCAGTCCATATAACGGTAGTCGGCAGGAGATTTCGTTGTGTGATACATTTACTCTTTAACCCTTTGAATACCATAATAGAAAGATGTGTGGACAACGCTGTCCGCTTGGGGCTTGAGTAACTACCACACAAAAAATAAAAATGACAATATTTATCTTACTCATAAAATAATGAGCGCAAATAACATAGCATTACATTATCATTATACAATAATGATAATATACATATATTATACATCATTTATAGGATATTTATAACAGTCTATTAATTAAGAAAAAAGTAATTAAAATAAAATCAATTAAATGATGACAACTAACCTTTAGTTAGTCATCATTTAATTGATTGTCACAGTATTTAATTGTTTATACTCACCAACCAATATAATAGGTGCATCGGGACAGTGATGCTTTATTTCTGGGTACCACTTTGAAGTTACATTTTCATAAGACGATGGGCTAGAAATAGAAAAAAAAATTTAAGTATCTAACAACTTTTTAATAGAAGCTTCTAGGCAAAACTGTCTGGTTAACTTGGGGAGGAACCCTAGATGTCATGGACCAAATGAGAGATTAACTACTTATAGCAATCACTACATAATTTCATCACATGAGTATTAAATGTGTATCTAAGTAGTCCAGTTATAATAGTTTGCCAAGTGTAAAGGTGAGCCTTGTACCAACACAAATATTCTTCGGGTAAAACTGAGATATTTCATATGGAATATATTCTGACATTTTCTGAGCTTACAACCACCTGTCCAATAGTCCAATAAGACATTATTGATATTAAAATATAGATAGAAATATTTTAAGGTCGTTTTTTTAGTTCTTTTTATAAAATAGTTTATCCAAATAAGCAGTGGCAGTGAATAATAAGTAACAGGATAATATTAATAAACAGTGTGGGTTTACTAGATTAAGTGGGAGTCACCATATTATGGGCTAGAACTGGTTGAAACCAGTGTTTAGTAATGGTGAAGTACAAATATAATAAAGTTGTGATCTTTATAAACTTCTGTGGCTAACTAAGATGGCCTGATTAATGTTAATTTGTACAGTAATTAAAGGCATTTAGCATTGTCTTTGTAAGCTTGTGTTGTACATACTGATAGTGAAATAAGACTGTCAATGACTACATACATACCTTGTCACACTGAAGCATATAAGGAAGACATCTGTTTGTGGATAACTTAATGGTCTTAGTCTGTCATAATCCTCCTGTCCTGCCGTATCCCACAGTCCTAGAGACACTGCTACTCCATCCACAACCATTGGTGCAGAATAATTATCGAATCTGCAATAATTACATTAAATCATAACACTGTGCGAAATATTCCAACTTTACAAACACTGGCACTTAGCATTCTAGCAATATTTACAGTTCATACACAGTACATTGTGAACAGAACTTACACTGTAGGCACATATTCTCCTGGAAAACTGTCAGTGGTGTAGGATATTAACATACAAGTTTTACCGACAGTACCGTCGCCGACGACCACACATTTGATCGGCCTTCCTGATGACATCTATGGAAGAGAATATTATTGATAAATAAAGGCAAACCTATGACTCATTGTTAAACCAAAACGTATGTTGAAAACAATCAGTTAATTATACCGTATAAAAAGTTTTTGTCACTCCCTTTTAATTACAAACACTATACGAACAACAAAGAATCCAAGCACTGACAAACTATTTATAGCAGAAGCAAGTTTTTCAAAATTTTACATCGAATTAGAATAGGAAACGCATTGAAAGATGGATGGGGACATTACAGAAGGATACAGATTCAAAATGTAACTGAGTTGACGGATGATGTTGCGTTCATTTATATGCATTAATTAGTGACCCTATTCGTCATACTTTTTGAAAAATAATTATATAATAATTTGCAGCATTTAATTAGTATGCGTAAGTCCTTATATGACTTGAGTGATTAGTTAAAATGCTATTTTGTTGATTTAATGAGTCCAGCTCATTAATTTTTCATATCCAATTTTACTGTTTAACTGCTTAAATCTCAAATTATGTAATGTTTCTCATTACCAAAAGTAAAGTAGAATGGAAAAAAGGTTTATAATTTTTCTTGGGCTTAGAATTTTTGTAAATCAATACTTTCTTTTAATTTTTATAATGTTTGTTATTCGGTATCGATACTCATCTTATTTTTACCGTATGGCCCTGCCCTTAAGCTGTCATGAAGAACGTCATGATGTCATGATATGTGCATGATATTTTTATCTTTAAATAATCTGTAGCCAGCTATGTTAGCGAAAGACTTTTGTTTCCTTTACTAGAATTGGTTTGAGTTTTTATTTAATTCAAATGTTAATCACCACTTCACAAGCTAGTACATTTATGTAAAACAATAAAAAAATATTCATCAAGTGCGATGTCTAAGTTTCCGGATAAAAAGGTGATTTGAAAAGTTTGAAACTTTGACTTTGTGTTTACGCGATGAGTTAACTTTTGTACTTTGTGATAAATAGTTGATAACATAAAATATTTTTGTTTCAGATGAGTGGATCATGTGTGGAGACGCCAGAAGCACCAGCTTGGCTATCAAAGCTAGAAAGTCAAAGAGAAAAATTAAGTAAAGCTCGGTTGGGGCATGATAGCGGCGCCGGTGCACCATGCAACTCTTGCGGTAAATAAAAATAAAATCATTAAATAATAATCTGTGATTAGATTATCGCTTTTTCTATGTATAGGTTATTTTTTTTAATAACAATGGGATGGTTACAAAAATTTGCATATCATGAGAACATTCAAGTTGTTTCAAGCTATAATCGGTATGAATGACGTCATTAATAACAATGCAATCGTTATCATTTTTCCTGAGTACGAATACTAAAATAGTAAGTATTAGACTATTCCGTCTGGAATTTTATGAATAAATATTATTTCTGGGAAGCTTTATGTAAATGATTAATATTTACAATATTAAGTTAATTGAATTGATTCCTGATTCACCTCATGCAGCTTAATCTATTGTTATAAATAAACTGTCAGTTTGTTATAATTTGTACAAGATTTCCCGGAAGCGTTGGTATATTTATTAATAATTTTCCTGAGGTGATTCATAACAATAGTATTACTAAGTGAGGAAATATCCGCAATAATTATTAGGGATATTCCTCACTTAGTAATACTATTGCTTTTAACAATCATTAATTTTATTATAGTCATTGATTATGAGTACACATTAGTGTATATTTGTTAAATTCCTTAACAGTTCAAAATAATTCTTGGAGGTATAATTAAGTTAATGATATATGATTGTGTCATGTAAGGATTACAAAATTTATTACTGACATATTTCAATAGTGTTTTAGTCAGCTTTTATCAAGGAACTGTGCCCACTCACTTTAAAATGTTTCCTGTAATTTACTCTAGTTACTAAATATATCAAGCTTCCTCTGTGTCAATATTTAAAACTAGCAGTTTGTTTGCATTGAATTTCTTTCAGTAATTCAAGTGTGAAGATATATGAAATTATACTTAAGAACTCGTTTTCTCGTAGATATTTCAGGCCTCTATCTGGTCAAAAGATCTTTCCTTATTACTTACTAAATTGAACTAAATTGGCCGTCGTTGCTATGGTTACGCGCAGTCCTCCACTGCGCCGCACTTCGATTGAGACCTGAAAGTCTGTTACTGCGCATTAAGGTCGATCGCCATTTTGCTTCAACTTATATGCGTATTGTACACTGCTGCAATTTTTCTTTCCTCTCAAAAAATCCATGCATTCACAATTTTAACATAAAATTTTGTCAATTCAGGACCATCATGCCCTGGCTTAGACCTTCACTTCTGGAGGAAGGTGTGCCGATCGTGTCACTGCAGCAAGGATGTTCACGATGTTCAAGATGATGACCTATCAGGATGGGCACAGTTTGAGCTGCTCGGCACAGCCAGACCTAAGAAGGCTTCTAGTAAGTAGTTTTGTCTAGATATATCTGTTGCAACTAACTAGCTCAATTAAAAATTAAAATTAATTATTAATTTAATTAATTAATTAATTAATAATTATTAATTAAAAATTCGGTAACTATAGTTCGCCCGCTGACTCGCCTTCGATAGCTTAGTCTGTTAACTTATCGGCGCCCGTTCAACTAGCGGGCTGAATGACATTTAGCAGATGCGTCTAATAGGTTGAACATATCATGAAGTACCTGGCTAATGCATAGACCATTCATACAATAGGGTGTTAATGTGACGAAAAAAGAGTTAGACCACAACGACACTGACAGGTTAGATTCGAAAGAGATGACGGGGTTAGAGTTAGCGAATACTGCCCCCGTCAAATTTTTCATGTTAGGTTTCTTTAAAACTTGCAAACAGGAATAGGAACCTTGCGTAGTGGAGCTCCGTCGCACATTGCTGGCTAAACGCAAATTAAATCTAATCTTACGACTTGCCACAGCTTCTCTAAAATGTCTAAGCTTAGGAAGTAATTAAATAATATTGATGCTAGCTGTTAGCTGTTTGATTAAAGGGGTCATTAAATTTTTATGTTAGATGATATTTACTAGTTTTAAATAAGGAAAAAATAAGAATAGGCCGACCCCTCTACCCCTGTTTAATATTTATTACGTAATAATCTAAAGGAGAAAATTTATTATACGGTTTTGATGTTTATTTTTAAAAGTAACAATAATTTTGAAAAAATAAATGTTAAATAAAATAAATAAATAAACATTTAAAAGTGCGCGGGCTATGAATAAGGAAATTCATATCTCTAAGAGTGCGGGTGGCGCCGATTCGTTGCCATGGAAACAGTTACCTATAATAGTTAGTTATAATAGTTTAGTTTGTTTACCTATACGCAATCGGGCGCACATCGGCAACCAAAATTCAATCGCGCGGCGACGCATTATAATGCTGCTGATGCTAAGCACTCTTATATAATAATTATATAGACTATATTGCTTGAATTACTCAATTAATACTTTTTAAATTTTTCAGTGCCTCTAATCAAAATTCGAGGAGTAACGGATAAGCCAGTCAAACTTGATTGGGTGCCTCCAAATGCTTCTACAGAGCTGGTAAGAAATACTTCTAATATGTAATAATCTAATTAGATTCCTTAATTTATCGTGGACGCGTTCACAAACATTAACAAATATGATGGGAAAGCCATCCACACTAATAAAATTAGTAAGTTTTTTTTAAACTTTTGTAGAAAATTTAATTATCTGTTTAGATTTTGATATTCATAACCTACCAGTCTTTGATACCAGTCTGTGCATACATCTAAATATATATATGTATTCACTCCATCCAAAAGTGAATGTGTGTTCGCGCGTGATTTCGCGCCGTTCGGATAAACACCAAGCGAACGCCAGCATCGCATAGATTATAAAATATTTTTTTTTTTTTTTTTTTTTTTTTTGTTTTTGGATTTGCCTGCGATCAGTCTTTTGACTATAAGCAAGTGGGTGGATGGTTATTTGGCGATATGGGTCTAGACTCTACAGTCCGTTTCCCTTCTTAAGTCCGGTTATCGAGGATGTGCCGTCTTTTTAACCTTCTTGTTGGGCTATTTGAATCCTGGATTAAGTCACGTGCCAGTGGATTGGTGTGACGTTTCAGTCTCTCCAGGTAGACAATCTCCCTGGCTTTTATTTCCTCATCCACAGTGGGGACCTCCAAGTACTGGTGAACCTCAGCGTTTGTAGTATACCACGATGCATTGGCTAGAACTCTGAGTATTTTGTTTTGGGCCCGTTGGATGATGGCCAAATTGGATTTACTGGTTGTGCTCCATATTTGGACACCATATGTCCATATTGGCTTTAGTATACTATTATACACCAATAACTTATTATGTAGTTGCAGTCTCGATTGGGGTCCTAGCAACCAGTACAAGTTTTTGAACCGGGTATCTAGTTCAGCCCTCTTTGCTCTCACATGTCCTTTCCAGGTAAGGCGTCGATCCAGAGTGAAACCCAGGTATTTAACAGAGTCCTTATGTGGAAGTTCGTCGTTACCAAGCTTGACGGCGGGGCAATCCCCTCTACGAAGTGCAAAGGTGATGTGCGTGGATTTGGATGCGCTGGTCCGTATACGCCATTTCTGGAGCCACTTTTCGGTTTTGTTGAGTTGGTCTTGAAGAACCCTTGAGGCGCGGGTAGAGGATGGATCGCAGGATAATATGGCGGTATCATCAGCATATGTGGCAGTAATCACACCCGGAGTTTGTGGCAGGTCAGCGGTAAATGAGTATTTCTCAAAATAAATGTACGTAACGAAATGGTAGTAACGAAATATTGTTACGAAATAGTCCTTAGATGTAACTAAATAGTAACCATAAGGCTGGTTACACATTGGCGAAATATTGTGAATGCTCTTCATTTATTCAATACGAAATATTTGTAAGTATGTACCCAAATACTTAAGGGGTTAGAAATAAAATAAGGGAGTAATCATTCATACTATTTTAATCAAATTATTTTTTTTTTATTTTTATTTATATTATTTTTTATTTATATTATTTGTTGGGGTAGTCGTTTTTTCAGAATTTCCACTCGCTTTTTCATCCGATTGCAGGCCTGTCTTAAATTTTTATTTCGTCGTTTTAATTGAGTATTTTCTTCAGTAAGCTTTTGTAGTCTCTCCTTTAGGATATTTGTATTATTTTTAGCATTTTTTCTTACTTCCAATGTGTTGTTTTGTTTTGTCGTAGAGTAGGCCTTTTTTTTTCTTTCAGCTCTTATAGCATTGGCTTGTCTCCACTTTGCTCGTAGCTCTTGTTTTTCTTCTTCTGTAAGAATTTCTTTTTTCTTTTTGATATTTTCTTTAACTTTTTCCAAATGTTTGACACGGATTTCCTCATATTTATTTGGTTTATCCTTTTTGAGTCGTTCTCTGTAAGCTTTTTGCCTTTCGGCATTGGTTTTTGGCGGCATTCCTTAAAAAACAAAAGAAGTAATGCAGTTGTATATAAGCAGTTGTAAGTAATAACCAATTTGATAAGTCAAACCAACAAGTATAGTGGGCATCTCTACAGAAGTGTCATTAGCAAGAGTTAAGTATTTGTAACAATCGGTATAATTCTATTCTCAAGCGAATTGAAACAAAGCCGCGAGGTTTTTTAACCGACGAAAAGGAGGAAGTTCTCAATAGAACTTCATGTAAGTAATATCAGGGGTAAAAAGTTGTTAAATCACATAAAAACGTAATTTAAATTATTTCATTATTTTTTGCTGGTGGCACTTCTATATAGCAGATAATATCCAATCCTTTAGTTATTGACGCTCTATATATTTTTTTTTCATAAATTAAGTAGTGAATATTACTATGCTTAGTCAGGTTATAACAGTATACACTCAGCTTTATGTTGTACTTTTTCGTTACGTAACGAAATTCGTAAAAAACGTTACGAAATATTAGACAAATTGAGGTCAGAAAAAATATATTTATTGATAAAAGCTGTTACAGCAAATATAAAAGCTTATTAAATATTCGTACAACACGTATTACAAAAAATGGGTAAATGAAGACTTACCGTTCTATGAAAAATCGCTGATTTTACTTCCTGTCTCGAAAAAGTAACCCCACAAAACACACACGTTCTCACTGATTTTCACGATAGATGTAATGGCGGAGACGTCAAACCAATAGCCAATCAGAGTGAAGCTAGTGTTGTCCGTGTAAAAAAATTACGGAATCGTTCAGAAATCATGGGAAAGTAGAAATAAATCGTAACTAAAGAGTAATAACTAAATAGTAAATGAGAGCGACTCATTTTGTTTTTTTGCTTTAAATTGCCAATTCACTATGACACCCCATAGAAAATCAATTTGATACAGAAACTGCGATTACTGTAGAACGATGATACAAAGAAATTTACAATAATTTAGTTACGTATCGCATTTTATGAAACAAAAACACATGAAAAAGGTAGAGTGGCAAACAGGTTTTTGTATGAAAGGTAAAAAAAGCTATTTTTAAAATATCGAAATATTTGATAATAAGTATGATTATAGCTATAATTCTTCGTTATCTTAAAGATTAATATTCATCCTACAAAATTGAGTGTGTGTTTTTTTTGTGTGATGATTTATAAATATAAAACTTTTGAACTGTTTCAAAGCACACTTTTTTTTTCAAAGATGTACATGTATTTTGAGAAATACTCAAATATATTGTACAGAACCGGTCCCAGTACTGAACCTTGTGGGACTCCGGCTTTGATATCAAAAAACGAGGATTTACACTCTCCATGCTTCACTTGGAAGAATCTGTTAGTGAGGTAAGACTGAATTACCGGAAAGAAATTATGTGGTAACTGTAGTTTAACTTTGCACAATAGTCCCTTATGCCAGACCCTGTCAAATGCTTGCTGGATGTCAAGAAAAGCAGCAGAGCAGAATTGCTTTCGTTCTAGGCTTTCTCTGATCACGGAGTAGACTCTGTGTACTTGTTCAACGGTGGAGTGACCCTCTCGAAAACCAAATTGATGGTCTGGAATAGTGGATAGTACATTTTTTAGCCGTTTAATCAGAAGTCTTTCCCAAAGTTTGGACAGCACCGGTAGTAGACTAATTGGTCTGTAAGACGTAACTGAATGGCTGGGCTTGCCTGGCTTGACTATCATAACTATTTGTGAGACTTTCCACAGGAGTGGAAAATACGAAAGTCTGAAGGTGGCATTAAACAACTGAGAGATGAAAATGATAGCTTTTCTCGGCAATTCCTTTAGGATCTTTGGGGTGATCAGGTCAAATCCAGGTGCCTTTTTTGGATCCATTTTTCTTATTTCAGAATGTACTTCTCCAGGGCTAATTGGTTTCAGAGGTAACTCTAACTGAAAGGGTTGATTTAGAACTTCATCTATCTCGAGCTCGTCCTGGGAAACGCTTTCATTAGGTTGAAAGATGCGGGACAAGTGTAATGCGAACGTTTCCGCTTTTTGTTCGTCAGTGCGTGCCCAGCTGTCATTGTCCATTTTGATGGGGGGGTTGGATTGTTGAGCTCTTTTGAGTTTTTTTGTAGCTTTCCACAAAGAGTGATTGTCTTTGGCAAGCGGTGAAAGGGTCTCCATATGTTCCTGAAACGTGATGTTTTCATGCTCTCTAATCAACTCTGTAAGCTCCTTGCTGGCTCGGTTGAATGCAGTTTTGTCACTTGCATGCCGGCTTGACTGCCAAATAGATCTTAGTCTTCTTTTTTCGGATATTTTTTGTTTTATTTTAGCGGGTATATTCTGGGAGTTAAAGATTTTGGAGGACAATACTGGGGTGTTTTTCCAAGCAGAAAGCTGCATAAGGTTTGTGAAATTAAAACATGCGTCTTCTATTTCATCCTCAGATTTCAATGGAATGTTAAGATCGATGTTGTCCATAAGGTGCTGTCTGAAGCCTTCCCAATCGGTTTTATGATTATAAAGGCTCTCTGGTTTTTTCACATTTATGACCCTTGAACTCACAGTAAGTAAAACTGGCGAATGGTCTGAGGAACCATCCACGCTTGATTCCGCTTTCGTGTATAGTTGACTGATACCTTTGGTAACAAAGAAGTCTACTAAGTCAGGGACTTTAGTTGTATCAGTGGGCCAGTAGGTGGGTTCCCCAGTTGAAATTACAGAGAGGTTGTTAGTATCTATAGACTTTTTAAGATTCCTGCCTCTTGTGAGTGTAAGTCTCGACCCCCAGTACGTATTTTTTGCGTTCCAGTCTCCTCCTGAGATGAAACGCGGACCAAGCGTGGAAAAGTAATCATCGAACATGGAGTTGCTTATTCTGTGTCTTGGCGGGCAGTAAACTGCCGAAAGATCAAGTGTGCCATGATTATCTTCAATGGTTACGGTAGTGGCTTGTAGAAAGGCAGTAGAATAGCTCTCTCGTACGTAGTGTCTTAATTTTTTGTTTATTATTACTGCAGAACCACCTTGGCTTTTCCCACTCGGGTGGGGGGTATTATAAGTAATACACCCTTCAATATTTAGGGGTATGCTGCCAGTCATGTGTGGCTCAGACAACAGAACTACATCCAGGTGGTTGGATCTTATAAAGTATTCTATCTCTTTGGCACTAGATAGGGCACCGTTGACATTCCATGTTGCTATTTTGATGTTAGTCATTTTGAAAGCGTACTGACTAGAGTAGTTATAAGTCCCATTAGAGTACTTATGTGTTGTAGGAGTGTGTCGATTTTCTGTGTCTGCTGAGTAATAATGCCTTGAAATGTCTCTATGGGCGAGGCATTGTTTTGATGACTTAGCACTTCTGAGTACAAACGTTTTGAGTTGGCTTGCATTTCATGATTATAAGGATCAGGTTGGTTTGCGAGAAACTTGGTGTTAGATGTGGAAATTTCTTTGTCCTGGTTGACTTGACGTTTAAAATTTCCTTTCATACGTCTTTGAAGTATCTCTCTGTACACATCGCACCCCTTATAATTCGCTGGGTGATCTCCTTCACAAAGTGCACATTTTGCTGGAGTGTTTCTATCCTTCTTTGGACAGTCTGAAGTACGATGGCCTTCACCACATTTTACGCATCGATGCGGTCGCATGCAATAGTTTTTTGAGTGACCGTATTGTTGACATCTCTGACATTGGGGGATTGTTTTTCTTTTTCTTGGGTCTTCGATGGTAACCGATTGGTGATAAATTATTTTTATTTGTTTGACCATCTTGTTGTTTGGGCCAGGAGCGATATTGACGAAGAATGTAGAAGTTGGGGATTTGTTAGGGCCATATCTCGCGTTAATTATTTCACCTGATACTTTGTTACCTGATTTTTCTATTTCTTCTACAATTGCAGTATGTGGTGTGGTGTGGTGCAAGTTTTTGATCACGACTCTATAGCACCTCTGATCCTTACGAGTAAACGTGTGTCCTATGATACCTTTCTCTCGAATGACTCCTATAATTATTTTGTGGGTTTCGGCGTCAGTAGTGTTGATCCTCAATTGGTTTTTACTGACAATTTTGAAGGAGAATCTATCAGGTTCAATAGATGTCTTCAAGAGGTCTGTTAATTTGTTAACATCTTGGACTCCGTACAATATAATGGGTGGAGGTTTGCTCGGTCGTTTCGGACTTTTATTTGCAGGAATTTCTCCATCGCTTTCAGCAGTTAAATCAACCATTGGCAAGCCGGTGTATCTGTTGTTTGTCTTGATTACTTCTGGTGAAGGAGACTGTGTAACCTTTTTCCTCTTGTGATTTCTAGCCGGCACTCTTTGCCATTCAGGGGGTTCGATCTCAGTTTCCATGCAAGAGACCTGTAGTGTTGCTGGATGCGTTAAACTGGGTGTTTGCAAAGTTTTTGAGTTTGCTTGTGTCAAGTCGTCATTCTGGTGGATTTCAGATGAAGTGGATGTAGTGGCTGGATCAGGTCTGTTACCAAATGAGAGACTCCTAGGCCTTGATAGGAAGAGGCTAGGGTGAAAGACTTGTTGTACGCATTTTTTATTTAGGGAAGATGCAGTTTTCTCCTTATTCAACGTCAGCGAATTTTTGCCCCCCCCCAGATACGATGGGGCTGCCTGAGTTAGACTCAGGAAGGGATTCTCCAGCTAGGCTGGTACCCTCCTGGGGTAGTTTCGTTTTAAGATCCGCTTCCATTTTTGTTTTTTGAAGCTATCTCAGCTCCATGGTCACTCTTTCAGGGAATTATTTTATCTCCTGGGCTTGTGATAGCCCTTTCCAGGTCTGACTGGGTATAGAGTGGTTAAGCTACTATTGACTCTGTCGCCGTATTTTATCTTGCAGGAGGATCCGAACGTTTCATAGAGAAGATTTAATTTCTCTTTCGTTTCAGGTTAGTTAACCGCCGCCTGCTACTCGGCGTTGTTGCTCGTTTAGCACCACCCGGGGGACACGTGTAGGGTGAGCCTAGGAGAAGGTGGTAAATCCTACGGACGCGAGCAACAACATCCCCCCCATCATCCCGACTCTAAAATATTGAGCGTTTTTTTATAAGATACTAGCTTCTGCCAGCGGTTTCGCGCGCGTGAAAGTCGGTTTCTACTAAACTTCCAGTCCCATTTTACGGTACACCTTAGGGTTGGAGTTTCGAAAAATCATAACGGATGTCTGCACTTGATCCATGCCACGTGACGTCGTTCTACGTACAAATCAGGCGTGTTACACGTGTACGTCGGTCTAATGTAGTTCTAGCTTTACTTTATCATTTATAATATTAAAGTATGAATAATTATTGTTCCCCAGGTATCAGAGTATATGTCATGCCTGGGCTCGCTGGCGCCAGTGTCCGGCTCGGACGCGGCCCGGCGGCGTCGCGCTCAGCTCCGCACGCAGCTACCGCCGCATGACGTCGCGCCGGCCGTCCGGCAACACGCTACGGACTTTGAGAAGTCGGAACACACTGTAAGTACTGACACCCTTAAGCTTTTTATATTTCTGGGACTTTTGAACGACCTTGAACATAGCATGGTTTCAAACTTAGCATTAACGATTGCAAAAAAAATCAGTTGTATACTTACATATAATGTACAAAAATAAATTTCTAACATTTCTACTAAAGCCCGGACGCGGAGCAGGAAGAATTTCGTACGTTGACCTATTATTACCTGTCTCTGTCACTCCCGCGTAAATATAATGCGTCTCGCTCGCACAGATGCAATGGCCTTCGTCATCAAGGATTGTAAACCCTTTACTGTAAACTTTTTACTGTTATTTAAGTTTTGTTCTTTTTTGAATGCGTTTTTTTTTTGTTAGCATTTAGTCACTACAAAAAATCCTTGACGATATTCATAAATTTAAATAATGAATAACAATGATATTTTTTTATTTTATTATCATATTTCTACCGAATTCGTAATTTTAACTCGATTTTTAAATTGTTATAATATAAAATGTAAATAAATAATTTATACATTTAATCATTTAATGACAATAATTTATTTAATAAATTAGTCATTTTTTTTCTCTTTCAAATGTTTAATGTAAAACGCACTTAATATAAAAATGTTTGTGACCACTGTCAGTAGGCTCAAAGGTCATTGTACGAAATTCTTCCTGCTCCGCGACCGGGCTTTACCTACTAAGAAATAGTACTAGTTTATGAAAGGGAGTAGACCATAATCTACCTCGCGGACAAAAGTTAACTTAAGTTAACTTAGATGCTAAAACGCCAATGTTCCACGCAGTGTTCCTTCAACGTTTAAAAATAGTGCTTGCCTGGGTTTGAACCCGTGTCCTATGGCATTTTTGGCCGTTAGCACTGGGCCACCTCTGCTCTGTAGAGATATTATACCTAATTTGCTTTATGCTGGGAGTAAGTGTTTTGTTACTTAGCTTATAAATAATATAACACTTGTACATTTCATAAATAACTCTTACTGATAATCGTATAATTTGCTCGTTATTTGTTTCTCTATGTATGAAAGGATAGGTCCACACATTTTAGAATGCACATAGTTAGAATGTATTGCGCATAGTATTACGTCATTTAATTTAGGTCAGTTTGCCGGTGATAAGGGCAGTGATAGTGTGCCTTACTTGCTCCTTTATTAGGTGTTATTTGAATAACACATGTTAAACAACGTGTTGTTTTTTATTACTCATAACTTTAGGTTTATATTCTATATGAAGAAATAATACTAAAAGTTCTAGAATATGTCGTCAAAAATCATAATTAATTTAGATCAAAAAGTGGCACCTGTATAACAAAAGTTTACTTTTGTGACATTGCCAAACTTCTTTTCTTCTTGTAGTAAAGTTATAAATAATATAAAATTAAAAAAATTAATAAACCCCCGACAGTCCTTTTCTTCAATATGAAATGTGTAGAACTGGTCAAGACGAATCTAATGAGCCCACACTCGATAGGTTTACTAGTAGGCATTCCAAAGTTCCATCAGCCACCTCTAACATCAAGTCCTTGTCATCATGAGAAATGTGTAGAACTGTTTAAGACGAATCTAATGAGCCCAAACTCAATGGGTTTACTATGTTAATAAGCAATCCAGGGTTTGTACCTTCCAGCTCCATCATCAGACCAGCTCAATGGCACCAGATTGTATATGAGTATTTCAAATATTAGGCCACACATATATTTCAAATAAAGTTAATACCCATTAAGTGTTTAAAAACCCTACCGTAGTTAACAAACGAGCTGGTGACCTTAAACACCTGGACAGATCTTCATAAATTGTAGCTAAGAACCATCTCGATAAACCTTCAAAAAAAGAAAAAATAAAAAAAAGATATAGCTTTCAAACAAAAAAAAAATTGCAACAAAATCGGTCCATTCGTTTGGGCGCTACGATGCCACGGACGGACACACAGACAGACAGACACACAGGTCAAACTTATAACACCCCTCTTTTCTGTCGGGGGTTAATCGAATTGTTTTAAGTAAGTATGGAAAATGAAAACAAAAAAAAAATAAAAAAAAAATAATTCATATACCCTTAGATGAAACATGTTTGATCGAAGCATATACCACTTCATTCTTTGATATTTATGGTCTGATTCATGTCGTAGAGTTATGGGATATAAAAAAAAACACGTTGTATAAGTATACTTGACTTACATAAACATACTTTTTTTCCAGGAATACATCACGCGCATCAAAGACCATGTCGTGGGTATGGGAAATGTCGTCAGAGTGGCACCTCTACAGAATGGAGATGTCTTCTCAGTGGAGAGCAGCAAAATACACTCCGCACCCAAGTCTTACGCCTTACCACTGAAGATATCCAACGTGTCCAGAGGAGTCAAGTACAATATCGTCCCGAAGAACGCTTCAGATAAGAAATTAGTATTAGATACTCAAGGAAATGTAGTTAGCAGTGCTGCCAATCTACCAGACTACAAGTCCAGTCCTATTCTAAGTCGCATTGTCAAAGACAAACTGCATATCATGCGTATTGAATCCGATCGTATAAAGAGTGCAGTGGAACATGGTCCTGTCTATGATAAACTGTTCAAAAACTTAGAAGACCTGAACATGCCAGTTGAACACGATGTTTATCTACAACCAATCAAACTCTTCCGTGAGGAGTACAACAATAATCCTCAATTTAAGGACGAAACAAATGAGTTCTCCAGCAAGTCACTTGGAGCTCAAATCATGCCAGACTTATGGTCTAACAGCAATAATAATGTTATTGGTACAGCTAAACTTATGGATAGCAGAATACAGAAGGGAACTATATTTGCTCCTAATGGGGAGATATGGAGCTGGAAACATGAGCCAGTAACTCCTGAACACAGTGGCACCCTTTGCTCTACTAAGATCAATCCTCAGTACTCCACTGTTACGAAGCCTATAAACCAGGTAGAACCTCAACAGACCGCGCCTTTGAGGGAGTACCTAAGAAGTCACTCTGAGGATGATTTGCCACCTCCACCACTGCCAAACTACAGCACATACCCTGGCGCTGTACCACCAGCTCCCGGCTCTATGCCGCCACCTCCCGGCAAAGACTGGAACAATCAGCCTCTAGATAACATGCATCCTGTTGGCGAAAATGCTGACTACCTAGCTCTTGCACCAAACTACGAAAATCCTGATCAAATTATTGATCAGCTTGCAGACTTGACGCTTAGCCCTGCTGAGGTGGAGTTCAACAGGAAGCTTTATAATGAAGGCGTGCCCTGCCAGCGTTGTACTAAGTCGATGTTCGCTGGCGAAGTCGCCGTCAAGGCAGAGAGGGCTGGCCACGAGGCTATTTGGCATCCACAGTGCTTCACTTGCAGCAAATGTAATGAGCTGCTGGCAGATCTCGTGTACTTCTTCTACAAAGACGAGATTTACTGCGCCAGAGATTTGGCCGATGTATTGGAGATCCCGCGTTGCGCAGGATGTGACGAACTGATATTTACGCGCCCTTACACGGCCGCGGAGGGAAGGGCCTTCCATGTGCAACATTTCTGTTGTTATCACTGCGATGCGCCGCTTGGCGGCAAAAAGTATGTTCCAGATGATAAGACTGGTCTCCCAATATGTTTGCAGTGCTACGATCAGTTCTACGCGGAACGTTGTCGTGCGTGCAGCGGTGTTATTGGGCCAGAGCAACAGGGAGTTTCATGGGGCAATATGCACTGGCATGCTGAATGCTTCATATGCTCTGGTCGAATGTGCGGGAAAAGTTTATTGAGCGGACGTTTTGTCGTCAAACAGGAGATGCCATTTTGTAGTGTGCCATGTGTTCAGAGCAGAATCAAGTAAGAGTCATCTGATTTATAAAATCCTAGAAAAAATTGGATGAATCAAATTGAAATTATGTGAAATTTTGAAGAGATGGTAGTGTTCTACTATGTATTTTTGGTAGCAAAGAGTATATTTTATTCTATTTTCATGAATGCCATTATTATAGTTTTGATATAAAGTATTTATATACAAAGTACAGTTTACATTCATGTGTGTAGTTATATGGATTAGATTTTAAGTATACAAATTTCGAGACGATATGTTTCTCTACATGGGCTGATAATTATAATGTTTGTTGTTAAGGATTTGGTAGAACTAAAATATGTTGTTGCAATGTGCTTCACATTGTGATATTGTTTTTCCAATTTGGGACCAATAGCAAGTAAGCCAATAGCAAGAGAAGTTATATATTAGTTTTTATTCCAGTGTTTTATTTTCATTGTGTTGCTTAATTTGTGTTTATCAGTATCATCATTAATAATAATTTATTTTCATGTTATTCCAATTCAAATTTAAGATTTGTCTTTAGAAAGTAAGAACAGAGTGTAAGTTAGTCCTATATATTAAAATGTGATAAATGTAAACGATAACGGCGCTCTTATGGTCTTATAAAACAATTTTTGTTTCGATATAATGATTATGAAGATACAAATATATTTATATTGGATGCAACAAGAAGAAAGTGCCATCTGTATTATTTTTGGATGATATACATAAATAAAAATTCTTTAGTCTGGTTTTAATTATTGACACCTTTAAGGTAGAACTACATTGGGCATGTCAGACTTTTACTGACTAAAACCCACTCCTGTTCCTTCTTTGCCTTTGTTCCAGGGCCCCGGGGTTCTATCACATAACCCATGGCCCCAGTAGACTTCGACCCTGCTGGGCCCCTACGATTTGCTGACGTCTCTTTGAGGCGCGCGAGGAACACTACGCGCCGCCGACGACTTGGGCTCGGCTCGGAAGAGTCGGACGGTGAGCTAATCATTGCTTGCTGTCCGCAAGCCCGCGCCTACTGGCTGGAAATCGGGATCGGGATCCCGGCGGCTGGGGCGTGAGGACCGTTCCCTCGTGCGTGCCGCCTAGCAATACTGATTCGCAGAAGGAGACCGCTTGCCATTCCTCCTCACTCGTCATTGCCGCCGATCGCCCCCACGAGGACACGGCGGTGCTCTGCCCACGCGGCTGTGCACACCTCTACTGTGTGGACTACGTGTCCTCCGGGACATTGGGCACACGTGCATTACGCAGATCTGGGCGCGTCGGTCTCCATACTTTTTATATGGCAACTAGAAAAATATAAAGCTACATTAGATCCACGGTACGCGACGCGCAGCTACATACAAATCGAGCGTGCGCGTTGATCTAATGTAGTTTCCGCTTAATCCAAAGCTGTATAGGTAAGCCATTTTATTAGCACAATCACTACATACTAAAAAAGAAAGCTTTCCGCTATCTGTCCCTATGTATGCTTACGGATTTTTATGCGGTGTGTTTTTTTTATATAGAGTGATTCAAGACGAAGGTTTCACCATTGCACCATATTTTATTGTACTGTATAACTATAACTAGCAAATAAAGCAAGAACAGTACATAAGGACCGTAGCAGATTTTTTTTTGAAATTCCTGTTTAAGCCTATGGGAAAATGGTCTATTTTTGTATTTCTAGTTTGTCCCACACTCAAACAAAGATTCTATCAAATGCAGTGAATGTAATCTAAAACTATAATGTGTGTGTGCGATCAATGTGCAATCATGCCACATGGCACGATTTCAGCGGTCCACGCGCAAGTGGACATTTAATTATCGGCTATCTTCCTCTATGTTGGTTTAATCTAAGCCTCAACGTTTTCATTTCAGCTGAAAGATGGCCATTGCTGGACATAGGTTTTTTCTAAGTGTGGCCACATGACCAGTCCTGTGTGTTTTGCATCTATTGGATTACCGCAACCTTCACCAGGTCATCAGTCTACCTTGTGGGAGGGAGGCCTAGTGACACTAACTTCTGATATGTATATTAATAGCTTAATAAAAATTATTTTACCACTCAAAAATTGATGACTACATATTTTATTTGATAGTTATTCTTATTTCTCTTTCAAACACCTAAAAACTGTTACTAGGAATTTTTCTACTTTCTGACTATGTACGTAGTGACCAGCACCATCTATGAAAGCCATCTCTGCCAGGGGAAAGTATTCGTCTATTTTCTTCAGGTCATTTATATCTATCTAATTAGATAAAGATTCTCCCATATAGTGTTGGTTGACAGTGCAGAAGCCTGTTCTAGTTGGTGAGAAAAGTTGTAGTGTATCCTTTAGAGCTGCTATGTATTACTCAGGACATAAAAGTTAAATTATGACATTCAGTAACAGAACTTCAAAGTAACAGAATTTCAGGTCTCAATTGAAGTGTGGCAAGGGGGGACTGCGTGCAATCATAGCAAAGGTTGCCATTTTAGTTCAACTTATATGCCATATGCAATACACTCTCCAAGTGTATGAGCTTGTATTTATTTTGTACTAAAAAGGTTATAAGGTAATTCCTCAGGTCGATGTGTATGTTTTATACCTAACTACAATTTTATTAAATGTGCACTTGTCTGGGAAATAAGTAAATTTAAAAAACTGCAATATTTATTAAAAGTATAATTAGTTAAATACACATAATGCAAAAGTAATATTAATAATTGCAAACTGAAGCGTTTCCTGGAGGTAGACCAGTTTCCTCAAGCCTTTAGTTTGAGTTTGTTAAGATCATTCTTTAGCTTATTCAGGTTCTCTTGTAAAGCTTCCTGTTTATTTTCTAAAGCGAATATGTGGTCATCTGCTCTTTTGATCTCTTTACTAATGTACTCCATTCGCTTAGTTACATTCTGAGTAGCTTCTTCTAGGTCTTGCTTCACTAAAACGGGCCCAATCAGTTTATATACTTCTGCGTCTTTTTTCAACAATACTAACTCTTCCTTTACGGCTTTGTTTTCATTTAACTGACTATCTAATTGTTGTTTCTGAGCGACCGCCTTACGGTATTCTTTTTGTATACCACTCAACTGTTCTAGCTCTTTCTGCATCTTCCTTTGAATTTCTTCAGCCATTGTGACAAAAAGATTGCTTAAATATTGTATCTGAACGTTTAAATTTGCTTTTTATTATAATACTGCTTTTTATAATCACGATTGCTTCACAAAACTAACTTTTGGAGAAATTTAAATGAGGTTATGTTTTTGACATTTATTTGTCATTAATGTCACCATATCGTGCGTTTAGTTGCGCCCTTTTGAAATGCTTCGCCATGACATTATTTGCAAAAATATTATTTAGAATAATGTAAATATTCTATAAACGATTCAGTTTAGCCTATTGAGTTATGTGAACGTTCGTTAAAAACAAAGTCGGGCTAATTTGGTGGTAGAAGACTCCACGAACTCTCAAATACCAGTGCGAATCAAAGACATGACTATCAAAGTATCAATTCAATTGTATCTCTTTAATCTCTTTGGTGGGAATAAATTATGTGGTTTTTTATGGTAGGTAAAATCATCCAATAACAAATCCCGCCCTTGGGCGGAGCGGGAAATAGCGTCAGACTCTTACTGACTAAAAACCTACCCTGTTCCTTCCCTGCCTTGGATCCGGGGCCCTGGTATGCATTTTCATACTTCCCCAGAGCCCCAGACTAGGCCTCGACCCTACTGGGCCCCTACCGTTTGCTGACAACTCCTTGAGGCGCACAGGAACAGTGCGCGCCGTAAACGCCTCGGACTCGGTCCGGTCTGTTACCGGACAAACGGACAGCGAGCTACCCATTGCCCGCCGTCCGCAAGCCCACGCCTACGGTGGCCGGAAATTTGGATCGGAATTACGGCGGCGGCTACGGCGTGAGCGCCGTTGCCTCTTGCGGTCGGCCTCCTCCTTTGCTAGCATTACTACTTCGCAGAAGGAGGCGACCGCCTGCCACTCCTCCTCGCTCCGGAGCATGGCCTGAACCAAGCCCCGGCGCGAGAGATCATTGCTACCGATCGCCCTCACGAGGACATGGTGATGCTCTTCCCAAGCAGGGCACACCTCTACCGTGTGCTCCACCGTGTCCACGGGGCGTTCCGCACAATGGCGACACCCGGGATAAATTATGTGGTGGAAATCAAAATAATAAAACAAAGGATAAAGTTACAAAAAAGTTTTTGTATTTTATTTAAATAAAAATGGTATTTACTTACAACATTAAGTCATTACAGTAATAATGAGATCCTATTTATAATATTTGTCTTCATTTTATGCTATGATATGATACCAAAGCCTTCTTAGTTGGGTAGCTACGCAAGATTGCCGTTTTTATTTGTACGTCTATAGGGTAGGTTTTTGTGTTTTTCATGCTATTATTGTGTGTGCGGAAATAAACCAGCGTTATCAAAGTGCTAAATTATACTCGTATCGATCATGTACTGGACTGGTAAATTAAATTTCGTTTTATTGCGTTACATTAATCTAAAAAAGCCGGTTATAAATAAGAAGGATCATGAAAATATAATAGTGCATTGAAGCCAAATTTTTGTGTAATAGGAAACGTTTAATCAAATGTGGTACTTTTAAATACTTATTTTTAACTAACTTACACACTATCAGCCTATGAAATATTATCTGGTGAGATAATATTAATCCTCTTGTTAATAAAATATGGGGTCTCTGCCCTTATTTGTTTGTTCTAAACTGCACTACAGTTTTTCCCCGTATTCTAAAGTCCACATGTAACCTGCATTGGGATCACCACTCTTCTTAGCTTGTTCGTCAATGTCTGCAGTCTTTTTAAGTATATGTTGGATAGTTTTATACAACTCAGGATTGGCTGGCGCTGCTGCTTCTAACTTTTCTGACCTTTTTTCAAACGTGCCTTGTTTTCCAAATCTTTCTCGTACAAATTTTTCGTACAGATCTTCCTCTTCTTCATCAGTCTCTACTTCAGCGTCCTTATCTTTATAATTTTGTTTTTTCTCGGTGTCATCATAATATCCGTAATACCCATTATGAGGTGCGCGATCATCTTCAGAATCGTCGGCATCTTTGTTTTCTTTACGTTTTTGTAACTTTTCTTTATCTTCGAGATCGTAATAATAAGGTTTGTAACCTGTGACATCTGGTTGTGTGTGTTTTTTGTCGTCTTCGTAACTATACGGTGAATTATCTCTAGTGTAAGCTAAAATGTCATCCGGTAATTTTATCTCTGGTAATTTTATCGTCAAGTCATCGAATTTAGTTTTTAAATGTTCATCATATTTGACGTCTTTTGGTGAAAACACATCAAGTGTTCCATCCCTATGTTCCACTTCTGTTTCTTCTTTAGGAGTTTCAGTGATTGGGTTGTCCTTGTTTTCAGTTTTCGTGGCATGATTATAATTAACTGGAATTCTTTCAAATTCTTGTTTAACATCAACATTTTGTCCTTCTGCTTGTTTGACAATTTTGTCATTTTGACCATTGTCATTGAATTTTTCTGGTTCTTTTACGCCTAAAATCGATTCTAAGCTTTCAACTTCTTCACTTACGTTGGGTTCACTTTCGGGATTAATTTCAACGACAGGCTTAACTTCTCCGTCATCTATGTGAATTAGTTTGTTACCATCATGTTGCACTTCTGGACTTGCTAAAGTTTTTACATCTGGTAAAGAATTTTGCGTTCCATGATTTTTGATTTCCTGGACAGGTACAGGTGTGGAAAGTGGTATTATTTCCACTGCACTTTTGGGATCTTCAAATTCAAGATTATCCTTTTGGGGTTCTACTTTCCCATTATTATTTAAGTGTACTCGCTCGTAGTTAAAGTTTCCTAAATCTACATCTCGTAAAGGAGCTGGAGAGTTTTTGTCGACGTCAATTTTTGGGTCCGATTGGTAATTTTGTTGCGGTTCTCTTGTTTCGAAGCTTTTGTTACTTTCATCACTGCTTTCATTGGAAGAGTCTTCTTTTTTTCTGGGGTAGGAGATATGTCGGCTATCGTCAAGGTATTCAGCATTTTTTCTTCGGTCTTGAACTCCAGCATGAGTATTTTTACTTCTATCATCGATTTCTATACTCTCCTTACTTTCAGAACTATTGGGAGCAAATTTTCGACTTTCATCGCTTTCAGAACTTTCTTTCCTGTTTTTATTTGGAACAGAATACCTAGCCTTACCTCTTCGATTATTTTCATTACTTTCTGCACTATTATAAGTATTTCTAGAACCATTTCGCTTTCTTTTGTAATCTCCACGTTCACTGCTGTCATCATGTCCGCGGCTAGATTCACTGTTTTTATAGGCGTCGCTTTCTCCACTCTCACCCCTTTCAGGGCTGGAGTCGCTCTTTCTGTAAGTGCCACGTTCAGCACTACTATCTTCGTTCCGGGAGTCTCTATATTTATAGTTCGCATGCTCAGAACTATCATCATTTTCACGACTAGACTTTTTGTTTCGATAATCTTCGTGCTCACCGCGTTCAGCGCTATCTTGTTCTCCTCGGTTGGGTTTTCTACTACGATAATCTCCGCGTTCATCACTATCTTGATGACGTTTTCCATTCTTGTAGTCTCCTCGCTCTCCACTCTCTTTGCTCTCGCTACTGGATCTATTAATGTTATCTCTTTCTCTTTCGTTGCTGCCTTCGTTTAGGCTTTCAATTTCGCTTGATTCTTTCTTGAGATCAGAGGCTGTAATTTCGTCCTTTTTAACGTCAGGGTTAAGATGACGGGTTTGAATATCGAAATCAGCCAGGTTGGCCCCCAAAATTTTATTTCCAGTATTTTTTAAAGGTGCCAAAATTTCTCCAGATCCATGCACTGTTTCATAATTGACTATCACAGGTTTTTGAAACTTGCTTGGGCGTGGGTTTTTATTGCGTAAAGCGGTAGTCGATCGTTTTCGCCGTAAACTGTTCTTAAAATGACCTTTATCCTTTATGGGTATATCCGCTTTGTCACCTTTCTTATATACATATTTTAATACCGTATTTTTGTCGACAACTGTATTTTCTTCTGTATTATTATTAGTATTGTTATTCTCGGTTGCGGTGATAGTTGTACAATCGGTAGTGTTTGCGTTATTATTAGAACAGTGGTTATTTTGAGTTTGTGTGGTATTAACAGAACAGTTTTGTGTTCCATTCTCTGAATTGTTACATGTTACTTTATTTATTTGATCATTGCTCGTGCTGTTATTCTCAAATATGGTGGCATTGGTCATCTGAGGAATAAATTAGGGTAAGCATTAGATGTAAAATCATAGAAGTAGGTTGCGATTTATGCTATTGTTATAAATTCTTTAAAGAAATATCTACATACCGTTGTTAGTACATCGATGGGTGTTTAATAAAACCAGTGCTATAATTCTAACATTTATTACAACATACTTGTATTTACACAGTCTACTACAAATTAACCATGCATTATTACAAATTACATATTAACTTGAACTAAAAATAAATAAAAAAATAACAAAACTGATTAGGTACATACATAAACATCGGGTTCAATGAAGATAAATGCGATTTTATGTTTGTAAGTGCAGCATTTTTTTTTAAATTGCGGTTTGGTTTTTTTTTTATGGTAGGTAAAATCATCCAATGACAAATCCCGCCCTTGGGAGGAGCGGGAAATAGTGTCAGATTCTTACTGACTAAAAACCTACCCTGTTTCTTCCCTGCCTTGGATCCGGGGCCCTGGTATGCATTTTCATACCTCCCCAGAGCCCCTGACTAGGCCTCGACCCTACTGGGCCCCTACGGTTTGCAGACAACTCCTTGAGGCGCACGGGAGCAGTGCGCACCGTAAACGCCTTGGACTCGGTCCGGTCTGTTACCGGACAAATAATAATACAGTTATATGATAGAGTGCACTCTTAGGTAAGATCCTCATCTAGATTGAGTAATGGGTTGGTGTTAGCAAAGAATTGTATCTTTGATCACTTGCAGTTAATGACATGGCGTGGATTTTTGCCGCCCGGGGTGGACTGGAAATTCAGCGCCCCCTCTATTTTCATTTTTAATCAAAAATATATTCTTATAGTCGCATATTTTTAGTCAGTGATTTTTTATAATATTATCAAATTCGATATGTCGTGTCGAGTCGCTGCAGAAATTAATTTGCAATCTCTACTGGTCAAAAATGGAGGCGCCAAGAATAGGTGGGAATAATCAAAAGTTTGGACATAAATCCAGAAATAGTTTGACAATTTTTGTATATACAAGAGAGAATGTTGGAAGCAAGAGTAAGCGGAGGGAGCTACAAAATTATTTCACCCTCTAATTCGGATGGTGGATTTTTTTCCAACTTTATACAGGTAAGCCCATTAGAGTGGGAGACGAATCATGCAAAAATATGTCAAATTTTATCCATCGGGTATATTTTAAACTAACGGTGACGCCATATAGAGGTACCTTCTTCGGTTGTAGTTGAAAGAAGGAAATCGTATTTAGCGGGGTGCTCTTGGGACATAGTTTAGTGTCCTGAAGGGAAGTAATAAAATTAAAAATCAGTTCATGGGTGCGGTTAACATATAAAATTAAATAGTAAATATTTTGCAAAAGTTATTGTTATATATTTTTCAAAAATTTCCGCCCTGTATAAGTGTCACCTAGGGCCGGGCACCCCCTTTTTCCACACTGTTTTCCATACTTACAGTTAAAACAATGACAATAGCATTTATCTTCACGAAAGCATAGATGTGTTCTTATTAACAAAATAAATGTACAAGTTTCTATGTTCAGTATATTTAAATATGACATTGTGGTACTTACAGGTAAGTATTTTTGACAACAAATTTTTGTCGATGGTCTAAACTGAACACAAAAACTAAAACTGTAACCAAAGACTAATAAGCATGTATGAAGCCTACTTAATTTTTTTAAGTTGCTTTTTGTCATACTAACTACGGTGATAATAGTCTACTAACGATACTGGAGGATTCATAATGATAAATGAATAAGGCTTTATGGTAGGAGCCAGATTTTGCCATAATATTGACATTCTTAATTTAAAAACGGAAACAGTCTATTTATTTCCGTTTTTTAAATCATGAACGTCTTGATTTCTTGAATTGACATTTACCGTGTCCAATTTTCATTTATAAGTAATGAAAAATAAAAATGATAAGGTCAATGTAGGTACTTTATTACAAATTTATCTGGCGTACAAACAACAAGAATGAATTTAAGGCCAGATATACACGTTGCTTTACTGAAATTATAGAAAGTTTTTAAATTATTCTATCTCTATATTTTTTTTTTTTGCTGTTGAACTTTATTATTATTTCTATGCTATCGTGTAAGGCGGCCAGTGTACGTATTTAGAAATAGGTATTATCAGTGCATTTCGATATTGACTACCTACTAGGTACAGGGGCCGCTTATTTACCAAACTACCAGCCTCCAGCGGGCATAAATTGACTTCTACTACTACAGGTGCTTCATTAACTACAACATAAAATGTGAAGGTAATTTCAAAACTACCGTAACTTAATTATATGGCAATTAAAAGCATTTTTGCTTCGACTAAGCCATCTTCTATGTTTTTGTACAAAGTTCCTATTCTATTTATAAATAGTTTTCTTATAAACTAACATACTTGATCGGTTGATTGCACTTCGACACTATTTTGGCACATTTGGCGTTAGTCGATTTTCATTTCTTGGTGAGTCAACAACCAAATGGAATTAGGGTTTATATTTAACAGATGACTTTTAAGAACACAACGATAACTTAAATTAGACAGCTTTGATTTAATCAGACAGTTTATACATTAATTGCAATATAATCGAAGCTATCGTTGTGCTTTATGTATAATTCTATGATACACTATAACTGTCTAGGATATATTTTAACAAAGACCTCTACATTATACAGCAAAAACCAAAATCGTGAAAACAGTAGAAAATGACAATGTGGTCAATGTTAAAAATTCAAGCTAAGTAACCTTTGTGCAAAGAGTTTATGAACATGAAGATGAATAAAAAAAAAGGAAATTGAACGACATAGTACTACTTTCTTTAATATTTTCTCAAACTAAAATCAAACTCCAAAATCGCATTTTTTTCGGCCAGTGTTGTTTTATGCCAGAGCTTTAGTTCAGGGTCACAGACTTCGTAAAAGGTCATTTAGCTTGAACAAGGTACAGTTACACCGTTGACTATATCATTACTCTATGTGAATACTCTAAGAGCTAGGTGCTGGTGCAACTACTTCTTGCCCAAGTACGGGTCGTATGCGAAGCTACTCACAAATTGTTTCGCGGTGCCACGGAATGGCGCGGGCTCGGCCCACTTGCTGAAGTCCATGGAGGGAATAACACCACTTCTGCATGGTACACGCGGGTTTCTGAAAAGGCAGGAAGAGAGTTATAAAGACTGATTTATAAGTTGAGATCGTAAAGTGAATTATAGATGCCATGCGGAGGACCATCAAGTAGGAGTTAGATGTAATAGAGGATTTTCCTGGGAAGTTCATATGACAAATGATTAAAAAGTATATCAAAGACAGGCATTATGTACTACTTACAATTCATGGTCAGGCAAGACCATGGGGTATAGTTGGACGGTGTCGATGATGTCGGTGTTATCACAAATTACACGCGCAAGACGAGCTTTCCTGACCTCAACTAGCTGTTCAGGTGTGAACGATGAGGGCTGGTTAGGCAGCTCGAACCTGAAAATAACCACATCATTAACCAACTAGTCATAGGACAAAGGGGGTTAACGGAACAGGTCCATAAAATATGAAATAATATCTCACCAGAATCTGTCACCTCGTCTTGAATAAGAGAACTGAGTAGCGATGATGCAAGCGAAAGTGGGTCCCAACATAGAACCAGGCAGAGGACGCTCGGACACACCACCGGACCAAAGATCCACATCAATTGGATGATCGAAGATAGTCTCGTATTTCTGAACAGTTGCGTTAGGCATAGACCCGAACAGATCTTGGAAAGTTTCCGCAGGAGGGAGACCGCAGAACTTTCTGAACTCCATATAGCCGGGAATACCGAATTCACGACCTCTTTGCATGTTGAAGGATACCAAGTCCATTCCGAAGCGAGCGCCAACCTTTTTGAAGAGATGGTTTGTTACTTCCTGAGTAATAGAGTCGTCCATAGCCTGGGCTACCTGGTTCATCAGACCCATGACGTATTCATCAAGGACACCTGCCCTGTACAAGTCGTATGGTCTACGAATGAGGTCCGACAGTCTCTTGGACGCTGGAAATAATGGGATGGAAATTAATTTTTGGTTTCAATTCCAAACTAAATATTGTTAGAATACAGATAAGGCTAATTTAAGTAGTGACAGGTGTAGTTTACCGATGAATTTGTGTGCCTTAGACCATCTTTCAACAGCAGTAGGTAATAGAGAGTGTCCGAATCGGTAAGCAGCTGAAGCGAATGAAGCGATGACGTCTGGGTTGACTTCTGGATCGTATCCGTCCCAGTAACCCTGAAACAAATCGAACGATCAGTCTTTGCAATCGATAAGTAGAGCGTCGCGAGTCGCGAGATAACACAAGTTCAATTACCTAGCTGTGAAATTGTTACATCACTGCACTGTGATCGATGACCACAATCGATAGAAAATTTGTAAAATTATATTGAAATCGTAGTCAGTTTTGTACGTAATCGTACGGCGAGCGAGTATTCATCCTTACGTTGTTGAAAATTATACGGCCGGATTAAGTTTATCGCCTCGTCATTTATACGGCGTAAATCGGAGGACTGTAACAATTTGCCTGCTGCGGTCTTCCCGTCCATTTATAATTTAGGCGTTTTCAATGCTAGAGTGGAAAAGCTCTTAATATACTAGTGCGTCTCACCACCAACCATTGCATCACTGTTTACCATCAGGTGCGATCGCAGTCAAGCACTAGTTTTATACATATGTATTTAAGAAAAATTTAGGTATTTAGAAACCGATTTGCATATCCATGAACCGACTGTATTTTTTTGAAGATTCTTACCTCTTTTTCAAGCACTAATCCGAACTTCTCCATAACGTCCTTTCCAAGTAGGATGGGTAAGAATTCGTTGTAAGTAATGTGTTGGATCTCGGCAATGTTGATGCGTCTCGCTTCTTGGAATAGAGTCTCGTCGTCCCAGTGAGGATTGACCTCGGCCAGACCGTTGGCGACTCTGTTGTGTTCCCGGGCCATGAGAGTGTGCATCACAGTAAGAACCAGTTGCTCGTTTACACGGATTTCACCTTGAAAAGAAAATTAATATTGAATGACAAGTAAAAAACTTTTTACAAACATTAACTTTAATAAAAAAAGGAGTAAAGAAGTCGGTATTAAAAAACGAAGAATTGAAACTAGAAAAATTGACTTCCGAAATTAAAGTTATTTTTACTGTTTTTAGTTATGGCCCTCAAACCTAAATAATGTGTAAGCAATATAGAAATTATAACTATTACAAGTCTACCTACAAAATTTGAAGAGTTTCCTCGATTTGACTAGAACCCCATCATCAGGTCCTAGTTAGATGACCTTGGAATTATTAGAAAAGTATTTCCAAACAAAAAAAGGATTTTCCAAATCAGTCTAGGCGGTTAAATTGATCGGGGAACATATCTACTTAAAAAGAAAATCCTTCGAATTGCCAATTTTCTCCTTTTTTGAAGTCAATAACAATTATTGAAGTATTTTTTGAAGGGTATGAAGATGGAGAAAGTTAAAAAAATATTAAATGATTGTGTAAAAGTACATAATCTACTTAGATATATATATAAAACGATCAAAACGATCTGGCCAGTTTTACTTGGCCATATTATGAAGTAATTAATTTCTAAGATCTGACAACGACATAATATGTAAAAGGAGAAACTGATGGGCTGACATAGGCAAAACTACTGGGACTAGGAACCTAAAATTTTGCACAATGTTTCTTTTTACGACATAGGCGAGTACTAAGAGAGGATTTCCAAAATCCGCCCTCTAAAAGGATGAAATCAGGGTCCAAACTTTGTATGGAGAATTACATTCGCATAAGAAGCCGCTGGCAGAAGCTAATTGATAATGTGGCTTAAGATGGCAATGTTGACTGTCTAAAAGTAACAGATACAATACAATAATATATTCTTACCAGCTTCAAAGCAGTACATGTTCTTGTTAGGTCTAGTGCATCCTTCATCAGGGATGTCAAGTTTGAGAGGCAGCAAGTCTTTGAGTCCGTATTCTTTGAACACTGGGTTCATACGCAACAGACCACCAAAACCAGTACGTAGCTTCCTGAAATTTATCATATTATGGAAATATAATCAAAAAGTTTCACATAATGTAGAATGTTGAATTTGCAATTCTAGATATCAAAATATATATTTATGACATGACTTTAAATAAATGCTGAAAATGGAAAGTGACTATTGGCTAACAAATTCCTCTTCTATTTCCGTTTCTTAACAGATTGGGGTCATCGGCCAAATTGTCACGGACAAAGTAGAGTTATCGAAAAAAAAACCCAAAAAAAAAAATATAATTTTGCGTAAGTATGATAAAATACATTACCTGGCGAATTTCTCAGTCACACCATACACTGTGTTTCCATCTATGGTTCCAGTTAGAGTGTTGAAAGGAACTCTTGATCCTAAAACATAATTAACATTCATAAATTATTATGGGCCTGCCAATATTATGTTACAGCAAACATGTCACATATCTACTACATCGTGATTGGTTACGGTCTTATCTATGCAATTACGGACAATCAAATTATTAAATGGTCTATTATCCATCAAGTGAACTGGTCAACCTTCAGCTAGTGCGCCAGATTTACCCAGTCTCCTCATAATGTCTGTATAATATGCGGCAAGTAACAAATTTATTGCATGGAGTCGTTAAACATACAATATTATCATAAAATTAACTGTGCAATGTATTGCAATCGATTTCTTAATAGCATGTTTGCAACATGGTAGGTATTGCAATTTAGTCAAGTGTCTTGAAGCTATTATGAAAATTAAGCGATATGCGTTCATTTGTTTTATTCATCAAGAAAGCGGCGCCCCGTGGCGCTAGGCTCGCGAAATGTGGTTGGCTTTAGCCAAAATATGTAGTTACAAATATCTCTATCAGATTTAGATATTTAACCGGTTTGTTAGTCATTCTCCTTTTTTTATCTGTTAGAATATCAGTTAGATTGAATGAGCGAAATTCTAATAAGTTACCAACCGTTTTATCGATTACAACATTCACATCGTGCTTGCCAAACCACTGACAGGCCGCATTCTAATGATAGCTCTGGTGCTCTCTACTTAGGCAAAAGGCAAAATAACTACATTTATCTTATCCGCAATCTGAACTCCAAACACGACCGGACAAACAAACCTCTACACTACATTGCGCAATAAAAGAACAACGTAATGATCACACTTTCCCTGTCCGTAGGCAGATGACGAGATTCCGAGATAACCATCAAGATCTAACATTAAATGTTCATGAACAACAGCGCCACTGAGGTCACTCCACGTCCGACTACGCGCTGCCAGTTTGGACATAATGCGGCTCTTAATACCGCACTTTGTATGCGGTTTCCTTAATACAAAACGTAATCGTAAAATGAAAGTGAAATATCCTCTGGTTTATTTCCGGAAATAAGAAAATAAATTAAGATAGATTTGAATTAGCTGGAGGCAAATTTTAGAACAATGTTGGAGAGTTTTAAGTACCTATCTATAGTATTGTTCCATATGTCGCAAAACAACCACAATGGGAGCGAAACATACGTTGTATGAAATTGAATATGATTTGCATTTTCAGAACAATGGCCATGATTTAGGTGAATTGGATTTGCCTGTTAACGCAATTGATGGTCGGAGACGAAATCACGGGCGGGAACAATTTAGAATTAGAAAAACAACTCTTAAGTAAATCGCGTGTGAATCTTAAATAACATTTGACCTTATTTGTATTTTTGGGTGTGATGCTGTGACCTTATATTTTTAATAGCTTCAAAGTCACAATAACTTGAACGTTTTGTTTTTACATTTTTGAAAGTCTAGTATATTTTCTTAATACAGATAAAAGAACCTTACCCAGACGGCAGCCGGGCCTTGGCGACGGGAAACCTCGCACGAAGTCGATGCACTTGACTCCAAAGAGACGATAGAAGTAGTCATCATCAGGAATACGGATCTCATTGCAGTAGGGGTGCTTCAGGTGAGGGGGGCGCTTGCAGCACTCCTCGGGGTCGTTACGGTTCACAGGATCTATTAGGAAGAAGAAACAATAAAACACAAGACGGTATGCTGCACTATTAAGGATTTGAAATAATTAAAAACATTGACTTCAATGGCATGCATAGAAGAAATCGCTATTACCTTTTGTGTAAAGTCACACTATCAGAAGTCTGGAAAGGTACCTTAATATTAAACCTGTAAAATAGTTGACATGTGTCTGTTTCAGCCATGAAACTTACCAAGAGGAGTCGCAGTTAGCGTATAATCGTGATCCATGAACTGTCCCCAGGCAATGACCATGACGGTACCAGCGTGATCGTGGAAGCCTTCATCAGGGTGCATCGTACGTGACACCACACGGGAAAGCGGCAAGTCTTTGCCATGATGAGCAATACGCGGCGAGTTGATACCGTCGGCGAAAAGCGGCCCTATTAATCTGAAAAGAGGAAACATATGACACACAAGTTCCATAATATGTAAGCGGGTATTTTCTACATCTACTCGCCAGGGGGCTTTGCACTGCGAATTTCACTTTCTCGTTCAAGCCACAAACTTGAATATGTCTTGATTCTCGGTTTTGTTTTATTATAGACTTATTAATCTGATTAGGTGCCACGTTAGAAACTTGAACAATACATGTCTGAATGAGTCATTGTCGTTTGCATTTTATGGAATAATTTTGATTGCTATCGGTGTTCCCTACTGAGTCATAATTTTGAGAATAATTTTTCAATGCAGTTTGGATCTTGTTGTGATATTTATTCAATATTGTTTAAACCGGTGTAGCGTTTCCATCCATTTTAGGAAGCATGAATCATACAGTAAGTACTAGAGAGGCTATCGAACCGCTGCGTCCTGTTAAATGCTTGGTTAAAGGTGTAAGACATATTGAAGTTTAATAAACCCTTTTAAATGCTTTTGCGGCGCACCACGCGCAGTCAGTTGAGCTACCAGCCTTGCTTATTAGATAATATCTGTACATTCATATCTACACATCAGTACTGTAAATGAAATTGAAGTGTCTGTTTGTAATTTTTTTTTAATGCATATTGTACAATACCTATTAATAAAAAAATTAAAATCTTTGGTATATTTTGGTGGACAAAACCCATAGTTGGTTAGTATACACACAGATTAAAAACTAGTGTTACCTACTACCTACACTACCAATACAAACTAATAACTATAACAAAAAAGCGTTTTTTTTAATATTTGTCTGTCTGTAATCTGTATGTTTATTGGTTTGTTCCGGTTTATTATTATTATACATAGTTTATAAATAATATAATTATATAATATTATTATACAATTTAAATATTTTCTATAAGCAATCGTGTGGCTTTTCGGTCGCTTAAAAGTATTGCTATCTTGCAACTAAAATGTCACATAATAATATGAGTGTAACGGAATACAGTGATATTGCAGAAGTATGTTTGGAACCCTTATGCTATTAAACTCATGCTCCATTGATTGTTCGCTGATAGTTACCTCTGGAAGGGAGCCATGGTAGCACCCCAGGTGGGGTTCTGCAGGTTGTTGCAGAGTCCGTCGAATCGTCGGTATTTGCCTGCACGGCACTCCACGTGGGAGAAGACTGGAGGACATACTTCACGGATGAGCGTGCGAGACGTGTCGATGAGAGGCAGACCCTTCTCGATCTCTTCGTAGGTCAGACCGTACCTGGGGAAGAAGATTATAGGTTATTTTTTTTATTATGTTTTTTTTTAAAAAAGCTAACGGTACCGTAAGACATACTGATTAATTTCCTTGGAGATATGCAGAACAGTGTGTAAAGTCCCGCTTGCCTCCATTGAATTTTGCAATGACGATCCTCCGCCTAGACAGGTGTTGTGTCTGATCTAGGCAACTACCCTATAGTTGATTTTAGACTTCGAGAGGAGAACTGTACTGCAATGCAGTGTTTAGAACTTTTAGTTGCTATGTGGAGTCATAGATGTCGCTACAATTCAATATCCCTTGAAGGAACCAAAGATAGAAAGAGACTTTATTGTGAAGATGAGAATTCCTAGAATATCGCTTTTCAACATGACGGAGTTAAAATAACCAAACCATAAGTATTCGATATAAATAACAACGACATAACATAAATTTAAAAAAATACTGTTTAAATCAATTAAAATATTATTAAAAAAAAAATATTTTCTGTAAACAGCTAAAACTATGGCAGGGTCTTCTAATACAGGCATTATCATGCTTAAAAGCTCCAATCATAAACTCATATATAAACTAGTTGTTAAAGAAATAAAATATTTTATATTCTGTATAAATCCTCTATATGAAATGCATAAAAGAGAAATAAGATACAGCAGTAATTTTCTTCGCTTCACAAGTCGTTTTGGAATTTCAACTGACTATCGCTAGATCTCAATTTCCGCAAAATATTTAAATTCAATCATAAAATTAGTGTTTTTGATTTGTTAATTTCCTTACGTCTGCCTTATTAGGAAGTCCAGGTAGCATATATGAACTGTTATGGTCATAACCGTTGAAGGCATGCCGTAGCTTATATGTAACTTTATTAATTTCTTATGTAGAATTGTCCATATTTGATAGTTCTGGTTTAGTAAGAGCCAAACTTATAACCGTAGGTTCAATGCGATAAAAAGCATCTATTCTACGCCATGGTTGGGGTAATGCTGCTGCATATTACAGGTTTAGTTCTTGCATGGAACAAATATGTGTAAGGCACTCAGTTGTTTCGGGTCAGGGTGCCTGATGTATGAGATTTTACATGTTTGTGACCCAAGATGCAGGAGTAATTTATAGTGTAGGGTTTCGTTTAAAAAAGAAAATCGCTTTTATTGGGGGAACCTATATGGCAGATCACGAGCTATCCGAGGTATTGGAATCACAGGGTACAAATGTAATGATCATTCGTATAACCAAAACAGCGGATATATCAATGTTAATGATATTTGTAGGGAAGATTTTAGATAAATAAATACTTGGTTGCAGGCCTCAAACTATGTAACGTATATCACGTATATGATTAAAGGGCATATGAAAACAAACTCAGCTAATATACCGTTATTATTCTAAGACTTACGTGCCAAATACTAACTAAGGTTTTACTCTGCAACGGGCTTAAAATAGATAAACCAGAGACATTAACTATGAAATAACAGCAGGAAAAAGACAAACAATTATAAAGTAGAACAGTCAAATATTCAAAACACATATTTCCATAACGATGCATGCCGAATACAATATGTCGATTAGAAGCGAACATAACGCGCCGTAGGAAGCAATAGGCATTCATTGCAATAACACAAAACGTTCAAGTAATTGATTGATACACTTCACAAACGTTTATTGCAATGGCTTCGGTAACGGATATTCAAATGCCAAGGTTTATTGGCAACGTAACGAGAGTTTGCTCAAAGATTTATTTGAGTACACCAATTATGATGTTGGTTGTAGGATTAATTGGGACATTTGGCACTTTAAATGGCATGAGATCATTTAAATTCTATTGCAGTGTATAACTGGACCATTTTAGATGTTAAATGTAGCGATTTGTCGAGGATATTTGGATGACATTGCTCTATATTCTTATAAAAAAAAAAACTGTGATGGAAAAGTGTTCTCGCAAAAAAAAAAAACGTGCAGGTAAATGAAGTTCTATCTACTCTACTAGTTTCTTATTGGAAAAGTTAATCAGAGTTTTCTTTATCTATAATAAAAAATATGTGATAATAATTGGAGAAACTATACAACAACAACGCGTAGTTAAAACTACTGGGAATAAGAACGCACAATTTTGCCAAAGGTTTCCTAAATGAATAAACGAATTATAACCTCATTTATTCATTTAGGAAACCTTTGGCAAAATCCCTCAAAAATTGTTTAAGAAGTGTTAAGTTTTTATAAAATTCCTTGTGTAAATTAACTTGACTTGGCTATTAGCTCAACAAAATAATCGAAAGCGGATAAAGTGCTAGTTATGAAATATTCAAAATGAAATTTTATACACATATTGTTTTGTAAAGGTATTCTGACTAGAAAATTAAGAAGCCTGAGCCCACAAACGATAAAAGTGTAGCATATATATTACACCATGTATTAATAAAGGTCAAATATAATCCATATGTAGGTCAAGGTACCCATGTACAAGTTTTAATTGAATTTAAATTAAGACAATGTGCTGTAAGTCAACCGAATGAGGTAGGTTAGTTTAGCACGAAGATTTCGTATTCATTCATTAAAATAGGCCATTATTAGAGATAAGACTTTTAAAAATTTGAGATTAGGAAATGTATGGTCGTTTTGAAATTGTCAAACTGTATCTACTATCTTATTTAAAACCATAGTTTGACTAGTTCTCAACTTAAAATTATAAATTATGAATCCGGGATCTAGTAAGTTCTTTCATTGGTTGTTTGGTTTTTAAAGGTTTTTTATTAACGTTACGTTATAAAAAAACGTAAACAAAAAAAAAAATATTCCTAACTGTAGGTAAACTTGCATACTGTAAAAAAAAAATGTAATGTTATGTAAGTCCACCTTTGTATAGTATTTCATACTAGTGCGTTAAGTGTTAATAAATAAATAAATAAAATAGGATATATCGCTTTTAACATAATTATACATTTAAAAATAATTGTTTATCGACTACTTATTTTTATGTATGTTCCCAGTGCTCTCTTTTTTAGTTAGTAGTAAATAAAAAATTACTCTTATTTATCTAAAATAAGATAAAAATATATAACTCCTTTTATTGTTATTCTGATTTTAACACGATGAATACATAAATTGACTTTTTACCACCATACCAAACTCTTTTGCTGATTGTACCTACTCATAAAACGAATCTACTCACACAAGGTATTTAAAAAATCATTGGTAACTTTCAAGGGTACACATTTAAAACAAAAATTCGCAATAGGAAATATGTATCTTGGTACCTAACTACTGTGATTAATATTTATTAACCTTCAAATTGCGCAAGATATGCGATTAGAACTATTGAGATAGATTTAAGTGCTTGTTTGCAGCAGCGGGCCGCGTCATCGCACGCGCAAACACAAATATATGATAATGTACGACAACCGCGCCCAACGCGCCGCGTCTCCGTAAACAAATCCTAAAACTAATGAATTCATAAAAGGAGAAACTGTCTGACTGACATATCAACGCACAATCGAAACTACTGAGACTAGGAACCTGAAATTTTGCACAAGGCTTCCTTTTATGACAACTCTAAGGCAAGAATTAAGAGAGGATTTTCCGAAATTCACCCGTTATAGTAACGAAACGGAGGTCCAAAGTTCGTATGGAGAAACCTACATTCGCACAGGTGTAGCCGCTGGCAGAAGCTAGTATTGTATAGTGTTTGAGTCTTGAGGACCAATGTACGTGTCTTTTTATATAATAGAGTGGCAACACAGCAGGCAGCTCACTTGATGGTACTCAGAAGAATCTCGAAGTGGTCATTGATGTTTATGATCATCCGCAATACAAGGGTAGTGAGGGATTACGGCTACCATAAAGACAGTATTTAAAAAAAAAGTGTTTTTGTGAAAACGAAACTTGAATCTCGTGTTTTTCATGAAAATAAGATCGCGTCATGATTATATTTATTTAAACATCGCTCGACGAAAATATGTACCTCGTAAAACTATCACCTTGTCCGTTGTCTTCAATATTTAATTAGTTTGAACGATCTTGGTCTGAACTAGCATTATGAAATTCCGGGAGAAACTTAATTATTTTCATCGATATATAAATAAATTCTGAAAACCGGGAAAATATTATACATTTTCATATTTTTAATCGGCCATAGGTAAATACCAAAAGTGCCGCGTACTAACTACCGCACAAACTTTTTTAGAGTACCATTTACATCAAATCTGTTTGAAATTGACTATAATGTAGCTTTGCAATCAAACCTCACAAATAGTATAATTTAATAAAATATTATATTATACAATATAATTGGAAAGTTTTATCTCAATAACACTTTAAGTTCACAAAAAAATTATATAACCGAATTTGTGAACGTTATTCTCCCTTCAACGCCATTTTATGATAGCAATATGCATAACGCGAGGCTTTGAACCTCTTATCGAATTTAAAATGGATACTGTAATAAAATATCGCCACCCGCACATTAATAATATACTTATATTTTTTTTTTATTAGCCTGTTCTGTCCCACTCCTGGGCAAAGGGCTCCCCCCACTCTTTCCATTTTTCTCGGGCCCGCGCTTCTTCTTGCCAGTTCTGAAGGAATCTGTCTAGCTCATCGCGCCATTTCCTTCGAGGTCTGCCGCGATCCCGTCGCACTGTCTCAGGGCGCCAATTTTGTGCTACTTTGGTCCATAGTTTGTCGGGCATGCAGCAAACGTGTCGTTTGTTGTTTGCCACAATAATAATATAGTTATTTATTCACTCAGGTAACTTTAGGTCCACGGGTTAGTCACTTTGACCGCTGGGCAAGAGTCTCTACAATGTGGGTGCCTGAGGATGGATTACGCCGTGAGGTCTACCGTGACCTCTTAGCGCGATCCATAACGACTTAAACCGAACTGTTAAGGGATGCAGGTATATTGTGTAGCTCCATCCCACTTTTTTGCTCGTACGACTGACATTTTAACACGTCATGTTGAGGTCCCTGGGAAGAGGTGGCGAGACAATCCAATAGATACCCAATGTAGCGCTGGTTAGAGGTGGCTCGAGAAACAATACCTGGAAGGATTTGGGAGAAGTCTTTGTCCAGTAGTGGGAAAGAATAGGTTATCAAAACTGATTATCCTTTTTATCCTTTATTTGCTTAAGATCAGATTGCAACAAGCCTATGTAGATAATTAATAATCGTGTTGAAGATCTGTACTGCACTTTCTAATGGCCACAAAAGTGTTGTTAAAGCATTTCTCAGGTACCGTGTCAATTCATTTCTGTGGCCCTTAATGTTAGAGTAACAGTTGGGGTCAAAGTGACATTTGACATCACACCATTAGCGCTATAGCATGGCCGCATGGCGCCATTGCTAAATAGGTAATCATAATAATAATGTCCAAAGCCGAAACAGTTGACCAACGAAGTCGTTTAGTTACATAATTTAATTTCACATATGCCTACTGGGCAATTATAAAACGTCAGAAGCTATAGTGAACGGTTCAAATTGGTCGTTTTGTATGGAGAACAACTGGCTGGAATTTCGCGGTTATTCTTTAAAAAATAATACTTATTCTTGACAATATTTTCAATTGCATTATTGATAATTCAAAGTCGCTTTCCAAGTTTTTTTTTTTATCTATACCTACTTGTTCGCTTAATCCTCCTATGACAAGCAACGGATTTTGAGAAGGAGCAACTAGGAAGGAAAGTTTAGCCCCCCTGCAAAACCGGAGTGGGTCACTAGTAAGTAATATATTTATATAAACAAAAAAGATGGTCAAGTGCGAGTTGTATTCACTCATCGAGATTTCCGTACAGATTTACCTATGCAAATATTGCATCCGTTCCTGAATCAAGTTTCGAATATTTTTAAGAATCGCAATAAAGTAATTATATTATGATGCAACTGCAGCAGTTTTCTGAGTTTTTCCTTAAGTAGTGCTTTGAGACTTTGCTTCATGCCAAATTTCTCTTGATTTGATTTCCTCGCAGGTGTCAAAATATGCGCCTAAATGGAGCGTAGACGGCCTCATCTTTAGATTTCTTTGACTTAGAAGTATGATTTTTTCCTTGATGCTTGGGAGAGCAGACCTGAATATTTGATATTAATTTCATCTTTATACCTCTACGCGTTTCTGAGAAAAAGAGTTTTGAACTCTTGAAGTCTCTCCGGTCACACGGTTGGTCGTCCAGCAGGACAGCAATGAGATAAGGGCTCCGTTTTAGCAGTCTAATATATGAATCCTTAAAAAATAATCATGTTCACCAAAGAAACTATAATAGCTATTTTATTGTTATCAGCTGAACATAAAAAAAGCACAAACCAAAATGTGGTTGTTGGTTTTATTTTTCACCCTCTCTACCTATTTCTATCTGAGAGAATGCATTTACTAGTCTGATGCTACTGACTACAAACACGAAGCTGATTTTTTATTGCCTATTTTTATTTTGTGGCTTTTGTTGATCACAATAGAACATTAGAGCACACGAAAGTAAAAGTTAATCAAGACATTTGCAAAAACAACAATAAGTTGTATAAGTATCTTTTGTGCTGAAACTCTGTGAAAGGAAAAGTAAAAATTAAAAATAAGAGCGTTCAATTCCTATAAATAGAAATACGATCACGTAATATAAAAATGAATGAGTAATTATATACTTATCTATATCGATCATTCAGTAGCTGTTTGACAAGTAACAAGTTACATTGAAACAATGCGAGTCTAATATCGACCTAGATCCGTCAATCAGACTGACAGACAGACGTAGAATTAAATTCTTTGTCCAACGACCTTCACGATGATACGTAACGATAAAAAAATATCCTAAGGATATTTTAAAGATTAACCCTTGGTTTCCAAAAAAGAATAGTTGACGCGCCAAACTAAACGCACTTTGAGTGATGCGATTGGTCTTGCGGACGACGAGTGATGGGTAGCTCTCCGTACGGTCGTCCGGTAAGGACCGAGTCGTCGACAGCGCGTAGTGTTCCACGCGTGCCTCTAAGATATCAGCAAAAAGGTAACCCAGTGGGGTCGATGCCCGCTAGGACACGGAAATTTTTGAAAGAGATTCTGTAGTAGTCCTGTAACGCAAACTAAAATCTTCAATCAGTACCTGTCTGATACAACGGCTAGCTTCACTCTAATATCAGGAAAAGAATAATGATGATTTTCCGATTTCGCGCCTCAAAAAAAGGACATATTATTAATAACCTAGTCAATATATTTTTTCTATATTTACAAAATTAAAACGAAAGAAATATTAATAACATCGTTAGATACCTAAGTACGATATTAGCCGCATGCAAATCGCCACCCACTTGATAATATACATGCAATACTAACGGTATGATTTGTTACAATATTACCTGCCAGTAAAACAAGTAACCTTGATGTTAGTTAAGAAGATCATTAATCAAACAAAATCAAACCACTGATTTCAACGCCCTGTTTTGCAAAATATGTACAACTAACTTCTGCCTGCGGCTGCGCAAGCGCGAAAATATATCTCAAGGTAACATATTCAAACGGTAAAAAGTTATGTGTATGCTACGCGTTAGAGCGTGAAAGACTAACAAATAACATTATCATCTAAACCAATACTATACATCAAAATTTTATATAGATAGAAAATTGTTTGTTTTATAAGGTAATTTTTGAAGGCTGATCCAGTTACTTATATATCATTTCATTGGTAGAAGGCTACAATGAGCTGAGGGTTAAGGCTACTGTATTTCCTGAAGAATGCATGATTTCTGCGGTATAGTGGATTGAAGCGAAACTTCAATAAAAAGCTAGTACTAACAAAAAAAAAAAATAATTAAAAAAGATGAGTTCCAAAAAGTAGTACCTATATATATCAACCATAAATACATACTTTATAAACATGACCAATCATCCGACCTTGTAATAGTTGAACTAATTTACATTTGCTTGCATAGCGCACGTCGTAACAGTAAAACTTGTAAAAATACGTTAAATCCATTACTTACAACAAATTATACAGCAGATTTGCATTATAAATTGGTGTTACGCCAAAAATAACAATAGTTTAAATGTTGGAATAAGCATAAATTTGCAATTTTAATTTAGATGAACTTAATTTAAAAAAAAAAATCTTTGAAATTAATAGCAATGTGGGCGTGTAACACTTTTTATAGTCATGTTATTAGGTACACAAGCACTTTGTGTTTTTCGAAAACAGCCTTTTGACTCCTAATATTATTGACCAGAATTGCAGTGAGGTCATGATTGAGATTAATTTTTACCAACTTATATAGTCTGGAACATATAAAATAATAGCTAGGTTGCACTAAAGAAGCTAATATCTTTTTATTTTTGATTGTAAAATCATCTATTCACTTCACCCAGAGACATCAATCATCGACTCACTTCATCTAGACCAGGAGGAGCTCTTCCTGCTCCTGCTGCTGAGAAGAAAGGGCCAGGTCCGCGGTGACGGTGACTCTTTCAAACCATTCAGTAACGACGGCAGGTAATAGTTAAATCAGAAATCGTTCCAACCACTTAAAGGATATCAAGAAAGCTGCAAAATCAAAACCCAGTCTACGCATTGAGCAATAACCAATTAATAGATATAAATTAGCCACACACCATAGCTATTGAGAACTTCACAATACAAGTCACCTTTCAAACGACTAATGATGATCTATTCCAATCACCAATCTGTGTTCGATAATTGCCCTTTACTATCAGACTAGGAAGTGAACGGCCATCGCATGTTGGTGTACAAAGGAGGAACGGCGTATAGACCACTCTCGCTCTCTTCCGTACTGACGATGACGTACTAACGGTCGCCGGTGATTCAGCCATGCTCATTGCTCCGCTTATCGCTAATAAGCCAAGATGACATTTGCGCAGGACATTCACTACAAAGGTCAGTACACCTCGTAGGCGACAACCGTAAGATCAAGGTTTAGGTTTAACACCATTTCAATACGCAACGACATGCATGTTCGGCAAATAATTATAAAATAATCGATTAGTGCTTACATATGCGGCATTGATATAACACATGCTATTTTGACATTTAAGCTCAATAAGGTAGATAGTTTTTTTTTCTGAATGAATTAGTCCAATTAAATCTAATTTGACTAATTCAGAAAAAAATCTTACTTCCTCTATTTCAAGTTTTATGACTCAATGACAAACTAAAGTCGATACGTTTTGCACATATTGTTGTGGTTGAGGTTTCAAATTAAACGATCATTTTACGGCTCCTTGATCGTGTGTCACTCGAGAAGCTTGTGATTCGATACGGGGTCGACTAGAATTAGGTCCATGACAGCTAAAGAATAAATGTTAGTTGATTAAGTGCAGAATGTAATGGTACAATAGATTCTTTGGTATCTTTCCGCATCGTGAGTGGACGCTGGCCATGAACAAATTGATAGAAAACAAAAGAACAGATTTGAAAGAAGACCAACCTTGGATGCTCATGTTTCTTCTTTTCAATTAAAACTCGTGTAAGGATAATGAGATCATGTCGTAACCTCTCGTAGGTAATGATAAGAGTTCAGTAGGTGAATGTCAAACGAAAGTTCATTGAGAATCGTAATTAAATCCAATCCATGACTTTGTACGCATTATCCCAAAGGTCGTAATGTAGTAACCAAATCCTGCCTAGTTTACCTTTGTTGACATTAAGGAGCTGTTGAGACGGATGTAGAAAGTAGTTTCGAGCTTGAATATATCATCGAATGAATCTTAATGTCAGTTTAATTTTAGCTTACCTTCGGGCCAGGTTGATGGATATGTCGAGAATTAGCTCACCGACGCTCGCGAAGTGTTCGGCTTTCCAGTCTCCTTTTGGTTGCGAGACCACTGAAATCACAATTGAATATCAGGCCTCACGATAGGTATATTACAATATAACCCCTCCAAAACTGATAACACTTCTTGAGGTATACAAGAAAACGTTCACGTTTCGCTACGATTCCCACATGATTTTTTCTAAGGTCACCGACTTAAAATACCTGTGTAAATATGCCATAACATTCTTGGATAAGTTCTGTCTCATCCAGGATGCTCGTCGGTGGAATACATTGCCAGACTGATCAATCAATGCCTATGTTTAAAAATCTCATAAAGATATGACCTATCACTATTTTTAGTTGTCTTTATTTTTAGTATCTTTATATAGTATTGATATACTAAAATATGTGTGTCTATTGTAATATAAGTATTTTATATTTTTATACTAATATTTATGTTATCATACTAACGCAGCCCCATTTCTAATCATCCTATATATTTCTATCATATTGCATGTATGTTTATGGTGTAAAATAAAGTAAATAATAAAATAAATATATTTTGTTAACTTGTTAAAGAATTAAGGCCTTATTAATTTTCATGTTCATGCTTAATTACTGACAAGAGGTTGAATATTTGCCCCTGTCACGTTAGAACTGCCAAAAACTTTTTCGTACAAAGGATGATTAAGCATTTAATATTTGACATGATGATGTAAACAGTACCCAATGTTATGTATTATTACAAAATGTTGCTGCATTATAATAAATCGAAAGTTCTGTACAAGATGGTGGTAACATAACGAGTCGCGAACTGGCCAAGTCTTCCGGTTCACGCACTTCAACACTTGATGACATCGTAATGTGACTTGCGTGTTTGCGCTCACGAGTAATTTTATTACTTTTTGTGTCACTTGTGACTTTGTTCATTACATACAATTTGACTACCAAAATAGGTTAAATAAAATGAAACTTTACTGGTGGGCTCTCGTCCATTGGTTAACCAACAAATTGTTTCGTAGGTTTTTGGAGACAGAAACTTTTAAAAGAAACTGCGGATTCCAATGTTTAAAATACTTACAGATTCTGTTTCTGGCTTCAAGATAAGCTTGATTGATGGCTTCGTATGTGATGCAATTGGCCTGTCCTTCGTAACCGCTGGAACAAAAAAAAAACACGTTTAAATCTTTGCGCTATAAAATTGATTACTGTAGATCCATATTCCATGACTGTTTCTATAATTTAATGGTTAAATAAATATTTGTATATTTTTTGTTAGTTTACAGGTTATATATGTCGGACGTTGATGTAATCTTTTGGATGTATATTTCGCTTTCAAGTATTTCTGAACTGGTAAGTATTTTTGAACGTATTTAATATTTCTTTAAAAAAAAAAATTCTTGTTTCCATGTTTGCAAGCCGAGGATTTCTTGTACCTTACGAGCACAATAACATCTTAAGTTACGACTCATTATATCTTCAAAGTACACGCATCTGTAGGTTCTGTAAGTACTGTAATCTGAAATTACAGATGGCGTAAGTACCACAGAACAGTACCCATCCACGGCGCATAATCCACATAATTAACAGCAATAATTCAGCCAATCTGAGAGTTAAGATACATATTTATTCGCAATTGGCCCCGTGGCCTACATTTGATGGCAAGTTAAACGTCTAAGGCCGTTCGTTACTTAACTTGCAACATGATAGTAATCGCTGTTATTCAACATGTTTTAAGTGTTTTCACGTGATTCTAAAATTTGGTAACATCGCTTGAAGATGGCTCGGCTGATACCGGAGCACTCAATTACCTTTCTAGATAGAGAACAAATGGCGTGTTACGTGATAGAACTTGTGGGAAAATAAGACCATTATTAACTGTAAACAGATTTAAATTGCTCGCTTTGTGAATAAAACGGTAATTATCGCAATGAAAACATCAATTTTGCTAGTTTGATGTAAAATAATTAGATACAAAGGTGCGTTGAAAGGAGTTGTTAAATATAATAATTAAATTCGTACCATGAAGAGGTTCATCGTTACAATAATTTAATACCCTCGTTGAGATCTAATGATTACAGGGTAATGTGCAAAATTGCTTGACTAAGTAATGCTAAGTGAAGCCTTTATTGTTTCTCGTTAACAATAAAAATATTCTAAATTCACAATATTTTAAACTATTTTGAAAGTCCATATAAAATCCTGGGTTACAACATGACACTGCACACTAATCGAATATTCAAATTAGGCAGTATACAGGAAGTGGCGCACGCAGAAAATTATATGGAAATTAATAACCATATTATAATATCTAATTATTATTGGCTAGCGCCTAGAGGTCTTAAAAGTTTTTTGGGATCCTTAGTAAAATATGTAGAGAAAGTATAAATTTACAAAATCCATTAAAAAAAATCAGCCAAGTGTGAGTTGGACTCCCGCGCGAATGGTTCCTTATCGTTGTCTGTTGTATGGAAGCCCCACTTAAATATTTATTTAATTCTGTTTTTTTTTTATATTTGTTGTTATAGCGATAACAGAAATATATCATCTGTGAAATTTTCTACGGTCTAATTATCACGGTTTATGAGATACAGCCTGGTGACAAACGGATGGATAGAGGAGTCTTAGGAATAGGGTCCCGTTTTATCCTTTGGGTAAATGCATACCAGGGCCCTGGAACCAAGACAGGGAAGGAACAGGGTAGGTTTTTAGTCAGTAAGAGTCTGACACTATTTCCCGCTCCGCTCAAAGGCGGGATTTGTCATTGGATGATTTTACCTAACATAAAAAAAAACCCTTTGGGTACAGAACCCTAAAAGTAGCTCAAATATCTATAAAAAAACCCATCAAAACGTTATAATAAAACACAAATTGTAACTATGTAACACATTATTGTTTACAGCACAAATTATTTTAAAAATGAAATGCGTGGTGCTGTAACTTACTATAGCAAATAAATATTTATGTATATTGCCCTCTTCAGGCATAGAATAGAATAGGATAAAACTTTATTGTACACGAAAGAAGTAACAAAATCCATACTTAAACTTAAATCTCTGGGTACAATGGCGGTCTTATCACTGATAGCGATTTATAGCAGGTATCTACGTGAATAACTCTCTTTTTGTTTTTCCTTGAATCGACTTTCAACTATCATAAATCGATTTCATGAATAATAAATCTATTTTATTATACGGAACCATTCTATTTTTACCATATCTATAAATACAGATTGTAGTCCTAAATTTTTATTATTATTTGAGATGTGTTCCGGTTTGGAGTCTTGTGACTGTATATTTTTACATAAATATGCGATATTACCAAAACTGTTACATCTTACAAATTATTGTTGTATTTATTAGAAAATAACTTTCATTGTGTTTTTGTAACAACTCACGTGAATATTGGAAAACGTTTTAAATTTATTTGGATGTTGACTCTTGGTTTTCTTTACGGAGAAAGTAGATTTCATTGTTCATCGAATCGTTTTATTGTACATTGTACAAATGCATCTACAAATGTAACTTATTAGGTTTTGTATAATGGTAGAAAAAATTCTATTAGAACCGAAATACCACTCACTGATTAATCACAAAATCTCAGAAACTATAACACCTACAAACTTAAAATTTGGCAGGTAGGTTTCTTAGAGGGTGTAGACATCCGCTAAGAATGGATTGTACGAAACTAACGGGGGTTGGAAGTTTGTATGGAGAAACCGACTTTAACGCGGGAAATCTACACAAAACCTACGTAATTAAATAGCTTATTTCATAACAATTTCAAGACCGTAAGGTTCATAGAGCTAGGACGCGTATTTTCTGAGATATCGTCGTTATAGTGAACGTGCGGAAGCGGAGGCGGTTGTCATGCAGATGTCGTAACTTTGTGAGCGTTTCTAAAGCGCGGGCGTTGACGGGGGAGCGGATATGTAACTTATGTCTGATGAGAAAAGCCTATATTCCCATAACTATATTCCTTAAACGTTTCTTTTCAAGCTTATCGACAATACGCGGCCCTTTCTCAAAGACCACCTAATAGCTAATATTTTTTTGCATGGGAAACCATTAAGTAACTTCTCCCTTTCTGGGGGGAGAGAGAGGGAATGTCAGTGTTTTACTGACTGAAACCTTTGTTCCCGGAGCACAGTTGAATATTTAATAGCACATTTTTTAAAGCTGGCTCTTCCGCCTTTATTATCAGAATGGTTGATTTTCAGTCCACAATGCGTCGCCAGAAATGTCAATTTTTATTTTATTTTATAGGTAGGTGATACTTTGTCAGCCTTTAGTTCACCAGAGGTTAGAGCAAAGGTCCTATGGGTCCTCGAAACGGTCATTGGGATTAACAATATTCACGTGAAAAATTACGTTATTTGTTTTTTTTTATATCTCCCGGAGCCTATCTGTCAGACTTTTACTGACTAAAACCCACTCCTTTTCCTTCTTTGCCATCATTCCAGGCTTCCGAGGTTCACTTTCGCACAACCTGTAGACGTTTGTTGTATGGGAGCCCCACTTAAATATTTATGTTATTCTGTTTTTAGTACTTGTTGTTCTAACGGCAACTAAAATACATCATCTGTAAAAATTTCAACTGTCTAGGTATCATGGTGCCTGAAATACAGCCTGATTATAAACGGACAGATGGACAAACGGACGGACGAACAGCGGAGTCTTAGTAGGGTCCTGATTTACCCTTTAGGTACTGAACCCTAAAAAGAAAAAAAAAAGAACAATCTCACAGCCCTGGCTCTCAATCTTGGCAATCGTTTAATTACACAGTTGTTTTACATCATATACCAATAAAGACACGTTGACGCGCCGGGTGTATACTGCCGGCTGCCGGTTGCCAACCGAGTTCCCACGTCCACAATACAGTTTGCCGAGCTTCTTCGATTCTCACCATCTAGCCTTTCTACGTGGCTAGTTGGAGTTGCGTCAGTGGTTCACAACCTTATTTTCACTTAGGGCACTAGAAAAAGTGATGTTCTGTTAGCGATGACTTATTTAAAAAAAAATACAGTTCAAAAAGAAACTTTACCAAAAATGGCAAATAGAAAAAAAATCTGTTCAGTATTAAGAAGTTTCCTTTCAAATCTAGTAGAAGTGGAACTGTAAAGGATGCACACACTGAAATGTGACGTCATCGCCATTAGGTTTCGCGCGTACAAAAGAGATAGCGAGATGTGCGGGTCCTCACGTTTCCTCATACCAATATTTGGTATGCTAATTGGTATAGCAATATTTGGTATGCTTCATTTGATGCTGTTTTCAAAAAAAGATTCTGTTTTACTGTAATTTATTGTTTAGAAATTATAAAATATTACACAAAAATAAAAACCATAGCTACTCGTAGAATAGCAATGTTCGAAACGTTACATCTAAGGAATTTACTACTTCATATGTTTGTAGCGCCTGACAGTTCAATTTTAGATTATATGGAGTATATTGTTTTATACAGAGCCTCGAAAGATACACGGTCAAGTCAAAATATTAGCTTTGATCAAACGCATGCATTGACTATATAAATATAAAATAAAACATTTCGAATAAAAACATCGGTTGGCAATAAAACAAAAATGTGGTTATAAAATTCAAAAACTAAACATTTAAAACCTCTAACAGGTTACGATATTAAGCGGCCCCACTGGTTGGCAACCAATGCTTTAGTGTTGCAACAAGGTTCTGTCTGCTCTTACACTATTTTGCGTGATATGCAAAAATAAAAGATGTTTGCTTAGCGGACGGCGGCTGTTCATTATCTGTGCAAGCTTAATGGTGTTTTCTTAACCTCATAGACGAATGACTGGGCATTTACTCGTGTATTTTAGTAATGTTGTGACATAAATAGTTTCTAGAATAGGTTATAAGGTATTATAAGGTTGGACTAACAAATATCTGGCAGAACGGCTCTCTCACGTCTATACATAGTGATATAGTCTTATACCGCATAAGTTGGCGCTTTTGTGTTTTTATTAGCTCTGTGTAAAAAGTTATCTAGTAATTGTTTTCGTAATACTATCCTTCATTAAGTATTTTAAGTTGATCGTTTGTCAAAGTTTACAGTAGCGTAAATACCTGCTAATTTTTTTAGTACCTATAGCTAAAGTGCTTAAGTATAGTGCAATACTTAAGCTCTATAGTAGAGACATGAACATTAAGAATTAGGGTGAAATATTCGATTTTAGCAAAAATACCTTGACCGAATAATGTTCCCTTAAACTAGAAAATAAAATAAACAAAAAATGATGAGTTCAGCCCCATCTAGCAAAAATACAAAAATCGGTCCTAAAGTATTGAATTTTTGAAGCATTTAAATGCCAACTGAGTTTCTGTCAATAAAGCCGAGAGGAGCGTCTTCTTTCCGTACTACAATTGTACCAAAATTTCGATGCTAAAATAAATATTCCGTTTTCATTTTTTAAACTTCGGGCTACGCGCAGTTAAGTCTAGACTATCAATTTTATTTATATCGTTTTTATCTCCACATTTAGCATTGATCGATACTGTTCTATTTTTTCTTTGTAAAAGCAGAAAAAGTCGAATTGTGCTGACAGATTGAAAACAGTGGGAGGTGTACCAACCGGTTGTAACTGAATGCTGCTTCTTACCAATATTATAAAAAGTGAAAGATTGTATTTAACTATTTGGAAAACTATTATGCCAGAACGGATATCAGGTAGAATCTACCTGGTAGACCATATCCTAAATTTCACGCTTTAGCTCAGTAGTACCTAAATCACACAGTTCTTAGAATCAATAAAATCTCCGTCTTGTAAATATCATCGGTATTTCTATTGCCGTTTTCATTTAGCAGTGATTATGATAAGTCCGCGAGTGGTTTACCGTTTTGCCTTAATATTGTCAATAGGAGGAGAGACGTGACCGAGTGCTAGACAAACGAGAGGGTACCTACACACGACACAGATAGAATCACATGGTACCGGGAACGGGTCATACCGTTATACGGATATACTACTCTCGGACAATGTTTGCTAGTAATCAAAGCGTTTGTGCATGATGGACGGTACCAGGATAGACTTTATGATACTGTGAGTGAGTTTAAAATACGTAAGATAACCTCATGTGCGTTTCTAAGAACCCACTTGAGGGTTAAGCTCGTCCGTATAGGTACATCAGCTGTCCTGTTTCACATCAGTACATGACTTTATTGTACTCACAAGTTCTTTTTAAACTTGTGTGTACAATAAAGTGTAAGTAATCCTACTAACACAATAAATGTGAAAGTCTCTATGTTTAGTTGTTTGCTAATTAGTCACCACTCAACGACTCAATGGATTTGATACACGTGTTTATCATGAGCTGGATTAGGATGTAGGATATTTTTTCTTGGTCGTACAGGAGTACAACACGGCTCACATTCTATAAAGCTAGATAAGAACCTAGCTTTATAGAGAGTGAGCCGTGTTGCAAGTAAGATAATAACTTCTCACAGAAAAAATCCGAAATAAAAAACTGTCATCTTTCGTTCTGAATATTGAAAAGATATTTATGGTTTCGAATAAAATAAAGTTAACAAATTACTACATATATGTCGACGAACAGTAATCAAGTGAAGGATATCATCTTGAATAATTTAGCCATCCAGACCATGTATGGACATGAAAACTGATGAAGTGATTCAACGCAAACGAATGTAGATGGAATAAGAGAACCAATTTAAACTTTTATTTCATATCAACATTATTTAGGTACAAGTATGTTTATAACAAAACAATAATACATAAATACTTTTGAGGGCAAGTATGTTCATATTGTCCATTGTTACTTTGTGAAGTTTGTTTTCTATTATTTATTTACTCCGTGACGTATCGATGTCACTTCGCTATAAAAATACAAACCGAGATACATTATCGGTGTAGGTGTTACCAATCGAGATACATTGTTGACCTAGGTGTTACAAATCGAGATACAGAGAGTCGGATATTGACGGCGTTACGGCGTAATCAGAATAAAGGTACAAACAAATTAAGCGAAAGGATTTTGAAAGTGAATGTGATCCATCAGTTATGTAGCTAATGCTACGCTTGGCGGAGATGAAAGCGTTCAAAAGCATCGAGACCCATGTTATAATGTTCTATTACGACATAGGTCACTGCGGTGAGCGTGAAGCGAAGAACAAAAGCATTTAGGTATAATTATATAACTGATAGTTCCTTTGTGTAATTTATTGTTCGGAAGTTTGTATTGAAGAAAGTATATAGTATCTTTTACTCTACCTCTACGGTCTAGACTAAGCGTTTTGTTTTATCGGTACAGTGTATATCGAAGGACTGGAACAATTTGCCAGCTGCAATCTTTCCGACCGACTATAGAGTAAATAGGCTCTTAATAAACTAGTGCGCTTACGTGGGATCGCAGTCAAGCACTGGTTTAAATAATTAAAAAATTTAATTGATGCCAAAAGGTACTAGATCATATTTTAAAGAGTTTAGAGTTGTAATAAATAAGTATTGGAAATGTGAAAAAGTATTGCCATATCTGCCGGTTTGTTGGACTTTCATTGTTGAAAGCTAGAGCATCTATTATTAGTTAACTATTATTAATTAACTATATACCTACATAAAACTGACTAACTTCCACGTCTACTTTTCATCTTTTCATTTAATTAAATAAATAAATAGAATTTAAAAAATATTTATAATAGAAAGCTTGGGTTATCTACAAATTAACACCCACGCAGGTCATTGACACCGCTAATTATTTTCACTCCACCGTACAATGGTACAATGTTTGTCGTGTCATTTATCACTTATCGTAGTCACAGAGAAAGACAAGTGAGTGTGCCTACAGTGTCAAGTGTGTCGCGGAAGTGTGTCAAGTTTGCGGCGGCGGCGTGTGATGTAACCTAACGGCCACAGTAAAGACTGCCGCGCGGGTGACATTGTGCCGGCCGGCGACACGTAGGGCGAGGAAGTTACTTAGCTCATCTTAGGACGGAAATTGGAGATGCTTTTCGTCAAAAAGGTGGTAAAGGTGACCAAACAACACGTGACAATGACCATAGCTTAGTGTTGGCAGTACAACTCGTTATTGGGTTTGGTCTTAAATCTAATAGTGGATCAAACGTTGAATATACGAGTATCTAGGGTTCAATTTCTGGGTCTCGCAAAATATAATCGGAACTTTTCACTAGGAAAGCTATGAAGCAGGAATTTTAACCGGTTGAAGGCAATAGATTTGGAGGTATACCATATATGTAGGTGCAAAATTCAAAATACTATTTTGGGTTTTAAAATGATTTTTGAAGGGTATCAAAATAAAGAAACATCCTTGAAAAGCAGACGAGCTGCAACCTTCAGTTCTTACTTTCTGAACTAGTGCTATTTATTGGAAACTTAATGCATGCAGACACAATAGATCGTGCAATAGATCTTATTGTGCGCCTGAGCAAGTACAAGCGGTTGCGAAAGCGTGACATTCGAGGCATGTTCAATAGACGAGTGACAGTGAAATTGAACATTCTCAACGTAATCCGATACAGATGGAAATCTAAAGGCCGATCCATCCATCTGATTGATTATATGTTATATCTTTAATACCAGCAATGATGGGTATGGTCACTGGTCACCTTCTAGAGTTTTTTTATTTTAGCAATATATAATTCTTTTGACTAAATTTCGGTTACGGCGGCCAAACTTCAGTTGAGATTAGTCAAGTACGCTGGAGATATTAATTACAGTGTTCAAGTGTAGTGTGTGTAGTACAAGCCCAAGATGCACTCTTTGTCCCTTTACTCTCATAGTCCAATGGCTCTATTATTGGACATGAAGCGGCAATACAGTACTACTGGTGAGACATCAGGCGTAGGACTAACGCCCCTATGTGCTTCCCGAGGCATGAGGGTGACACATTTCATAAACACTTTGCGGGTACCGTGAATCGAACCTAGGACTTCACTCTAAGCATTTTGTGTTCACTAGAACAACGATGCAGTTAAACAACATATGATCGACACTAATTATGAAGAAGATCATTAAAAACTATCACCTCGGCAAAGAGGTCACTTGCTACACTAAAAAATTGAATTTTTTTAAAACGTATTTGGCAAAAACAATTTTACTTAAGTACGACAATACTTTTTTGATGACCCTCAATAAGGTCCGCACCATAAACGAAATATTATTCAACAGGTTTTGTAATAAACTTCGTTAAAATATCAATTCAATTTAACATAAACAGGAAATAAATTGCATGCCACGCAATTTTACTGACAGGTACATATCGGAGTCTGATTTAAATACGCTTAAGTTGTGGTTTTACTTAAAGGTGTGTCCAGATCTGGTGAATGTGCCGCTCGCGAGCCGTTCGCGAGCTGCGCGTGTGGATTTCGTGTTCGTACAAAAACCCTGCGCCACCCGCGAGCCGCTCGCGCCCAAGCTACATGCTGTACTCCAGTCTCCAGTGGCGCAGGAGGTGCTCACGCAAATTTACAACTGAGGCTCATATTTTAAACACGAAAGAAGCTACGCGTGCACAAGCTACGCACGAGCTACACGCGCGTCTCACTCGAACATAGCCGGAGCTGCACTAGAGCGGCGCACCAAACTTAGCGTGTGTTTACGGAGACGCGGCACGATGCGCGGCGCCTTGGGCGGTCGTACATTGCCATATGTTTGTATTTGCGCGAGCGATGACGCGGCCCGCTGCAATGTACGACGAACGCCCAACGCACCGCGCAAGGCGCCGCGTCTCCGTAAACAAGCCCTTAGGCTGTAACCGCACGCAAACAACGTGCGCTCAGATCTCAAGCGGCTCGCGAGCAGCGCATTCACGGCGTATTCGCGGCGCAGCGTATTCGCCAGGTCTGAACACACCTTTAGTCAATATATTATGTATGGTGGGAATGGTAATTTTAGACCAATTTAACCTGTCTATGCGTATGTCTGTATTCTCTAATGTTTTTATACGTACAGCCGCTTACTTAAATGGCCTAATAGGCATGCAATAGAGCTATCTATCATCGTTAATGTTAATACCTATACATTGAGAAACATACTGTATAATACGGAATTGAATTATTATGGTACATATGTAGGTTATGAATTAATGATCTCGTTGATTGTGTGATTGTTGTTGCGATATCAAATGATTGGAACATGCATTTGCATGTAGGCAACAGTAATTTTGTTTGAATCTGATACCCCACTATCCAAGTCCTATTTTGTTATCTTTTCAAACGTTATATCAGTATTGATACTGATTGATTTTTAAATGATTTATGTATTTTTTGTTTATTTTTATTTTCATCTTGTTTAAATAGATAATGTATTTTGTATAAATAATTTCGTAAAATGAATGTCTCTTATTATATACCAAATTGTTATTTAAATGGAAATCACTGGCTCCTGAAATACAGGCACCTAACCTAGCCCAGGAGTCAGGATTTTACTTATTTGTTAACATGTGTGGTTTCAATAAAGAATTATATAGGGTTTTACTAGCACTTTTCTAAAATCGGCCCAATTTAGTACATTTATGTTTGCCTTAATGGTCAAAATGTACTGAACATGGCAGATTTTTTTCGCGATTTCAGGTTTGGTCCCATAGTAAAAGTTGTTTGTTATCATGACTACAATCACGTGTTTATGTATCGTTCACTAATTACCAGTCATCCTATATATTATTAAAGAATTTTTATTTTTAATGTTTTTGTTTGGTGGGAAATTATTCAACAATTTCTACAGCTTTGGGTGAAGTGACAGGACGTGTCTTATTGACCAAAAACCCACATATGTTCCGTCGACTGCCCTGTTCGTTCTGGTGCTAGATCACAAAGGGCACTTGAAGGAACATAGGTGTGGATTTAGTCAGTAAAAGTCTGACACACCCTCTCGCTCCGCACTGGAGTGGGAGAAGTCAATAGATGATTTATCACTTAAAAAATTGGGCCTCGGTCGGTATATCGTTCGAACATTCACTCTGATCAGAGTTTTAACCCTTCCCACATACAGTTCATCAATATATTATGTAACATACAATTCGAGCCTCGCCTTGAGGGCGTCGCTTTTAACGACAAACACCGACCGGCAATTAACATTAACAGCTGATTGAAAAAAACAAGTATCTGCTTATTGCGTTACTAATTGAAAAGTATAAAAGTGTTGCAGCAATCCAGGGTACTTACAAGTTGCCCTTGAGCAGGTTGATGCTGTAGTCGTACGCCGAAGTTCTGCCAGGGCCGTTGAGGTAGAGGGCGCAGTCACTGCTGTCTCCCACGCCGTGCGCCGGACCCAGCGGTGACAGCGCTGCTGCGTACGCGCAGCATAGCGCTGCTATTAACGTCCTGGAAAAAAGGTGACAGTTCAGATGTTGTGAGCTTTTAATGGAACATTTTCAGAAAAAAACAGTTGCAGATAACTTAAAGGTGAAAAAAGGCTGGACAGTTTATGGTGGAAAATACTTAAGATCTTTTTTAGATTGCATAGGTAGGATGAAAGCAGGAAGAAAATATGCATCTTTAAGATGAGAGAAAAGGATAGGTAGCTACATTGTATGAATCTGACAGCTGTCATCCTTACCACCGTAGAGGAACCTTTGGGCAAAAAACCAATGCAAAAAACAGTATAGGCGTTTAAGGGAGGGGGGGAGGGGCATATAATGGACGCCAAGATACTGATTGCTTCACATAAACATCGGACATCTCAAGGGCCAGGCCTTACCTGAAGAATAAGCCTAGATACGCGAATGGTAACAAGGCCCTTATCGTATGCACATTGGTTTTGAGTGATTGACGTTATTTAGGAAGGCTGAAACTTTAACATTTGTAGAGTATATAAAACCTGTAATTATTCTACAACCGTTTTGTAAGATGAAATGATTAATTTGTAAAAATTGGTAGCCGCCATTTCAATTCAGCGGTCACATTAATTTCTCGGCAATTTCTTTACTATTTTATTTGAAAATCAATTTCATTCGCGTTCCAATCTTGCACAGAATCAATTGCAATAAAAAAATCGATTTATTTATAAAGAAATCCTAGTTTGGAAAATATAATTGAATAGAATCGGTTTCGATTAACAATTTTATTTACGGCCGCGTCGTGTTTGTGAAGGTGGCTGGCGTTAGTACCGTCACCAGAAACTGGGTCAATTCAACCGTCTCGTCTCCAAGTGCATAAAACCGCAACGCACGTTGTGTGATTCATTTGAGATGATTACATAGTATTTAGATATGTTGTTAGGTATCACTACATACTACTGTCTGTCCCTATGTATGATTAGATCTTTAAAACTACGCAACAGATTTTGATGCGTTTTTTTTAATAGATAGAGTGATTCAAGAGGAAAGTTTATATTAAAATACATGCATAATATATTTAATAGCACCAATGCACCCGTGCGAAGCTCGGGTGGGTCGGTAGTTTACTATGTAGTGTTAATCGATTCGTAGGTAGGTACTCTAGATATCACCCTTAGGTAGGTATACTATTTTTTATGTGGGAAAACATCATATTACACTATATCACCACCAGGGCTGGGCGCAAACGCTACTGCTGATAGCCTTTACGAAGACACGGTGGTGCTCCCCCCCAAGCAAGGCAGATTCCACCGTGTACTCCGGGTGGTCCACACAATGATTATACCTAGGCATTTCATCCGCGTGAATCCGAAACAAGAATCTCACGAACTGTCGATTTCCGATGAGGACTTGTGTCAGGCAAACTTACCGTTGGAAGGTACTTAAAGGAATTAAAAAAGTATAGCAATACCTATTCGATTATACTTCTTTCGGTACCTGAGTAACCGCAGACTATCCCGCAGCCCAAACTGTTACCTTCCTAATGTGTTTAAAAATCCTGATTTTCAATTTAAAGGTGGTTTTTTATGGGCTATCTTCCAAAATTTATTTCATTTAAATATCGTAGAGTCTTAATTGCAAATTTTGCCAAAATACGAGTATCTCTACGTTTATTTTTCTTATATCGATGGTAAGATATATGACAAGAAACGATTGCAGTGCATATTGATTATAAGTCCATAACGAGCTGTTTAACGTTTAGACATAGTGTACGTCCTTGTGCCTTATAGGTTACCACACCGAATTACATACTTAATATCACGTCGGATATTTCTTAGGAAAATTCCAATTATGTTATGAAAGATTTTCTCGGTGGTTCGGCCATATTCGTTCCGATTAGCGTCTACTCATAGTAGAATAAACTTTATTGTACACAAAAATAGTAATAAAACTTTTACACAAACTAAAATCTACATAAGGGTAGATACAATTTCGGTCTTATCGTCAACAGCGATATCTATAACAGACAACCTTAGGATGGGCTGTAAGAAGTATCTTTCTCCGGGTCAATGTCCAGAAGGATGAAGAAAAAGAAAGGCAAATGTTGGTTTAGATAAACCTTCGACATTATTACTGAGGTTTAGCTTCATGAAACCTTTTGCTGTCAGTAGTAGAAGTTGCATGAATATTTTAAGGGGGACACTCTAGGGTCGCTCGCGAAATCCAAATTTTCTTAAGGTTTTTGCATTTTGAATGTCTTTTTTATGATAAAGCCATTCGTTAGAGTTAGACGAACTGGGATAAATTGATTATAATTCCGTAAATAAATACTCGATCGCAAAACATACGAGTATTTTAATCAAAATACAACTGCTTTTGACATGCAACTTGTAAACTTAAGAATTTCTCGAATTTCGAGAGCTACACAGGATCATCCATCTTGAGGCGAATAATTCAGAAGCTCTAGTTTCCGAACAGTAAATGTTTTAAGAAATCCTCTTTCAAAGTTATTATTTATAAGATGTAATTAGCACTTAATAGTTGGCATATTAAAACTACTGCCTCTTAGTAACTTGTTACAGAGTTATGGAGCGTCAGGCATAGCATGTGGAAGGTGAAAGGTCAGGAAGCTGACGAGTGACTACCCAATGCATCGCCGTACCGGCAGTTCACGCAATATAACTAATGATGGCGAAGTGACACCTCTTGTAAAGTAACAACGTTTAGGGTCGTGTATAGAAAGTTATTACAGAGTAATTTTCATTATTGATAGGTTTTGTTTTTTCGAGTGTATGTACTTAATGATAGATGTATGTAAGTATATATAATTTAATTCTTTGGCTCATCCGAGAGCCTAAACAGCTTGTTGCATTTTAACTTGAGAGATGTTGTTAGATTCATCTTAGCTGTGAGAGTGACACTGGGGAGGTACATGAAAATTATATAAATTAAAATGGTGGATTTTTTCTTCCAAATAACATTTTTTTTCGTGAAATACCTAATCATGTAGGTTACTAAAATAAAGTGCTGAAAGAGACCATTTTAACTTATATACTCACTAAAATGTAGGAAATAAAAAATTTGACACTCTAAAACTCCGACCGCAAAAGCCGACAAAAAGCACGAAACAGTCTGATGCAGTTCAAATCTATGATAAAACTAAAATAAAATTGACCGACTACATCTAACTTATTTTAAGGGTTTTAATTGGTTTTTACGGTTGGCTTTTTTGACACTGGCAACTTTATTTTTTAACTACCTCTTTCGTCTCACGGTCACAAGCGCGACCGCGAAGTTTTTGGTCCTCTGTTGGCCCAGGTCGATTAGGAAGTGCTACTGGATTTTTTCTACTAGGAGTTGGTGTATGGGAGTTGGTGGTGTGACCACGTTAAGCCGTTGGGTCTGCGCCTGATCTTTCCCCATCCGTATCGGAGTGCAGTTCTGCAAGACTATAAGAATAAAGTAATAGAGAGAGGACCTGTGTTTGCGCACACGCTTGAGTACTATAAAATCTCCTGCGTACCTGACTCAGCTTTGTTGAGATTGACCTCCATGATCGAAATTCGCTCAGAAGTTTTTTTTTATGGTAGGTAAAATCATCCAATGACAAATCAGACTCATTTTTTTTTTTTTTTTTTTTTTTAATTAGCCTATACTTCCCCACTGCTGGGCAAAGGCCTCCCCCAATTCCTTCCAGGTATTTTCTCTCGGGCCACCTCAAACCAGTTCTTGCAGTAGTCGTCCAGGTCGTCTCGCCACCTCTTCCCAGGCCGACCTTGGCGGCGTCGTCCATCTTCAGACTCTTACTGACTAAAAACCTACCCCGTTCCTTCGTAGCCTATCGTGCCGGGGCCGGGTTTTCCTTTCGGAAGTAAACCCATGACCCCGGTAGGCTTCGACCCTGCCTGCCTGCAGTTAGCAGGCTGGGCCTCTTCGGTGTGCTGACAGCTCCTTGAGGCGCGCGGGAACAGATTATTATTGCAGATTGATGGAGTGAAAGCTCACCACTCTTGACTGGAAGTGTATCCACTTTCGGGTGAAGTTACCACCACACGTATCGACCTGCCGGAAGCTCTCATGCAATATGACTAATAACGGCGAGATAACACCACCACAAGCATCAATGGTTGTGTTCAATAAGTAGTTACTAGTTACATAGTAATAGAGTTTTTGTCAGTAAGGTAAGAACGCTTAGGGTTATGCTGTGAAGAATTTTTTTATATAAAATAATATGAACCCCTGAATTTTTTTAAGTTCTTACGTTCTATCCTAAGGTTATTTGGTAGATATCGCTATTAGAGCCATTATACCATTAGCCACCTACAATAAGGTTTATTCTATGAACTTATACAATAAATAAAAACATTATCACATTAATGTGACTCTACAACAACCCACGGTTTACCTACACACGTGCTTAGTTTTGCATTCTTTCAAAATATACCTAAGTGGGTTTTAGTGGAGCAATCCGCGGAGACGAAATCAATGCTGACGGAAAATTAACCGTCGTACACATAGTCGAAATACGCCTCCCGCTCTGGATAGAGTGAACGCGAGAACAGTACAGACTTCTAATGACTAAAATTCGCCCGTGTTCCTTTATTTACCCTTTACGTAGAACGTAAAAGGCAACTGAAGGAATACGATAACTCTTTTGATTAATCCCGCATCTTGTGTACAACACTAGTATTACATTTTTTTATGATATAAACTAGTGCTTGACTGCGATCCCACCTGATAGGTAGTAATGATGCAATCGATGATGCTGAATCGCACTAGTTTATTAAGAGCTGCTCGATAGCCATATGAAAGATTTTAATAGTACTGATGTTGCAGAGATCATTACAGCATACAATCCAGTTATAAAAATTTAAAATAGTTATGATAGATCTTAATAACTCATGTCATCATCACACTTAAGTGCTTCTTATTTATTAATTATGATTGAAAGTATTTTATTCGGCCGTGATGCAGCTATTTTGCAAGTGATCCAGTACGCATGCTTGTTTGTAAGCAAATGTAATGTGTTTCAAAATTTTAGTAATGATTTTGAAATTTAAACTATAGCATTGCTTGAATCCTAGGCTGTATTTATGTTTGGCAATAAAGATGGTTTAAGATTGTAGTGCTATTTATAAGTACTCAAAGTTTTGCGTTAGTACTTAGTCATTTTCAAAGCTTGAATCTTTGTTCTCATGCCTATTTTATTGTGATAATGTCTTCGATAGCTTAACACTTCTCTATTTACCTCTACTCCTCCCTCCTACAGCTTTGTTGGCTCTCTTACTGTTCCCTGTCACTCCCGCTCCTTCTTAAAACTTTATAAGTTTATAACTTACTTTTCTGACAACCTCGCAGTTGAACTTTATTTAACGCCAAAAGACAGTTGAAAATAATATTATCCAAAAGTATGCACTAGTTCATTAAGAAATGTTAGGCATTGCTGACATAGATATCAATAGAATTCTTAAAGAGGCAAATAATTATATTTAATAATTATGATTTTGCAATAATGCAACCGTTCAAGAATGATACCAGCTCGGTAACATTATGCTTGGCAACAATTTGTGAAAAAAAAAAAACTATCTGAAAGGTGTCTACATTTGACACTGTCTAACTGTACCTGCCTATTCGTATTTTTTGCTACCTTTCATGTTAAATTCATGTAGAGGCATACATAAAACATGACCAACATACAAGAATATGATTTTAAAATATTGTATGTTATGTATCTCATGTTTATAATACTGTTTTTAAGTGCTGCGATATCCTTTCAAATTCGAAGCCAAGTCTTGCATATGCCTATCATAAATATTAATGAACTATACGTAAGCAATATTGAGATCATGCAAAGTACCTAAATATGCCTAAATTATTAAAACTGTTTCAGCGAGATCAATGTTCTAGATACTTTCAAAAATACTTAATAATATAATATATATGTATGTTCATATTATAACTTGGCCTTCCTTAGGTACTCTAAAAAAAATCCTAACGAAATATTCAAAATGATTAATTCATAATTATATATAGTTTATATAACAATTTAAGCCGGACAGTATACGGTTTCCAAAGATTAGTGAGCATAAGGCCATAAAAGCTACAGTGGACTAACTCATATTTTCAATACAGTATTTTTTTTTTTTAAAAAGATCGTTTTTTTTTTAAATCAAATCACTGTCGAAAAATTTACATTTTGGTCACCTCTCAGGGGCTCAGAGCCAAACTGGGCTAGCTGTAATATTTTCCGATATTGATTTTATTTGAAAAAAGAGCATTTTTTTTCTAATGGGATCCGTTTAAAAAAAATACAGTAGTGTCTTTCTGGCTCACATGGTCTCAATAATTTTTTATTTCCGACAAGGTGATAAGTGAGCACAGTCGTTGATCTCAACTATATATGTAGGCTGTTTTAATTAGCAAGCACGAAGCACCAGTTATACTACTGTGCCTTATTGAAGCAAAAGCTGTCCTGCTACATTTCGCATGCGTAATCATCAAGAGACTTAACTCCAAAAAGAGGGTATTTGAATCTGAAAATAAACGTTTCAAAAATAAGGTTAAATTTTCAAATACCTTCTTTTTTGAGTTACGCCTGTTTTCGATTAAGCATGCGATTTGTCTTGTCTATAATCTACAGAGCCAAGAGGTGAGAACGATCCATCACCTATCGGACATTACATAACGATTTCTACAAACTATCCGTGAAATAAATGTAATATCAAAGGCTATAAATTTGATCACGTGTTTTCACAAACATCGCCAATTATTTGAGGATATAGTAATTTCGTAAAGTGATCCACAACTTTCTATTGGCTTTCTGCCTCGCGGCCATATTTATTATCATTACGTTTATGTTAATTTTATCTTAACAGTCGATGTTAATTGATCCATCACATCGGTAATGGAAAATGTTAATGTTTATTTGTGTTACGAAAATAGTTAAACGTTTTAGTCGGAAATATATTCAAAGTCCATTTTTGTAAAATGTTTTATTAATAGAGCAATTGTTTTAATTTTTTTTTAATTTAGATAAGGAGATGTCTACCCTGTCGCTCTACCCAGAGCAGGTGGAGTTATTTGATTATTTCGCGCCAGACAGACGAAACAGAAAAAATATATATCAATGTATCTACTGACTCCAGGCTGGTATAGTGAGAACGGCGAGCAATGGGTTGTTCACCGTCTAGCCGTTCGGTAAGCCTTGTAATAAGGGCTGCTTAAGGAACACTAGGTTTTAATCAGTAAAAGTCTGATATTCCCTCCTGCTTTACCCAGAGCGGGTGAAGGCATTTGATGATTTTATAAAAAAAACGGCTTTTGTAGTGAAATTACAAGGAAAAACGGGATTGACACTGCCCGACCTGGGAACCAAGCTAATGAACTTCAGCAATAGCGCCAGAGACAAGTTAGTAAACCAATGAGACATTACAGTACCTATGCAAACTATACCTACCAGTAAAATTCCAATGTAAATGCACCATTAGACACAGGACACAGTTAATGTGCACTCATTTGTAAAAACGTATGGTTTCCGTTTGTCTTGTCCGTCGTGACTCGGATCTGGACGGCCTCGCCTCAATAAATGCCATCGGTAAGTAATCCTCTCACCGGGAATATTGATATAATTATAATGACGCTCTTTAGAGCATTCTGCACTACCTTCTGCACGTGTAACTTGTGGGAAAAGTATTCGTTGGCATCGTATGGAACCCCTCGTGTTCAATTTAAAGGTCATAGCTCATTAGAGCCACCCGGCACCCACTCCGCAACGCCTCGCCTTCTGCGGCTAGTATTCTTTATATGGATTTGTATGGGTATGCGCTCACTATATCACCTTACGACACAGGCGATCCGATGACGCTCCGGAGTGGATACATGACATAAAGTACAATACTCTATTTTAGAGTACGGTTGGTAACCCTATGCATCAGGGATGTTCAAGGCTGCTCATGTAGACTATTTTTATGTCGTATGTTTTATGTCGCATACATGGATCACTATTGTAATTGAAATGTGCCGTGCTATAATTTTATTTACACTTAGTTTTAAATAAATATTTATTATTATTATTTGTATCTCGCCCTTGACAGGCTTAATTGCTCTATTTTCTATAGTGGAACTGCGCGCGATTGAGACGTCTGACAAATTATGTTGTTTAGCTCACAATGAGAGCACTTTACGAGTAACGAGTATAAAGCGTTTGTAATGACGTTTGAACACGAACCATATACTGTAGAATTACTAATGTCTACCACATAGATGAATTTTTGTGTTGGTCTAAAACTACAAGGATTTTTTTACGACTTTCGCACAACACTATCTAGTCCCAAACTAAGCAGAGGTTATGCTATGAGTACTAAACAACTGATGTTCAGATTTAAATGTATATTTCTAAATACATACATATTAAAGATAAATTACATCCAGGCAGAACAAATGATCGTGCTCATCACAGAAACATTTGTCCCGGGTGGGAATCGATAACCCACGACCTGTTGCATAGCAGTCAGTGGCTTGTGGTCAAATGGTGTGTGGTGGCTTAACTCGCAAAACTGAGTAAACTAAATATAAATATTTTTTTAATGTAATACAAATTCGCTGTCAGCTTCGTATTTTCTCCGATTACTTCTTTTAAGGCATGTAATTAATTTTGATACGGTTTTTGTATAGAAAAGCCATTAAATAGGAAGGTTTGCGTAAATAATTTGCAACCGTGCGAAGCCGGGGTAGACCGCTACCGCTAGTTTTTTATAAGTGAGTGCAGGCGGAATCTTTGTAAACAAGTATTAAAAATGACTTAAGGCTTTACAAGCTTCAGGGTCCGAGTGATTCTATTAATTCCTGAGTAAGAGCTTTTTTGTGGGGTTGAAAATAATTAAATAAGTGGAGCTGGAGCAAAAGGGAGTGTATCAGTGTAAGAATATTACTGATTAAAACTCAGCTGTGGGCTTTCAATATAGCCTTCAGCATTGCAGGCCCGCGGTGACGCTCTCGAACATTTTTTGCTATCACACATATCACTAAATCTGCAGATAGAAAACTTTACCATATTCTCGATATTAGCATGCAGATTGTGATAGTTCTACTAAAGAAAACATTCATATCTGAACAATTTATTATCATTGTCATAACATTAAAAAAAGAAAAAAAAATCTCGAAAATTTTGCTTCACTTAAAGTTTTTGCAACAAAATCATTGAACCTAATAAAATAACTGGCGCTGCCGGAACGATGTTTTTATTTTTAGTCTCAACTCTGTTACACAACATGGCTGGCCCAGTGACCGGCGCGTCGGCGTCTCCGCCTGCGTGACCGACATGTCGAGTGCTTCCAACCAAACATTTATAGAAAACAAACAATTTAAGAATACTCCATTGAAGTTTATGGGCACGGTTACGTGACTTGCATACTATTGTGGTTCGGTAAAGTCGTGTAGGTTCTTCGCTTACTCAATTTTGCATGCAATATAAAGGTATGTGCTGAGTACTATAAGAAGTCCTAATAAGGGAAGTGTCAAACATTTCCTGGTTGAATTGGCTAAGAAAGGAAAAAGACAAGAAGACAGAAGACTTATTTTTATTTTGGTTGTAAAAATATAACATACCTCCTTTCACTCTGGTTGGAGAGAGAAGGAGTATCAGACTTTTACTGACTAAATCTTACCAGGCCCCCTAGCCAAGTTACAATCGTTTCGTTTAGCGTGAACGCTTGGAGTTGGCCATGCCTCCAATACCTTTGTTCTAACGTCATCTCAACGCTCAGTCACATGGTCAGAACAAAGGAATTGGGGGCGTAGCCAACTCCAAGCGTTTACACTAAACGAAACGATTGTAACATGGCTAGGGGGGCTGTATTCCTTTGGTTACCCTTAGCGATCAGGGCTACGAACTGTATTTGGATATTTCCAAATCTATTTGCTTTCTACGTTTTTTCTACTTTTCCGAAAAAGGGGCAATAGGAAGATTTAATCCTAGCCTTTACCCGGTTTTCACTTAGCTATAGTAGAAAGTTCATTCAGACATAAGCCTAGTATTCAGACATAATCTTTTCCCTAAAAAACTTTAACCGGGTTCATTTGGACCGAACTACCTCAATCAAAGAAGCAACATCCGATAACTACATCATTTTACAGTAAGCCCAAAATGAATAAAAATTAAGAAGCTAATTGGCGATAGAATCAAAAGACAACAAATGCTTCCTGAAACCTTACATAAGTCAGTAAACAAGATACTTGTTTATATTTCATGCTGTTAGGACTACATCATTGCCTGATTGCATCACAAGGCGTGAATGTGAAAAAAGTCGAATATAAATCGCGTACTTTACTTTCGTGTTACCGTTCCTGAGTTGCGCAAGCGACGGTCATCTCATAGCGATGCGCGGCTTACGTCATCGACCCCTCACCCTTCACTGGGCTTTACTGTTTATGATATTTAGTTGTTGGTCAATTCTGTTGGTTGTATTGCCCGATTGGATTTTCGAAATGAAATATGTTACAGTCTATTTGTTTCTAAGTTGCTTAGTTTGTAATCAATGTTTACTGCCTATGTTGTTAGTATTACGGGTACTGGCTCTTTACTTAACACCTTTCTTAACACACTTAATATTATAAAGGCGAAAGTTTGTATCTATGTCTCAAACATCTGAATGGATTTAGATGAATTTTGGCGCATGGGTATTTTCGCGGCATATAAGTTGAACTAAAATAGCGATCGACCTTCAATAGTAACAGATTTTCGAGTCTCAATTGAAGTGTGGTATAGCTGGGTTGCGCGTAACCATAGTAACGACGGCCATTTTAGTTCAACTTATTTGCCGCGTCCAACAAACTATGTCCTGGAATAGCATAAAGGTTATGACGTTTTATCTTGGTAGTATGTTGCTTTGGGATAATTTTCTACTTTCATGCGAGAAAAGCAGGTACTATATAGAGCTAGTTCTTTTTTTTTACCTTTTAAAAAAAAATGCCTCTCATTAGGAATTATTCCTGGATCACAAATATTTAAAGTCACGTATAAAGACACCCAGAACCGGAACAAATATCTCTAGGTCATACAAATATTTGTTCCGTGCGGGTACCAAACGCAACACAGCAATCATTTGCTTAACCACTGTGCCAGTCGCTCTATATAAAGATACACAACAGCAGCGTAAAAGAGAAACAATAAACTAGACGAGACAGTCAAACTGTCACTTTTTTAATTAAATTGATGACTGACCATAATCATTAATTATAACTTCACTAATCCTTCACTAAAAAAAATGAAGTGCGAAGTAATAAAGTTTAATAACAGTTCATCTATCATAACAAGATTAGCGAGAAAACTTATTACGTTAGGCATATTAAAAAATATGTTTTCTGCAAACCATTAGAGAAGATGCTGTGGATTCTAGTTCATTAGAAAGTAACAAATTCGCGAGAGAACCGGTCACTCTTCCGATCATCCAATTATATATTACTTGAACCCAGTCTGTTACATCACTAGGCATGTTCTTTGATTTATGGGCTTATTTTTTTTTTAGGTATTTTCCATATTAATTTATTTATTAAAACTTCATGCAACACAAAGGTACAAAGGCGGACTTAATGCCTTAGGCATTCTCTACCAGTCAACCAAGAGTAGTGAAGAGAAAACATGGATGATAAAATAAAAATGATTAATAAGAAAACAAGGGTACAAATTTAAATAAATAATTTTATTTATATACATTTGTACCCTTGTTTTCTTTATTATTATGTAATGTTTATTTAAACATACATGTATAATTCATATAATACAACCTACATATATATAAATATATGTAACTAGCTTTTGCCCGCGGCTTCGCTCCCGCTCTACCCTACTCTACCCAAATCTACCCTACTCTACCCTACCCTACTCTACCCTACTCTACCCTACCCTACTCTACCCTACTCTACCCTACTCTACCCTACTCTACCCTACTCTACCCTACTCTACCCTACTCTACCCTACTCTACCCTACTCTACCCTACTCTACCCTACTCTACCCTACTCTACCCTACTCTACCCTACTCTACCCTACTCTACCCTACTCTACCCTACTCTACCCTACTCTACCCTACTCTACCCTACTCTACCCTACTCTACCCTACTCTACCCTACTCTACCCTACTCTACCCTACTCTACCCTACTCTACCCTACTCTACCCTACTCTACCCTACTCTACCCTACTCTACCCTACTCTACCCTACTCTACCCTACTCTACCCTACTCTACCCTACTCTACCCTACTCTACCCTACTCTACCCTACTCTACCCTACTCTACCCTACTCTACCCTACTCTACCCTACTCTACCCTACTCTACCCTACTCTACCCTACTCTACCCTACTCTACCCTACTCTACCCTACTCTACCCTACTCTACCCTACTCTACTCTACTCTACCCTACTCTATTTTTCTCGCCGTAAAAACCATCCTTGAACTTCAACGAACATTTTAAAAAAAGATTTGGCCAAATTGGTCCAGGCGTTGTTGAGTTATGCGCTTACCAACACATTTTGCGATTCATTTTTATATTATAGATTTATATTATATATAAAAGGTGAATGAATGGAGTTTTTGAGATGACTCCAAATAAATAACAATGAAGCTTTAATATGTAATTTGTTATTAAACCCTTAAATATCGTATGATACCGCATCCCGAACTCTATTTTTATAAAGAGTAGGTTTAAAATATGTATCTTACGTTAGGTATTTGGCGACATTAAGGGGAGGCCTGTGTCCAACAGTGGACGTTTTTCGGCTGAAATGATGATGATGTTATTAGTATATTTGCACTTATATCTTTAGGCGCTCGACAAGTTAGAAAAACAATACCAAACTAAAGAAAATGTATTTATTAATTTTGCGTTTTGTTCCAAGTGGATGAAGTTTAATATTCTGAGAGTAATAACAAACGGCCACGTGTCTCAAATATTATTTGTCAATACACTTACTCGAAAATTGTCCCTTATCGCACTGCGATTAGGTTCAACATGGCATGTATATCACCCGCGTCCTTTTTTTTAATATATCAAAACAAGGGCTTTTTTCATTCGTATTTCGTTACGGTCAATAAATTAAAATAAAAAAAATTGAGTTTTTGAACAGAATATAATAAATAAACATGATTACTTGCGCAATAATTAGTTGATACTAACAAATTAACATTTATCGGTGTACCAAATTCAAAAATATTTGTTTTTTTTTTATTTTTAATATTAGGATGTATACGGTTGCAATGACAAACTTTCTCCACTTGTATCAAAATGTGCTATTTCAACATACTTGCGAAGAAAAACATTGTTTTTCTGTAAAAGTTGTCAATTTGTTTGTCAATGCTGCATAATGTCAAAGTTCATTTCGTTGTCCCTCAAAAACTTACGCTAAATCAGCGTTTAACGGTATTTTTATTGTGAAGATAATCATATTCGGTTCTATTATTGCTACGGTTTATTTACAGTTAGGGACAACTCTGAGTTCTGGCACAATGCTGTTCTTCAACTTCATTAACAAACCAACAAGTTTCTACATAAAATATTAAGTCAGTTCGGAGTAAATGTTGACGTTAAACTATATTTGAAAAGCCATTACGAAGTGATTTAGGAAACAAATGTGATGCGCTTCTGTTTTGGTAGACCCTGACCTCGAAGTCAACTATGAAGCAAAACCTTAATTTACTTACCAACAAAATAAATGGATGTTCACAATATTTACTACGGTTTACGTAATGTGGTGAAATATATCGTAAGATGCGTTCGGTAAACAAGTAAATATATATAAGTAGTAATTTAGAATTGTGTATTAAATTTATAGTAACAACTAAGGTCATTTTGCAATTTCTGAGGCTTTAACACAAAATAAAATCAATACATTTCGGTAGACAGCTCTAACCTGAGGTCACAGCCAGTGACATAACAATAATATGACCTCAGTTAAACTACGATAGAATCTAACAAGTACAGTTCCAATGTCGAGTAAAATAACACTCCATAACTCAAACAAAAAAGTAATAAACGAGAACAAGACTTTCGACCATCATTACTCATACAGCACTAAACGTAACGAGTGTAATGTAATCGATCAAATCTTGGCTAAGCTTTCGCTTTCAACGACCCGTACCTTTAACCGAGCATTACCTATTATAACGTAGCGTAGTTGTAACAGATCCATTGATGACGTCGTCGTGTTCTCCACCGTGGTATTAATCATAGAAAACATAATTACAGTTATTTAAAAGAACATTGTTTTATTATTAATGGTCGTAAATTCATATGACACAGACATATTTTTTTTTTTTGTTGCCGTTGAATCATATAATCAGTGTTGTTTTGCTTTCATTTTCTAAGGAGTATAGTAGGTGTAAGATTTATTTCTCTTGACTTCCTTTTCACTTAGTAAACTCGCTTAGTTAAATTGAAAGTGTTTTGTGTTTATGTAAGCTGACATTTTATATTTCAAATGCACTTTTGAGGATCATGAAGTTCTTCCGGATTAGTGTATTGACACTGTCTGTTGATTAGCTAGATTTTGCCGCTGATAAACTACCGAATCGATTTCGCATTTTGAGGAGAGGAATAAACTTTTATAAGTGGAAAGTGATGAATATATCGATAGAATATACTTTATGGTACACTACGATTTAAAGATAACTCTAAAACTCTGGATAAGTGAAGAGTGAAGAAACGATAGAAGGGATAAGAGCAAAATAATGACAAGTGATGAATATATTAAATGCACACTTCATCAATTTTTTTATTTAATTTCTTTTAAGGTTGATATGTAATACAAAACTGTTACTGATTTTGTAAAGTATTAGTTATTTAGCATCTATTTGTTTTTATCTCTATACCTACTTAGTGTCCATAAAATTTAGTAATTATTGATCTGTTCTTTATAAGTGAGGACTTGTTATTGGCTGTCAGTCTAATTTACTGTTCCTTATCTGTATTTTTTAGCTGTAAGTCTTCCATAATGCTTAAATAAATAAATAAATCTGTAAAATAAATAAATAAATAAAACTGAGGATGATAGTAAAACCGTCCACGTTGATTGCAGAAACATCACTAAATTGTTTTACTAAATGGTCGCGAAAGCAAACACTGATGTGACCTATGTCCCGCTAACATTATGATCGCGAAAGTTTGTATGTATGTATGAATGTTTATTACTCTTCTCTTCTTCTTTTCGAATCGATGGTAAACTCGTTAAATTATTTGGGCCCAGTAAGTTGCCACGTTAACTGCAGCATCGGTGGCACCCATTAAGTCCTCCAAAGTGCAGGTGTAAGGGCACTTGGGACATTCCAACATGTGGGTCATGTTGGAAGAAGAGGAGAAGATCCTGGGATTATTTTCCCTTGGGATAATTTTGTCCTAACACACGGGTAAAGCCGATGGCGGCACGTATCATTATATAAATGTGCAGGTTGACATCATCATAATTCATATATTATCAAGACAGCCTATCTATGAATCCCGGAAAACAAAAGCAGTTTCTAAACCATGAGAACATTAAATCTCAAAAGACATTGTATGACTGTCGCCTTCTTGTCCTTTTAAGGTGCAGGCGCACTTTCATTTTCCCATAGCGTACGGCTTCCCGGGTATTACTGCATATGTATAAAGCTGAGGTTACTGTACAAGCTAATCTTTTTATTCATGGGAAGGCCATACATTCTCGAAAACGAAATGCGCTTTTTATACCACGATTACATATTTGTTTTGAAGAACCCTTCCTGCAATGTAATCGAATAAGTCGCCATGATAAAGGACAACGCTATTATTATTAAGTGTGGTCGGGCCAAACATGTCTGCCGCATGTCAGATAAGCTGTGGGTTAGAAGAGCCACTTATACTAATGATGACTTCTTGGTAGACCAAGACGAAGAAGAATGGAAAAGAATGGAGAGATGAATTTGACTCTTACCGTAGGGCTCGTAATGGATGAAGATTGGTGTGTGTGGAAATGGGAGAGAGATGGCTTTGTCCAGCTGTGGGACTTAATGAGATAATTAGATTAGATTATTGAATTAATTTTGACGTGTTGTTGGGCAATGGGCTGCTAAATTCGATTCCTGCACTGACCAAATATTTGTATGGTCTACCGATACATGTGGCGGATCTAGATATCTACTTCTTGTGAACATCAATGTTTGTGAGCACATCCACAATGCAGGAGCAAGTGTGGGGCAAGATTTTAAAAAAAGAATGACATAATTAGGTTATAGTAATACACTAGCACTTTCATTTTTCCATGGAGCTCGACTCTCGGTATATTTCCTCGTATCTTTAAGGCAGACGGTAGGTAACGGTACTAGCTAATACTATTATTGATGAGGCCGGTTCACGCATGTGCCGGTTTCACCTGCTTAACCGTACCTTCACATTCATGAACATATGTAGGCATAGTCGAGTTTAAGAGAGTGGATATCGCTAAGAAGATTTGAACATTTGAATGAAAAATTCTAAATCCCTTTAGATTACTACTGGTTTCGTTTTGTTTATTCATTGAGGTCTACTACATTATTTTAGTATATGTGAAACCTGAATATAGTTTGTCCCGAACTGAATCGATTCCAATCATTTTTAAACCATGTCATATTTTTCCCAAAATATTTAAAAAAGGTCACAAATTGGACCGACACTAAGTACAATACTGGTCATAGCGGGCATTAGAGGTCAGCACACAGCTGACTGCCGGAGCAAAACAACTCAGTCGCCCGAAAGGCCCGATGACCAAGTATTTGTGTGGACCACCGGGTAGCATAACAAGCTTATAACTTAGTGATTTTTCATGATACAGTCATGAAATTTTGTACATAGATATGTATCATGATATGACCTCTCACTCTACCCATAGCGGTAGAAGTTATTTGGTTTATTTCCTACCATAAAAAAGCTCATAATTGAGCATGCCTCACCATCAACAATTGCATCACTGCTTACCATCAGGTTTTTTTTTTTTTTTTTTTTTTTTTTTTTTTTGCGGCGGACACGCCGCCGCCGCCGCCGGGTTTCCGATCCCAATTTCCGGCCACCGTAGGCGCGGGCTCGCGGACGGTGGGCAATGGGTAGCTCGCTGTCCGTCCGTCCGGTAACAGACCGGTCCGAGCTCAGGTCGTCTACGGCGCGCACCGTTCCCGCGCGCCTCAAGGAGTTGTCAGCAAACTGTAGGGGTCCAGCAGGGCCGAAGCCTACTGGGGCCAAAGGTCATGCGAGAGTGTCACCACGGGCCCCGGGACAAAGGCGAGGAATGGAAAGGTAGGTTTTTAGTCAGTAAAAGTCTGACACTGTTTCCCGCCCCACCCAAGGGCGGGATTCGTCATTGGATGATTTTACCTACCACAAAAAAAAAAAAAAAAAAAAAAAAAAAAAAAAAAAAAAAAAAAGCATCAGGTGGGATCGCAGTCAAACACTAATTTATATCAAATACAAAAAAAAAACAGTATTGCATATCATTTTTTTTTTCGCCGCATATAGCTTCTATTAAGTAGATACTAACAACATCACGAAAAAAAATATATACGACCTCGTTTGAAAGAAAATAAAATAACACTACACTTTTTATGGCACGAGTGCTGTAATTGCATCATCGGGATTAAGGTGCCTTACTGAATTAAGTGACATTTGCCATGATTTACGACCATATGGATTCCTAAGCTACCGTTACTACTGGCTAGATACGATAAGTTGGCAATAATGCCTTAAAAAGAAAAAAAATGTTTAACCCAGTTCAAATTGCATCTGGAATTATCAATGATGAAATATTGCGCTGTACCGTAAGTGATGCAATTATCACACTAGTTGGATTTTTTTTTCATTGATTGTTACTTATTTTATTTCAAGGTGTTTAAGTTTGAAAGAGGTTGTGGTTTGATGTTGAGCTCTCGTGAATGTTATATCGTAAGGACGTATGACATACATAAGTGTATGCACGAGTATGTGTTGAACATCTTACTTGTATTACGTATCGCAGTTTAGATGGTCAATGTGATCATCATATATTTTTTTAATAAACTTAGGCCGTGTTTACGGAGAAGCGGCGCGTTGGGCGGTCCGTCGTACATTGTCATATTTGTGTTTGCGCGAGCGATGACGCTGCCCGCTGCTGCAATGTACAACGAACGCCCAACGCGCCGCGCAACGCGCCGCGTCTCCGTAAACACGGCCTTACCCGAAGACCCGCTCTTATCCCACTGCGTTTAGTTACGCAATGGACTGTTTTCTGCACTAATGTGGAAAAGTACGCGTGCTGACCCCGCCACAATATTATTGAAATAAAATTGTTTATCGTATAAAGCTGGGCGCGTGTTGACCCCCACAAGCGTGGGTCAACCACCACGAGTCGTAAGTGTATTGAAAAATGTCGTTTAAACACACATGCACATTTGTTACAGCAGCCCTCGGCTCGGCTGCCTACGGCTCGTGCGAATTGCGCCTCGGTCGCATTGACAAACTTTCTGCACTTGTATCAAAATGTACTATTATTCTTGTTCAGGTTTACTATTCTGTTTGTAAATTAATATGCAGTGTATATGTAAAAATATTTTTGCTTTTGTGTACAGAAGTAGTAACTAGCGTGTTATCTCTTCACTAAACGTGGTTGACTGGTTGAGAATGCCTTTTGTCCACCTTTGAACTTGCAAAAAGTTTAAAGGCACTTTCATTGAATTTTTATATATCGCATTTACGATTTTTTTAAGTTTCACAATTTGCTTTTATTTTAAGGTTATTATTAATTGAGATATTTTTATTCAAAAGCTTTAATTTGGATACTACTCGTAATATTCTTAATTTTTTTTAAATTATACATATATTCCACAACTATCACACACAACGCCGTCTAGTCCCAAGCTAAGCAGAGCTGGTGGTATGAGTACTAGACAAATGATAGACATACTTATATATTTCTAAATATATACATATCATAGCTAAATTACATCCAGACACAGAACAAATGAACGTGCTCATCACAAAAACATTTGTTCAACATTTTTTTTTTAATTTGTTTGACAGAGTGATCGACATACGATTCCGACACACTTTATTGTATCATTTGGTTGTCGATAGTAACGAAGAACTTTTTAAATATGTAAAAAGCCAGAAAAAAAATAGGAAATAAATGATGATTTCCCAAGAGCTTCTTGTTGTAATTGATTTAGAAAAATATAATGACAATAAGTCAGAAAAATGTGATAAATATTTAAACCACGTACAAATTATGTTAACATTTGTTAAGGACCGTAACCTAAATAGTAACCAAAATGATTTCTTAATTAATTAATGTTAATGCATATAACACAACGTAGATTGTATCTATGCATACTTATGTAGATATATGCAAATGTAACTAAGTTTAGAATACAAAGATATCAAACCTTCCAAACTGTGTCAAGAGAGCAAACAACTAATGTTTGCTAAATATTAAATTATTATGTTCCACATTTTAATTTTAATCTCAATTGCAACATATTTTGTAAATATATAGTATTTAGTAAAAAAAATAATGTGTTATGCATCTTATATAACAGGAATATTAAGATAATAAAATCAGTATTTACGAAGCAGTTCACTAAACTTTATTTAGGACTCCGCTTATTATTTAATTTTTATCTATATTATTTAATTTCACAGCTACAGTATAGATGCTTGCCCTAAATACTTGTAGATAGTATTTCAATAACGTCAATCAAATTTTAAATATTAAATGAATAGTCAACACATAAACGATCAAAACACGAACGAACAAAACTAACCACCCCCAAAAAAGATGACTATTAGTCAGTTAATGATAATTTAGTTTTAATAAACACTAGTAAGTCTAAGATGTTACGTATACTCTTTAATAGTATGCTAAAAGCTGTACAATACTTGCTACGCCATTGTTCGTAGCGCTGTTTCGTAGCGCTACGATCGTTCCCTACAAAAGACTTCAACGAAATCTAAAAGAAAATTCTTCAGGTTTTTCTTCGCACACTTTAAATAATAAATTTCAGTATAAACTGAATATATTTCCACTTAAATGTCACTAGATAGAAAAATGTGACCAGTGTGGACTTTCCTTTAATAATTATTAAAGATGCCAAAAAAGATCGATAATATTGAAATAAAAAATCAAAACCAAAAATAAATCTATAAAAAATAAAAATAAACAAAAAATCAAATTACCTCGTTATTATCATCATGTCCCGTCACTGTCCAATTGAAAGTCCGACACAACACTTATACCATTAGGCACAAAGACTCACTAAGTCCAGTTAAAGTTATGTTCATAACTTCAAACTTTTGAGGGTAGATAAATATTTTTTTTACAGGAGATAGTTTGGTGCGCGTGCTGGCGATAGTGCGGCGAGACCGACACTGAAGTCGCAAGCCTCCGTCGCCGCGTCGAAGCCTGTCGAATGAAAGTCGAACTCGCGACTGCCAGAAGGACGACGGCAGACTAACTTTGCTGATAGTAAGTCTTTATGCTAAATATAGAGAGACTTCACGGTGAATCTGTTCTAGCACGTTGGTAGATTCGTTTTTAGTTTGAACTGATTTGAGGGCTATTTGGGTTAGTGTGTCATTTTATTTTGCAATTGGAACCATGACTAGTCGTCAAGCATGTCTTATGAATTAGGTAATTGAGACCTAAACTTATATTTGTACATCAATCGTGTAACGAAAGTGCCTACTTATCACTAGGGATAGGGAAAACAAGCGAGAGTATAAGCATGTGTAGGTATGTAATCAATTAATATATTTTTTACTTTGCTTCACACTTGAGATAACTTATGTAACGTAGTGACATATAACGTATCGTAGGTGCGTTCACAAAAATTTAAGCTCATAAACAGGAGACACCCAGACCCGGAACATCTCTGCAGGCCTTGGAAGTATTTGCTCCGGGCGGAAATCAAACCCACAACATGCAGTGCAGCAGTCAATCGCTCGACGACTGCGCTAACCGTGCCGACAATAAGAATTCGAATTCGGTGCGATGTTCGACATGTAAATACGACATTTTGCGTATTTTATGTCTGAATAACATACCGTTATGAACATTTCCACTACTTAGTAGTGTATATTTAGTATTAATTCACATTATTGTGTGAAACCACGACTGTGTAATATATCTCAATAAGCTTACGCTTCGGTAATAAGTCGTTGATCTTTTGTCCGATTTCTAAATCAGTTCAACTGATTGTTATTGTTATATCTTTTATTTATTTGTGAACGGAAAGGTTTTGTGCTACCCAGTAACTGGGTTGTGCCCCAAGTAGCACATATAGTTGTATTTTTTTTATGGTAGGTAAAATCATCCAATGACAAATCCCGCCCTTGGGTGGAGCGGGAAGTAGTGTCAGACTCTTACTGACTAAAAACCTACCCCGTTCCATTCTTTGCCTTGGTCCCTTTGACCCCAGTAGACACATAGTTGTATAGTCACTGAACAACAGAATTTTCGAAAAGTCGAGGCTGTTATGCTTTATGTTCAAGGACTGTATGTCTGGCTATACAGCTCTAAAGGAGATCATTTTTTTCGGTCCAAAAAAAAATTAAAAAAATAAAAGTAGCCAAGTCAGCCACATGGTTAGTTTGAAAGATCGTCTTAAATGCAATACTTTTTTATATGGAATCAAAAAAATCTGTCCTGCAGACATCCAGATGATAAGCAAATAATTTAGTCCTTAGAAAAAAAATACGTTTTTTTCGGGCATATGCACCACATACTACTAGAACTAAAGTAAACCCAGCTGTCTTGTAGGACTTTTAAAATAACTTTAGGTGTTTTCAAGCCTCGAGTGACTTCACCATCAACGATTGCATCATTGCTTACCATCAGGTAGGATCGCAGTCATGCACTTATTTACATAAATAAAATAAATAAATAAATAAAAAAATGTAACTCGTAAACTTCAAGTTCGATTTTGTTGCGTCTTTGCACACATAGTAACTTCAAATGAAGAGTCGATCAACAATGGGTTCATGCCTGGGGACCGCAGATTTTCTGGACCAGGGCTCATAGTAAAAAAAACATTCTCCTTTGGTACGACATTAACCAGCCATAAGTATTATAGTAGCTTATAGCTGGCTGTGTAGAAAATTATAAGAGTTTTATAAGGACTGCACAATAGCTTAGACAGTTGTATGTAGCCCAAAATGCAGTTCCTTTCTTATAAAGCCAAAAGATGGCTCATGAGTTAGTAACTGTCAAATCTACAAAGACATAGCTGTACGGTGTACGTACATGGTAAAATAATTAATTAAAATAGTTAAATTAGCCGAATGTAGGCTTATGTACGTGCACTTACGCGACCTACATTCGGTGATGCATTGAAATAGGCAGAGCCATAATTGCATGCATTTATGTAAAATATTTTTACTTTAGTTTTCAATTATAAATATGAGGAGAGTCTGAATAAAAATGCAAGTAGTTAATGTCACTGACACATTTGTTTGTACATTTCTGCATTTTTTACACTTACAGTTACAATGTATACATTATACTTACTTGTATGTTAGGAATGCACCCTAAAATAGCAAAATAAAGGTTCTTGTGAGATCTGATAGACAGCTGCTCTATGTAATCATTATCTTCATGGAAATTTTCCATATTACTTGGAGTCTGTGCAGCACGTTTTTTTTTCTTCCATTATATCCTTACAGCTATCACTATTATAGTAAAACACCTACGCTGCATTTCCATTTTCCTGCCCTTGTTCCTTTTTTATTTTTGGGGTCGACGCAATAAGTCTTTTTTCTTGAATTCTATTTATCAGCCGTCACGATATCAATCCCTTTTCTTTCATATCACTCCTCACAAAATCCATCCACCTTTTTTCTATGAAAAATACTATTCTGGTATCTAGCTGCATCTCGTTAGAATGGGAGCTGACGAAAACATGATGATTTCGTGTTTAAAACTACCGGTTTAGGAATGTTACTTCTTTGTTAAATTAATAGCTTGACGACTTTGGACATTAATAAATACTTGGTTGTTCCTTACTTTCGAAGAACTCTAACACCCGTATTTATAAACAAGTAAAACTAATTACTTGAGTAAAAGTAACTACTATTTGTATTCTATAGTTAAGAAAAATTTGAATTTTGAATGCAGATTTCAAACGTCAAGTAATGACTTAATAAGACTTTACTTAGTAACAAGTAAATACTTCTTTATGAATACGGGTATATGTAGCCTTACTTAGAGTTTTTCGAAAGTAGAATAATGAGCCATATTCATGAAAATTTTTATTATTACAATTTTTTATGCAACTTGCAATGTTTGTATGTTTGTTTAGGTTTAATTTGGAAATTGAACATCTACCGTTAACTGATTGAGTTGAATTTTTTTGTTGATTCTTTATTATTAAGCATCGTCATGATATGGACATCAATCGCGTCGCTGCTTACCATCAGGTGGGATCGCAGTCAAGAACTAGTTCGTTGAAAATAATACAAAAAACTACGTCACAATAATATGGCGGTTAATTTTTTATCTTTATTTTAACCCCTGAGTTTGTTTCGGTGTTTCTTCTCAGGGTAGTCAGCTAGGAAACACCGGCCTCATCTAGTTAAAATTGACGAAAAAAAAAATTGACGTGTAAAAGTGTTTTTGAGAACCTATTTGCTAAATAAAATATCATTTATCATTAATTTATTTTTATTTTTTACACATATGTTAAAGTTATCTTTTATTCATAACTTTGTGAGAATCACTTACCAAAGAACGACTATGACTCCATAGGTTATGTGAAAGGGAACTCCGGGGCCCTGGAACGAAGACACAGAAGGAACAGGAGTGGGTTTTAGTCAGTAAAAGTCTGATGCGCCCTTCCGCTCTGCCCAAGAGTGAGAGAAGTCATTTGATGATTTCCCAACAAAAAAAACCTTTGACTATGATTATAAAATACAACTCAATAAAGCTAGAGGGAATTATCCAAGCAATACGTTTAGTCGTACCTATCTAAATCCTGTTCTCAGCTGAGCTCATCTTCGAGTTCGGAATGTTAGAATTAGGTTTAATGTGGAATTATGTAAATTCAGACAACAGCGGTAACCCACCCACATATTCATTTAGAATGGAGAATTATATGACTATAATTCTAAAATGCAGTTATTTGGTAAAAATTTATGTCAATAAATTATTATCAAAAGACTGCATTTTTAATAAATCCTAACCTTAAAACATTAACATTTAAATATTTTAGATACACGAAATACAACAGAGATGCATATTGAAATTATTATTTGAAAACAAAAAGTTATGATAATTATGTTTAAACTGTATTGCTCAAGGCATACTAAAGATATTAAAAAAAAAACGAAGTTTATACAGCACGATTTTTTTTATTAGAATTAAAATGTTTATTGATCATTAGGTATCAATGAAAGACTTGATTTATGCAAAATAAAATTCTTGAGAACATAATTCTGTCGTTGCTGTCACGAAAAGCTCCGTCGCAAATCATTTGGAGCAGGCATTTTTTATTTTAACCGACTGAAAAAAAATAGTTGCTCCAAATGACTTATGGGCCAAAATACATAACCGCGTTGCGGCGCTGCACCGCGGAAATCAGCAGTGCCGCTCGCCGCTCTTTTTCGCATCGCGGTGCACAACGCGAAATTCCGCGTTGCGAATTCTAAAGCTTTATAAAATGGATATAATATATATGTCGGATCTGGCGTTGATTTGTTGACAACAAAACAAGGCACGCCATCTAGTGGAAACTAGAAGAAATATAGGTGGCGCGCCTAGACAGAGTCAGCCGTTTCCGCTTTGGCTACGAGCTTGGAGAGGGAGAATCCGCCGAGTACAGCGGACACTCTCAGTCAGGCCGTCGCAGAGTCAAGACGTTCTGAAACTGTCCGTTTTGTTGTTTGTACCTACCTAATAACAGTGCACTGTACCGAAATGTAATGAGAAGTAAACTGATTCAGTTCCTAGCCGTTTTTATTCATTGCACGATACCCACGTAGGCCCACCTGGTAGATGATCAGACCTCGAACCATCCTGAACGAGCCGTCATATATATAGCATCTTCTTTATCGTTTAATTACTATACAGTAATGTCTTCTTAATAACAAATAAGCATAAGTTTATTACGATTCATGGCAGAGAAACGTATATTCACTTAACATATTATCCTTGTAGGATACGAAAATAATCGCTAAAAGTTGCGTTGCGGCGACGCTGAAAATAGCGTCGGGCGCCACTGCCAATTTTAGCGGCGTGGTGCCGCAACGTGGTTATGTATTTCTGCCCTATCATCCCTAAGTTTTGTACAGTTGAAAGTTGTCGAAATATTTCCAGCCTTTAGAAAACAATCAAAGGCTTGACAATTAATGGCTAAAAAATCTACCTTTTGCCGTGGTTTTTACTCGCGAAGTAGGAGATTATCCCAAGGATAATCTAAATAATAGGAAATAACACTCCAGGAATAAAAATATAAATACGTCCTGAGAAAAAAAATGGTATATCCGTGTGCAAAGATTCATCCAAACCCATTTGAACATGTAGGAATAACTAACATACACACCATACATAAAAATTTATGCTTTTATAATTCAAAATTTTTCTGCCCTTGTCCCGTTTTATTTGGGGTCGCTGCAACACGATTTTTTCTTCCATTCTGTCCTGTCACACTATCACTAACTCCCTTTTTTTTCATATCACTTCTTACACAATCCATCCATCTTTTCTTTGGCCTCCCTCAACCTCTCCATCCATCCACTTGTAAACTCATAACTCTTTTAGTAACATGAATTTTATACCTCCTCTTCACATGACCATACCAAGACAAACTAATTTTCGCTTTTATATTATTAGTTAAAAGTAGTAATAATTAGTAAAGGTTTTTGCCATTTAAAACTAAAATTTATTTAGCTCAAACTTTAATTCAGCCGATCATAGATTACGCTGATGCCTGCTACCTGGATGCCACTGAGGAGCTATTAAATAAACTTGAGCGCTTGCAAAACTTGTGCATTCGTTTTGTTTTTGGCCTAAGGAAATATGACCACGTCTCTCAATTCCGCAAGGATTTTAAGTGGCTCCCTATCCGTCTTCGTAGGAACACTCGGGTATTATGTCTCTTGTACAACATTCTATTCTACCCTGCTTATCCTGGCTACTTGCGTGATCGTTTTACGTTCACTCGCCCTGCCGATGCCCCTTGCAGATCCCACCTTAAATACCATCTCAATTTCCCATCCCATAATACCCATTTCTATTCCAACTCCTTCTCTTTTCATGCAGTGCGACTGTGGAACTCACTTCCAGCTAAACGTGACGCTAAAAATATATCTGTCTTCAAAAAGCTAGTCAAAGAACATTACCTTTCTACCATCTCGTAAAGTTATATTTATTATAGATATATGTATTAATTTAATTTATGTATAGTATCTATTTTTGTGTACATGTATTTACTATAATTGATTTAATTTAGATATCATAGTCTATTTTTGTTTTTCCAAATTATTTATACACAGTCGTCTACATCTCTCATCCAACTCTCCTGTCGCAGGTCTGCTGGAAGAAATTTCGCTAGAAATAAGCAGTACCTTTGTACTCTTTTATCTGTATTTGTTTTTCTTGTTGTTAAGTGTTTGTGTGTACATAAATATATAAATAAATAAATTAGTGTGATATCACACTGTATAGTAAAACAAGTTAATTATACCGACATCCCCATCGAACAAGGTTTAATTTGAAACCGATTTTCACAATAAATCAAAAAGTGATGGAATCTGGTATTTAGAGGGTGTGTCAGAGATGAGGTAACCAGTACACGTGATCTAACGAAAATGGTTAAAATAAATGAGAAATTATACGTACTTATTACATTATGTATGGTAATTACCGAATCAACATAATATCGTTGACCCATCACTAATCATTACTCATCAATCATATCATAAACAGTTTTGCGAAATATGTTTTGGAATAAAAGTTTCTAGCTCTTCAATATTTATCTACACTTCCTAACATATTATAAAACAAAGTCCTTCACCGCTTCTGTTTGTATATTCGCAATAAACTCTAAAACTACTGAATAAATTTCCACGTGGCTTTAACAAATAGACAAAGTGAAGATTCACACAAATCACAAGTCAGATTTTTACATTTTGTGTTATTTTTTATTCTGAGGTCAGATTTTTCATTTCTTTTTTGTTTTTTCTTTTCATTGTTCTGTTTTAGATTTTTCTTTGAAGAATGTTCAAATTTCAAAGAAGCAACATCCGTGCAAAGGTAGGGCCCTAGTAGACATAGACAATATTATAAAGCTAAAGAGTTTGTTTATTTGTTTAGTTAAACGCGCTAATCTCAGGAACAAAGGTTTGAATTGAAAAATTATTTTAGGCCGTGTTTACGGAGAGGCGTCGCGTTGCGCGGCGCGTTGGGCGTTTCGTCGTACATTGCAGCAGCGGGCCACGTCATCGCTCGCGCAAACACAAACAAGACTATAAGCTGTATAACACAACGGTATAGTATGCGTCAAATAAGTTGTACCATTTGCTAAAATCGGAAATCGGCTACTGCGCATTTAAAGTCAACTGCCATGATATTTCAACTTGTGTGACGAGGATTATAAGCGATTTTCGGGTCTCAATCGAAGTGGGAGCTGCGTGTAACCATAGCAAATGTTTCAACTTATTTGCCGCGTACTATACACTACGAAAAATAGGAGCGAATCAGTAACAAAAGATGCGAGTAAAATCACGGGGCGCAGCTAGTGGTTTGTGAACTACTGAGCACATTCAATATTAGCGGTCATGTGACTAAATTAATATTTATGTAGTCACATGACTATTATATGTTGTAGAGTGTTTTGATAGTGGTCGAAAGTGGGGTTATCGATTCTAAGATTAATCTGATCCGGTAACAAAGATGTTACCTAAACTAATATTTTATTTAAAAATGTCAAACTGTTTGTTAGATTTCTTGAAGTATTTTTATAATCATATAATATCATTCTAATAATCTTATATCTTATTTTTTTTATCTTTTCTTATAAATAATTTTTCTAACTATGTATGTCACCAAATTCTTCCTAAACGGCTTGAACGATTTGAACGTATTTTGTATGTACATTTGAGTGGGTTTCTGGATGATTTGAAAATACAATTGGACCCGGTAAGTGGCGCTGCAATTGGGTTGTTAATTTTTTTTTTTTTCGACAAAGTGCTTGCTAAATTATAAATGTTAAATGAGGTATGGTAATCAGCTATGACATAAACCTTGTTGCAGCCATCTGTGTGCAGATTAAACATAATTATTTAAAATCGGTATTTTTTTTATTATTGGTAGGCTCGCGTTTGTCCACTAACTCGCCTAATGGTAAGCGACGATGTGGTCGACGCTTGCCTGGAAGTAACCTATTCACTCTTGACATAAAGAACCCTAGGTCGTAGCTATCAGGAAATACTTCTTCTCTGCCGAGCGGAGGCAATTTGGTTTAGTTAAGGAAAGCGATGAATATATATTTAAGATATCTTATTAAAACAGAATGCAATGGTGAATCTACTTTAATAGGGGGTCACTTTGACTCGTACCGCACTAAAAAATAAATTTTTTTGTTTTTTAAGGTAGCCAAAATAAGGTTTTAGTACTTTAAACCTTATTTATTTATTTATTAGAACTTTACGCAACACAAGGGTACACAGGCGGACTTAATGCCTTAGGCATTCTCTAGCCGTCAACCAAGGGTGGTGAAGAGAAATTATGGCAGGTGCATAAAAAAAATAACAAAATGATAGTTTTCAAACGAGGTCTTAAACGCCCCGTATCACAGGAATGGAAATATTATAAAAATGAGTGCTACTGTCAACGTTAAGATGTTTAGATAGATTTTTTTATGCATTTGAATATTATTTTTTTATAATGGACTTATAGGCTTGCGTTGGACCTTTATCTCACCTGATGTAAGCGATGAAGTGGTCAAGGATGGAGCACGCTTGTCTAGAAATAACTTATTCACTATTGACTTAAAGACTCCAAGGTTATAGCTATCATGAAACACTGAATCCTGCTGTTTAGAACTTTATAGGCAAAAAAGATATAGAAACTTTAATAAAAAAGTTTTTGTACTGAAAGGAAGTTACCGTATCATGAAGTGTCATACTTTTCGAACATCATATCGTTACATCCTTGAAAAGCACACTTTCTTGCATGGGATAGACTAGTAGCGCGAAGCAGCGGGAACATATTTTTCTTCAGAACTTAATAGTTTTTTTTTAGCTCGAGTTATTTCCATAATTCCTTCCACTGGGTAGGGCGAGAGGAAGTGTAAGACTTATTACTGACTAAATCCCACGAGTGTTCTCTCACTTGCCCTTTGTGTGAGGACTGTTACCTCGCGCGTGCGGCCGCCCATTTCGCTAGTATTACTGCTTCGCAGAAGGAGGCGACCGCCAGCCATTTCTCCTCACTCCGGACCATGGCTTGTAGGAGGGCCCAGGCCCTTTGTTAGGGTTACGATAACCTTATATGTTCATATTATTTGATTGTGAAAGAAAATTCACAGATATTAAAAGTGTTTTTGTAATGAGTGTATCTCTCAAAGGAAAATAATTAAGTCTGTGAGGTCTTCTTAGTGTATATTTTTTTTATGGTAGGTAAAATCATCCAATGACAAATCCCGCCCTTGGGCGGAGCGGGAAGTAGTGTCAGACTCTTACTGACTAAAAACCTACCCCGTTCCTTCGTAGCCTATCGTGCCGGGGCCGGGCATTCCTTTCGGAAGTTCTAAGTGTATATTATATATACACTTAGAATTATATATATACATAAGAATAATAAATAAATAAGACTATTCTTATTTAAAACAAGTGTTGCGTGCATACTTGTATTCTTATTTATTATTCTATAATAATAAATAAGAATAGAAGTATGTACGCAACACTTGTTTTCTTTTTAGGGTTCCGTACCCAAAGGGTAAAAACGAGACCCTATTGCTATCACTCTGCGGTCCTTCTGTCCGCCACCAGGTTGCAACTCATCAGCCATGATAGCTGCAATTTACTGACTAACAGACTGTTGAAATTTTCACAGATGATTTATTTCTGTTGCCGCTATAACAACAAATACTAAAAACATAATAAAATAAATATTTAAGTGATTTTTTTTTCCGAACTTAATGATCAAGATTATTTTAGCGTTTGATGAATAAGTTCAACAAGCATTTAGTTAAAACCAGCGTAATTCATTGAGTAATTTGTTCGTAAGTAATGTTCACAAGTAAGTGGTCGGTAAATAAATGTTTATGGAGGATTTAAGCCGTTTGTTAATCACAGTCATGTTTATGCGAGGCTCTTGATGTTTGATTTAGCTATACATTATGCTTATTAGTTTTAACGTTTGCACACAGGTAGGTACATTTATTACATAAATATAAGTGTCCCCGTGTTCTGCCACAGTAAGTAGCATACAAATAGTAATATATAGTTAGCGTAGGACTTGAAATATAAATTATACCTGGGTCGGTAAAATACTATGAATATTTTTTTTACAAAATGAATCAAAACAATAGTCCAAGTTAACATCAGATGTAGAAGATTGTATGTGTATGTTATGAATTTTACTCAACCATTCAGATATGATCGTTCTCAGGACATTGCAATGCTATGATTTATATCAAAAGTTGGAAATCGTGACCGAAACCAGTAATTTATGTAATCTAGAAGCGACTACACTAGCGAAGATTGACAAATTGATTTCCTTTTGTATTTATAATTAAAACTGAATTTTACCTTCACAAATGCATTTTAAGAGAGTCAATGCCCCGAAGATTGTGCTCTTTTATTTATGGACAATGGCCATGTTTGGCGGTCTGCATCTGGCATTGCAGACACAATTAATTAAAAAAGCTTGTTTCGCAACAAAATGCAGTGGTATTTTATTATATATTAATTATTATCAGTATGATACTAAATTACCAAATAACGTTACACCTACTAGAACGTACATATTTCACGCCACACACACCTACGGTTGTATTTTGAAACCACAGTGCTATTGCGGTTATCTTAACGAGTATCTGCTTACCCAGAAGGGATTTATGGTTGTGATTGTAGATACATTTGCTGGCAACACATGGTAAAAAATAAAACATTAGCGATACAAAGCATAGGTCCGATCGTGTGCAGCTACATATGGGCTGATGCTGCAATATGCTAAGAGTATCTGGCAGCTTCGGACTTAGTGGAAAAGCCTGCGAAGAAGCAGATTGGTGCTCCAGATTTGGTTGCCACCAATCTACAAAGCTTCCAAGCAGTGGTGGCCGAGTGGTAACGGCCCCGACGAGTTGTACGTCGCGGGTTCAAACCCAGCGCACGTACGAGTATTAATTTGTGTAATTTATTTCATCACCATTGGTGTTAAAACGGTGAAGGAAAATATCGTGAGGAAACCGGCATGTCTTAGAACAAAAAATTCGAAGATATGTGACATTCATCAATCCGCACTGGGTCCGCGTGGTGGATTATGGCCCATTCCCTCTCCTAGAGAGTAGGCCTGAGTCCCAAGAGTGGGAAAATTAAAAGGCTGATAATGCTAATGCTAATACACATGACATGAGAGCATAGGCATAAGGTAGCCAGCCAGGGTTTCTTGCCCCAGACCTTTCGGTATTTTACAGGATGAATTTTGGAGCAACTGCGTAAAACGCACACTGCGTAGGAATTAGATGGCTTAATTCCGCCATCACCTTCCTACCATCGGACAACTCGACGTAAGACAAGTATCCACCCTTACATGGTTAACACCAATACGGTCCGGACTAAGCGTTTCACCTCGTCGTTTTTATTATTGGAACAATTTCGGCGGTCTTCTCATCCGTTTATAAATTAAGTGTCTTCAAGGCTAGAGTGAATAGAATCTTAATAAACTGGGGTGATCCACTATCAACGATTGCAGCACTACTTACCGGGTGGACCTTTATCAGGTGGGATCGTAGTCAAGCACTAGTTTACGTAATTTAAAAAAAAATTAAAAGATATCATATTTAATTAATCTGCCTTTTCCCAATTATGTTTTTATTTGAAATAATATCACCCACAGATTACCTTTTCAGAAGTCCACATAGCCCTAGTAGGCACTGGCCCTGCTGGGCTCCTACAGAATTTCATGTAGGGTCGGTCGGCTTCCAATCCACTCTCCATATCTCAATTAAGTAACACGGTACCCCTTAGCAAGACTGGTGTTAGATTTCCTGGCTTTTGACCATATGTATCGACTGCAAAAGTTCTAAATGACAGCCGGGACCAACTTGCTTTCCGAAGCATGGAGGAATCTCGGTATTATTAGCTCCTCCCATTCTTAGCAGTGAGTGGGTATTACTCGTAGCATTGCTTAAATTGCAGATGAAAAAAATTTTGACCACTGTCAGGCAATGATCATCTGAATGGTGAATGTCAGTGGAATTCAGCAGTACCTTGTTAAGGCATAAGGTGTAACAAATATGTACTTTTTTACACCACCTGCTTGATAATGCCCTTTTATACGTCATACATCCTCCATATAAAGCAAGTCATCCTGTCCCTGGGTATTTAAGCTATGGGTGATTATCCTGTAATAAAGAGATTTGAATTTGAGACGTCGAAAACTTCAAAAGCCACATAATTTGCTATTATTTTTTAAATCTAGAAACTTTTTGTAGGTCGCGGGATCAAAACCCAGCCAGGTGCATTACTTTGTGTAATTTATTTCATCACCACTGCTCTCAAAACGGAACCCAAAATTTGAAGGCATGTGACATTCACCAATCCGCACGGGGCTGGCGTAGTTACGACCCATTCTTTCTCTTCGGGAGGAGACCTGAAGCCCAGCGGTGGGAGCATTAAAAGGCTTATTATGCTATGTATAAAGATAGCATAATCACTAGCTATTTTTTAACTGACAACAGACAGAGACAGTTGAAGCTACGATGTTTATAAATGTCTCAAAGGCGCATTAGAGTTTTAATAGGAGTTAGAAAAACTAAATATAGACATATTCTGTTAGGACCTTAGACTAATTCCTACCTTTTTTTTTGAGCTGGGAAATCGTCATAATTATAACGTGTCGCACTCTGGGTGAAGTAGGAGGCCGGTGTATATCAGATTCTTACTGACTATAATAATCCGTCTGTTTTCTTTTAGTTGCCCTTTGCATTCTGGAATGGAAAGCGTGACCCTGGAGCCACGCTAATTCTTTCGAATATTTCCGCAGACCCCTATGCTAATAAAACAGAGATTTTCAATTCAATGGAATTCTTAAACATTTACATTCCCTGCCAAAATATCTAGATTTATTGAAAAATCGTGACTTCGGAACAACCCTACTAAATCACGAGCAAAACTAATACTTGCGTAATTAACCGAAATATTCGTCGTGTATTCCACTTAATTTTATTACAAAGATTCGATGATTGCCATAAAGTACCGGATCGATTGCCAAACATTTGATTACGAGCACTATAAACTTAGTAATCAAATCGATATCCTATTTGAATTAATTTCATGCTGTATTAAGGCTTCTGAAATTCGATTGATTGTTGGGCACATAGCTTTAGAAAATAGATCGATAAGTAGTTTCTCAACATATTCCCCATAATCTTGTTAACTAAATGACAATGAATCGATAGTTATGTGAGCGGATCGAATAATCTGTCTCTCACCATAGAATCGATTACGCCACCGTTGATCAGTCATTCGATTTATTTATACAGAGAGACTCGAGCATGCAACGCCCCAAGTTTTCGTAACCACAGATGCAACAGTGTTCAAACAGTTTTTATTCAAGTCGAGTCCTTATAGTTGCGCCAAAATAATCGCTTCGCTGTTATTTGTGTCACTTACGAAATTACTAACGTTCGTCCGACGATCTGCCTTGTTAGCTTTCATGAATCTTTATTCTCAAGATCATTAAACTGCAGTTAGAGTCTTTTGCATTAGATTAATTGAACAGAAATATGTCTTCGTCTAATGATGATGCATGTGAAGCAGTAAATGTTTGTATTATATTTACATTCATATTGTTATCTTTAACATTGTCTCTCCAGCACTATTATAATTAAGATTTTTTTCTTGGGATAAACCCGACTAATAAATGTTGCGGTCGACTTTTAAGCTAATCAGTAAACAGTTTAATACCTCTATAGTATTTTAAAAGAAAATTTTATCTATCTGAACTCTACATCCTAGTGGTTGAGATATTTACCTGACTGATACCCCAAGCATACTAAGATTCGTCCTGACTAGTGGTCAGATTTCCTATAAAAGTGGACGATTTTCAGCCACGGTCCGCTAAAGACCAAGCTCGGGTCGACGGTGACAGCGCTAGTTAGGGTCGACGCCTGCTAGGTCTGAGGATTGTTCAAAGGCCTCGCAAAAAGGGCAACTGAAGAAATACTGTAGAATTTAGTCAGTAAAAGTCTGACACTCCCTCTCGCTCCACCCAGAGCGGAAGAATTCATTTGATAACCATAGACAATGCAATAGTAAGATCCACATTCTGTCATATGTCTATACTAAATAGTGTGCATCAGAAGATTTCTCCGTTATGTATGCGAATTTGAGACTTTCACGAAATCACGTGCTTCGCTATACGCCCTCTCTATTTCTCTAATCATTAATACATATATAATGTAGCATGTCGATAGCACGGCGGCCGTATATTGATATATGGTATTATGTTACAATAAGCGTGTGATACTATAGTATTTTTGTAGGATGTTAGAAAGCGAAATTGGCGGGTTTTGTCTTACAGGGAGCTATCCGGTCAAATGAACGACGGAGAGTTGAATAAGTTAGAAGATAACAGTTATAATCTAATATGTCCATAAAGTGGAATTAAAAAGATTTATTCTTTATTCCTTATTAGAATAACTAAAATAGACGGAAAATGGTAAAAGATAATTGGTTGCGCGAATTTGCTTTGTGGACTGTAGATTTAAAAAGCGATCTAAGGTTTGTTAACAATATGCAGGTACTGCGTCTAGCGTTTATTAATGGGATAAATGTATTAGAAGGACTGACCTTTAACCTCGAAAGTTCCACATGGCGCCGGCCGGCGAATCCCGAACTTCGTACTTTCAAGCACTGCCAGTTTCTGTATTGCACTACACTGTACTATTGTTGAGTCTCTGAATGATTGGAACACGAAATAGCCAATTTTCTTGTAATTTCGAGCGGGCGTGTTAGCGGTGCGGTCACATTCACAATGCACAAACGTCAATGTCAAATCATTTCTCTCGAGGTCGTGCGGGAAGCGGATACGGTAGGGATAGGATTGCTAGACCAAAAAAATAAATTACAAAAAAACAAAGTCGCGGAACATAGCAAATTGGCGCAACCATTCCCCCCGGGTTTGAAGGGTTACCTTCAAAGAAAAGAAAAAAAACAAAAGCGAAACTAAACCCTATTACTAATCTAAACTATCAATACTAGGTAGCGAAACAACTTATAACTAACTATGCCACTACTACTGATTAGGCAGAGGGCAGAGGCGAATAACCGGACGCAGGTACGATCCAGTTGCGGTTTTAACTTTTACGACTCGCGTTATTCCGTTCGAACCCGGAAAAACTTCTTCCACTACACCAAGAGGCCAGTGCAGAGGAGGCGCACTCTCAGTCTTCAGTATCACCACAGTACCGACTGTGACCGGATCTGAAGGAGTGTTCCACTTTGGACGCGACTGCAGCGTATGCAGATAATCTGTCCTCCATCGCTTCCAAAAGGACTGAACTAAGCTATCTAGCAGAGCGTGACGCGGGTGAAGCTGCAGTTTGTCAGTCTCGACATCTAAAGCGGGCAAATATTTAAGAGGAGTCGTCGTCAAGAAGTGAGCCGGCGTCAACGCTAGTGGCTCCGATGGATCACTAGACAAAGTCCGACACAACGGACGCGTATTCATCAACGCCTCTACCTGAGCGAGTACAGTGCTCAACTCCTCGTACGAGAGAATCTGTTCGCCTATGACCCGAAACAGGTGCGACTTAAGGCTTTTAATATTCGCCTCCCAATTGCCACCAAAATGACTAGCTGCTGGCGTATTAAAACACCAATCAATGCGATTCTCAGCTAAGACATGGGCGAATTCACTTTGGTAGTACTTGGAGCGTAAGAATGTATGTAATTCCGAAATATTGCGTCGCGCTCCAACATAATTTGTGCCGTTGTCAGAGTATAAGCGCTTAACGGGACCACGGCGAGATAAAAATCGTTTAAATGCAGACATAAAACCCTGCGTACTCAAATCACTGGTTAACTCTATGTGAACCGCACGAGTTGTCATACAAACGAATAGGCAAATGTATGCCTTTGTGGAACGTATACCACGACCACGGGCAATAGTGACTTTAAACGGTCCAGCATAGTCCGTCCCAGTATGTATGAAAGGTTTCACCGTCTGTACAACACGACAAGAACGATGGTCGGCCATTTCCGGCGCGTTGAAACGCGGGCGGAGCTTAAAGCAGGGCACACATCTGTGCACTCTAGCGCGTATCAAATTGCGAGCGGAAAGTATCCAGTACTTCTGTCGAAGAATGGACATTAATAAATCGGGACCAGCGTGACAATTCACCTTATGGTGATAGTCCACCAACAAATCCAAAACGTGATCCCTACGTGGTAGAACTACTGGATGCATTTGTTCAAACTCTAACTTAGCATTTCGCAGACGGCCACCGACACGAATGAGTCCGTCTTGCAAAAATGGTTTCAAATGTTGAAGTGCGGGACTACAAGGTTTATGTGATTCTAAACTACGAAATTCTTTTGAAAAATAAAATTTCTGCAACTCTCGAAGTACAACTGATTCAGCTCTATCCAAATCAGCTGCGATTATAGAACCACGCGATGGTAATAATCTCAAAAATCTTAGGACGTAAACTACACAGCGTAATAGTCCCGACCAAGACGAGACTCGATTAGACAACAACAAAACAACTGACTCTTCACGCGGAACTGATACTACAAGCGTATGTTTCTTCTCCTCGGGTGGTTCTGAAACAGTAGCGGGGTTAAACGGAGCATTTGGCCACTCGTTAGGAGTGGTATGCAGCCAGGGAGGGCCACAAAACCAAAGCGGATGATTTAAAATTTGCGCGGGAAGCAAACCACGTGAGAGACAGTCAGCTGGGTTTTCTGTTCCAGCGACATGGAACATATTTTCCGGTGACAATTCAGCTTGAATCTTAGCCACCCTATTTGCGACAAACGTGCCCCATCGATGGGGTGAAGAGTGGGCCCAACATAGGGCAACGGTTGAGTCTGAAAACGCTACAATTCTCTCTATATTAATGCGAGGACGACAAGTTTTGACTATAGATGTAATCAATTGAACCAACATAAGAATAGCGCAGAGTTCGAGACGAGCAAGAGAGACAACCTTACTAGGAGATACCTTTGATTTTGCGCTAATGAGGAAAACTGAAATGTTATCGCCATTTTGGACCTGAAAGTAAACCACTCCCCCGTAAGCCCTCTCACTGGCGTCTGCGAAACCTACCACATTAACAACAGTGTCTGGTACTATACCAACATGGCGAGGAATCTGTATCTGATCGAGCATTGGAAGCTCTTTCCTATAGCGAGCCCACAACTTGGCAACACTTTCAGGAGCGGTGTCGTCCCAATCACAGTTGGAAAGCCAAAGCTCTTTTATAAGCAGCTTTGCATATAAAACGACAGGAGCTACAAAACCCATTATATCCCATATCCGAGCTACACATGCTAGGATAACGCGTTTGGTACAAGTTGGCGGAGTCGAGCTAATTTTAAGACTGAACATATCAGTTGCGGGTGACCAACTTAAACCAAGGATCTTATGCGAATCACTATCATCGAATTCCTTTACCGAAGTCAACCGGTGTGACGGTGGAATCGACTCTAATGTAGCTTGCGAGTTGCTTGTCCATTTCACCAGATCAAATTGACCGGACTTCATGAGGCTGATTACTTGAGCAGCGGTCTCTATAGCCTCTGCTTCACTAGGTACACTGTACACAAAATCGTCCATGTACAATCCGGTTTCAATAGTGGCCCTTGCTTTCGGGTATGTATCACCCTCGTCAGCGGCCAACTGCTTGATAGTGCGAAGAGCGTGAAAGGGACTAGACTTAAGCCCAAAACAAACACGATTGAATTCGTAAACCTTCAAAGGTTCCTGCGGAGAAAATCTATACAAGAAGCGTTGGAATCTACGGTCACATTCTCTGATTCCAATACTAAGAAACATTTGCCGAACATCGGCAGAGAGCGCAATAGCAAACAAGCGAAAATTTACTATTATTTCAAATAAGTTACCCTGGAGGTTCTGACCACAATACAAGATATCGTTAAGCGATATGCCAGTACTAGTCTTAGCGCTACCATCCATAACCACACGCAGTTTAGTTGTAAGTTTGTCTTCTCTAACAACTCCATGGTGCGGGATGATGTAAAACGGGTAATCACGTGTCTCCTCAGTCTCGGCAGGCGCTGATGAGATATAACCTTTATCTAAATATTCGATCAGCACATCATCATAGGCTTGCTTCAACTTAGGAGACGCCTGCATCTTACGTTCCAAGCATAGAAAGCGTTTTTCTGCGGAGGCACGGGAGCCACCGAGCGAAAAAATATCACCCTTGAAAGGGAGCGCGACAACATAACGACCATCTTTATCACGAGTAGTCGTGCGGGTATAAATCTCCTCAGTGACCTGATCCTCAGGGCTGAGAATAGGTGGGACATTGACCTCTTCAATCTCCCAGAACTTGCGGATGGTAGACTCAAGCGGCGGCTCGACGGTGCAACAGTGCGACACAGTCGAGTAACTATTTAAATAAGCGGGTGCGGAACCAACTATAACAAACCCGAGAACTGTTTCCAGTGCGTGCGGAGCGGGGTATATCGGAAGACCTTGAATTTTACGTGATAACTGGAGATGCGGGAGAATCGAAGCACCGATCAATAGATCGATATCTCCAGGGAAAGCGTAATTTCCGTCGGCTAACTGCAAGTTCTTAAACTCCGTCAGCATGGACGTGTCAACCGGTACCGTGGGCAACCGTTCCGTAATCTTATCTGCGACTAGCGAATCCATTTCAAACGAAATATTACGATTAAAACGTGAACTAAATATTATTTTAATGGAACCGTGAATGGTTGCCTTTAAACCTCCAAAACCTTTCACTTCTGAGCGGGATGACCAATTATTAAAACTAAAACCAAGGCGTTGACAACAATCCCGAGTAATAAAATTACTCTGGGAAGCGCCATCTAGTAGCGCTCGAACGGTGTGCGGTTTGCCAAAGGCATCTACAATGACAACTTGCGCGGTCGCAAGTAAAACGGTAGTGATTTGAGTACCAGCGGCGGAAAGCGAACACAATGTTACGTCGTTTGCACTTGCAGCAGGCCGCGCGTCACAAGCGTCGCGCGTCTGCGCAGGCCGCGGCTGCGATGGCAGCCTACTACTCTCAAAATGTAAGAAGGTATGATGTCTAGCTGGACATTTACGACAGCTAACACCACTTTTACATGACGTAACCAGATGTTTGTCACTTAGACAATTAAAACACAAATTATTAGTGCGGACAAACTTGTAACGATCACTAGGCGATAATCTCTGAAATTCCGAACACTTGTACAGCTGTGTATGGCTACCCTTACACAGAGAACAGTCAGGTGTTGAGGCGGTATTAACTAGCGTATGTGCAGTCTTGACTGACTTCGATGACGCGTCTATACGGCGATCGGAACCTGTCCTATTCGTGGCTTCATGACGTGCCGACGTGCGCTGCAACACCTTAATATGGTCGCGAATAAAAGATTCTAAATCTTCGAACTTAGGTATTTCTTTACCGCGCTGAGTCGTTTCAAACAGACGAACAGTTTCAGGATCTAATTTCTTTAAACCGATATACAAAAACAAAAAGTCACAGAGGTCATTGACCTTTAGGTTCTTTACTGCACGAACAGATGATGCGAAAATATTTAAAAACTTCTCTAAATTATGATCGTTACAAACGGAAAAACTTTTCAAATCGAATAATTGATCTAAATATGCGGTAGCTACTAATCGCTTATCTTCGTATTTTGTTTTTAAAGTGTTCAAAACTAAATTGTAATTTTCAGCGCTAAACGTAATTCCAGCACAGACAGCCTTTGCCTTACCGGTCAATTTTTCTACGAGATAATGCAATCTCTCGTGATCTGTCAGCGATGTGTTCCTATGTATTATATTTTCGAAACTATCTATAAATAAATTCCAATTTCGAATGTCACCATCAAATTCAGGTATTTGAATTGGCGGCAATCGTGGGCGTTCGCGAGGAGGGTTAGATAAACCACTCGCGGGGGGGGGAGTCTCTAAACTCCTAGCAATACGTTTGATACGACAATACAAGTCATCAAAGGACGACAATGCCTGATAACTCACACAGTAATCAGGATTTAACTCCAACTCTAAAATGTTTATATTCTTAATTGTAGATTTAAAATCCTCGCGCAAACTATCTAAAGTTTCCAACGAACACAAGAAAGCATCTCTAATCGCCAGATCCGAGGTTTGCAAAGATTTATCACAAATTGATTGAACACGTGAAAACTGTGAGTCCCTTTCGGCGTATAAAAGCTTTAACTGAACCTTTAAATCAGTACTAACCTTGGTTCCCTTAAGAGACATCTTGTTTTGATATATTCACACTATACACTCAAACAAACACTTAACGAATTATTAAGTAAGCGATAATTATCAGATAACAATATGGTAGTATTGTAAACAACAAAGCGAACGGCGAACGAACGGAATAACCTGTCTATATAATCTATGGTTTATCCGTTTCCTACAAATATTCACTCAACAATGAACGGGTATTTTTGAAATGCGTCTACCTACATGCAATTTGTAGGATGGTCGAATGAATTTTGTCAAGAAAAAGAATGCGATCGATTTATATCTACGCTGATATTTACGTAGCTAACTATAATTATGCGGTGCGGTTGACGGCGTAGGTACCGTAATTATCAATGACTCTTTAACTATACGAGCGAAATAACGTATAGTTGCCTAAATGCCTAGATGCGGGTTTTCTACTATTATATCTAGGTAAACAGGCGCGTTGCGTTTATTCCCTATGGAACAAATACTATATTGCGAAATTACAAGAAAATGATTCACGATCCGGCTCGTATGGACCAAAAAGGTAATGGTTGCGCGAATTTGCTTTGTGGACTGTAGATTTAAAAAGCGATCTAAGGTTTGTTAACAATATGCAGGTACTGCGTCTAGCGTTTATTAATGGGATAAATGTATTAGAAGGACTGACCTTTAACCTCGAAAGTTCCACATGGCGCCGGCCGGCGAATCCCGAACTTCGTACTTTCAAGCACTGCCAGTTTCTGTATTGCACTACACTGTACTATTGTTGAGTCTCTGAATGATTGGAACACGAAATAGCCAATTTTCTTGTAATTTCGAGCGGGCGTGTTAGCGGTGCGGTCACATTCACAATGCACAAACGTCAATGTCAAATCCTTTCTCTCGAGGTCGTGCGGGAAGCGGATACGGTAGGGATAGGATTGCTAGACCAAAAAAATAAATTACAAAAAAACAAAGTCGCGGAACATAGCAAATTGGCGCAACCAATAATATTATATCTATTTCAAAGGCCTAGACGATTATTTACTCAAATAACGATGGCACAGTTAGTATCTATCTACGAGTATTTTAAAAATACTGAAATGTGTACGTCTAACTTGATGATGGCTCTTTTTATCATAGAAAGAAAGAAAGAAAGAAACAGAGTTTATTTGCCACAAACATGGCGCATATCTTAAAATAACAGCTACAAACACTGACTCTATATAAAAAAGTACATAATAAGATATGCGTCACATCCGCGCAAAATGGCCAGCGCTCCGCAAAATGCATCATCATGTTTCCTTTGTAAACGTCACTGCTTGTCGCCAGACAGCTGCATAGCATTACATTACATCATTACTAACTAGCTTGTGTTACCGGCGTCGCCCACGTAAAAGTATTCCTAGAGAACATTCTCCCGATAAAAAAAGTATCGTTACTCTCATTCTAAGACATGGTTTAACCGTATGCAAATTTCATTGAATTTGGATGACATTTGCACACGGTTTGAGCGTGAAGCAAAAACCTACACACACACAACTTATTTTGACTTTAACTGGTCTAGTGGTTAGTGACCCTGACTCCTACGCCGGAGGTCGTGGGTTCGATTCCCACCCTGGACAAATGTTTGTGTGATAAGCACGATCACTTGTTCTGTGTCTGTGTGTAATTTATCTATAATATGTATGTATTTAAAATATATATTATAAATATGTTTATCAGTTGTCTAGTACTCATAACACAAGCTTTGCTTAGTTTGGGACTAGACGGTGGTGTGTGGTAGTTGTGGATTATTATTATTATGTTAGAAGTAGTATCATTGAACCCATCTTGGCCATCTTGTTTAATTTCTCAAGAAAATTACTTTAAATTGAGTATGCTATTAATCAAATACTGTAAACAACTGTTATTAATATCGTTAGAAGTCTCGATCGAAGCTAAATATAATACCTACACAGGCCATCAACAACATTAGATTCATCGAAATTGCGGCTTCAATAAAATATATTTATTACGTGAAAGTTTTATTGGTTTTTATTACGATATTTTATTTAAAATGTTGATCTAGTAAGAGCATCTACCAAGAGATTGGAAGATAGCTGTTTACCGTCTTTCAGGTTTAAATGGGAAATCATCAAATAACTTCTCCTGTTGAGATTTAGTGTCAGACTTTTACTGACTAAACTCATCTGTGTTAATTCTACTGAATTTTGCCCTTTGCGTTACAGGGTAACTCTTTCAAACAATCACGCAGCTGTATACCTCAACCTGTTTAATTGAAGTGATGAGCTGGCTCACCATACAATAATTTATCCCCTTACTGTACTCGGGGATCAAATGCAGAGGTTTGATCCCCGAGTAGAGTGAGAGGATAAAATATTGTAACAAGGAAATTTTGTTAATCTGGATAGTGAAGTTTTAGGTATATGTCTGCTTTTCTTTTCGAGGAACTCTAGCCGTGATTATACCCATGTATGATTTTAAGATTGTGGTCAGTTTAGAACACCTGTGTGACCTGTCTATGGGTGTGTACGTGTACATATACCTTCTGCGGTCCTTCACCTCAACTCGTTCTTATTGTGGTCATAGCTGCTCCGTCAATTACGGAGCTCGGTATTCGAAAGTGAAACTCCTCCAGTCATCTGCTACATTTTCCATAATTATTGAAAACTAGTGTTATCTTCCTTCCCTTGTTTCATGTAAATGTAACTCAGAGTTGGTGCAAAACTTTTTTTTCTTCCTTTTCCCTATATGCCTTACTCACAGTCTTACTTTTTCTGACTCGTGATTTGAAGCCGCAAAATCAAAGTCAAAACCAAAGCAAAGTTTATTTGCATTAAATGTGGTATCATAGATGGTAACATATAATTTATTACCGCAAAGACATCTCTCCGACACCTAAGATACAGGTCTGCATACCTAGTTTAGGATCTCGGGAATTAGACAATAATTTTGACTGAACTGTACGACCTACTCTTTCTCTATGCTATGTTTTGTGTTGTTGCTTATATGTATAAATAAACTTATTATCATTACATTGAGTGATTCTTAATTTATTATCTTTCTAATCGTTAGATCATAATAAAACCTTGATTTACTTAGATTACTGGGAACAAGAAGACCTTTGAAATTTAATTTGGTATATAAATATTTAGCGACTTTTACAATATTTACATATTTTAATATTGCAAGCTCAGTATTATAAGATACTTATCGTTTAAAATTCTATTGGGATGTGTTTGAGGTCTTATTCGATATCTCGTTGTAGACACGTTATCCTTACAAAGCGTAAATGAATAATCTTTAAGCTCATATGACGGTGATTATATTGACCTTTTCAATTTGTTTTTACCGACGACAGGCGGTTATTATTTGCAGTTTGCATTGCTAATACGATGACGTATTGGAATAAAATAATGTACGAGTATGTTCACTTGCTTGTGTGCTTTTAAGCTGTGTTGGCCTAGTGGTAATGACCTCGACTTTCGTGTTGTAGGTCGTGGGTTCAAACCCCGCCAACCACATCATCTTCTTATATACAGGGTGAAATTGCAGTCATGAGCATTATTTTAATCCCGCTACAAACGATAATAATTGCATTAGGCCTACTATTACGCAAATCAAAAATGTTATTAATGCAAGTATGAAAAACCTTAAAAATGTAGTAAGTAAAAATGAATAGCTGTTCGTTAGTCTCGCTAAAACTCAAGATCGGCTGGATCGATTTGGCTAATTTTAGTTTTGGACTAATTTGAAGGCGCCCTTAGTTTGGCACTAGATGACATTTTGTGGAAGTAGTGGAATATTGTGAAGTCAAAATGGAGGTGTGTTTTCATCGTCCACCTACACAAGTTATCTAAATATTCTTCATAATAATATGTTAAATGTAGCAGTTTTCTGTAGCTTTATGTGAACTAATTCGTCTTATTGTTGTTTTTATATTTCAGATACAAGATCCATATGTTGTTACTCGTGAACTTAAAATTGTAAATACAGGATTAAAGATATCCGCAGGAAAACTGCCAAACTTAATTGGCAGTGGGCGGGGCACCGTGCTTCGCTGAACGTGTGGTTGACGGAAGACGTAACGTTGCGTGGCCTCCAATAAGGTAAAGGTCGTGGGAAACCGATGGAGTGGATGTAAGAGGTCTATGTTTAGTAGAGGACGGCTTTCGAATGAAAATGATGAACGATGTTTTTTTTTATGGTAGTAATATCATCCAATGACAAATCCCGCCCTTGGGCGGAGAGGGAAGTAGTGTCAGACTCTTACTGACTAAAAACCTACCCCGTTCCTTCGTAGCCTATCGTGCCGGGGCCGGGTATTCCTTTCGGAAGTTAACCCATGACCCCAGTAGGCTTTGACCCTGCCTGCCTGTAGTTGGGCCTCTTCGGTGTGCTGACAGCTCCTTGAGGCGCGCGGGAACAGAACGCGCCGTCGACGACTTGGGCTCAGTCCGGTCGGTTACCGGATGATCGGACAGCGTGCTGCCCATTGCACGCCGTGCGCAAGCCCGCGCCTACAGTAATGATGAACGATGTTGACAATAGACTTAAAACTTATGTTAATAACAAGTTTACACGTAACACAATATAAAACAATTAGGTAACAAATAAAATTCTAAATTTAAATAAAAATTACAATGTCTTATTATGTAAATAATGAAATGGAGGTAATTATGACATAATCACACAGGTTACAGCTTTAGCTTTATTGCTTTTGTGTCCGACTTATTCTAATTTTAATGTTATTTTATAATGAACTGAATACTACGGTTTCATTTCAATTCGCGATTTTTAATAAATAAATCGCGCCTATATTCCAGCTTAGCGCCCGGCCTTTTCACTCCTGCGCTGAGTCTGTCTCTGTAATCACGTATGTAGATGGCTCGCAGAAGCAATGTAAATATTATTTAAAAATTAAACAAATACAAATAAATTCTGACTTTTCTTTAATAATTCAATGACCTCCCCCCTCCTCTATGGTTCCCCCCTCCTGCTTCAGGTCATCGAGATGTCTCAACGGTCACTGCTAGAGATGCATTGTCAAACTATTTGTAACCTATTTATTTATGGTAGCTTTATGTAACATAAGAAAAAGACATTGCATATAGATGCAAGAAAGCCATTAAATCGTTAGCCCCGGCTGTCATTAGTAGATTGTTGACGGTAGTTACCGCTAGTGGTAAGCCAGGAAATCTGGCAATAGTCCTAATAGTCCAAAGAGTACTTTGGCATCCAGTTACTGGGTTGTAGAGGTTGGATAGGTACCTAATGACTTTGTGTGAAATACTGCTGAGTTGGGTACCAACCCAGCTCAATCTGATTAGACTGGAAACCCCCTAACATTGCTGGGACAAAGTTGGTCGCTGGCGGCCGAGCCGGTTCCGCGTGGTGCTTTGAGTAGGCATTGAAGAACTGTTTTGAAGATTCGCAACCACTTAATATGTAGAAAGCGGATGTCCGCCCTACCCGCTATTATAACTCAAACAAAAAGCTTCCATTCTTCTAAATAAGTTCTGTTACCATTGTAACAAGTTCACACTTTCTTCGGCCGTTTAAGTAAGTTGATCTTTGAAACGTAACAATGTTTCAAATTCTATTGTTACGCAAAATTGTTTTTCAGAACATCACTAATTGGGTCCGACTGAATAATCTAAATATTGCTAAACTAACTAATTGGAATCTGTAAATTGTTTTGCAAAGTTTAAGCAGAATAAACGAACCGTTGCGAGTTTAAAATTTAAAAATAATTGGTTATTAGTTGTGCCATTGATGCTTTAGATTTATATCATATCAAATTTTTCACTCAAATTGGATTTTTTTTGTAATTAAACCGTCTTATGAAATCGAAATATTTCTATGTCTAGAATAACAATGCCTCATAAAGTCGATACTCAATCAAACATTTTGTCATAACAGTATTATGCAGATAGACCTAATATCGTTCTGAATGCTCTACTAAATTTGAAGGCCTAAGTAATAGTGTTACATAACGTGTGTATTCCAAGAAGAATTAGAGAGGTAGAGGTAGATATCGTTATTTTGATATTGGTATTTTTATAGGTATTTATTACCAAACATAATAAAAAGGCTTACATATTGGGAGTTAAACTGTAGGATTTATTGGTATCAATTACTGTTTTATATTAACTGCTAACGGATACCTGGTGTGTAGTGCTCTAGAAAAGAAATACTTTTTGTTTATTTATGTATTGTTTTAATGGTCTAAAATCATCTTCGCAATATTGTTTTTCTAATGAAACCGGTTCGGAGCACATCAGTGGGATGGTATCAAAGTTTATTACGGACATTTATCATTTTTATAAAACTTGAATTAATATTTTTTTAGACGTTCTACGTCTAAACAGGTGCTGATAAAGAAAGCTCGAGTATATCGGTAAACTTTTGGTATCTTTGGCCAAATGCTGTTACTTTCAGTTCCCAAAGTGGAAATGAGTCTATAGTCAACAACTGGCTACAAATCTAGCCTAACTCAGGTCCTTTTCTCATGGGGTCGGGTTTCTTGTAGAAAATACAGCTCGCCACCTACCACAATCCCTTAGTTCTGCAGGATGGTAGGTAAAATCATTCAATGACATCCCCCGCTCTTGGCCGGAGCGAGAGATAGTGTCAAACTCTTACTGACTAAAAACCTACCCCGTTCCTTCATTGCCTTAGTTACAGGGCCCTGGTATGCATTTCCATACCAGAGTAGGCTTCGAACCTGTTTGTTGACAACTCTTTGAGGTGCGCGGGAACAGTGCGCGCCGTTGACGACTTAGGCTCGGTCGGGACTGTTACCGGACTGACGGACAGCGAGCTACCCATTGCCTGCCGTCCGCAAGCCCGCAGCTACGGAAGGAACACAGGTCAGATTTAATTAGTGTGACACGCTCGACTCAGACCGGGAAAAGTTATTCGATGATTTTCCACACGCAAAAAAATAATAATAAGAATTTTGCTCGTTCGACCCAAAAACTCTTTTTTTGTTTCAAAAATCGAACGTAATAGCGAATAAACAAACAAGGCAATTCTAAATTCAGGCATGTACTTGTAGCAAATGTTGCTAGCACATTCACATTCGACATGCTCACATCGCCCGACGTGCTCGAGTGCTTATTGTATATAATATTAAAAGCATTGTTTCTTATTATTAGCCCTTGTAAATCTAGGACAATTGTAGTCTTTGTTACGGTAATTAGAAATTAACGGAGTACCTGTCCTTTAACCGTTTTGGAACTTGTTAAATAACCATTTACCGAAGTGAGATCACTCCTACTTATGTCAAAGGCGGGACTATGATAGGCCAAGTTGATTGGAAAAATAGAAAGAAGCTTTTCAAAAGTGAACCGAGCAACAGCCTGTTTCTGCTTAAATCTAAGCAAAATCTGAAACGATATAGTTAATTAGTATGTATATATGTGCATGAGTGCAAACGCGAGAGGCTCAAGTACGGTCGCAAACTCGCCCATGGTTAGATGGTTGAGGTAGATGACATCTTCAAGAAAGAGCTGAATAATACCTACCTTTGTATACACGAATAAATTTTGATCGTTTCAAACCCGTGGAGGGTCGATCCGGTACATGAAACACTATCGATTTGTACAGATAAAATTAAAAAATAAATTACCTACTTTTTTATTTAGTACGCAACGACCGACAACTACCTACAGGTCATTGCACTCAATCAGCTGATGTTCACTTAAATTCTTTAGAGTTTTAGAAAAAAAGTACTTTATTTTTTAATTTTATCTTTACAAATCGATAGTGTTTCATGGACCGTATCGACCTTCCACGGGATTAAAACGATCAAAATTTTGCCGTGTATTTATGTACATATATGCCTACTAATCGTATATTCGTTGCAACTCTCTTGTGCATAGATGATATATTTCGACATGGTACGAGTTCCATAATCATTCTCATAATCATTGTATTTGCTAATAATGCAAGTATACAGATAAGATGATTTCATAATTATTAAGTTAAAACAAACAATATACAACCAAGTATTAGTATAGTTAATAACTGTTTCTTTGTTACGTAGCCTTAGAGGAGCCGTCTCTTCGGCCTGTGCAAAAATAGCTACCGATTGTACAACCACTCCATAACAATAAGAATAATTAGATGAGTGGGTGACTACATTAAATGTCAGGTGACTGAAATGCCGGAGATTGCTAAACTAGTTTAATATTAATGGACGGGGAACCTTATCTAATGCTACAACAAACTGAACGAAACCCCACAGTTAAAATTAACAGGTAATTCTTTAAAAGCAACTGAATTTGATAAAAAACTGTGCAATTTAACAGTGATTAATTTTAAAATTAATGCTTTCTCTCAATATAGTCTAGAGAGGAAAAAGACATGGGATGATTACCAAACTAAAAAAAATAATAATGATCTAAGATTCGGTAGAATAAAATTAATTAAATGTTAGAAAATGTATTTATTGATAACTGCCAATGGTGTGAAACAATAAAATTAGTAATTTGTTTTTCATTAATTATCCTGATTTGTTATTTATGAAAGTCGATCATCAGCTGAGCTTCTTCTCAGTGCAGCTATGGATTTGCCAGGTTTAAAGAGGAAAGTAAACGTTCATTATATACCCTCATCGTTATTTTAAAGTCTTGATTTACACACGGAATTACACGCGTAATAAAAATGGCGGTGTGAAGACTTTTTTACGTAATTTTATTTGTATCCGTTTTGTGTTTTATGTGATGACTTTGCATTAGGCGTTTTCCTTTTTATGTTATAACAGCTAATTAAGATATAATTTGAATTAATCTGCATACAAATTAATTGCCGTATAAATATTTGGCAGTTTTAATTAAATGAGACGTTATGTGAAACGCTTGTCGCAAACATTATTTGAGATTTAATTTAAAACTTTTGTAACATCGTGTAGAATTAGCTTTTACTATGCACGTGTCTTCAAAACGTTGTATGCAATTATATTGCAATACTATATTTTAAGTAACGTTACATATGATCTCTATTACAATAAAATTTGGTTTTGTATTTCTCATTTTGTCAGTTGTTACACAAAAATGTATTTACACAACTCAGTCTGAATTTTTGAGTATGTAGACCCGGTTTAGTTTGTCTCAAAGTAGGTGATATTTAATGATTGTCATCTTACGTACTAACTTCTTTTTTTTTACTTTAGTAAGTACCTCTTAGAGCAAGAGCAGTGGTTTTTTTTTATGGTAGGTAAAATCATCCAATGTCAAATCCCGTAAGTAGTGTCAGACTCTTACTGACTAAAAACCTACCCCGTTCCTTCGTAGCCTATAGTGCCAGGGCTGAGCCTTCCTCTCAGAAAACGGCGCTTGACCCCAGCTGGCTTCGACCCTGCCTGCCTGCAGTTAACAGGCTGGGCCTCTTCGGTGTGCTGACAGCTCCTTGAGGCGCGCGGGAACAGAACGCGCCGTCGACGACTTGGGCTCGGTCCGGTTGGTTACCGGACGATCGGACAGCGTGCTACCCATTGCACGCCGTCCGCAAACCCGCGCCTATGGTGGCCGGAAATCGGGATCGGAATCCCGGCGGCGGCTGGGGCGAACGCCCCGTTAGAGCAAGAGCAGTGGTGGACTCTTGGCAACTGTACCGACTTACGAGTTGTAGGTCACGGGTAAAAATCCAGCCATGTGCATAACTTTGTGTAATTTATTTCATTGCCATTGCTCGGTGAAGTGAAAAATCGTAAGGAAACCGCCATGTCCAAGAATCAAAAATTCGAAGACATGTGACATCCACCAACCCACTGGACCCGTGTGGTGGATTACGGCGCATTTCCTCTCCTAGAATGGAAGCTTGCAAAACTGCAAATTTGAATCACCATCATAATATTCCTGGGCACGCCACGATTGAGGCGGTAAGGCCCCTCTTTGAGGCGTGGCTGGAAAGGCCTCATGGCGTCATAACCTTCCGCATGGCGCAGGTACTAACCGAACATGGCAAGTTCGGGCCGTACCTGTACAAGATCCGTGCGGAGGTGACGCCCGGGTGTCGTCACTGTGCGGAACGCTCGGTGGACACGGTGGAGCACACGGTAGAGGTGTGCCCCGCTTGGGAAGAGCATCGCCGTGTCCTCGTGGGGGCAATCGGAGGCGATCTTTCGCGCCGGGGCTTGGTTCAAGCCATGCTCCGGAGCGAGGAGGAGTGGCAGGCGGTCGCCTCCTTCTGCGAAGCAGTAATGCTAGCAAAGGAGGAGGCTGACCGTATCAGGCAACGGCGCTCACGCCGCAGCCGCCGCCGTAACTCCGATCCAAATTTCCGGCCACCGTAGACGCGGGCTTGCGGACGGCGGGCAATGGGTAGCTCGCTGTCCGTTTGTCCGGTAACAGACCGGACCGAGCCCAAGTCGTTTACGGCGCGCACTGTTCCCGTGCGCCTCAAGGAGTTGTCAGCAAACCGTAGGGGCCCAGTAGGGTCGAGGCCTAGTCTGGGGCTCTGGGAAGGTATGAAAATGCATACCAGGGCCCTGGAACCAAGGCAGGGAAGGAACAGGGTAGGATTTTAGTCAGTAAAAGTCTGACACTATTTCCCGCTCCGCCCAAGGGCGGGATTTGTCATTGGATGATTTTACCTACCGTAAAAAAAAAAAAAAAAAAAAAAAAAAAATCATAATATTCCCCCTACTGGGAAGTAGGGGGAATATTATGATGGTGATTCAAATTTGCAGTTGTTACACAAAAAATGTATTTACACAACTCAGTCTGCATTTTTGGTGTAGACACGTTTTTACTTAAAGTACTAAATAGTTAATGGCTGTCATCTTACGTACTTACTTACTTTTTTTTATCAGTACCACTTCACTTTAAAGATGTAACATATCATTGTTTCGTCAAGAGCATCTAGCACGCTTATTGCATTAATATCAATTAATAGATCTTATCTGACTATGCTAATTCATTTAGGCCAATTAAATGACCTTTAGACAATTCTAGACCGGTACTGACTGACTTTTAAAATTAGGTCACTAAGACTATGATGGTAATTCTTAAAGAAATTTTGAAAGAATAGAATGGCATTTGTTATGGCTTCATAACATTTGGGGAAAAATAGAGCGGCATCAAATCTGCTACACTTTTTCAAGAATGCTTTGTGTAGGTAACAATGGAGATACGAGTTACTAAAAGAGTATCAGGTATTGGGGGATGAACTGCTCGCGTCCGTAGGATCTACTTAGTACTGACCACCCTACACGTGTCCCCTGGGTAGTGCTAAACGAGCAGGAAATACGGTGGTAGGCCATAGCATCGGCTGCCGGCTTCAAAGTTACCACCCACCAGACAAAGCCATGCCGCCAAGCGATCCGTCGTGTTCCGGCATGATGTTTGGTGAAGCCGTACGGTGGAAGTTGGGTCTGAGCAGTTGTGTTGCGATGTATAACGGGTATGATGCACCAGCTGTTGTTGCGTCGGACGTTTGATCGTGGAGGGTAGCGGGATCCGAAGCACGGTGCTCCGCTGGCCGACCGCAGGTAGTTGGGGGCCCAAGTAGTGTGCCAGCCACACATGAAAGGCTGCCCCGCCAACTGCGAAAAATCCCAGGGTGGCCCCATCGTGCCGGTTGGCGACCGGATGAGAGGTTCCGATGGCGATCCCTGGGGGGGTTCGGGCGTCCCCGCAGTCTCCAGATTAACCTTCCATTGGCGCGGCAACTCTGGTTGTGTTGTTGGGTTTAACATCGCATCACCTCGCTCAACTGCCATCTTCCATCAACCCTATTCACTCCATTAAAAAAATTATGAAAGGTAAAAAGAAAAGTAAGTGCGTACAGCGGATGCACGTCCTCTCCTTCAAAGTGCACCTCTCCGATATTCGAGGACTGCACTCCAATCTCGATGCGGTCCACCACCATCTAGAGACTGACAAGCCACACTTGCTTTTCTTGACGGAGACTCAGATTAGATGTCCGTCAGATGCGGCGTACCTCAACTACCCGGGATACTCATTGGAGCATCATTTTCTGCAGCGTGCCGGGGTCTGTGTGTACGTCCGTAATGACATCTGCTGTCAGCGTCTCCGTCACCTTGAAGACCCAAATTTTTCCACGCTATGGCTGTTGGTGGACACTGGTATGGACAAAATCGTCTATGCCTGTGTCTACCGATCGCACAGCGGTGATCAGGAGACGACTCGAATGTTTGACCAGCTCAGTGAAGCCGCCGATAAGGCTCTGCATCGGCACCCTGATGCGCAGCTTGTTGCTCTGGGGGACTTTAACGCCTGCCACCAAGACTGGCTTTTCCCATACCAGAGGACCGACCACGCTGGAAGAGAAGCGCGAAACTTTGCGGTATCGTTGGGCCTTTCCCAGCTGGTGAAGCAAGCGACCAGGGTGCCTGATGTAGTTGGTCATACTGCCAATTGTCTGGACCTTCTGCTGACCACCGATCCGGACAGATGTATCGTAACAGTTTCTTCACCACTTGGAACATCAGAATGTAGCGGAACTTCTTTTAGTTAATAATTAAAACTTCTTAGTGTAGCGTGAATAAAAAACAATTGTATCATGTCATTGTCACTTCCCTTGTAAAATTTTTCACCTTCCAATATATTACAAATTACTCTTTTAATTTTGTATTAATTTATCAAACGAAATACCCGCTTCACTGGTGACCCCGACGTGATTTGAACACTGTCTGGTGAAGTCTGTATCGTCCTTCTCCCCACCTGACTGTGAGTCTCGCGGTGAACGGCGGATGTGGCGTTACAAGTCAGCAGATTGGGATGAGATGCGGCACTTCTTTGCGTCTTATCCTTGGCAGCAGGTTTGCTTCTCTTCTGAAAATCCGTCGAGCTGTGCAGATGCCGTATCCGATGTTATACGTCAAGCTATGGAGTATTTCATCCCTTATAGCGACGTACCCATCGGTGGCTCAGTTCACCCATGGTTCAACGCCGATTGCATAAAAGCTGAAGAGCTTAAGCATTCGGCGTTTCTCACCTGGGTTGATGCTCGTGACCGCAAAGCTCCGGATCTGAGTTCAAAAAAGAGAGCCTTCAACCAAGCTGCCAAGTCCTACAAAAAGGCACTAAGGAAGGCTCGCTTTGACCGCATTACTCATATTGGCACAAAGCTCTCTGCACAGCCATCCGGTAGCAGAGCTTTTTGGTCCCTTGCCAAGTCGGTCGAAGCGAACTTCTGTCGGCCCACACTGCCTCCGCTGGTTAAGCCTGATGGAACACTGGCTCACACCGTGAGAGAGAAAGCAGGTCTCTTTGCATCTCTCTTCGCCCATAATTCTCGTCTTGACACTTGTGGTGCTACTCCACCGACTCTGCCTTTCTGTGACACCTCGATGCCCGAGATTCGCATAAGGAACAAAGAAGTTCTGAGAGCGCTGTGTCGTCTAGACGTGAATAAAGCTAGTGGACCAGATGGTATTCCAGCGATAGTTCTCAAGGCTTGTGCAGCCGAGTTGTCTCCTGTATTGACTCGCTTGTATCGCCTCTCATTTAGGACTGGCATGGTGCCCAAGTCCTGGAAGCTTGCCAATGTACAACCCGTGCCCAAAAAGGGCAGTCGTGCCGATCCAACCAACTATCGGCCGATTTCGGTAACCTCCATACTCTGCAAGATTATGGAGCATGTATTGAACTCGCGCCTCATGGCATACCTGGAAGGTAACGATCTCCTCAGTGACCGACAGTACGGGTTTCGCCGCAATCGATCTACTGGGGACCTACTAGTTTATGCCACCCACTTGTGGGGCGAGGCCCTCGAGAGGAATGGGGAAGCGATTGCGGTTTCTCTAGACGTCTCGAAGGCCTTCGACAGGGTATGGCACGCTAGCCTTTTGAGTAAGCTTCCAGCGTACGGCATTTCCCCTGGCCTGATTAGTTGGGTAAAAGACTTCCTGAGTGAACGGTCTCTCCGAGTTGTTGTCGACGGATGCTCATCAGAGGCCATGACGACTAATGCCGGAGTTCCTCAGGGGTCTGTTCTCTCTGCAACTCTCTTCCTCCTGCATATCAACGATCTGCTGATGCCCGGTATCTATGGGTATGCAGATGATAGCACAGTTGTAGACAGATACCTGCCAACTCCTCGGGCTAGTAAAGAGCTAATCCAGTCTGAAAGGGAGGCTATGGTGGAGCGGACGAATGCTTCACTTCAGGCAGTCTCCAAATGGGGCGAAGCCAATCTTGTGGGATTCAACGCCGCCAAAACACAAGCGTGTTTGTTCACCGCCAAAAGGAGCCCGTTCACCTTGGCTCCTGCTTTCCAGAATGTATCCCTGGCGTGCACCGACCGCCTTCAGCTCTTGGGGGTAGAAATTTCCTCAGACCTCAACTTTGGGCGGTTCATTGAGTCCAAAGCCGGGGTAGCTGCTAGGAAACTCGGCGTTCTAGCAAAAGTCCGGCGGTACTTCACACCGGAACAGCTTCTAATCTTATACAAAGCACAAGTCCGTTCGTGTGTGGAGTACTGCAGCCACATATGGGCTGGTGCTGCAAAATGCCACCTAGCGGCTTTGGACTCGGTGGAAAGGCGTGCGAAGAGGCTAATTGGTGATCCAGACTTGGTTAAGTCCAATCTACAAAGCCTCGAGCACAGGCGTAGAGTAGCCAGCCTTTCGGTGTTTTACAGGATGCATTTTGGAGAGTGTGCGCGGGAATTGCATGACTTGATACCGCCATCTCCTTTCTACCATCGAACAACCCGGCGTACGGCGAATATCCACCCTTACGTTGTTGAAACTTCCACGGTCCGGACTAAGCGTTTTGCCTCGTCGTTTATACCGCGTACATCGAGGGACTGGAACAATTTGCCTGCTGCGGTTTTCCCGGCCAATTATAATTTAGGCGTCTTCAAGGCTAGAGTGAATAGGCTCTTAATAAACTAGTGCGCTTTACCATCGACGATTGCATCACTGCTTACCATCAGGTAGGATTGCAGTCAAGTGCTAGTTTATACAATATAAAAAAAAAAAAAGGTATGTTCAGACGCTATGAGGGTCAAATAACTTCTTTGCGATCATACGTAAAAGAACAGGTCAGTTTCACTACTGCGTCGGTTACGGGGCAGCGACAGCATTTTCCTGAGCTTGAGAAGTTATTTTGATGATATTCCAACTAAAAAGAAACTGAACAAGTACGATTCAGACTCGCACATCGAGGGTTCCGTACAGACTAACTTATGTCAACAGTTCAATTCCCGTACCGCGTCTCAAAGATTTTTCCGAATCGAAAAAAGTATAGTAAAAAAGGCGTGTCAGTTATAAGATAACAAACTCGATAACATCGCACTTCTGTGATTTGAAGAGCACTCGCCGCTACTCGCGAGGGAAAGGAGCGAACATCCATTCACAAAGGAAAGGCCTTGTCGTAACGATGAGTCGGTGGCAGATCATCATGTGACTCCAGCTAATAGGAACTACGTCATGAGAACGTCAGTTATTCACACAATCGTGAACATTATTGCTTTATGTTCTTAATAATTTAATACAGGATTGTTTCTCTCACATACGTCACTTGGTGATGTAATTTATGGATAGCTTTTTTTAAGGTGTGAAATCATCTAGTGACTTCTTCCGCTGCGGGGTGGAGCGGCAGGGCGTGTCAGACTTTTACTGATAAAAAATACTTATTTGCCTTATAATTCTTTTTTTGTTCGCCCCATAATTATTATTATTTATTCTTTATTGTACACTATAACAGCTTAAAAAATAAATGGAAAATAGAGGTCATGTACATAGGCGAGCTTAACTCAAAGTTGAGTTTTCTTCCAGCAAACCATTGAGTGATAGAGAGAGCTAAGGTCTTAGACTATACCGCCTCACTATCAATAATAAATATCTTTCTAGAGTTACCGTAGAATATGGGTGCAACACATTCTTGTATCTGGTTAGCATCCTCGGTAAGCCTCGCTGGGGTAGTCAATACGTACTCCAACAAAATTTTTAACTCCATTTCTCCAAGATCGTGCCTGATTCAAAGTTTCTACGTATTGTCCAGTATACCAAGAGTATAATGACGAGTACGCGTCTATGAAGCTATGTATGCGTCCATGGCCAGTAGGTCTGATTGTCACCGCACCTCGCACCTACAAAATGCTTCGTTGCGTAAATCAGAAGTCAACGGATAGTAATTTGACTAACAATGGACTCATCATCATCCATCAATCACTTCATTCATGAGCCTGTTCCGACGTTAAGGTTCACGCTAAGTTGTAACAATAAAAAAATATTTATACTTACATTTGTAACATTAATGTGCATTGTTAGTTTAGATCGACCTTGTGGCTTTAATAGGCACCTAATTTAGTGGGCTATTGTGGGTACTGGCGTATATGATTTAGTAGGCTACGATAAACGTACCTAATCTCAAAACCAATATCGATTTTGCATTGATCGACGTAACGTTCTCTGACATGTCGGTCAATTCCATATCTACGCTTCGTCGTAACTCATTTGATCAATTCGTCAAACAGTGACAGATTAGACTGCTGCCATTGAAGTTGTCATGTATTACATGCTGAGACATTGCTGACAACCTTGATAACTCAGAACAAATATGAGGACAATGGAATGTAACAGAGATGCGTTCTAGATGTAAGTACCTATTGATGATGTCTTTATCAGGGTTGCATATATGTTACATGTATACTATGTATAGTATACCATTGTTTTTCAACACAGAACGTTATTACGAGTATTACGAAATGTTTGTATATCGATATATCGTGTTATAATAAACTATTCGCAATAAAATATTGATGATAGCCGCTCCCGGTCACGAAGTCTTATCGACCGCAGCGTGTAATGTGAGGTTGTGAGGTGTTCGTACGCCCCCCACATCTGTACAAGTCTACAGCCTTCATTGAAAGCTCGCATGTTTAATTCGAATAGCTCACACACGACTCAAATCGGCAATGTATGTAGTTCGAGGTCGATCTCTTATTAGAGTGCTGAGTTGATCGGTGGTATCTGATATGTTGCAAGCCCGCCCCGGGACTGCCCGCGAGTCTCCCAGCTATAATTAATCAATCGTTTAATAAGAACGCTAATGTAGATAATGAATAAATCAAAGTTAATGGCTTGGTAGTGGTGCCGATGTTTTAATCTAGATATATAAAAGGAGAAACTGACTGACTGACATATTAACGCACAGCTTAAACTACTGGGACTAGGCGAGAAAAATTTTGAACAAGGTTTCTTTTAGGACGTAAGCGAGCATTAAGTGAAGATTTCCCAAAATTTCCATGAAACGGCGGTCCAAAGTTTGTACCGAGAAACGTACGTTTTTGCTGGCGAAGCAGCTGGCAAAAGCTAGTCTAATATATAAAAATCTCTATCAGAGTATTTGTTATCATACTCTTTTGAAACGATTTGTCCGATGCTTAACTTTTTTTTTTGTTTATATTTGGTAGGTCTGAGGCAAGTCGTCTTCATTACTTTGCATTCCTGGACCCCGAGTTTTCCTTACAGAAGCAAACCTATGGTCCAGAGGCTTCAACCCTGCTGGACCCCTACGATACTCCTTGAGGCGCGTGTGGAATACTACGTGCTGTCAACGACTTGATCTCGGTCCGGACGGTTACTGAACGGCCTGATGACCATCTACCCATTGCTCGTCGTCCTCAAACCCGCGTCTAAGGTGGCTGGAAATCGGGATCAGGATCCCGGTGGCTGGGGCGTGAGGACAGTTCCCATTCGCGTGGGGTCGTCTCCTTCCTTAGCATTACTGCTTCGCAGAAGGAGGAGACCACCTGCCATTCCTCCTCGTCTCGACCATGGCATGTAGCAGAGCCCGGCGCGAGGAAGGGAGAGATCGTAGCCACCGATCGCCCCCACGAGAACACGGCGGTGCTCTGCCCAAGCGGGGCACAACCATTCACTGTGTTTAAAAGTTAGATGAAAATGTGATACCTAATTACTGGGTTATGGAGATCAGATGAGATAGCGGTCAAGCGCGAACCTATCAATAATAAAAAAAGATAGGTGGTCATTCCATGTAGAATACTGGTATTAATTCAGCTGCATACGGTTAGACTAGAAGTTGACAGCCTGACACCATCATAAGCAGAGCAGCTTGATTTTGATAGAGGGCGCGTCCATTGATGATACCTGCTTTATATCAGTTTTTATTTCAGTTTGTTATAGAAATAGAGAAAACTGTAATAGTTTTTCACTCATATGGAGTGAAGAATTTAATGTTTTTGTAATCTTCTGTCCTAACAATAAAGTACAATAAATAGAGGAGTCCGCTAGGCAAACAAAACAAGGTCTCCTGGTCACGTCTCCTTAAAAAATGTCACAATATTTTTTTTAGCTTTTGGTACAAGGAAAACACATTTTAACTCACGTATGGAAGCAATATTTTATTTTGAAGTCCTCAGAGCAAGGCTGGCTGGCTGCAGTATTAGTTGACTTGCACAGCTTGCATCGAATGCTACGCAGAATATCAATATTAAAACATGTTCTCTCTTTTCAAACACAACTTAAATTCAAGAGACGTGAATAAGTGTCTACTAACACATTGGCAAAAAGGCTTTAAACAAAATTCCCTTTGGCTTTTATAAAAGTACCTAGTTCTTATTTTATTCTGTCTTAGTTAAGCAAAATGATACTTTTTCGTAGTTGGGAAATCATCAAATAACTTCTCCTTTTCTGGTTGGAGCGCGAGAGAGTATCTGACTTTTACTGAATACATCTATGTTCCTTTAGTTGCCTTTTGTGTTCCAAGACCACGTTCATGAGTCTGTAAAAAAAAACGCAAACCAAGTCTCTACAATGTGTATTAATAAAAACATTTTATTTCCTATTATTTGTCGAAATATTTATTTATACCATAAGTGCTGAAGAAATTAGGTATTTTTATTTCTATATTTGCTATAAACAGAGCCATGTTCGATTTTAAGAAAAAAAAAACAAGCTAATAGATAATAGATAAAATCGTGAGGTAAACACAAAATTTAAACGTATTTAGCATCCTATTATGACATCCTGTCAATTGGCTGTGGTTGAAAATTGATTACATCTAAATCACATGGGTGCGGCTTGAATTTGTCGCAAGTTGCTTGTGATTAATACCGGTGACATTGGCCTTCTTCCAAACAGTTTTGAGCTAATTAGTGTCCACCTTTACCACCTATACATTATAAACGTGTCGTTATATGGTTCATGTCAAACTTTACTAAATTTTATAGCCTATAAAGTGTTGTAAGTAGTGTTACCAGGCGTCCAGACAAAGCTGGACACAGTTGAGCTTTTTGACTGCGTGTGCGGTCAAATTAGACGGGGTCCAGCGGATATCTATGAGGTCCAGCCTATTCTGCTTTTTAAAAACCATTTTTTTTTGTAAATAATTTAATAATAATTAAGAAATATACAATTATGAAGAAATTAAATAGATTACACATTAGACTAGAACTAATATAGAAAAAGAGTATAACCTATACTAAACATAAATAATGTAGACCAAAAGTTGTCTTTGAATAATATTTTATATTATTATTATATATTAGAAGTGGCCGGGGGTCAGACAGCCTGTTTTGTTTTGGTGGCCGAAAATAATGCAATTTAAAAAAAAATGTCGTGTATTTAATTTGTCCAACTAAATTGGCTGGTCTGTCCGCTTTTCGGTTATAAGGTCTGGTAAGTTGGTTACCCTAGTCGTAGGTAGATAAAAATTCATGTGACCTGAATATCTAGGTAGAAATAAGCACTAAATAAGGTTGTACGAATAGGCACAGCACACATATTTTCTTGTTTATATTTATTCTGACGTGTTCGTTGCATCACATTTTCATAATATTTTGTAAGTAAATATTGAACTTAATGCGTAATTTTGTACATTTCATAATGAACTTATCATTATCATAAAATTTATCATACATAATGAACATGTAGCGACATCCATGTCGTCACAAAAAGAACTAATCCTGCATCGCGCAAGTAAGATTCGCGGCGCGATTGAAACATATAGAACAAACCCGAAATCATCCATCGGGCAGTAGCCCACCAGATATAACACCTGTCTGGTCGGAGGATCCTCCCTTTTCAACGGAGGTATGTGGGACTTTACACTCTGTTCCACTAACCCTAAAAACTTATCATTTCATAATCAACTTATCATTTAAAAATCCTTTTTGGGTATCTGCAGTGTGACAATACACATTTATGTTGCACGAGCACGTTAATTGCTACAATTTCAGCAAAATCTTTTAGTAAGGCACCATTTTATTTAAGGTTTCTTGGATTATTTCATTATAAATAGGCATTAAAAATATTTTCTACCTACCCACTTCAATTCAATGTACATGAGCTCTACTCTACATTAGTGCTAAACTTAGAATTCAATCGTAGCTAGCGACCTTCTTGTCTGGCATAGACGATATTTGGAAATTATAATTAACTTGTTGGTACAAATACTTGGGTCAAATAAGGAGTTATTGCTAATTTATCTGTGTCATTAATATTTTTTTCTTAGCCACAAATCCTAGCAAAGATATTAATCTGTCACATAAGTTCGTGGGACGAATTAGTCTTTATATTAATACTAGCTGTTACCAGCAGTTTTGCTCGTATGAGAGTAGAAAATTGTTCTATGGGACCATACTCCTGGGATATAAAGTATCCTAGCTTTTCCAGGACATAGTCTAACTGTGTGCCAAAAGTAAGCAAAGAAGTAACAAACATACTCAAAACTTTCACATTTATAATTTTAGTGTGATAAGTTTGATTGTTTATAGATATTTCATCGGGAAACGCAAAAATACAAGAAATCTCGTAAAATTATAAACTCGAAAAGACACGTAAAATTATAAACTCGATAACACATTCGTAGTAATTTGTAGTATTATCAAGTATCAAATTTTGTTGGGCGCTAGTGTATTCAAAATGATCTCTTCACGATATAGGTATGCAGAATTCCATATATTACCCGTTTTTTGTAAATTCCATAAGATTGGAATATTGCTTATAAATACATATAGGTATATCTTACGGAGTTTACAAAAATATGGTGACGGAATGCAATTTTTTTTTGTATGATTTAAATTAGTGCTTTACTGCATGTATGGTAAGCAGTGATGCAATTGATAATGGTGAAGCGCACTAGTTTAATAAGAGCTTGAATACACCTAAATTATAAACGGACGGAACACCTCAGCAGGACTCTCTGTCTCTAATTTATTCTACAAAACCTAATAAGGTTGCTAATAAGGTTGCGTTTGCAGAATTTGTGTATCCGCTTCATTTTTGGACTTCGAAAGTATGACTATGTGTCGGAATTTCGAAGGCAATTGAAGTGGTTACCTATTCGGCAACGTCGGGATTGTCACACTCTTTCTTTTCTCTTCTCTGTTCTTCATAATCCCTACTCTCCTCTATATCTTCGTGAACGCTTTGAGTATCTTGTTCCGAGAGGAAAGCCTTGTCGCTCTTCGTCTTCTCTTCTGCTACGTTTTCCTTCCCATACCTCTAGTCGTTACAGTGGATCTTTCACTGTTCGTGCTGTGCGCCTATGGAACTCTCTTCCTCACACACTACGGGCTAGCCCCTCATTGGAAGTTTTCAAAGGAAGAATTAGGGAACATTTCCTGTCTATGTGACTCGTTATATGTATGAATATGGTTTATTGATTATATATATATATATATGGTATATTTATGTATTGTGTGTTTGCACTTATTTATGTAGTTTATTTTTAGTTTTAAGTGTAATATATCTCTTAAGTTTTTGTTGTGCATATAATGTAATATCCTCAAGTTTTAACATTTCTTTATATAAATTTTTCAAGGTTTGCTGTAAGAAAACCCAATTATGGGTTAAGCTCGCCTGTGTACATCACCTGTCCTATTTTTTTGTAAACTGTTAGTCTGTGTACAATAAAGAATATAAGAATATAAGAAGGTTGCAGTAAGTGTGAATAAAACCAATTGCTGAATAATTGATACTATAGACAATCTTCTAACTATCAATTAAAATACAATTAATTATCATCAAGTAAAGAGCTGACGACAAATAAGTACAGCTGAATGTGTTTTATGTTATACATGTGCCGACGATTGGATAATTAGATCTCCTTACAAGCAAATCACGATTATGTTTTCAAACAGATTGTAAATATTTATTACATAATCTACCTTTATGAAGGCAAATATGTATAATTAATTTACGAGTAAACGTGTAAGGCAGTGCGTAGACTGATTAAAGACAGACAGAGTAATTACGGTCTATGAAAGTACTTAATGATGGCGTCCACGTTCTCAATGAATGGTACAAACGCCTGTAAAATTGTCATCTTCTTCCTACCCTTGTCCGTTACCTCGTTTGACTGTTTACCATTACCATTACTCATTACTTTTAAACTCCGCAACGGGGTTTGATGCAGTTTCCATTAATATAAAGGGTCGCAAGAATCCGATGGATGGGAGACGTACAGGACTAATCGTTATGGCGACACCTGGTGAAGGCCTATGTCCAACAGCGGACATCTCAAAACGCTGTCTAACACCTAATTTACAAAGCCATGTTGTACAGTGATTGCATAATTCCGTCAATAGGATGTCTTATATGTTTAATTTAATTTATTTTTAAACCAATTAAGTTTGTCGTTATGTGTGTCACCTTGTTTGATTGGTGGTGTCAAACGCGAATATTATACCGGTAATAAATATTAAAACGTTATGCGATTTGCATCGATATGGCTAATTCCTCCTGTCAGATTTCTTGTCTGTTACTAATTTATTATAACAGGTATAAAAATATAATAAAGCCATTTGGCAGTTGCATTACACATTTTCTATTTTTATATGTATTTTATTCGAAACTTTTATTGATATAATAATAATAGCGTAATAACCTTATAATGTTCCCACTGCTGAGATTCCGGCTTCCTCTCGAGAAGAGTCACCCCTCCCCGTGTCCTAATGCAGCTTGGTTGATAAATAAAAAATCGTATCTGGGTAAAATTTTGTAAACTCCTGAATTCTGGAAAGATATTTTTATATTTTCGACTCGTCAAAAATAAATCACCAGTCAAGTCGATTAGCTGATGCAAATTTATTGAACCAATCATACACCAATGCTCGTTTGACATGAATTTTGCGATAATTTTATTTATTTATTTAAACTTCATGTACAGTAGTGTTACATAGGCGGACTTAATGCAACAAGGCATTCTCTACCAGTCAACCTTTTTCGTTCCATTTTCGATCTGTCGTATTTGAAAATGTATTTAAGTTTAGCAGATATATCATTATTTATATATCCGTACGGTGATAATAAATTTAACTGTAACCAGATGAGCTGCACCCACATTATTAGACTATACTACTATCATAATGAGGTAAACATTCAACTTTATTAACCTCGTACACTTTATCTATTTATATAAAACAAGAAACGAAACTGACTGACTGACTTATCAACGCACAGCCGACAGCACGGAGACCAGAAGTGTGATTTTTTTTATTTGATATAAACTAGTGCTTGATTGGAATCCCACCTGATGGTAAGCAGTGATGCAATCATTGATGGTGAGGCGCATTCTAGCTTTGAAGATACCTAAACTATAATCGGACGGGAAGACCGCAGCAGGTGAACTGTTCCAGTCCTTTGATGTATGCGGTATAAATGACTAGGTAATACGCTTAGTCCGGACTGTAGAAGTTTCAACAACGTAAGGGTGGATATTCGCCGTACGCTGGGAATTTTGCATAAGGCTTCTTTTTATGATTAGGCGAGCACTGAGAGCTCAACACACACGAGCTGCATGTTGGCAGCGGCAGAGGTTACTCCAGCCGTCGACACATCGGCGGCAGCTGTTGACATTCCAACTTTGAAGATCAGCGGCAGCCGTCATGTGTCAAGTGTCAATATAGGTCGACGGCTGCAGCTACCTCTGCCGTTGCCAACAGGCCGCTCGTTTGATCTAAGAGAGGAGTTTCTAAGCTTGACTTCCTAAGAGTGTTTTTAATATCGTGCGGATTTCATCACGCTTGCGGGATCGCTCCTATTCATACAAGTATTTATTGTAATGCGTAGAATGCCCGCATGCGGAGCAATTCAAATTCAAGCATTAAAAACACCCTTAGTGGATGAAACAGGGATGCAAAGTTTATATGAAGAAATCTACTTTCACGCTGGCGAAGCCGGCGGCGGTAGCTAATCACTTATAGAAAGGAGATATTGTAGTAACAAACACGCGGTAAGAACACCTCTTTTTCCGGTTTGTCCCATTTTATTGGATCATTTTCCGCAATCAGTTTGGGTAAGAGCATGTCAGAGTGGCGAAACGAGCAGTGAGCAAATACCACTCGAGGCGGATGGCCGTTATGCAAGATCATCGAAGAGCTACTGAGGTTGACGATCGCTTTGCTTTACTGCCAACCATGAAGACTGAATTCCATTGTCTGCAGCTTTGTGTAAACTGCTGATTATGCACAAAATTAACAATGATAGGTCGATTTAGCAATGATAAATAATATACCAAAAGCATTTATTTCAAAATACATAAATAACTAATTAAATTATATCTACACATGTAAAAAACCTTAAATATTAACTAAACTAATTATACTAAAACCTACCTATGTACATATAATACAAAAACACAGTACACTCAGGCGTCGAAGTACTCCTCCACATCGCTGTCATCCGGAAATGTACCCAGAAGACTGGCAGCATTGCCACGTTGAATGGCAATGCTAATTCTTTGGGCGAAGAACGAGCCAGCCCTCTGGTCACGCAAAGTGTCGATCAGACGGCGTGAAATTTCCTTAAAAAGGAGACGCGCACTCGGACCCCATGACCCAAGCGATTCAACCCCAAACGGCTCAAAACTGTAATTACCAATAAGGTTACAGTATTTGCGCCGTTTAAGGGTCTCAGCAGCCGCAGCGGCAGCGCCGGCACAACCTGCCGAACTTGGAATATGTGATGGCGCAAGGGTGTCGACACAGGTTGCGTCCCACACCAAAGGCCTACCCACCTTCCACGGCACCAACGTCATACCATCTGGTCTCTTGCCATCGTCACGTACCAAGCCATTAGGTTCTAATACGGCAGGTACACCGGCGGTGACAAGAGCTCGACGGATAATATCGTTGATGCTAGCATGCCGTGCTATGCGGCCTGCACTCCTGCAGCAGGACAGGCCATGGTGTCCGAGACTGTCGACGGCTTCGCCGCAGTGGCACCGATGTGGAGCAACACAGGGTGCGCCTAAGCGTAAGCAAGTTGCTAGCCGAAACGAAGCGTCATCCATCATAGTGCCTATGGTAGATGACGGGAGTGCCTGAAGCCATAAACCCGACTCCCATTCTCCCACAGCCAGCAGACGCGCACGCTCAGCAGTACTTGAAGACGTGTTAATTAGATTATTACGTATGATACTGCAGAGTGGCACGTCCCACCGTCTTTGCGAGGACAGGTTGTCGGGCAAATCCGTGTTGGGACAAGCCATTTTCCAAGCATTCAACGCATCGGACAAACACGGTACCTCAACATCAACCAGTGAGGAAGATAAAATATTCCTGGTTAATGTATCAGTACTGTGCACCGAGGAGAGGAAAGCTGGTAAACTTATACTAGAAATTTTGCGGACGCCGAGGCCACCCAGCCGGATGGGAAGCGTGGCTTGCTGCCACGCTCGGTCGTCCAAGGCCACATTTAAGATTGAGGATAATGTGTTTCTAATAATTTGATCGACTTTTTCCAAAAGTTGTGTGTGTTTCCACAGATGGGAGGAGCGAAGGCTATATGTAAATTTTGGCCCAAAACAACAGTACCGAATGAGTGTAAAAGCCGAATGCATGTTAATTTTGAAAAGTCTTTCCGAGACGTCGTTAAAATTTTGTATTTTCTGCTCAATGAATTTTGGAAAGGATTCATCGAAAATTGGGGAGCCCAGGAGGTGAAGAGAATTTCTTTCAGTGATTTGGATATTTGGTGCTATTGTGTTAAATTTTGCTAAAGTCGTCTGTCTGTCAGTCGTTTGGAGAAGGTAAATTTCGCATTTTGAGAGGTTAAGCTGTAAACCAATAGAACTAAATTTGTTTTTCAAAAAAGTTAAATCTTTTAAGACTGTCTCTACATCACCTCCTAGGGTGAATAATAATATACTATATGAAGGTGTCTGAAGTGTTAGCGGTTTTTGGCTTATTGTATTGTGTTGCCCAGTAACAGGGTTGAAGAGGTCTGACAGGCAGTGGCTCTAAGTAAAACATCGGTATTCAAAAATGTTTTTATGCGCTCCTACAATGCCCAGGGCTGCGCAATAGTTAGGGCTGAAAGACGATTTCGCATCCAAAAAAAAAAAAAATCCCATCAAACGCTTATAAATCTTATCCCAATTGCGAGAATATTCCAAAGATATACCGTGGCCCTGAAACACAAAAGTCAACTGAAAGAACACAGGTGGGTTGTAGTCAGTAAAAGTCTGACACTCCCTCTCCCTCCGCGCAGTGAGGGAGTTTAATCATAAAACATCTTAAAATACAATGATTTTTCTTTCGCGGTTGACTTATATCAAGATAGCTGAGGTGCACGGAGTAATGCGCGCGTGCCCTGTGCCCTCGAAAAGACATCTTGGGTAACATTGCGTCCCACAGACCAAAACACAAATACCTGAATAATTGGGATACATTCGTGAGTGGCATATGTAAATGATCATGTACATTATATGGAGGTCTTGTTTTAAATCGTCATTACATCCGTTTCGGATATAAACTATGTACATAGTATCGTACACGTTTTATAGTCGGTCGGCATGCGGCCTTCTTGTAGGATTATAGTATTTGTAAATGAGAATACATAGCTACAGTTTTTATAGTATTGCACAAGTGTCTATAAATTCATGCAAGCTTATAATTTATCGGTACAGCTGATTAATTTAATTGCAGAATTATGGCCCGATCTGATTCGTTTTTCTAAGACAAGTTTGCTTTGCTCGCATTCTGAATGCAGCCTACGCTCATATGTTGGTTCTTTGAAATAATCCTAAATGACATTGTAAGACAAAGTTTGCAGCTGTTGTTGTGACATCTGTACCGGTTTTATGAAATATTTGAAAGTTAAGTCCCGAAATAATTTGGGTCATTGGAATAAGCTTTGATTTAACATAACTTTATCAAACTACTTCAAGATTGCTTGCGGACCTGAGACACAAAGGAATAATGGGGCAACACGGATGGGTTAGTCAATAAACACTGGAGCTGAAGAAGTATTTTTTATTATTTTACATTTCAAGATATAAATATATCTTATAATATACCTTAGAGAAATATGCAACTTTCGATTCCACCTATATATTTTGGGCGCAAAAATCTAAATTTGATCTTATTCTAAATACCATTACGTTTCGGTGCAGGCGTTTCACCTCGCCGTTTATACCGCGTACATCGAAGGACTGGAACAATTTGCCTACTGCGGTCTTCCTGTCCGATTATAATTTGGGTGTCTTCAAGGCTAGAGTGAATAGGCTCTTAAACTAGTGTGCCTCACCATCAACGATTGCATCACTGCTTACCATCAGGAGGGCTCGCAGTCAAGCACTAGTTTTTAGGAAAATAAATCTTCCGAATTTTCTGCTTAGATTGATCATTGTTGTTACCTATTTTATACCCATGGATGTATGTCTTATAGGCATTATTTCTAAGAACGGATCATCGCTGAAGCCAGCGGGAGAGAAAGGAAGGTTTTGTTACACTGGGTTTCAATTTGAATCAGATTTATTTACTATTACGATACGATACTAAGTTCGAACCACTTTCGTAAATCAAAACTGTAGTCGTATTTAACTTACTCGTAATTCCTTACATATGGTACTCTGTTTAGACATTCGTTACCTACTTCTGTGAGTTACAGCTAAGGCGGTCCTAATGGCTGGTACGATTTAGTTAACATGCAGTATGTAATATATCTTTCGGATAAGTACTAACATTACTTTTGTTAATATGTAAATGTGGGTAGAACGAGAGCAATAGATACTGAACTGATAAGCTGCAGGTACTGGCGATATGTAGAGCGAATAATGGAGTTTCTATGTACATTGTACACCTTGGGTAAATATATAAGAACTAATTTCTTATTATTAAGTAACGTTTAGGTGAGTAAATCAGACATATTTTTTTTAAAGTTTATAGGTTTGCGCTTGACCGCTATCTAAACTGATGGAAAGTAACGATGCGGATGACGATGGAGAATACTTACCGAGAAGTAACCTATTCACTCTAGACTTAAAGATTCCCGGATTGTAGCTATCAGGAAATCACCCCGGTAGGGAATTCCACTCATTAGCTGTACGCACAATAAATGTGTTCCCAAAACGTTTTGTGCGTATAGGTGGGATGTCCACTATGTACCGGTGGCGCAACGCCGTACGCCTGGTGGTCCGATGATGGAACGGAATAGGCGGAATTAGGCTATGCATGCAATTTCAACGCACACTATCTGAAATGCAACTGGTAGAAAACCGACAGGCTAGCAATTTTTTTTTTTAATGCAAACATGCGTGAAAGTAATAATAATGCTCTCAAAACCGTATTTAAAGGAAAACATCGTGAGTAAACTGGCATGTTCTAAAACCAAAAATTCAGAGACATACCTAATGTGTCAATTACCAACCCACACTGAGCTTAGGTGTTGGACTGCGGCCCATTTCCTCTCCTAGAGAAAAATCATGAATTCCAGTAGCGGGAACAATATTAGACTGTTTTTTTTTTATTTTTTGCGCCATATGGTCAGAATACAATCTTCATACATGGATATTTTTATTTATTTAAACTTTATATACAACTAATTCCTGCCAGCGGCTTCGCCCACACGAAAGTATAATAATAATATCGTATAATATCGTCCCGAAGAACATACAACCACTCCATAACAATTTCCGGGATATGTAAAAAGTATCTTATGTGCTATTTCAAGAAATAATTCATAAGATCTTTTTCACATAAGATTTTTACTTTGCTTTGGTTTTTTGGCACCCGTGTGCCAAACAACCAAAGCAAAGTAAAAATAACATTAATGTGTTGGTGGTATCAAGCCACATATTAGGGTCACAAAAAACGCCGCCACCGACTTCTTTTTGTGGCGGCGCGGCGGCGTTGTATTGTATTTCGGGCTGGTATCCGCAACTCCACGACTAAAGCGCGTATTTTGCGCGGCGGCGTTGGTTTAATATGCTTGTGGCGGCTTTGTTTTGTTGCCCGTGTGCGGCGACCCTTATACGAACTTATTGCCAAAATTTGAAGCAATTACAACCGCAGTGTAATCATTCCAGTGTCTAACATACTCAATTAAACGTCCAGTTGTAAATTATAGTTCTCTAAGAAACGGATATAATCAAAACAGTCGTGACTACATTAACAATTTGTCCAGCATGCATCCAAGGTCGACTAGGATTTATTAGATCGTGGGGTGATTCTAAATTTTTATAATCACAATTTAAATTGTGCGTAATTATTACCTACCTAAATATTGTATTAAATATTATCTAAACTGATATATTACGTATAATAAAGTTCTAATGAGTTCGTTAGTATTTAAAGATTTAATTCCAAGAATTATTCGTGATTTATTAATTTACATATTTTAATTATTCGTTTATCATCACTATAAATCATCATTGATAAGTGTAGAAGCAGCTCAGATGTTCGCATGCCAATGCTGATAAATTATAATTATCATTTTAGCTTTTAAAAAATCTTTACTAGAAATTACTCCTGTATCATGATTTAAACTCACATACACGAGTCACCCAGACCCGAAAAAAATATCTGTAGGCCATACAAATGAAATTAAAATTTGACTGGCCTGACTATGGCTATGACTATGCCGGAGGTCGTGGGTTCGATTCCAACCCGGGACATATGTTTGTGTGATGAGCACGATCATTTGTTCTGTGTCTGGGTGTAATTTATCTACTAAAATATGTATGTATTTAGAAATATATAAGTATGTTTATCAGTTGTCTAGTTTTTGGTAGGCCGCTGCAAACACAACTTAGCGAAATGGGGGTTTATAAACCCGTCAGATACTCAATGTGAGTGCGGTGGTGTACAAAACATGACCCACATGTTGGAATGTTACACTTGCACTTTAGAGGACTTAATGAGTGCCAACGATGTTGCAGTTAACGTGGCCACTTACTGGGCCCAAACAGTTTAACGAGTTTACCATCGATTCGAAAAGGAGAAGAAGTTGTCTAGTACCCATAACACAAGTTCTGCTTAGCTTGGGACTAGACGGCGTTGTGTGATAGTTGTGGAATAATAACTGTATATATTATATTATCATGCAAATATTTGTTCCGTTCAGGAATCGAACCTTCGACAAAGGTAAACATGGCCTCAGAAACTTTAGAATAACCCACAAGAGTGTTTCACAAAACAGTTTCTTTAAAAAATATCTTTTAGCATCGTATCTAATCAAGTTACAATGATACAGGTCAATAAGTTCAATACATAGACTCCAACAAAAGACTCGGTTGCACCCAATAGCACCCAATTTCACGAGCATCAGCATTTCAACAAGATCTGAGTAATGCACATTTCAAACAGTGTAAAAATACACTGGGCCGCAAAAAACACGGGTCACATAGAAAGTCTCCAAAATTGTCCGAATATAAATATGTGATTTCTTGAATGAATAATATGTTTTGAACACACTAATAATGCTAATTATAAATTGCAAAATAGGTTTCTTTTGTACAAGTCACAGCTCAAGAAATAGATTGAAAAATAAAAAAATTAAAATTAGGAAAATATTTGTTCAAACTGATCTGATATAAGTATTTGTACCAGCAGGTGATAAGGGCTCGTAAAGGAAACACAAATTATTAATACGTCAAAAAATGGTTTTTTTTTTATAAGATAAACTACGATTTGTATTTTTGTTGTCATAAGTTAGAAATGATTTTTTATGTGTGTATTTTTTGCATTTAATTAAAATGAAATTGAATTGTGCATAAAACGTGTCATATATTTTTTATGTATTAACATCTACAATAAACTACAGTTTCACAAATTCAGCTTATGTATTTAGGAAATAATCGCCCTTTTTATTAGCGACCCGGAATTTTTGCAGCCCAGTGTATTTCCCCGAAGTGCAACCACGCTTACATCATTTGCATCCGATACTTCCGTAACTAAATTGGCATGAAATAGACCACAGACGTTGCATCAATTGAACTGAAAATAGGTAAATTGAGTTTCATTTTCTTTGCTCAGTACCTAATCTAAAGTATAGTAGGTATGATGAAAAGAGTGATAGAAATTGTATATGTGTTTGTAAAAGGCAGATTGTAGTACATAGTATAAACAAATCGCTTTCGGTGTCGTCTGTTTATTCGCTAACTATGCACCGGATTTTTATGCAGTTTTAGGGTTCTGTACCTCAAAAGTAAAAAATAAAATTGGCAAGTGAGAGCCGGATCGCGCTCTGAGGGTTCCTGACAAACTTATCTATTTAATAGTTTAATTCCCGAATGAAGTCTTGAAGATTTTTCCGTTTCGCACCAAAAGTTTTTCTAACTATAAATTTTCAGATTTTGATTCCCTTGAGAATGTCGAAACATACGTTTTTTGCGACATAATCGGCCGTAACTTTTTTTTATTATAAGTTATTATGAGCCCGTTTTGTCTCACTGCAGGACAACGACCTCCCTTCCATTCTTCCACTCTTCTTTGTCCTTATAGCTAACTTCTGGCCAAACATGTGGGTAGGAGCCCAACTCGTCACGCTATCTCCATCTCTACTTACCGCATCGCCGAAAAAATAGCAAATTATAAAAAATATAACAAATACATTTATAACCCGTTAAATTACAAAATCAGAAACTAAAGACATGGAAAGATTACTTTTTGAAAATAAAATTATTCAAATGTCGTCCTTCGCAGTACTCTTCAAAACAATCTCTACATTCATGAGAACGCGCCTCAGAAGGAATGTTGTTAATTTCTTGTCTGATTTCCTGCAATTCAGATATTTAATGAAAAAAATATCCTGACACTTCTCCCGCCCTTGAGCAGAGCGAGAGGATGTGTCAGACGTTTACTTACTAAAAACCCACTACTGTTCCTTCGTTACCTTTACTACCAGGAAAGAATCTTCCTTGCAGAAACAGACCCTTTCAGAAAAACATTCTGATACTGAGACAGAAATGAGATCACTGGTCCTACCAGAACCTCTTAATGCGATCCATTAGACGACCTAAACTGAGCTGTTAAAATTATGGAGCTATATAGGGTGTATGCCGTGTATGTATAACTCAATTGCTCTTTCTGGTTCGCTTGCTTGACATTTTAACACATCATGGTCTTAACCCATTGTCTTAACATGGTCTTAAAACATTAGCCAAGAATTCAACTGTATTCTGTTCAACTATGTCAGTCTTTTACTGACTAAAAACCACCCATCTTCCTTTTTTTAGGTGAAAAAATCATCCAATGACATCGGTGTAAGAACTTCCAGAACTGACCATGCTCGATGAGAATCAGCGTCATGCGGAAGGTGAGGACACCGTGATATCTTTCCAGCCACTCCTCAAAGAGAGGACTTATCGTTATAATTATGGCATGCCCAGAACTGGTTTGCGGCAGTTGCTGTCGCGATTTCAACATGAGATCCCACCGGAACTTTGTCCGCCATCCTGCGACTTGCAACGGTAGCGGAGTTTCGCCCCGGCTTTGCATCTCCACGCGACCCAAGTTCTTTAACTGGTGCTTTGCATTCCAGGGTCGCGGTAACTTTCGAACAATACCACAGTCCGAGCCAAAATAATACCTTGATATTGGAATAACGTTCGATACTAGGTACTTTAGACTTCCTGAAACGTGTAAAGAGTTCAATGACTGTGTTAAGAAATGATCTCATTTATCAGAGGGCAAGACAAGTGCTGAGGTATCAAGGGTTTTTCAATAACCGGTTTTGCATGACTCATTGTTTTATTACGCGAACCTTTTACTCAAGGATCAACCTTGTACAATAAAATTAATTTATGTTTAAATCTTTCTGACGATATCTTCTTAACGTGCGTCTCAACGTTTCTGTACATTTATTTGTGTACCTTTGTAGTTACGTCTTTTTATAAAATGCTCAAATGTGCGCCAGGCTTTATTACCATATTGTAAAAATTAACAAATTAAAAAAAAATTGGCAAAAATTAAATTGAAGTCATAACAAACTCATAAAACTAAAACGCAAAACCTACGCAAAGATCAAAAGCAGCACGATTCTACGGCACAAAGCTATCTCATGTTCATAATCTTAATGGATGCATCAGATATAGGCAGTAAGTACCCGCCTCTATGCACATGTAGATCTTAAAAGATTCGTTTCTCAGAGGGATATGATCAGTTTGAAACTTCCTAGACAGTAATTGAAGGCCAAGGTGTAAAAATGTGGACGTTCACCAACACAGACTTCCTAAAAAAATTATTATTATTGGTCTTCATGGTCACTTTAGATGTTCGACGACATTATGACAGATGAAGACAAACATGGAGGGACGAGCTACCTTCTGTCGAAGAAACGTCTGTTCTTCGACAGAAGGTAGCTCGTTCGTCTCCTGTCATTGGCAAAAAACGAGAATTGTGGTTTAAGGGAGAGATGTATGCCCAGCAGTGAGATGAAATAAGACAGATAGATAGACTATAGGTCGTCTGTATCCTTAATAGTCTGTATCATTGTTATTCGGGTCCCTAGAAGTAGATCATTAGTTCTAATTTGAACACCACCACTACCTACAGACCAGGCCCCTGGAACCAAGGCGAAGAAGGAACATCGTAGGTTTTTAGTCAGTAAGAGTCTGACAGTATTTCCCGCTCCGCCCAAAGGCGGGATTTGTCATTGGATGATTTTACTTACCATAAAAAAACCTATAGGTACGCACAAAACGGTTTTGGGAAAACGTGCAGTGCGTGCAGCTAAAAATCCTCTATCGGAGCGTGTGTAACCTAGGGGTCTTTTAGTCGAGGGTTACTTCTAGGCAAACGTGCCCCATCGTCAACCATAATCATAACCATCAGCTGAGATAGTGGTCAAGTGCGAGCCTACCAATAATAATTAAAAAAAACTTAGTGCAACATTCACCTAAATACTAGTTCTTACTTAAACGACAAAAAGCATCGCTGCTTACTATCAGGTGGGATCGCAGACAAGCACTAGTTTATATTATATTAAAAAAAATGAAATAAAGAAGTTTTTGTAAGAGAAAAAGTGCTTTTGTTAAACATTAGACTCGGTTTACTGACCCGAACAAAACGAACACAAACAAAAAAACAATTACTTAGGTATCTTTACTTAGGTGCTAACAGTCATACAACCGTGAAATGGAAAGTAAATCATTGTGCAAATACCAGTGTTATAATATTCTAAAACCTCACGATCTATTGCGAATTATATAAATATTATTCGCCCACATAAAAGTTGAGAATTCCATCGGAACATAAATCTAGTCTCGAAATATTAAATAAAACTTTTTGCAATTTACTACTACAACCGACTTCAATCTAAAAACCAATAAAACGTTGTTTTTTGTTTTATTTCTTCGTTATTTAAAACTGACTTCCGAAATTGAAATTATTTTGCACTTTTTAGTGCCGTTTGTATTGAAGATGTTTTTTTTTTTTTCAAAAAATGTTTTACACTTTTTAGTCGTGGTAAACCACCGCGAAATCTAAATAGTGTTCAAGTTCTATAGCTATATTGTATAGGTACTTTAATACCTATAGAACGTAATCGTTTTAAGTATACCAATATTTGAAAAGTTACCTCGAGAAGAGTTACATCAGATCTTGATTCGTCAGATCCTGATTGAGCTGTTAAAGTTTAGATCATCTGGGAAATATACATAAATTTCAAACAAAAAATAATTTATTAAATCAGCGAGTAATTGGGGAACATACATAAAAATAAAAAATTTTGACGTGTTGAGATTTTCCTCCTTTTTTTAAGTCGGTTAAAAAGTATATTTTATTCTAATATACACAATCTGTCCTAAAGTATACCTACTAAAATTCATAAAAAAATATTTATAATGTTAGTGGAAGTTTGAGAAAATTAAATTTGTGTCGATCTAATGTAACACTGATTGTTGGATATTTGTAAGAATTAACTGCCATTTTCATGCCAATCCTGGAATGAACACAAAATGGTTAGTTGGTAATAAACCATAGCAATCTATCACTGCGTTTGACAGTTTGTTAATGTAATGAAATAGCATGAAACTGCACAAAGGTTCTAGTAATTTATAAGGTTCTTTAAGCTAGTTAAAGTTATTACAAATACCAAGTGGACTGGACAGATAGATTGACGTTAGAAAGTGAAAAACCAGAAGCAAAATAGAATGTCGAAGTTTAGTAAAGCCGCAGACGCGGTGGTCCATTGTGTGCTAATGCAGAAAGAACTTACAATCGTAATGAAGTAAGTAGTCACAGTCCGACTAATCTACGATCTCCATTCTCACACCGTTGTATATTATTCACACCCACACGTCACGACATTTACATAGGTGAGCATTTGTTAAACAAATGATTTATAGTAAATATCAATTGGCCAAAACCTACAAAATAAAAAATGTTCCAATTATCAACGCATATTACCAAAGTAAGCTAGATAAGTATCTTCAAACGAATAGCCTAGTCCAATCCAAAAACTGTTTAAGATCATATCTCGTCTTATTGCTTCTGAGATTATAATGAATTAAAGTATAATAAAGGTTATTAAAGAATGTTCAATGTCAATTTAATAAATGTCAGAACTTGTCGGCAACTAGGTGATTATAGCTCTTTAGCTTACCGGATTTCTCTCACTTAAATGCCAACATTATGACCGACCGCGAAAGATGTAATTTTACCTAACTTTGGAACATTTCATTTCATAACGTTACAAAATAAAAAAGAACTCAGTGACCGTTGCAGTAACAAATAAATAGCGTTGCTGACTAAACACCGAATCACTAGTTTCGTGTAAGGTAAATTCTTATCTACATCGAGCGTCTCGTAGAGAGATTCCTCGCAGCGATTAGAGTGCCTGTTGAAGGGCATATAATTGCGTATTGGCTGCGAGCCGCGAGCACGTGAAAAGTAGATCAATACGAAGCTCCGGAGTCATATGACTGCGAAGGCCGGCCGGCGCCCGCGCACTCGCGATGCGCCGAGGGGCATTCCACCGACCAGCCTTTCAGTTGCCTTCCAATTGCGAATCTATGCTTCGCTATAATTCGCCGATTGAATATTAAATTTTACCAATGTCATTGAGAAACCAATCCTGATTGGACCATAATTTTCATTCTAAATTCCGCAACGGTTGCAAAACAAAACGAGTAACAAGTCTTCGTGAAACTTTCGTCTCAGCATTACGCACTAAATCGGATATTTTTGTAACATAATAACGAAGAGGTCCATTGTGTAACGTTAGCACATGAGGAATACAATATCTGTAATCGGCACATCATGTTTTGTCAATTAATTATGACCTACATTTACGTAATTTGGTATTCTGTCCATCATTGGATGGTAAAGAAATTAACTCTTACGTTGTATAAAAATGATATCATCATGAGTTACCTTGCCTTAATTTTCACGTATCCGTAATGTATTTATAAATATACATGTTTTATATCCTTATCTGGGTCAACTTTTTGATTTCCGCATAGCTGTCACACGTTTTTATTGATTACACCAAAAAAGGTTTTGTGGTCTAGACCTTAACAAAAAAAAGTAAAAGGTCATCATAGCAGCATTCAAAATATTTTTAATTAAGTAGTCTGCGTTCGTTTGATCTGGTTAATGATTTTTTATTGGTAAACCAGTACCTTATTTGGTGTTAAACAAAAGTACAGCACAAGAGAATAATGACCTTTTATCAAGTACTGCAAAACAAATAAAAATATGTAACATGTACTTTGAGCATGTACGTCCTTTATGATTCTGATAACCAAAATAAACCATTTCCGATCGGTCGAGGTTAATCATATCATTCATGCAATGACTTGTTTACTTCAAAATGGTTGTATTTTTCCTAAATTTGATATTATTTCTGACTCAATTAAATAAAACATAAACAAAAACATCCTAAGGAAACCGACAATTTTATAATAAAAAATTTGAAGACATGTGACATCCGCCAACCCGCACCCGTCCTCAAGGAGTTGTCAGTAAATTGTAGGGGCCCAGTAGGGCCAAAGCCTACTGGGGCCAAGGGTTAGGTGAAAATGAACCCCGGGGCCTTGGTAATGCATGGAAAAGGCCAGGTTTTCAGTCAGTAAGAGTCTGACACTATATCCCGCTCCACCCAAGGGCGTGATTTGTCATTTGATGATTTTACCTACCATAAAAAAAACCTGCACCGGGCCCGCATGGTGCATTACGGCCCATTGCTCTCATAGTGAGAAGGCCTGAGCTTGAGGCAGTGGAAGCATTATAGATTATACGGATGAATATGCTTAAGAATTCAATAAAATTTCAGTAAAAGTTATTTTCCATGGTACAAATTCCGCCAACGGCCCACCAACAGACTATCCATGGAAGAGATTAAGTAGTAAGAATTATTTATGTGGAAAATCATCTAATAACTTCTCCCGTTCTAGGGTGGAGCGAGAAGGCGTGTCAGATTTTACTGACTAAAGCTTTCCTTGTCCTATATCTCTTTAACAAATTCCCGTGACCATAGTGGGCATCGGCCCTACGGGTTTCTACGGTTTTACTGACATCTCTTTGATTCCATGATTTCCTGTAGATACAACTTTCGATCAAGCTTGGGGAATGGTAGGTAGGTAGCAAGTACATTGTGCATACACTCAGATACCTACTTATAAACAATTACTTCAAATGTATATCATTGAAACACGTGTGTGTGCTGGATTGTCACCGAGGGCGCGGCTCGTAGGCGCTCGGTACATTTCGTAAGTGGTCGGGTCACGGCGTACCCAAACACATGGCCTTAGTCTGACTAATTGCCTAATAAGACAATATATCCTGCCATATTAATGACCAACCATAATAGCAATGTGCGGGCTTGAAAAATTGTTCTACAAATGTATTGATTGATTGTTCTGTGACCCTCACGTATGGTTATTATTAATGTATTTAAGTTTCATTGTGTGTTCTGGTTTAAAATATGATTAATAGGAGGGGTTCTGTGGTAGACAAATCAATAGCTATGCTACTTTGACCTCGTGACAAGTTGAGCACAGAATAACTACCACAGATCTTAATAAAAACGTCTGAGACATTTCAATATCTGAGGACACCGTTCTCGCAGGGAAGGGGCCATTCAAGTATTACGTAAGCACTAAAGGAGGGTGGGGGGTCTTTGCTTTGCTTATTTTTGACATGGCGGATGGGGGACTGAATGGTGATGAACGTCAGCAGTTTTTTTTTTAAGAGATCCATCTCCATGTTCCAAAATCACATGAAAATAAGTAGATAGACACATACCACAGAGCAATGTTTACGTAAGCAGGATTAGATCTTTTGCTTACTTTTGCCGACGAGGGGGAGGGGGGGGGGGTAAAATTTGCGTAATTCTTGAATGGCCCCGATGCGTTTACCCCACGGAACAAATATTTATATGGCCTACAGATGATTATTTAGGTGTTCTGGCTGTGGGTGCGTATGTTTGTGTTTGTGAGTTTATCTATTTATGAAAGAATCCACGAATGCCCACGATACACGAGTTATTCCTTAAAAAACTAGAAATAAAAATTCTAAGTTCTTGTTTCCTAATTGTAAAGCCAAAAACAATAAAAAAGCAATCCCACAATCAGTTCTGATTATACTCAACCATAATGAGCTATTTGAAAGACAAGTTTATGTCTGCATACACATTGCACAAATATTTTATGTCTGTTATAATATCCACGTATTGGTACATAAATACTCAACTATATGTCAGGCTTTCAATTGTATTGGCTAATAGGATTCATTATTTGTACTTATATTGTCTTTATTGTTGTTATTTGGAAATGGTTAAATACTTGGGCAAACTGCATGTACTTTTTATAGAATTTAAATCAGTAACGATTTTACAGTTTACATACTTGCAGACAATAAAATTAGATCAACATCGTGCAAAGGTGTGGCTACTCACAAACATTATTTTAATCAAATTAATAAAACCTAAACAACTAATACTGATTGAAGTAGGAAAAAAAAATAAAGATTTTTTTGCAAACAGGTTTATCATTTTCATTATATTTGGCCATAATATATTGCTATTTTTGGAGCATGCGTGGTTCATAGTCATCGGGTCCGCCCGCAGTAAATTTATTACAGTAAATTGATCCCAAGTTTTCTACAACTTTTCTGTTTTTATCTTTAACTGGCTGAATGCCTCATATTGTTGTTGCCGTTGTTTCTTCTGCTATTAAATAAATTCCATAAACATGCCTAGCTACGGAATTAAATCTACCGTTTAATTTCAAAGTGACGACCTTGAGTACATTTTTATGTTTTGTTTTCTTATTTTGGTTTCCGACTTAGATGATATGGTCCGCTTCATAAATAGCACAACTGATGAATGGCGTCAGCAGCATTGCGAGAGCAGCTAATTAATTTACGTTAAAATCTTTAAAATAATTGCTAATGCCACGAATTACATTGTTTTATAAAATAATAATATTGCATTGGTTATTAAGCCTTTGCCAGAATCATTGACAAATCGGATTGTTGTACCGAACAAAGTTATTTTATTTGGTCGATCTACGAATATGTTAACATCGTCAGGAAATCTTAGTGATTTAGGTTCGTTCCTTTTACGTTGATTCCACAACGTAGCCTTTATTCCTGAAAATATGTATTTTCTAAAACTGCCGTGAAAAGTTTTAGGGAATGTGGATCATCTTGCAACGCCCTCAGACATTGCTATCAGACAACAAAGAAGTTGTTGTCGCCTGTTCCCATCATTTGGGATCGGGTCTCGTCACAAATCGGTGCCAGAATGTTCTATCCAGGGTTGTCGACTCCAGCAAGTGGGCTAACTTAGTCTTTAGATTTTAGACCACCAGGTCAAAGGTAGACGACCTCCGCCTTTCTTTTATTCCGGTTGGTTTAGTGCAATTTTTACGACACCGTCCTCGCTTTTCCTGCTAACATTTCCATATCATCTGAGTCATTCAGTAAGTTTTTCGGTGATTGACGTGACTTTGATGCTAACCCAGATATATTCATTGCAAACCTTAACCAGAGTAGGGTTTTTTAGTTTTTTAAATTACAGTTTTTTTGTCTTCCTTTTCATATAACAGGACAATAGTTGACTTTGTCTATTGAGTATTTGCTCTGTAGCTGTTAAATAGATGCGTCACTGGTTTGGATATTACGGTTTCATTTTTCGTCCGAAATGTGGTCGTATCCAGTTAATTTGCCTTTGTAGTGTTTTCCTGATCTTTATGATTTCAGTTTCCATTATGCCAAGCATTTCTTTTCTTCATAAGTATGCTTCTCTGCTTCTGTGGCTATCTACGTATAGTTTTTTTTTAATAAATTCTGGCTCTACTTTACATATGGATTGTTTTACTAAATCTGAAAGTAAGTAGGTAAGTTCACAATGTGCTTGTACATCTTTAATACTCGTAAATGAAAACTTAACATTTCTTAAGTCTGCGACTAGAGATAGGGCGACAATAAGTGAGTTGTCTAGAGTCTAGACATGGGTTGAGCAATCGAAAAGTAGCAATGTACAGCCTCCTTAGTGCTGACCTAAAATATATTAAGCCTTATCTTACAAGTTCTATAAACGTATTCGGTTATATTGGAGAAGCAATGCAATGTTGAAGTATCGACGCAAGATCTGCTTATTTACAATTTCTAATTACGAATATCAGTAGTCGCTATGATGTTACGGTTAGAAGATTTTGGATTACATCTGCTTGAATCGATCTGTTTTAATATAGATATCACGAAGAGCTGCTAGCTCTTATATTTGCTCATGAAAAATATCAGGCACTTTTTAAATTGTACTTTAGATATATTTTTGGAAGATTCAAATCTTTTGTCCCTTATATACCTATTAGGGTTTTCTAAAAATGTAACACCAATTTGTTACATTTTTAGAAAACCCTCCCTTGCGGCTACCGCAAGCAATATGGGACAAGTAAGTTTGCCAGGTCTTGACACCGACAAGCCGGGCAGACCAGCCAGTTTAGCCGGACGTTTGGGTAAAAAAGCTGATGGTTTATTTTTTTATAGTCAACAAAAACCAAACAAAAGCCGGGCAAGGCCGGACTCTGCCTAATTTGGCTAAACACGCAACCAAAAAACCTGGCTTTATCCGGATACCTGGCACCGCAAGGGACAAAGGCGTATCTTTGTTTTTTGGTTCTGGAATAATCTTCAAACAACTTTTTCTGCTCTAGGCGGAGCGAAAGGGAATGTCATATTTTTACTTACAAAAAACCACCTGTGTTCTTTCAGTTGTCTTTTGCGGTACCACTTTCGAACAATACCGCAGCACAACGGCTTGACGAGAAGATTATGATGGGGTCTTTTAAAATGGCGACTATAGTGATCCACGTTAACCCAGTTGCACTACGTTCTCTATCCAACCGTGGTTGCCATTTACTTGGAAGTGAAGTAAGTATTGATTAATAGATGACAGGCGTACAAGATTTATTTCCATATGAATATCTACTTCAAAGATTTGTGCAAGCTAATAAACTGTTTCGGAAACTTACTGCTTGAGAAACACCGGCGGTGTGCAAATTACATAAAATACGACATGGGAAACATATTTTATGTTTACCAGCTTTTGGTTAAACCCGTTCTAAGCACTGAGCGATTTGATTACGACTTGTTTTGGAAATATTTACTTGTTTAATTAAAGTGAAATTCGTCGAGTAATTTATTGCGTTCTGACTAATCGCATTTGATTTTAATACTGGCGACTCGCCCCAGCTTCGCGCGGGTGCAATGGTGATATTAAATATATTATGCATGTTTTATACAAATAAACCTTCCTCTTGAATCACTCTATCTATTTAAAAAAAAATCGCATCAAAATCCGTTGCGTAGTTTTAAAGATCAGCATACATAGGGACAGACAGCGCGACAGTCAGCGGGAAGCGACTTTGTTTATACTATGTAGTGATTTTACCTACGTATATTATGTCAGGGACGGTATGGATATGAAGTTTAGGATTTTTTTTTATATTAGGTAAAATCATCCAGTGACAAATCCCGCCCTTGGGCGGAGCGGGAAGTAGTGTCAGACTCTTACTGACTAAAAACCTACCCCGTTCCTTCGTTGCCTATCGTACCGGGGTCGGGTATTCCTTTCGGAAGCTGACCCCATATGACGAGTATGTCCTCTCCATCACGGTTTCAGCTACTTCGCTCGCATTAAGTGCTACTTCGCAAGGAGGTGAATGCTTTTCATTCCCCCTCGCTTCGTACCATGGCCTGAACCAGGTCTGGACCCGAGTTAGCGCCGCCAATACCCAGCATACAGTCACATTTCGTTTTTCTCATGTCTGAGCGTGCCTACTGTCATAAACTGGACACAAAACCAAGCTCCAAGCTGCAACTAAGAAATACCCAGGTGAGAAGTTCCAATTACACTTTGAGTGCCTTCGGAATTTAAACCCTGTAGCTATATCTATAAGAAGTAATAAGACTAGCTTTTACCAGCGTCATCAACCAAAGCGTAAAAGTAGACATAAACTTTAGAACCTCGTTTCATCCCTTTAGGGAGTTTTTTTTTTTTTTTTTTACGGTAGGTAAAATCATCCAATGACAAATCCCGCCCTTGGGCGGAGCGGGAAATAGTGTCAGACTCTTACTGACTAAAAACCTACCCTGTTCCTTCCCTGCCCTGGTTCCAGGGCCCTGGTATGCATTTTCATACCTTCCCAGAGCCCCAGACTAGGCCTCGACCCTACTGGGCCCCTACGGTTTGCTGACAACTCCTTGAGGCGCACGGGAACAGTGCGCGCCGTAAACGACTTGGGCTCGGTCCGGTCTGTTACCGGACAAACGGACAGCGAGCTACCCATTGCCCGCCGTCCGCAAGCCCATCCCTTTAGGGAGTGAATTTTGGAAAATCCTCTCTTAGTCCGGAGAGGATTAAGAGAGGATTTCACGCCACAAAAAGAAGCCATGTGCAGAATTTCACGTTCCTAGTTTCTGCTGTGCGTTGATATGTCAGCCAGTATGTTTCTCCTTTTGTACACCGTTAAATTTTGGTCGTTTCAATCCCGCGGAGGGTCGATTCGGTACATGAAACACTATCGACTTGTAAAGAGAAAATTAAAAAATAAAGTTTTTTTTTTCTAAAACTAGAATTAATTAATATATGCATGTACGAAATTAATTTCTTTAAGTAAACGTGTCAAGGACCTGGTAGTTGTCGGTCGTTGCGTACTAATTACCTACAGTTCATTGGCCTCGATCAGCTGACGTTTACTTAAAGAAATCAATTTCGTACATACATAAATTAATTCGAGTTTAAAAAAAGTACTTTATTTTTCATTTTTATCTTTACAAATCGATAGGGTTTCATGTACCGAATAGACCCTCCATGGGATTAAAACGACTAAAATTTAACGGTATATAAGTAAATAGATTAGACGAGTGGACTGGGTATTACAATTTGTAATATCATGCTTCACATATCAGCAAAGCCTTCAATTATATTGCATCACGGATCAGAACTGGCGATGTAGTGTGACATGGTACTCGACCGGCTTGAGAGTATGTCATCATAAGACTATGTCAAGTTTACAACTGTCTACACGAGACGGTTCAATGTAATTAATTAGTTCAAGTCCTTGGGGTTAAGCAATAAGTGATAATGATCTTTATGCATTGCCCTTGTCTTTGACAGCGAGTTTTGCACTACTCAGGTACAATACTACGTAAATTGATAGATCGTATCAGCCTGTTTGAAAGTGACACCCTTATGGACATACGAACCAGCCAATGCCAGTATAACCGATGGTGCCATGGTTTCGGTGAAATCTGGGCCCACCTTCCGATAGCTATGTGTGTTAAAATTACCTATCCAATGATATCATTGAATAGGTATTGGAAGGTGGGCCCAGAATTAACATCTTCCTTTGAAATCAAAAGTACTTATAAAAGCCGCGATGCAATAATCCACTGCTGTGGTGCTATTCTCTATGAAAACGCAGCGCTGCCGCAACGACGAACATACAAATAGGATATATTGAATTAATAATCCAATGTATAGGTACATTACGTTGACAATCCAATGTATCCTATTTGGGTGTTCGTCGCTGAGGCAGCGCTGCGTTTTCTTAGAGAATAGCACCATTGGACTCGGAGGCCTTACTATGACGTGTTAAAATGTCAGTCAGGGGAGCGTGAAAAAGGGATAGAGCTGTACATCCAATATAGCTCCAACTCTTTAACAGTTAATTTTAGGTCGTTAAATATGGTTGCGCCAATTTGCTATGATCCGCGACTTTGTTTTTTGTAATTTATTTTTTTGGCCTAGCAATCCTATCCCTACCGTATCCGCTTCCCGCACGACCTCGAGAGAAATGATTTGACATTGACGTTTGTGCATCGAGTGAATGTGACCGCACCGCTAACCGCGCCCGCTCGAAATTACAAGAAAATTGACTATTTTCGTGATCCAATCATTCAGAGACTCCACAATAGTGCTGTGTTAGTGCAATACAGGACCTGGCAGTGATTTAAATGTGCGAAGACGAGGATCGGCCGGTGTCACGTGCAATCTTCGAAGTGCCACGTGCAACCAACGAAGTCTAAAGGTCAGTGCTCCTTCCCAATACATTTATTCCATGCCAGGCGCAGTATCTGCATATTGTTAACAAACCTAAGATCGCTTTTCAAACCTACAGTCCATTAAAACATCAAGCAAATTCGCGCAACCATTTACTTTTGGTCCTACGAGCAGGATCGTGAATCATTTTCTTGTAATTTCGCAATATAGTATTTGTTCCATAGGGAATAAACGCAACGCGCCTGTTTACCTAGATATAATAGTAGAAAACCCGCATCTAGGCATTTAGGCAACTATACGTTATTTCGCTCGTATAGTTAAAGAGTCATTGATAATTACGGTACCTACGCCGTCAACCGCACCGCATAATTATAGTTAGCTACGTAAATATCAGCGTAGATATAAATCGTTCGCATTCTTTTTCTTGACAAAATTCATTCGACCATCCTGCAAATTGCATGTAGGTAGACGCATTTCAAAAATACCCGTTTTACATCATCCCGCACCATGGAGTTGTTAGAGAAGACAAACTTACAACTAAACTGCGTGTGGTTATGGATGGTAGCGCTAAGACTAGTACTGGCATATCGCTTAACGATATCTTGTATTGTGGTCAGAACCTCCAGGGTAACTTATTTGAAATAATAGTAAATTTTCGCTTGTTTGCTATTGCGCTCTCTGCCGATATTCGGCAAATGTTTCTTAGTATTGGAATCAGAGAATGTGACCGTAGATTCCAACGCTTCTTGTATAGATTTTCTCCGCAGGAACCTTTGAAGGTTTACGAATTCAATCGTGTTTGTTTTGGGCTTAAGTCTAGTCCCTTTCACGCTCTTCGCACTATCAAGCAGTTGGCCGCTGACGAGGGTGATACATACCCGAAAGCAAGGGCCACTATTGAAACCGGATTGTACATGGACGATTTTGTGTACAGTGTACCTAGTGAAGCAGAGGCTATAGAGACCGCTGCTCAAGTAATCAGCCTCATGAAGTCCGGTCAATTTGATCTGGTGAAATGGACAAGCAACTCGCAAGCTACATTAGAGTCGATTCCACCGTCACACCGGTTGACTTCGGTAAAGGAATTCGATGATAGTGATTCGCATAAGATCCTCGGTTTAAGTTGGTCACCTGCAACTGATATGTTCAGTCTTAAAATTAGCTCGACTCCGCCAACTTGTACCAAACGCGTTATCCTAGCATGTGTAGCTCGGATTTGGGATATAATGGGTTTTGTGGCTCCTGTCGTTTTATATGCAAAGCTGCTTATAAAAGAGCTTTGGCTTTCCAACTGTGATTGGGACGACACCGCTCCTGACAGTGTTGCCAAGTTGTGGGCTCGCTATAGGAAAGAGCTTCCAATGCTCGATCAGATACAGATTCCTCGCCATGTTGGTATAGTACCAGACACTGTTGTTAATGTGGTAGGTTTCGCAGACGCCAGTGAGAGGGCTTACGGGGGAGTGGTTTACTTTCAGGTCCAAAATGGCGATAACATTTCAGTTTTCCTCATTAGCGCAAAATCAAAGGTATCTCCTCGTAAGGTTGTCTCTCTTGCTCGTCTCGAACTCTGCGCTATTCTTATGTTGGTTCAATTGATTACATCTATAGTCAAACCTTGTCGTCCTCGCATTAATATAGAGAGAATTGTAGCGTTTTCAGACTCAACCGTTGCTCTATGTTGGGCCCACTCTTCACCCCATCGATGGGGCACGTTTGTCGCAAATAGGGTGGCTAGGATTCAAGCTGAATTGTCACCGGAAAATATATTCCATGTCGCTGGAACAGAAAACCCAGCTGATTGTCTCTCACGTGGTTTGCTTCCCGCGCAAATTTTAAATCATCCGCTTTGGTTTTGTGGCCCTCCCTGGCTGCATACCACTCCTAACGAGTGGCCAAATGCTCCGTTTAACCCCGCTACTGTTTCAGAACCACCCGAGGAGAAGAAACATACGCTTGTAGTATCAGTTCCGCGTGAAGAGTCAGTTGTTTTGTTGTTGTCTAATCGAGTCTCGTCTTGGTCGAGACTATTACGCTGTGTAGTTTACGTCCTAAGATTTTTGAGATTATTACCATCGCGTGGTTCTATAATCGCAGCTGATTTGGATAGAGCTGAATCAGTTGTACTTCGAGAGTTGCAGAAATTTTATTTTTCAAAAGAATTTCGTAGTTTAGAATCACATAAACCTTGTAGTCCCGCACTTCAACATTTGAAACCATTTTTGCAAGACGGACTCATTCGTGTCGGTGGCCGTCTGCGAAATGCTAAGTTAGAGTTTGAACAAATGCATCCAGTAGTTCTACCACGAAGGGATCACGTTTTGGATTTGTTGGTGGACTATCACCATAAGGTGAATTGTCACGCTGGTCCCGATTTATTAATGTCCATTCTTCGACAGAAGTACTGGATACTTTCCGCTCGCAATTTGATACGCGCTAGAGTGCACAGATGTGTGCCCTGCTTTAAGCTCCGCCCGCGTTTCAACGCGCCGGAAATGGCCGACCATCGTTCTTGTCGTGTTGTACAGACGGTGAAACCTTTCATACATACTGGGACGGACTATGCTGGACCGTTTAAAGTCACTATTGCCCGTGGTCGTGGTATACGTTCCACAAAGGCATACATTTGCCTATTCGTTTGTATGACAACTCGTGCGGTTCACATAGAGTTAACCAGTGATTTGAGTACGCAGGGTTTTATGTCTGCATTTAAACGATTTTTATCTCGCCGTGGTCCCGTTAAGCGCTTATACTCTGACAACGGCACAAATTATGTTGGAGCGCGACGCAATATTTCGGAATTACATACATTCTTACGCTCCAAGTACTACCAAAGTGAATTCGCCCATGTCTTAGCTGAGAATCGCATTGATTGGTGTTTTAATACGCCAGCGGCTAGTCATTTTGGTGGCAATTGGGAGGCGAATATTAAAAGCCTTAAGTCGCACCTGTTTCGGGTCATAGGCGAACAGATTCTCTCGTACGAGGAGTTGAGCACTGTACTCGCTCAGGTAGAGGCGTTGATGAATACGCGTCCGTTGTGTCGGACTTTGTCTAGTGATCCATCGGAGCCACTAGCGTTGACGCCGGCTCACTTCTTGACGACGACTCCTCTTAAATATTTGCCCGCTTTAGATGTCGAGACTGACAAACTGCAGCTTCACCCGCGTCACGCTCTGCTAGATAGCTTAGTTCAGTCCTTTTGGAAGCGATGGAGGACAGATTATCTGCATACGCTGCAGTCGCGTCCAAAGTGGAACACTCCTTCAGATCCAGTCACAGTCGGTACTGTGGTGATACTGAAGACTGAGAGTGCGCCTCCTCTGCACTGGCCTCTTGGTGTAGTGGAAGAAGTTTTTCCGGGTTCGAACGGAATAACGCGAGTCGTAAAAGTTAAAACCGCAACTGGATCGTACCTGCGTCCGGTTATTCGCCTCTGCCCTCTGCCTAATCAGTAGTAGTGGCATAGTTAGTTATAAGTTGTTTCGCTACCTAGTATTGATAGTTTAGATTAGTAATAGGGTTTAGTTTCGCTTTTGTTTTTTTTCTTTTCTTTGAAGGTAACCCTTCAAACCCGGGGGGAATGGTTGCGCCAATTTGCTATGATCCGCGACTTTGTTTTTTGTAATTTATTTTTTTGGCCTAGCAATCCTATCCCTACCGTATCCGCTTCCCGCACGACCTCGAGAGAAATGATTTGACATTGACGTTTGTGCATCGAGTGAATGTGACCGCACCGCTAACCGCGCCCGCTCGAAATTACAAGAAAATTGACTATTTTCGTGATCCAATCATTCAGAGACTCCACAATAGTGCTGTGTTAGTGCAATACAGGACCTGGCAGTGATTTAAATGTGCGAAGACGAGGATCGGCCGGTGTCACGTGCAATCTTCGAAGTGCCACGTGCAACCAACGAAGTCTAAAGGTCAGTGCTCCTTCCCAATACATTTATTCCATGCCAGGCGCAGTATCTGCATATTGTTAACAAACCTAAGATCGCTTTTCAAACCTACAGTCCATTAAAACATCAAGCAAATTCGCGCAACCAAAATAGATCGCGTTAACTCTATTCTCCAGCCTAGGGCATCTCCTATATCGTCTACCACCCCTAACCCTATTTATTACAAATCCAATTTTCTAATCTAGAATTATGGGAATTAGTAATCGCGATCAGTAAAGTTCTTACGTAGGAAGCAGTGCCTATTTTTTAATAGCTTTCCAAATTATAATGTAGGCGAAATCGTTAAAAGGCTAATCAAATTACATTCTATTCATTAGAGATAACTAATGAATAAATTGTTATCTGATATGACCATGTAACCGAAATCCGTGAAGGAAATTAAAAACAAACCATAACAGCATAACTTTCCACTGTATGGTATGGAACTAGGAAGTCCTACTAGCAGCCCTTGAACAGGTACCATAGACACTGAAAACACATGGCTACGTTACGACATTTAAATGCATTTGCGGTATTAGATATTATAATAATGTTATATACCTATCTGCCACCCGTGAAACAGTAATTAATCACTAGAGAGTACGTTAATAAGGTTCATTTCAAGTCACGCGGCTTAGAACCGGAATAGCACAGTTTCTGCCTCAAAAACATCTGATGTAATACGTGTGGTTTATGTATCATTAATTCAAAGCAAAGAGAATGTACGGAGTCCAAAGGTACCTTCAGATTTCGAGGTAAACTATTTTGTGAACTGATTAATTTTAGTCACCATTATCATCGAAGCTTTTCCTTCTTGTTGTTTTTTACTGGAATCCAAATAACATGGTACCTAATTCTGCCTTTACCTATTTCTTGATGGATTAAGCAGTAGATGTGAATCTATAGTACCTACATTTCGCCATTTAGGTACTTATGTTTAAGATTAAAAATGATTGTATGACATACGGATAATTATTCCAGCTCTGGATGTTCAGTGTACAGTGCATGTTTGTGAACCTCACTACGATGCATGAGTAATTCCTAGTGTGGGGCAAAGTTTTTCGTGTCTTATTCACCAGTGTCGTGTGTTTGCGACTGACCCAGGGACTCCATCTCTTTTAGCTCTTCAATCTCTATAGGTGACAGAAGAGCTGACAGGATATTTGGTTTTGGATGTGCAACCCTAGCGGAATAAACGCGAGACCGAGTGTTTCAGACGTAGCCGGTTAAAATTTTAATAGAAAAAAGTCACATTACATATAAGATTCAATGATGGTCAGAAGTCTATTGGCAGGTATAAAGGTCATAGCTCATTAGAGCCACCCGGCAAGCGGTGCGGAGTGGGTTCCGGGTGGGTCTAATGAGCTGTGACCTTTAGACGGGTAAGAGTGTCTAAATCCATCCCTTAATAAACGTACGGCCTAATTCCAACGTCCAAGTAACGACATTCAAATCAGATAATTCAAATGAGATCAAATCAAACCATTACTTGATTGTTTGCCTGCAAATATCGTGTGCAATAACAAAGTGAGATCGGATAAGGCTCGCCAACACGTTCGTATGTCGCAAATGTAGCGATAGTAATGAGAGATAACGAGAGTCGTGGATTGTTCCCTAAGGCCGGACTCCATTGATTGATGGGCCGGCCGCATTCCGCTGTAACACCTTGCGAGTGCTGACAGGCTTCACGGTAGGTACGGTTCTAGGAATGGTAACTGTAACACGAAAAGTGATAAATAAAATAGTGAGAGTAACAGTAGGAGTAGGGAGGAGATAAGATACCAGAAGACAGTATTGCAAAGATCATCTTTACGTCAGTACCTCTTTAGAGGCTTTAGAAGTAATGGCAGACCGTATATAATAATTAGAGCGGGGGGAGGGGGTTAGGGTTTGGGATTTTGGTATTTTTTATTTTTTGACGTCTGTCAGGCCTTTATGCGCGAGTGTTGGCGAAAATTGCCTTCCAGTTTTGAATAGTGGACAAAAACGAATGATAACAAAACTGGAAGATACTGTTTGGTGATGTAGCTACATTCTGTCATCTCAAAAGAGTAATTTTGTTGGGATTTTGTTGTCTACGATCACCACAGTAGCTACAAAAACCTCTTGCCGCCTTATTCCAAAACGCGATCTAAAATAGTTCCGGGACTATTAATAGGTTTAATCCAAATGTAGTTATCGGGATTATTTCTAAATTTAATACCAATTAAAAGCGATCTAAATGTATTTCCAGGACTATTATTAGGTTTAATGCCAATTAAAACTAGTAATAGTCCTGGAACTATTTTAGATCGCGTTTTGGAATAAGGCTGTTGAAGCCCTTTGAATACCGTAATTAGAGACACAATAGAAAGACAATAGGTATGCGGACACCGGTGTCCTCTTGGGGCTTGTTTAAAGAAAATATGTAAATCATATCTTATCTATACTTAGAAAATGCTTTGTCTTGAATGACTGACGGATCAACACACAGCCTTAGAGACCTAAAACTTGGAGGGTAAGTTCTTTATATGCCGTAGGCATCCGATAAGAAAGGATTTTTCGAAATTCTACCCCTAAGAGGCTGAAAAAGGGAGGCAAAGTTTATATGGAGAAATCTAGATTTCACGCAGGCGAAACCGCTTGCAGAAGATACTGAAAATATTATATTTGCAATAAAGCTATGCTGTGAGAATATTGAAGATCAAGAAACAATAGGAGTACACTGGAAGGCTTCATGTGTCTGTAACATTTTACTTAGCGGTACCCAGTACCTGGTTTTTACACCTTACACCAGATAGCCCTCAAGCCTCTCATTGACATGTCAATCTAAAATTGCATAATAATAACATGTGTGCTGAGATAAACATGTTCATAAACTGATTGCGATTATCAAAGTTAAAGACACTGATTGGCCGCGATTTGAAAACAGATAATCAATTAGATAATTACCTATATGTACGTACAGGTATTAAACTCCATTAAAGCTTGCGACATGTGAGACAGGTTCGCCGGATGTGTGTGCACGAGATGAAAGACTGACAGAAGGCCCATTCATAACGCTATTCAAAATAGTGATAACCAACCGACTAATTTTAAAGATAATTTCAGCCTGTACGTAATCAACGTAATACTTCTATATTTGTCCCTGCTGTTACCTGCTACATGCCTCCCTTTTTTTTTGGTTGTGGGTAAAATCATCCAATGACATCTCCCGCTCTTGGGCGGAGCGGAAGATAGTGTCAGACTCTTACTGACTAAAAACTCACCCCGTTCCTTCGTTGCCTTAGATACCAGGGCCGAGCCTTACTTTCAGAAGCAGACCCTTGGCCCCAGTAGGCTTCGACCCTGCCTGCCTGCAGCTAGCAGACTGGGTCTCTACGGTTTGCTGACAACTCCTTGAGGCGCGCGGGAACAGTGCGCGCCGTCGACGACCTGGGCTTGGTCCGGATGGTTACCAGACGGTCTGACAGCGAGCTACCCATAGCTCACCGTCCGCAAGCCCGCGACTACGTTGGCTGGAAATCATGATCGGAATCGGAATCCTCGCGGTGGCTGGGGCGTGAGAGCCGTTGCCTCTCGCGTGCGGCCTCCTCCTTTACTAGCATTACTACTTCGCAGAAGGAGGACATGCCTCCCTTCCCTTCCGCCCGCCGTATAGTACGCGACCAATAAGGTGAACCATTTGCTAAGGTTACGTGCAGCCCTCTACTTCAATCGAGACCGGAAAACTGGTAATAATCCTCGTTACACAAGATGAAGCATTATGGCGGTCGACATTGAAAGCGCAGTAACCGATTTTTCGAGTCTCAATCGAGGTGGGGGTATGTACGTAACCATAGCAAATGGTCCAACTTACTTGCCGCGTGCTATCCTTTATAACTTTCTAGTTACGTGCGTCCCTCACCCAACCGTTATTGAGGCTCTATTGGGACCGAAGACAGGAACGCCGGTAGACTGACACTAGAAATTTTGCGGATGCCGAGCCCACCAAAGCGAATGGGTAGTGTGGCTTGCAGCCATGCTTGGTCATCCAAAGTCACACAAACATTTGCCCTGGGTGGGAATCGAACCCACGACCTCCGGCATAGGAGTCAGGGCCACTAACCACTAGACCAACAGGCCAGTCTCAGATACCTCTAGACTAGACATTATATTCTTATTTTAACCTTTACTAAGCTGCTTTGTGTTTCGAGACATGGCCTAACTGTGGTCAGAATCTATTAAACAGGTAAATAAACGAACCTTCTAAATCTATCTTCGAGCATTTCGTGCGTAAACGCAGGCGCGCGCCTCGCCCAGCGCTCTCGTATGTGCGTCTCGTAAATAGTGTCAGCGGTGAATAACCGCACATGCCGCTCTTAATTTAACGTTCTCGCTTAACTTATGGGTTTACGTTTATGCTAACATTGTTATTTAGCACTTTTTAGCTAGGTAGCGTAATATTGGACTAGCTCAGTTTATAAGTACCCAGCGTATTTTGTACTAGCTGTTAGCTGCTAGCAGTTTTGCAATGTTTACTTTGTAATTTACACAAGCCTAATCAGGTGATCAGCAGTTGAACTTGACACACTCTATTTTAATAAATTACTAAAGTTTGAAATTTCTCATGCTAAAATAGAGTAGGTATAAAACATTCTCTATTCAAAATCGAAAGTTATAAGGGTGTTTTTAATATCATGTGGATTTCATCACGCATACAGATGCCGCATACCGCATGCAGAAAATTTCAAAAGGCATAAAAACGCGTCCTGCGTGCGTATTGCACGCATTACAATAAATACTTGTATGAAACACCACCGTGACCATCTTACCGAGATTCCCTCGTGCCTCGGAAAGCACCCTGAGCTCATGGTCTCGACTATTTTTTGTAGATCTTGGACAGTCGCTACGGATAGCCAGAAGCTAAGAAATCTGACACCAAACTTGCGAAGGGGTACCGTGGTGGTACCCAGTTACTAGGTTGTGCAGGTCAGATAGGCAATCGCTTCATGTAAAATACTGATATTCATTGTCACTAGATTAGACTAGAAGCCATTTTAGAAAAAAAGGCTTCGTTTACACTACAAATGCTATAGGATGGTGCGGGTGACAGCTGTCTGTTTCATACAATGTACACAATGCATGTGTATGCAATATACTGAACCTTTTTGGCGCAACCGTGCAACATATTATTGTTGTTAATTTTTATTTCTTTATATTTATATTTTTTTGTGAGTTTAATTAAAATTTGCAATCACTTTATGGTTTATAATCATGGTGTGCCAAATAAACATGTTTTCTTTCTTTCTTACTTAGATACCTACCTATCCTGTTCTCTCATCTTATAGATGCTATGCATGCTGTGTAAAAAAGACCTTGAGTAAGAACCAAACTAAGTAAAAAGTTCCACCGACATTTCGTAAGAGTTGCTCAATGGCAGCGCCAAAATCAATTTGACCCCAGTGAACTACAAATAACAGTAAGTGGATTGAATCAATACCAAGTACAAATCAATACAATAGATAATAATGAATGAAACCTAATTTGGCAACATCGATAAATCTTATCTCTATAGATTTACAAATAAGGCGATGAATAAGATGGATCAGATATTTCGTCGCTTATTACTAAGTAATGAAATATATCTGATCTACCTGATGATTGTATTGTTTCGAGTTTAAATACCTAGACGCAATAATACACAAGTAAGTAGTAGGCATATAGATATGATGTGTAAACTAATATTTGAATCCGCAAATGTGGAATATTCGTATCAATTCTGACATTGACTTATTTTATATTAGACAAAATGATCCGGAGATTTCCGAGCGTAAAAAAAAATTCGTAAAAAGGTCGTCGTATTGCTTCTTTGAAAAATCACCTCAAGTCATACACCCAGAGTTTCGTTTGTTCGAAAACTGGAGTAAAAATTTACTGAAACAATTTTCTTCATCATGTCAAAAGCAGAGTTAAATTTCAGAAGTTAGTAGTTTTATAAAAGTTTTACAATTTACAAACCCTTGATCAGTCTACACTGCACAAAGTGCTACTAAGGTATAATATTGCAATTAACCCAGCAGCAAGCGCGGGGGTCAACCGGACCGCTTGCGTCGATTCCGCAGGTGCGTTGATGACGCAAGACGGAACAGATTGATTGCTATAAACTAACAAGTGAACATTTCTTTATACATTACAGTCCTTACAATAACTTGTTGAGACATTTATTCTCTTAAAAAATAATCAAGAGAGTCAATTTAAATAATTATTACCGCCTCAAAGGACTTGACCTTATCACACGGTATCGGGATCTACGTAGACAAAGAGGTAAGGTTATTGATGAAGATGTGCCCAGCCTTCAAGACCTTTCCACACTGAAATGCCAATAAACATTTACAAGGACAATATTCCCTCAAGTGGTGAAGAAATGCATCCAGGAAGAAGCGATTTTTACCTAAACGAGTCGTAACAGCATGGAACGGGCTCCCGGAAAATGCTGTGAAAGCACCCATACTGAGCTGATTCAAAAATCGGTAGAACAGACTAAATCTTTCCAAATTATTTGAAACAGACGCAAACAGCAAATAGCTGATAATATGTCTTACGAAATAATAATAATAATTTACTTCGATACACAATCAGTTTGAAGAAGTGTTTTAATTAAAAAAAAAACGTGTTATGACAGGCAGGTGACCTTAACTGCTGTTCTTTTTGCAAAGTAGAAATTTGAATCAAAACATGACACACATGAATTTCGTAATCAAAATATAATTATAGATGATTTATAAAAATGAACAATCTTATATACGATAACGTGTGTACATACACGTTATTGTGTTTATGATTGACATTATTTGCAAATAATGTTGCTTTTCAATAACCTAGCTAATAAATGGACTTCGAATAGCAAGAGTTGAAAACCGATTTCGTGTCTTCGAATTTGAGAAATTAGATAGATCCTTACCCTAGTAATAATATAAACCTTATTACAAAAGGTAGAAGTAGGATAAAATAAATAAAATATTAGCTTATTTTTCTAATCGAGTTGTTGCGTGAGCGCCCTGCAATAAATAGCGAAGCCCCGGGGATTGCCCTACTCTTCATTCCCTAAAACCGCCACTAATGACAGAGCCCCATGACAGGCGTCCACCACTATTTTAGGTAACTAGGGTATAGACTAGACTAATGACACAATCAAAACAGTAATTTATCAATTTGCAAGCCAAATATGAAACAAGCTACTAATTATGTATGCATACAAATTCATAATTTACATTCTTAAACAAAGAGATTGTGATAACTAAAAGTCTGGTGAGATCTCTCAAGCCACATTTAAGTAGTTACGTTATGTCCGGAACAATCTATGCGAATTACGATTTATCTACTATGAAGAAAGATCTTATGAAATTGTCCTATTCACTATGGTGGCTCGGCCTACTTGGTCGAAACGAATGCGAATTTTCCGCGAAGATTTAATAAATAGAGATAAATTTTTGAATAATTATGTGCTTGGGTAAGGTCTTATCTAAATTATATACAGTTTGCTAATTGTTGCTTGACTATGGGCATTACATCTATTTTTATTACTTCTTTATTGCTTACTCTCGAGTTTAATTCCGATCGATCGACATTGGAATTGTGACGTTAAGTACTCTTAAATTCGATGCTAGCGCCAAATTGGTTTAAAATTGCGTTACTAAGTACACGCCAAGCCCAATCCCAATTTTACTTAGTTTCCCAAAAAGTTCACGCAATTTGTTCCTAGCATCGAATTCAAGAGTACCTAACATCACAATTCCAATATCGACCGATCGGAATTAAACTCGAGAGTAAGCCGCCTGATGGTAAGCGATGATTTCGTCGACAACGGAGAACGCTTCTTACAAGTTAATCTAATCCCTAGATAGTAGCTCGACACACATACTCACACTCAGCAGGGAAATTGTACTCCTTAGTTGTATGCACAGTGTTTAAAACATTTTGTGAACACTACCGGTAGGACCTCTGTTAGGCCTCTAAGGATGAGTACCTACCCTTTTTTAACCGGCTTCGAAAAGGAAGAGGTTCTATGTTTTGCTGTATGTATTTTTTTTTAATGTAGGTATGTTCACCGATATCTTGGTCAATAATTGTATTTTTTTTTTGTTTTTATTGAAAGATTAAGTATACTCCCCGAATTGGTCCCATAAAATATTTTTTAATCCGATGATGAACTTCGAAGACATAGAACGGAACTCTTCAAAAAATCATAGCAGACCTGTCGTAAAAAGTAAAATTGCTTTACATAAACATGTAGTCGGTGACTTTTCCAAAATTAAAGTTTTTTTTATATTTCTGTGACTATGCTGCTGTCTATGGATAGGATAGCATTTCTTTATACTGTTGCCTGATTTACAGTGTAATACTGGACAACCGCGCACCGGAAGAAGCAGCGTTGGAAGGCCTCCTGTAAGGTAGACTGGTAAGTCCGATAATCTGATAAGAGTCGTGGAAATGTGATGGATGCGAGTCGTATTGGACAGAGGTCTATGTCCAGCAGGTAACGTCTTTCGGCAGAAATGACGACTGGACAAAAACTGTGGTGTATGTGATGAAAGTAAAACCACCATCAACTCTACAATGCAAGAAGGACAAAGCTGGCTGCTGGCATTTTTATCCTTACTAAACATTCTGAGATACTCAAAACTATTTACGTTTATTTAAATGCTTGCCTGTTTGCGTGTAGAAATTCCACCTGCATTTAATTAGTGTCAGTCCAATGTTAAGTTACGACTAGTTTTGTACCACTAGAACGAGTATAAGTAAATAAGGCACTTGTGCCTTTTTTGGGTAAAAATACTTTAGAGCGGTAGGTAGGTAATACTCCTTTAAGTAATACTCAATACTCAATACATTTATTGCATTCCACAATGTAATAATTTGGTAGCAGTGGTAGTAAGTTCATCTAATTATAATTACTATAAAGTAAATAGGTTTTACTTGAGTACTCCAAATGCGCTAAAAACCTTAGCTTCCTTATGCCATATAAACATTAACCTCTCTTTGAGGACGTGAGTAAGATCTTTTACTCTTTTCAGTCTCTTATCAGGTTCCGAAAATTCTTGCCGTTTCACACTAAGGTTACTTGCTCAATCTCTTCTACTGCTCATAGACTATGCCGATGTCTGCTTTCTGGATACTATGGAGGTACTTTTGAACAAACTCGAATTTGTACATCATCATAAGTTTCGGACCCAGACCAGTGGCTGCTAATTCGACATCGTAGAGATACTATCTATTCTCTATACTATATTACTTAATCCTAATGCTCCTCAATATCTTCGTAAACTTCGTGGACTTCTCTTCTCCTTCGACACACTTGATTTTTCGATGGAATGGCTCCTATAAGTACTTATTGCTTCTCTAAAATTCTCTCCCATACTCTCTTCGCGAGAGCCCTTCTCTGGATGTCTTTAAGAGGAAACATGAAAGCACTTCCTTTCATAATTATTATTGACATAATGTTAGTATACCTACTTGCTTACACTGGATCCTACCTTCGAAAATGATCTCTGTCACTCCAAGGTTTGCTTTGATCAAAGAGCAAAATCATTGTCGAGTTAAGCTCGCATTTGTACATAAATTGGCAAATTATTGTGTACCTACTTACCTATAACGCTAAATTTTTGTGTAAGTACAATAGATAATAAGAGAACTTTACCTGGGACATGCAGTTCACCAGTCTTGCTTAGCGAATACCTACCTAGTGCTTAAGAAATAAAATTGTTGCTAAACTGTTTCTAATACAAAAGAACAGTAAATTGGTTCTCAGTCAGCCATCACCTTACCTCTCCAATGTCGCAACATAAGTTGACATACCTATACCTACAAGCATCTTGACAGATTTCAGTCAGTCTCCTTTCTATTCCCCACCACAGGGTAAATTAAATCATTTATCGCATAGTTTATTAACAATTTACCAGCTATGCCATATAGGTACGTCAGCTATCCGGCAATCGCATTTTCTATCCATACAAGGTGCAATATAAGCGTTTATATTGCAAGATCCTTTATAGTACGAGATCCAATAGAAGAAGCACCTTCCCTCATCGGTTATTTGATTAGGATAAATATTATATGCTAGATGATGCTTTTATTGATACATTGCGAGTAGGTTGCCTATCTAAATCTGGTGCCAAAGATGTGAAACAATTAAATTAGTTAATAATTTTTTTTCATCAACTACCCTGATTGGTTATTTAAGAAAGACGAGCATCAGCTGAAAGAATGCGCTCTGAGGAACTCAAAAAGTATAAGTTGCCTAATTTTCCTTGGGGCAAACATAGGAGTTGCCTCGTTTGAAGAGGTAGATAAATGGTGGTAATATACTGTCATCTGTTATTTAATCGAATTATATATCAAATGAAAGGTAATTTTATTCCTAATCCAACCGTATTAGGTTGCCTTCCCAAAAATGGTGTGAATGAATAGTTGCCTACATTTAAGATTTAAAATTTTCTGGGCTAGTTCTGGTATTAAAAATATATTTCCTCGTCTGTAATTAAATGATAATAAGATTATACGCCAGATAAATCATATATCGATATATCGCGAGTAGATTGCTTAGCTAAATCACATACCAATGATGTTAAACAATAAAATTTGTTATTAATTATTTTTTATCTACTTCCCTGACTTGTCGTTTAAGAAAGTCGTGTATCAGCTGAAAATATGTGCTCTAAAGAACTGGAAAAATATAAGTTGCCTACTTTTCCTCGGTGCAACTATGAGGGTTGTCTCGTATAAACAGGTAAATAAAGCTTAACATGATACTCTCATCTGTTATTTCATTGAATCGAGTATCAAATTAAAGGCTATTTTATTCCTAACCCAGCCCTATTAAGTTGCCTCATCAAAAATGGTGTGAATTCATGGTTGCCTAGATTTAATATGTAAAATTTCCTGGGCTAGTTCTGGTCATAGAAATACATTCCCTCATCTGTAATAAAATGACAGTAAAATTATATGCTAGATAATATATATATACATCGCGAATAGATTGCTTAGCTAAATCAGATGCCAATGATGTTAAACAATAAAATTTGTTATTAATTATTTTTTATCAACTTCCCTGACTTGTGGTTTAAGAAAGTCGTGCATCAGCTAAAAGAATGTGCTCTGAAGAACTGGAAAAATATAAGTTGCCTACTTTTCCTCGGTGCAACTATGGGGGTCGCCTCGTATAAACAAGTAAATAAAGGTTCACATGATACTCTCATCTGTTATTTCATTGAATCGTGTCTCAAATGAAAGGCTATTTTATTCCTAACCCAGCCCCATTAAGTTGCTTCACCAAAAATGGTGTAAACTTATGGTTACATAGATTTAATAAATAAAATTTTCTGGGCTACTTCTAGTCATAGAAATATATTCCCTCATCTGTAATTAAATTACAGTAAAGATTATTTGCTAGATAATATATATACAGATCACGAGTAGATTACTTAGCTAAATAAAATGCCAATGATGTTAAACAGTAAAATTTGTTATTATTATTTTTTATCAATTTCCCTGAGTTGGTATTTAAAAAAATAGAGCATCAGCTGAAAGTATGTGCTCTAAAGAACTGGAAAAATATAAGTTGCCTACTTTTCCTCGGTGCAACTATGAGGGTTGTCTCGTATAAACAAGTAAATAAAGGTTCACATGATAATCTCATCTGTTATTTCATTGAATCGAGTATCAAATGAAAGGCTATTTTATTCCTCATCCAGCCCTATTAAGTTGCCTCACCAAAAATGGTGTAAACTCATGGTTACATAGATTTAATATATAAAATTTTCTGGGCTACTTCTGGTCATAGAAATATATTCACTCATCTGTAATTAAATGACAGTAAAGATTATATGCTAGATAATATATATAGGTATATACATCGCGGGTAGATTGCTTAGCTAAATCACATACCAATGATGTTAAACAATAAAATTTGTTATTAAATATTTTTTATCTACTTCCCTGACTTGTCGTTTAAGAAAATCGTGTATCAGCTGAAAGTATGTGCTCTAAAGAACTGGAAAAATATAAGTTGCCTACTTTTCCTCGGTGCAACTATGAGGGTTGTCTCGTATAAACAGGTAAATAAAGGTTCACATGATACTCTCATCTGTTATTTCATTGAATCGAGTATCAAATGAAAGGCTAGTTTATTCCTAACCCAGAACTATTAAGTTGCCTCACCAAAAATGGTGTTAATTCATGGTTGCCTAGATTTAATATGTAAAATTTTCTGAGCTAGTTCTGATCATAGAAATATATTCCCTCATCTGTAATTAAATGACAGTAAAATTATATGCTAGATAATATATATATAGATCGCGAGTAGATTACTTAGCTAAATAAAATGCCAATGATGTTAAACAGTAAAATCTATTATTATTATTTTTTTATCAATTTCCCTGAGTGGGTATTTAAAAAAGTAGAGCATCAGCTGAAAGAATGTACGCTAAAGAACTGGAAAAATATAAGTTGCCTACTTTTCATCGGTGCAACTATGGGGGTTGCCTTGTATAAACAGGTAAATAAAGGTTCACATGATACTCTCATCTGTTATTTCATTGAATCGTGTCTCAAATGAAAGGCTATTTTATTCCTAACCCAGCCCTATTAAGTTGCCTCACCAAAAATGGTGTGAATCCAGTAAATGTTCAAAGTGTACCCTTATCTGTCATTTAATCAAATTTTATATCAAGTCAAAGGTTATTTTATTCTTAATCAAACCGTATTAGTTTGCCTTACCAAAACCGGTGCGAATTCATGATTGGCTAGATTTTCAATGTGAAATTTTCTGCGCGTGCATTGACTGTGACAGAGGAGTGATGCATCTTTCATTTGATAGACAAACATGCATCGAGTTCATTTTAAATGTGTAATATCGATTTTTACCCTAGAATTAATTTGTCAGCCACTCTACATAATTATGAAATGTTTTTTTCGTTCAAAATGTACGTTTTTTAAAAGGATTTTTTTTGTTGATCATGCAAACGTGGATTAAATACTGGTAATAGAAAAAAAAAAGCAACATTATAGTATTTTTTTAATAAAATATCATTATGAATCTCTATAAATAAAAAACAATGTTTGTATGTTTGTCCTCTATGCGCTTCTAAAACATTGATCTGGGCAAGATGTTCTGAGGACACCTGAGAGGGCCCTGGTCCAAAAATATTCATTCACTGTTGGAATACAGATAATTATAAACATAATCTACCTTTAATAGTAAATCATTACTTTTAAATTAGAACCCTAGTTTAAAAGTAATGATTTTTTGAGTTATAGAAATTAGAATTTTGGCCAGCTAAATTAATCAAATACGACTGTGGTGGTGATTATTTCTTTTTTACAGCAAAGATGTCCATGTTTTAAAGGTCGTAAAATTTAATAAAAACTTAAATTCTATTTGTGAACAGATTATTAAAAATTAACATAATTATTAATACAATAAATTGACTTTACCAACAAATTAATATATAAATAATTATTCAATAATTTAATATTTTAATGATAAAATACTTCTCGTTCTTTTAATTTATTTCGTTAAATACACGTAGAAATTTGTCACTGCAGCACTTGGCTTCATGATATCCTTGCCTCCAGTTTGGTACGTCAATTAATTCATCATTAATTTTTGGGTAAAAAAAATATCATTAATATAATTTACACATTAAAAATAAACTAGATGCATCTTTGTCTATCAAATGAAAGATGCATCACACTTGATTTTACATATTAAATCGAAGTAACCATGAGTTTACACCATTTTTTGTGAGGCAACTTAATAGGGCTGGATTAGGAATAAAATAGCCTATCATTTGATAGACGATTCAATGAAATAACAGATGAGAGTATCATGTGAACCTTTATTTACCTGTTTATACGAGGCAACCCCCATAGTTGCACCGAGGAAAAGTAAGCAACTTATATTTTTCCAGTTCTTTAGGGCACATTCTTTCAGCTGATGCTCTACTTTTTTAAATACCAACTCAGGGAAATTGATAAAAAAATAATAATAACAGATTTTACTGTTTAACATCATTGGCATTTTATTTAGCTAAGTAATCTACTCGTGATCTGTATATATATTATCTAGCAAATAATATTTACTGTCATTTAATTACAGATGAGGGAATATATTTCTATGACTAGAAGTAGCCCAGAAAATTTTATTTATTAAATCTATGTAACCATAAGTTTACACCATTTTTGGTGAGGCAACTTAATAGTTCTGGGTTCGGAATAAAATAGCCTTTCATTTGATACTCGATTCAATGAAATAACATATGAGAGTATCATGTGAACCTTTATTTACTTGTTTATACAAGGCAACCCTCATAGTTGCACCGAGGAAAAGTAGGCAACTTATATTTTTCCAGTTCTTTAGCGTACATTCTTTCAGCTGATGCTCTACTTTTTTAAATACCCACTCAGGGAAATTGATAAAAAAATAATAATAATAGATTTTACTGTTTAACATCATTGGCATTTTATTTAGCTAAGTAATCTACTCGCGATGTATATACCTATATATATTATCTAGCATATAATTTTACTGTCATTTAATTACAGATGAGGGAATATATTTCTATGACCAGAACTAGCCCAGAAAATTTTACATATTAAATCTGGGCAACCATGAATTTTAACACCATTTTTGGTGAGGCAACTTAATAGGGCTGGGTTAGGAATAAAATAGCCTTTCATTTGATACTCGATTCAATGAAATAACATATGAGAGTATCATGTGAACCTTTATTTACTTGTTTATACAAGGCAACCCTCATAGTTGCACCGAGGAAAAGTAGGCAACTTATATTTTTCCAGTTCTTTAGGGCACATTCTTTCAGCTGATGCTCTACTTTTTTAAATACCCACTCAGGGAAATTGATAAAAAAATAATAATAATAGATTTTACTGTTTAACATCATTGGCATTTTATTTAGCTAAGTAATCTACTCGCGATGTATATACCTATATATATTATCTAGCATATAATTTTACTGTCATTTAATTACAGATGAGGGAATATATTTCTATGACCAGAACTAGCCCAGAAAATTTTACATATTAAATCTGGGCAACCATGAATTTTAACACCATTTTTGGTGAGGCAACTTAATAGTTCTGGGTTCGGAATAAAATAGCCTTTCATTTGATACTCGATTCAATGAAATAACAGATGAGATTATCATGTGAACCTTTATTTACTTGTTTATACGAGACAACCCTCATAGTTGCACCGAGGAAAAGTAGGCAACTTATATTTTTCCAGTTCTTTAGAGCACATACTTTCAGCTGATGCTCTATTTTTTTAAATACCAATTCAGGGAAATTGATAAAAAATAATAATAACAGATTTTACTGTTTAACATCATTGGCATTTTATTTAGCTAAGTAATCTACTCGTGATCTGTATATATATTATCTAGCAAATAATATTTACTGTCATTTAATTACAGATGAGGGAATATATTTCTATGACTAGAAGTAGCCCAGAAAATTTTATTTATTAAATCTATGTAACCATAAGTTTACACCATTTTTGGTGAGGCAACTTAATGGGGCTGGGTTAGGAATAAAATAGCCTTTCATTTGAGACACGATTCAATGAAGTAACAGATGAGAGTATCATGTGAACCTTTATTTACTTGTTTATACGAGGCAACCCCCATAGTTGCACCGAGGAAAAGTAGGCAACTTATATTTTTCCAGTTCTTCAGAGCACATTCTTTTAGCTGATGCACGACTTTCTTAAACCACAAGTCAGGGAAGTTGATAAAAAATAATTAATAACAAATTTTATTGTTTAACATCATTGGCATCTGATTTAGCTAAGCAATCTATTCGCGATGTATATATATATTATCTAGCATATAATTTTACTGTCATTTTATTACAGATGAGGGAATGTATTTCTATGACCAGAACTAGCCCAGGAAATTTTACATATTAAATCTAGGCAACCATGAATTCACACCATTTTTGATGAGGCAACTTAATAGGGCTGGGTTAGGAATAAAATAGCCTTTAATTTGATACTCGATTCAATGAAATCATTTTATTTACCTGTTTATACGAGACAACCCTCATAGTTGCACCGAGGAAAAGTAGGCAACTTATATTTTTCCAGTTCTTTAGAGCACATATTTTCAGCTGATACACGACTTTCTTAAACGACAAGTCAGGGAAGTAGATAAAAAATAATTAATAACAAATTTTATTGTTTAACATCATTGGTATGTGATTTAGCTAAGCAATCTACTCGCGATATATCGATATATGATTTATCTGGCGTATAATCTTATTATCATTTAATTACAGACGAGGAAATATATTTTTAATACCAGAACTAGCCCAGAAAATTTTAAATCTTAAATGTAGGCAACTATTCATTCACACCATTTTTGGGAAGGCAACCTAATACGGTTGGATTAGGAATAAAATTACCTTTCATTTGATATATAATTCGATTAAATAACAGATGACAGTATATTACCACCATTTATCTACCTCTTCAAACGAGGCAACTCCTATGTTTGCCCCAAGGAAAATTAGGCAACTTATACTTTTTGAGTTCCTCAGAGCGCATTCTTTCAGCTGATGCTCGTCTTTCTTAAATAACCAATCAGGGTAGTTGATGAAAAAAAATTATTAACTAATTTAATTGTTTCACATCTTTGGCACCAGATTTAGATAGGCAACCTACTCGCAATGTATCAATAAAAGCATCATCTAGCATATAATATTTATCCTAATCAAATAACCGATGAGGGAAGGTACTTCTTCTATCGGATCTTAGATCATTATGACATGCCCGTTAAAAAGTTACAGGCTGTGCAGAAATGTTAGAACGACACCTGTTACTGACGGGTATATCCGTCGGAGGCATTCCAGTCAAGCGATTAGAACTAGATCGAACGATTTAATACAGATACTTGTACGCTAACGGTGTGTCGATAAATACCTCTGTCGAAACGGCCACATAGGTTGATAAGTGCACTTCCATTTCGGTTTTAAAGTCTTGGAAGTGCACTACAAACTTATACTTTTTAAGTACATATTATTATCTCTTAAAAAATAGAAGTGAGGGTTCACCTTGATATCTCTAGTACAGTATCTACTCAAATAATATCCGGAAAAAAATCATAGTGCATTTCGTAAGTAGATGATTAATTCATATAACTAGAAAAAAAATCATTTAAATTCATCGTGTATAAAACAAGAATGCATGTACTGTCTTACGGTTTCCTTCAATTGCGCATTGTGGCCCAGGGCCACGGGAACCTTTGAAGGAGTTACCGTCCCTCAGATGCCCACAGGTGAATTTTAGTTAGTAAAAGTCTGACACGTCCTCTTGCTGCGCCCTAAAGAGGCAGCAGTCATCTGATGATTTCCCACCTCTAAAAAGGGCTACGGTAACTCCCGAACAATCCCGCAGCCTTGGTAGAAGCGTGGACTCGCAGCGCCGCAGCAACGACGAACATCCAAATAGTTTACATTGAATTAACATTCTAATTTATAGGTCTATTAGGTTGACAATCCAATGTATCCTATTTGGGTGTTCGTCGTTGAGGCAGCCCTGCGTTTTCTTAGAGAATAGCACCACTGGGTCCTCGGTTGTCAGGTTGAAGAGTGTTATTGGGTTTTTTGTTCGTTTTTTAGTAGCTGTTACAGCTAAAAGTTTAGAAATTGGTGTTGTGATGTAAGGCCTTTGATCCTGCCTTAATCTCTCGTCTGTGTTTCTCTCTTCTCTCGAATCTGTGTTTGCGCACACATTGTACACTTGCGACTGCCTACAGCTTTGCCAATCTCCGTTAAGATTGGTCACCGTGACTGAAATTCTATCGCGAAGGTCTACCTACCTTGGTCATCAGACCATTAATAAAATCAGGAGACAGATCCGTATGCCCTTTATTACACAACTCGAAAATTTTAAAAACTTTTTTAATATGAAAACTCAAGTACATCTCTTCGTCACAATTTTATTAGTTCGTTCATTTGTTTTATTATGTTTTATCACTTCAATTCGTAATAGTCGCCTTTGCGGCATACGCATAGGCCTCCCCTAATAGCCTGTGTACACCACGTTTTTTAAAAGCGCCTTTGACACGCGTTTTTAGCAATAGCTTAGGGACGCGATACACACGCGAGTCAGACGTAGCCTGTAAACCTTCTATAGGAAAAAACCGCGCCGTCGACGCATCTTTCAAAACGGCGCGTTTAAATAACAGGCCCTAAGTCGCTCCACACATCTCTATCACGCGCTCTCTGCATCCAGGGGACTTACCATGTGATAAAATGTCAGTCGTCCGAGTAACGAAGAGGGACGGAGCTATAGCTTATAGCTATTTATGGAGTAATAGCTCGATCCCTTTAACACTACAGCTGTCGTCAATTACGCTTCAATGACGAATATCTGATTAGCCTAGGTACGATAACATTGTAATCTGTCAACCGCTGTATTACGTAAACTGATTTTTACTGAATAACCGTTACTGAATTTATCATCGCAATGATATCGGGGGTGTTACCCCCAAAGTGGCCTCCAACCTCCCCTTACAGCCACCCCGAGCCTCACAACTGAGAACTGGTCTGATTTAGTATCATTTCTGAATCTGATCGCTGTTAGAACAATACACACACAATATTGGAAAACAATATAGGCACAATGAATATTTGGTCAATCTGGAATACACATGCACTGGGAAATAACAAGATCGCTCACCGATATACTGCTAGCTCCGACCCTGAGGTCCAAGTGGGCTGGTAAGCGCACTCGCTGACTACCACGGCGCGCTATCCCCTCTTCTCCCACATCATGCCATGTCCTAGCTAATCATTATCTGAGGGTACCTATAGCACGGCCTCTATGCTATATGACTACCCACCGAAACGACACATATACACTACAAAAACACTAAATTGTGTTGCACCTGCATTCTAATGGTAAACTAATGAACTATTCATACATGGCTTAAAGGGCTAAAAAACATTAACAAAAAATATACGACTTCGCATTCGCGACAACAGCCTAGGTCATAAACCTTTTTACAAATTTTGTTTTTGTAAAAAAAAAAACACTAAGTAGAAAGTGCAAAATAACTTTAATTTCGGAAGTCTGTGTTTCTATATTAGTTTGGTCTCTTTGTTATTAAACTCTTCTCTAACATTTTTTAGTTGTAGTACCAGCCAAACTTAAAAACACCTTCCGCCATTTGGTTCCATCATCAAACCATCACGACAATTCTAATAATATCAAACACGGCTAACATATCCATACTGATTTATTAAAGAATTTCTTACCTACCTTCCGGCTTAATCATCAGATCAATTCTATGTATCGCCTCCCTTCTTCTTTCAGGCAGTCACCGTCATGTATAAACAAAGCAATTTTACTTGTTACGACAGTTTTGCTATGATTTTTTGAAGAGTTCTTTTCTATATCCTCGAAGTTCATCATCAGATCAAAACAATTTTTCTATGGAACCAATTCGGAAGTATAAAAATTTTCAAAATCGGTCTACAATTGACCGAGATATCAGTGAACATGCATAAAAAAAAAACATACAGCCGAAAATAGAACCTCCTCCTTTTCGAATTCGGTTAAAAATGGATCGCGATTTGCGAACTCGTAACAGTACTGTTGTGCTGTTCGGCGTACAACGTTGGATAAATATGACTCGCTAATACTCGCCATCAATTTCTTTGTCTCCCTTGATTTCTTTTACCGTCTATTAATGGCAGATGAAGAAAGAGGGTGACAGAGCGGATGCGTTCTGTTATCCGCTTTCTTTATCGTATCGAACTCTCCATTCTACATAGATGCCCCTCCCAATTCCAATTCAATAATCACATTATTTGCTTTGTCTGTGAAATTTGAAATACCTATCTATAACAATTTACCACGATTTATCAATTCAGCATCATCGTGCATTGGGTAACTGTGAACAGAGGTCGGACACCGTGAAATGAGTTCAGAGTTACCAACAATGTACCAATTATCCATTCAAGCTAGGCCCTGGTCAAAATCAATTGTTCTAATCGGTTGTTTGCTTTTTTTTTAATTTGTAGTAATTAAGTTTTACTCGGTTCGGCTGTTTTGTTAAGTAATGAGAGGTCAAACTTGAAATACATATATTTATGTAGAGGTAGGAATAATTAGGAGCTCCTAGTCTTGATTAGTTTATAAATACATACTATACTTTAAAAACTAGCTTATACTTTTGATTTTGACTGGAAAGAAAACACCTATTAAATTAATAAAAATATATTTCAATTTAATTAGATTAGGCACAAAGTTGCATTTTTGTCTCAACTAGGTTGGATAAGTTCAATAGTAGCTTTAATTTGACCTGTTTTCATTGTTAGCTATATTGCTGGGCATAATATGCCCAGCAATATAGCTATGGCATATTGTGAAACAATAAAATTGTTATAAACTAGCTTTTGCCCGCGGCTTCGCTCCCGCTCTACCCTATACCAATAAATGTGCAGGTTTTTTTTTTATTTAACAGCTTAAATATCTATGTCCTTTTCCTGGTCCTAGCTACCTTCCCACCAATTTTCAACCAAACCGGTTCAACCGTTCTCAAGTTATAAATAGTAAGTTATAACTAACACGACTTTCTTTTATTTATATAAATAAATAACACCATGTACCGTCATGCGTTTAGAGGAGGGGGTTTGATGAAGCGTGACATTTTGCGATACACGTGATATCTTATTGTTGAATGTATTGATTTTGTGAAACTAACCTCAGAACATGCCATTTTACTTTAACAATTTTTAGATGAGAAATTGCAAAATATGTCACATTAGGAAGAGGGAAAGCTCAGAAATGTGACCAGTTGCTTTAGCAAGGACGAGGCGGAATAAAAAATCGTGAAATTTGTGTGATAATGTATGGATGATCCCTTATACCTATATGTCACCGACTTCGATTAACAATGATCACAAATTACAACTGGAATTTGAAATAAAAAACTATTTTTCAATAACCATTATTTATTGGTTAAAATAAGAGGCACTTATTTAGTAGGAACATTCAGATATTTTAAAAATTAACATTCCGATTGTTATGTCCGTATTCAATATATTATACTGTAACAAAAATGTATAAAGCGCATTAACACAATTAAACCTTTTCAATAACATAATAAAAATAATATAAAAATCTTCTTTGTTTTATCATAATTATTTTACATAATGTATTTTTATTAATTACACTGTCAATAATATATTTCCGCCTCTATCACCAATGTGGACGCCTCAAAGTGACCACGACCGCTCTGCCAAGAGCGAAACGACAGAGAAGAAGAGAATATATTTACATAAAAAATTTAAACACTAACTTAATTAGTGAAGTTGCTTTGATTTTGAAGTTCGTTCGTTAGGTTAGCGCAGTGGTTAAGCGTATAGTTGCTGCGCCGCGTGTCACAGGTACGATTCCCGCACGGAAAAAATACTTGTATGGCCTATAGGTATTTGACCTGTAGTCATTATTCAGGGAAAAGTGATGATCAGGGTGGTCATAACCCTCAGCATTGAGGAATACGACGCAAGGAGGAAGATATTTGTTCGGGTTCTGGATGCTTGTGTATGCGTGCTCGGCCACAGTGGCAGCGCGGGTGCGGGGCGGGCGCAGCGCGGCTATCTCTAACACAAGAACTTCCTTTGAGTGGCCACAGTGGACACGCGGCCGCGGGAAGCGGCGCGGACTGGTAAACGCGGGACGCGCGCGGGCAGCTCTCGCCATACAGAGTTCATACAAGGGCGGTGAGCGGCAACATATGCGAGAGCAAGGATGTCAGTCTGATTTTAACTGTATTTACAGTTTTTACAGTTAATCGGACATCATTGACAGTGGATCAAAAAATTAACTTGCTTTATTTTTAGATTTAGATTTATTTTGAAACTGGTTATGGCTACCGCCGCTCCCCGCACCGCGCTGCCAGTGTGGCCGAGCACTGTGAGTTTACATATTTGCGAATGCACCTACGATATGTTTAAAAAAAAGAAACTAATTATTTACTACATAATTGATTAATATTATATAAGCCAATAATAAGCATAAAATACAAAGTATTCATAAACGAACATTTCTTTAAAACAATCTTAAGCAATCAATCTGTCTCGCCTTTTCCCAACTTTGTTAGAGTCGACTTCTCGTCTAACTGAATGCAGAGTTCCGATATTTTACAAGAAATTCTGCTTATCTGACGTTCACAACTGACTGATGACTGGTGTCAGATTCCCTGGCTTCTGACTGACCGAGTGAAATGACTGCCAGGACCAATGGCTTAAGTTGCTTTTCGAGACACCATGGTATCTGCGTACTTAGTCTGTGTTTCCTGATAGCTTCCCAGGGGGTCTTTAAGTATGAGTGAATAGGTTACTTCTAGACAAGCGTGCTCCATCGTCGGCCAGATCATCGCTTACTATCAGATTAGAGTGGTCAAACGCGAACTTAACCATAATTTAAAAAATACTCGGTACCTATGTTAAAATGGGTACCTCTCCACAGTTTACCTCAGAAAGAGTTACTTCCTGATGTAGGTATAAAAAATATAAATTTTATAAATCTACATAATGGTAGCCTTTATTTACACGTTTACAGTGTTTAGTAAACCACTCCACACAGGACACAAAAGTGCATATATTATAACCCTGTTGAGCACACTCGATCTCGTATAGTTCACCGACTTCGATTAACAATGGTCACAAATTACAACTGGAATTTTAAATTAAAAACTATTTTTCAATAACCATCATTTATTCGTAAAAATAAAAGGCACTTATTTAGTAGGAACATTCCGATATTTTAAAAATTAACATTCCGATTGTTATGTCCGTATTCAATATATTATACTGTAACAAAAATGTATAAAGCGCATTAACACAATTAAACCTTTTCAATAACATAATAAAAATAATATAAAAATCTTCTTTGTTTTATCATAATTATTTTACATAATGTATTTTTATTAATTACACTGTCAATAATATATGTAGATACATAAAAAATTTAAACACTAACTTAATTAGTGAAGTTACTTTGAGTTTGACGTTCGTTGGTTAGGTTAGCGCAGTGGTTAAGCGTTTAGCTGCTGCACCGCGTGTCACGGGTACGATTCCAGCACGGAAAAAATACTTGTATGTCCTATAGATATTTGACCTGTAGTCATTATTCAGGGAAAAGTGATGATCAGGGTGGTCATGACCCTCAGCATTGAGGATTGAGACGCAAGGAGGAAGATATTTGTTCGGGTTCTGGATGCTTGTGTGTTTTCCGTCGGGAAGAAGAAGATTGTATTCAAGAGCTGGCCCAACCAGCAAAGTTAAATGCAACTTGGACAGTCTAAACAGGAAATTCAGTAACGGCCAGCCTATAGCTGGTCGCTGAACTGACATCAACTCTGGAACGTCAATGCCCTTCCTTCCGGCTAATCTACTACTAGGTTGTAGTAACGTTCGACATTCACTGAAAGGACAAGCAAGCTTTAACTAAATACTGCCAACGTGTAAACTAACATTTAAGGTAGAACTACACTGCGCACACTTGGGCCACGTACATCTAGGCGCGTCGGTCTCCACACATTTTATTTGGCAACTAGACATGTAGAGCTACATTAGATCCACGCCACGTGACGTCGTTCTACGGACAAATCAGGAGTGGCCCACGTGTGCGTCGGTCTAATGTAGCTCTAGCGTCAAAACTAAACTCTAAATAAACTATTATACATTGCAAATAGCCTGGTATGCTTCAAGATGGTTCCCCTCAGACGGAGTGAGGGTCAACTGTCTGCTTGCCTTCAGAAAGATGACAGTTCCTGGCTTGGCTTGGATTGGTTCCGTGTCACAAACCTCGCCTGCTCCTGATGCGATGATGATCAGACTTGGGCTGGGCCGGTTTTGAGTGTTGTAGGAATCACCGCTTTCAACCTAAAGAGATGGGTTTTTTTTACATTTTATTGTATAAATTATGTTGTTTGCAGTACGAACATTTGAAAGGAAAACTCTGAACTCTTACTAGGGTAGTCATGTATCTGTTCGTCTGTCCGTCAATCACAGCCAATTTATGACGAATGTACCGACTGAGTTGAAATATAGTACACACTTGAATATCCAAAATCGATGGATGAGCAACATAAATAAATAAATTCATTAGAATTTAGAGATGCAAATTGAAAAAAAAAAGATCCGTAATATAGTACTTGAATACAGAATTTATCTAAGTAGTAAGGCGTAGTAAGCTGGAATCCAGCTCTTGCGTGTGGAACCCGCACCAAAGTACTTACGTGCTTTTATTAGAAAAAGTACAAAAAGCGTTCCTTAGGTTCCTGTACAAGCGGATGCATGGCTATTACCCATACCTCTATCCGACAAAATTTTTACTGGGTTGCCTCGGATATAACTCGCTAGAGGTAAGACGAGCACGAGATCAGCTCACTATAGCCTGCAAGACGCTCCGTGGGGCTATTGATGCGCCGGACCTACTTGCTGTGCTGGCACTCTTCTTTGTCCCAGACAACTACTGCCGCGGTAAAAAACACAGGATGTTCGCTGTGCCTCAGTGTCGCACTGTTGCCCGTGCTCAGTCACCAATACCTCGCACTTTGGCTGCACTAAATGGCCTCTTGGACTCCAATTCAACTAGCGATCTGTTTGCGGATGAATGGAAGACGATTTTATTGGCATGTCAGAAGTACTGTGAGAGGGATTGATGTATGAGTATAACTTACATATCTTCTTAACATTTTTGTGTTTTGTTATATTTTTCCTTTTATAAGTTTTTTTAGTTACTGCAATTGGTTGTAAGACCGTTGTAATTAATAATAATAAATAAATAAATAAATAAATCTACAATATGCCTACTCCATATAAACAACTAAATATTTTTTTAAACTTAACCAACTATTCTATTTAAACAGTTTAGAGAAAAACGGTTAACTTAAATATGACGTCAAAAAAATTACTCCGCATCGCCGTAGACTGGAAGTGTGCCCAAAAGCCGTTCAAAGCAGGTACCGTTTTCGGTTAAGGTATACTGTTACGCTACCGGTATTAAAATACAATACCGCTTTATTTTAAAGGTACACCGAAACCGGTTAAGATTTGCGGTTATGCTACCGGTATAAAATAACGACAGCGTTATTTCTTTTTTTTTTCTTTTTTAATAATTCCGGTACCGAAATTATTTCTCGTGCAAGTACCTACGATAAATGCGACGTTGCCAGCTATCGCGACAAGTGTATTGCGATTGGCACGACGAGAAAGCGCCGGAGTAGGGGTTTCAAAGGATACCTTAATTTTAAAAGTTTAGGTACCGTAAATAACGGTACCGTTATTTTCCGGTAGTGAAAAATTTAGGTATCGTAATTTTTCGGTAGTGAAAAATAACGGTAACGTTATTTTGAGGTATTGAAATAAAAAGGTATGACGTCATACCGTTAACCCTTATAACCGATATTTTTTCAGTATGCATTCCCTGGTTCGAAGTACCACTAAAACCCAACATATTCTTATCATACATACCTTTATCCTGACAACAGCAAAGTCCGGGACCGGTGGTCTCCAGATACAAGAGTTTTCGTCTTCAAGCTGAGGGTTGAACAGCAGCTGATCTTGAGCGTAGCTGCTGTAGTCCAGCATGTCGACCAGGGTCGGTACGTCGATGTGCTTGGGCGTCAGACCCGCGCGCACCACATTGTCGGAGCACGCCATGCATTCTACGCAATCTGGATTAAGTGAAGATAGTCTAAGGGCTGATTTCATCATTCAATATAAAAACTTAGATCAACTAAACTGAGCTCAGCGTAATCTAGTTTGAAGACCCGTGTCGTAAACATGGGCGACAACAAAAGAATTGAAACTGAGTTTAGCGTAAACTAGGTTCAATTCATCGCAGTGAAACGCAAAATGAAGCTTTAATCTCGATTAGTCGCTCAAACTGCGTTTTGTTTGAACGAATCGCGATTAGTTTATTGGTGAATTTGGCTCTAAGTAAGGTCAGCAGCATTAGAAATTAAACTGAATTAGGTATAGTAAATCCGTAAAGCAAAAATCCATATCATTAATTTTAAATAAGTAACTACAGCCTTCTGATGACGTTTCAGTGCCATGTGTCAACACTGGCAACACGCACTGGTAGACTTACTCAAAGACTTTCGTCTAGAGACACTGTGGTATATTGGACGAGAAGATATCACACATCTTCCCGAACATTGCCTAGCGAGTCGATTTAGTCACCCAAAGGGCGATGGAAAGGACTATGCTTGGAGTCTCCGTGCGTGATAGCATCAGAAATTAAGATATCCGCAGGAGAACGAAGGTCATCGACATAGACCGAAGAATCGCAAAACATGGCAGTGGGCAAGGATATTGCTCGTAGAACAGATGACCGGTTCTGAAGTACGGCCGCGGAGAGGAAGACGCAACGTTGGAAGGCCTCTTATCTCTCTCCAAAAGCAAATTAGTTCAATTTACTCAGGGCGTCTAAAAGAGAATTCGGTGCTCCCAAAGTTTGTGATTATTTCGCTGATGGCTGTGCACTCAAAAAGCATCTGCGCAATCGTTTCCTCCAAATCCATGCATGCTCTGCACTGAGGACTGTCCGTGATACTCATTGTGTGGAAATGTTTTTGAGCAGTGTCCGGTGATGTTCCCTGCCACCAGGCACAGGCTACCCCTGTTCAGTCACAGAAGGCTTCGGGTTAGGGATCCATTGAAGTGCGTTTTTTCCTACCATTATCAAATAATTAGCCAAAACACAGAACTACCGCTTTTTTCACGATTTATGCCTTTTGACAGACGGCGATGTTACTTGTGTGATATAGCAGGATGTCTGTGTTGACCATAAGGGGATGAGGATAAAACATATTACTATAATGTAAGTGTATAGCCAGTTTTGATTAACCTAACTCATCCACACACTATTATAACATACTAATCTCGTAAAGACGATAAGACAAAGAAGCCGATAATAGTCTTATTTACGTCAATAATTACGTTTGTTATTATCGTAATTATGGAGCTTAATGATGACACTATAGTTTTCATAGTTTTTTTTTTTTTTTTTTTTTTTTTTTTTTTTTTTTTTTTTTTTTTTTTTTTTTAGTTTTTATAGTTTTTTTATAGTTTTCATAGTTGGAATTACACTTTATGTGAGAAGAAAAATAAATTTTAAGAAACATGAAAAAAAATGATCTAAAGTCATAATCCAAATTAATACATTATCTAAAATAATAAATTATCTAATATTAAATAATAAAAATAAAAATAAACTACTATAAAAAAAAATCGACATAAAACCATAAAATATTTAAATTACCTCCACTTAAATAAGCATGTGGCAAATTAGGCTTCAGGAAGATAGCTTGTCCAGGTCTGAGCAGCATATAGTTCATAAAGTAAGGTGACCAACACCCCACATCACCGGGAAAGTCAGCATGCAGCCGTTGTAGCAGTGGGTAGAGAAGGGACGACTGTGTTGATTCATCTGGAAAAGAGTAGAGGTTACTTAGCTAGTATAATTTATGTAATGCTTTTCAGGGTACAATACCCAAAGGGTAAAAACCGGGTTCTGTATCACTCTGCTGCCTGTCTGTCACCATGCTATATCTCATGAACCGTGATAGCTAGACAGTTGAAACGACAAATGCGCGAGTCCAACTCGCATCTAACCGGTTTTTTTTTTTGTGGTAATTCATCAAATAACCCTTACTGCTCTGGGTGGAACGAAAGGGAAATCAGGCTTGTACTTAATGAAACCCACAAGTGTTCTCTCAGTAGTCCTTTGCGTTTCAGCGCCACAGTAACTTTTTGAATAATTCTGTAGCACCATAACATGATGCTGGCGTAGAGTTACCACCAACGTGAAACTGAAGTATATAAATCAAAATTGTGTCACTGATTGCATAGTAATTTCTGAACATCTTATCTCATTAATTGAAAGAGTATGGTTCATGAATGCAACATGGCGCCAAGAGTTGTAAACACTCGTGGGTTTGCGTACGACAGGCAATGGGTAGCTCGGCGTTCGGTAAACGTCCGGAACGAACTCGAGTCGTCGACGGCGAGTAATGATCCACGCGCGTCTCAACAATATATCAACAAAATCGAGGGTACCCAGCCGGGCCGAAGCCTACTGGGGCCATGGGTAACTTCTGAAAGGGAAACCTGGGTTCCTGGCATGCTAGGTAAAGAAGACATAGTCAGTAAGTCTGACACCCTCTGGTTCCGCCATACAGCCCCCTACAGAGTCGGACGATTTCTCACCTTAAAAAAGTGCTGTAAACACTAATGAGTTTAACAATAAGAAGTGATGTCTTTTCTTTGTTACAATTGATGAAGGGGTTCAGACGTTCAGTACTCACAGAAGAACCTTCATAGACCAGAAAAATAATAAAGCATTTCAACATCAAACTAATATTATAATGGCAAAAGTTTGTATATGTGTTTGTTAGTTCATGACAGGTAAACCTGGTAGAAAATGTCCTGGAGTAGCAAATAGGATACTTTTTTATCCTGGGAGTATATTCCTTAGGAATAATTTGCTATTATCACACAGGTAAAGCGGCAGGTAAAGCCACTGGCAACAACTACTTTTACAATAAATTATTATTTCTGTACTGTAACCATTACCTTCTTTTTCCAGTCTGTTCAATAAATTCTTCAGGCTGCTAGCTACCACAGCCTTGTCACTGGTCATCAGAGAGTGGAACACTGGCTTTAAAACTGTGTGGCTATCCCCTTGTTCTTGATGTGACAACAAACTGGCTACACTGTCTTTTGACAAGAAGCTTGTAAGTTCTGGGAGCTCTGGAAAGAATTACAAGAAATTGTTATTAGAACAATAATGACTCAACTATAATAGTGATTTATTGCTTTCTATTCATAAATACTGCTTCAAGCCCTGTAGTGTGGTTTAAAAGTAGTTAGCAAATAGAGATGTAAAAATGACTTTGACTTATACTGTATGAAGATAAAGACAACTAATAATTAATAATAATATTTTATATGAATAAATTATAGAACAAAGAGGTAGAGGCTGACCACTATCAACCTGGTGGTCAAACATAGAGAAGAAATATAGGACAGTGAGGGCTAGGAATTAAACAACAGTAACAATATTAACAGCCCACTATAGAAATCACAGTAAAATCACTCAATACTTTTAAAATGTTAGTTTTGTTTCATGATTGTCAATCCAAATGAGAACCATACAGTTTCTTTACAAATGATCTAATTGAAGTCCCAATCTAAATTTTTTTGTTAAAGATTGACATTGGAAAGCAAACATTATCAAATTATGCAACATTTAACTAAAATACTAACGTTTAAGGAAGTTCTGGATCTCTACAAGTGGTCTAAAGCCACAGAGAGCTTCAAATAGTGTCAAGGCAATGGCAAGTTCCGGCTTGTGGTTTGGGTCCTTGTACATATCAGGAAAATTTTTGTGTAGTTCCTCTGCATGTTCCTGTAAATACAAATATATTTTTTTTAACATTTATTCATTTAAATTGTGGTTAAAAATGCCACAGACTGTAGATAAGTTATACTTTATCATTAAAAATTTGCTTTATCATTGTTTGAACAAATGTTCTGCAAATTAAAACTAACTACAATTAATGGTATTTTTTATTATAATTACTTAAAAATAATGCAATTACCTTTTTAGGGTGAGCCTGAACAGACAAGGCTTTTCTTATAGACAATATCTTAAACAGAAAGGGTACAGCAACTCCAAACTTCTTCTTTACTTCTGGTCCAATGGCATCCAGATTGTCTTTGATATACTCAGAGAGCAATACATCCCTATCAATAATGATTGAAGGTCCGTTGGGATGAGTACCCATCCACAGCTCAGCATACGGCGTTGATTGATCAATGGCTGTTTCTGGGTGAGCACTAGACACCAATTTTGCCACCTTACTATCCAGCCCCAACTTGCCCCAGTCATAATTTTGAACTTTGCACTGTAACTCCATTGCTCTAAAAGAAATAATAAGATTCTTAGACACAAAACTTCTGGGAAGCCTCATAAACAATGCTTTACTATTGATACATTTGTTTGCATAGTTTAAAGTACTTACCTTCTTTATCTATTGCTCCAATAGGCAATAAAGTTTAAATGAAGTCTATGTAGAAACACTTATCACTCAAATGAAACGATGAGCACCATTGATAAGACTAGCACAAAAATCAACTGTGTATGTTATCACTGTCTATTGGACGATATGAGTGTCGTGGAGTTAAAAATAATTTTCTAATGTTTCAATTGGTTTCAATAGACGAAATTAAAATTATGAACTTTTTGAGAGATGTTATCAACAAAACGTCAAATCGCCGACTTTCATTTTCATTTGACATTTTAGATTGACAAGTGTAGAGATGTTATTGAGCCGAGTCTCGTATATTCGAGTGCTCAAAATACAGGAATCGAAACCTTAGTAATCGGTTACAAAATTCAAGTACCTATACTATGATTTTTTATTAGACGGACTAAAGTGACAGCTATAACAATGGTTGTTTGACAGTTGGGCATTGTTATTTGACAGTTGGGTATTGTCCGCTGCTGTCACTTTGGTTCATCTAATTAAAAATCATGGTATACTTTTGCGTATAGTATTCAAATTTTAAGTCACGTATTTTAATCACGACCTTGTACAGTCGGTACCCAAAGTTACCTGACTCACCTCCTTTGAAAAACTATTAAAGAAGTGGGTCATGTAACTTAGGGCACCTACCGTACACTTGAACTTGACTTGACCTCACTATGTCGTCTTTCACCGCACACAATAGTAATTTTACAGTTTCTATCATCATACAAAGCCTATGATAAAATATATTATAAGGCTTTGGCACCGTAAGCACGCTTTTGAGCCTTCAGTCAGTACTTGAATCCACCAAAATTATCGAATGTTAACTCGAATACGTATTCGAATTTCCGACTAATTGAATACCAATAGTAGCCGGATCGACATCACCAGTGACAATAAATTATGACACTGACAGAGACACGTATTCTTACGTTCAGAAATCTTATCTCTTATCTTATTCTCTTCGTAAAAAGATATTCATATGTAGTATACTTTTTGCTGAGCTGCGATATCTTGTTTCTGTATCTTCTAATGACTTGAACTTTTTTTTAGATGAATAATAAATTTACTTCTCCCGCTGAGCGAGAGGGCAGGCGTGTCAAACTTTTACCCCAGTAGGATCTAGCAGTTCTTACCCTTGGACGTGAAAATTTTATTTATTTATTTTATTTTTTATTAAATCATTTGAATCAGAACATAATTCCATATAAAATTGTTAGTAAAACTTAAAACTATGTACTATTATGCTTACTTATTCTGCACAGTCAATAATTCTTTTAATATTTTTCATTAACTTAAGGGGATTACATCGCCCAAATTCAAAAAAACACCTAGGTTGATTGAAGTTTATAGATTACCTATTCCTTATGTACGATTACCATATAAAAAATTACTAAATTGTATTGATTACGTTTCTCAAAAAAATACCCTAACTCTAGAAAAAAAATCTGGTGGCCTTTTTTGAACATTAATTCCATATTTTCTCGAAAACGGCTCTATACACTGATTTTACACCTACATTGATTTTATACCAAAATATATGTTACGATAAATTGAATAACTAGTATTGTTTTTTTTTCTAATTTCATTGAATATCGATAAGTAATCAAGAAAAAACTCGAATCAGTACTTAACACCCCGCGCGCAGCACCCCCTGCAATGCCTGTGTAGAAGTCAATTCTTCTCTACTAATTTAGAGGTAAATTCTTCAAGGTCATTGAGCAATGTAATACCTACCCTTAATATTAAAAAGGACACGACCCGAACTGTGAACCTTATTCCAGTGCCTCACAATAGGACACTCAACCCTCTCTATTATGGTGTTTAGAAGGCCGTTGGAGCTGCCTCGCACAAGACGCATCAGGGACGCCACTCTCTTGCGCACTATTGTTCTAAAGCAATCGGTGTTGGCCTCTGCAAACATCCCCGACGCACTACAGTGACGCGTCAGCCCCATCAGCATCCTAAACCCATTATTGTAGAGGACCCGCAGGGCACTGAAATCCCTCTGCGTATAGCGGACCCACAAGCTGCAGGTGTACAGAGTCTGGCAGTACGCCTTAAACAGAGTGATTTTAACATTTTAAAACTAAATACTACACTCCTGAAAATTAACCCTAAATACGCCAATGTGCTGCTTAAGAGGTGAATTAAGGACTTGTAAGTGTTGTAGCTAGCTTGGTAAAGTATGGAGCTGAACGAGCAGAGCAGGATATTTTTAATTCGTGCACCTACACGTATCTTGTACATGTGTAGTCATGCCATCTTTGAAACCAAAAATTATTTGTATTTTAATATGAATCGTGCCAGGGGTGCCGACTCCTTGGGTGCTCGGGGTCTCGAGCACCCATGAAAAACCAATAGTGGGTGTCGAGCACCTCTGAGCATAAACATCAAGAAACAGATCATCGCCATTTAGAAATGGGCGTTTTTTCATTACCCAACGACCCGTTTAGCACAGTGGTCTAGAGTGCCGGTTGTGACCCACAGTCCTCCATCACAAATCTAATTACCTAGATATATTTCTATCGAACATAATTATTAATTAAGTACGCAGTATGTAAGTAGGACATTTATTCATTTGTCGGTTGGTCAGTGTGCATTTCTCTTCTCACACTTCGCCACTTTTTCGAGTCATCAAATGAGAATGAGCACCCATGAGGTTTTCTAAAAGCCGGCGCCCCTGCATCGTGCATAGTTTGCGTTGCACTACGTAGCTTAGCTCTAGTGGGACAAACATACCCACTTAACTAATTTCGTAACTTACCTTCACCTCTTAGCTACCTCGTACGTCTACAGTGGAACCGTAGTCTGTGATTCATTTGGTTGTACAAATTAAACACAATAATAAAAAAAAAACATGCCCATCCATCTTGCACGACAAGTTGGGCTCAAATCAATGTTTGCCTATCTACTTATTATAGGTATCTACTAGATCACTGCTCTCAAAACGGTGAAGGAAAACAACGTGAGGAAACTAGCATGCCCTAGAACCAAAAATTCGAAAACATGTGACATCCACCAATCCCCACTGGGCCGGGTAGTTGATTACGGCCCATTCCCTCTCCTAGAGAGGAGGCCTGAGTCCCAGCAGTGGGAACATTAAAAGTCTGATGATGATGATCAGATCACAGATTAAGGTAGGTGATGCTTTTTTCTAAAGAAATACCTTTTTTTCTGTTTCCTTCTTCTTTTCCTTCTTATTTTTATGTGTGTACATAAATAGTTAAATAAATGAATAGAGCCATATCGAATTGTTTCAACTGTTTATTCTATTTTTTTTCTTCAAAATCAACAATTTCGCTATGAAGGTTTTGTGACACCTGAGGAGTTGAACTCGCAGCTAATTTAATCTTATATTTAGACCCACTGTCGATGAGACCATTCAAATTGTTCAATTTCAACTTGTTCTCCAACAATTTTGAACTTTTAATAATTTTAGCTGGAATAGCGAAGCCAGTGAGACCTCTATTAATAATTTCAACATTAGGTGCGTCTTCGAAGGGTTCGCAAAAACTTGAATCACCAACGTAAGAGCTTCCAGCGTCATACTTGCCACTCTGCCTGGTATTTTTGTCAGAAGGACTATTATATTTTAACTCTATCTCCTTAAGATCTAAATAGGGATACTTCTTCATTATAACGAGTTGCTCATACTGTCTGAGGTCTTCTTCACTGAGGTCATTCTTATCGTTCCACTGTGCTTTCGCATTTTGAGAAGTATCTTGTTTAGAATCCATTTTTTTTAATGCGTCTCTAGCCATCTTCTTATGAGCATCACGGTGATCAATTCTGGCACAAATATGTGAACCTATAAAAGTTTTTTTTTAAGTATTTCATTAGGGTTTCAAATGGGTCATTATATAAGTAGGTACCCATAATATATTATGCAATTTATGTACCCATTTTTTTCTTGGGTAAGGGTGATTGAATAAAAGGGAAAGTCCGACTTTTACTGACTATAACCTGACTCTTTCGAATAATCCCACAACCCTGGCAGGGTTCACCCGTAACAACCGTTTTTATCAACTAGTTGAAACCAGTGGCGTAACTATAGGGTGGCAAGGCAGGCGAAATACCACGGGCCCCCGGCCTGGTGGCCCCGGTCCAAGAAGCCTTGAACTCAGGAGTAAATATACAAATCCAAGTTTTTTTTTTTTAATTTATATAAACTAGTACTAGTGTTAACTCTAGCCTTGAAGACACCTAAACTATTAAGATTTATTAAAAGCTAGATTATTAGAATTAGATCAATGTCCCGTGACATTTTGTCAACCTTACCACCTTATAAACCGCCGTGTCCTTGTGCAGCGGCGGCGATCTCTCGCGCCGGGGCTTAGTTCAGGCCATGCTCCGGAGCGAGGAGGAGGCAGGCGGTGGCCTCCTTCTGCGAAATACTAGCAAAGGAGGAAGCCGACCGCATCAGGCAACGGCGCACATGTCGCCGCCGCCGCCGGGATTCCGATCCCGATTTCCAGCCACCATAGGTGCGGGCTCGCGGACGGCGGGCAATGGGTAGCTCGCTGTCCGTCCGTCCGGTAACAGACCAGCCCGAGCCCAAGTCGTTTACGGCGCGCACTGTTCCCGCGCGCCTCAAGGAGTTGTCAGCAAACTGTAGGGGCCCAGCAGGGCCGAAGCCTACTGGGGCCAAGGGTTATGTGAAAAAGAAACACCGGGGCCCTGAGACAAAGGTAATGAAAGGAGCAGGGTAAGTTTTTAGTCAGTAAGAGTCTGACACTATCTCCCACCCCACCCAAGGGCAGGATTTGTCATATGATGATTTTACCTATCATAAAAAAAAAAAACATCTTACAGATACGCTACTATATTAAAAAACCAGCCACGTTATTAATAATTAAGAATATTTTAGGTATATTTTCAGTGATTGGTCCAAATTAAATTACAAAGTTGTTGATTTTCCTGGTTGATTTAGAAAGAAAGAAAAACAGTTTATTTACACGGACGCAACTAAAAACTAGACAAACATAACATTATTTATGAAAGATATGCGCCACATCCGTGCAAAACGGCCGAACGCTCAGCATAAAGCTGTGCCCTCATACACAATTCGATGAGCACACAGCGCTGGTTTTCAGCGTTGGCCAGTGCTGACAGAAAGACGCCGGAACGGTACAATGTGTAAAAAGCCACGGGCCTCAGGTATAGTTACGCCACTGATTGAAACCTAAATATTTATTTACCTACTATTTAGGATGCGGTCAAAATAAAATTACCCCCGTTTACCCCCTTATAACCCTTTTTACCCTGTTGGGAGTCGTTTCAAACATTTTACCACGGAAACAAAATTTCAACCTACTGAATATGTCTTCGTAACGGCTGAACAGGCTAATGTTATAATGATTAATAACTTATAAACTTTATTTTCGCATGGGGAGCATATTAATTCCAGGAGGAGAGACATTGTCGAAACGGATAAAAATTAGGACGGAGGGATCTTATACTCCACGCGAACGAAGTAGTTAATCCTATATGATTTCTTTTTGGGAAAATAAGTATGTAGATACTCACGATTGCCAAAAACATTTATGTACAAATTTGAACCCTCCCTGTGTAGTGGGAAAGTATAGTTGAAAGTAAGGCACAACAATATACACAAGATAGTCAAAACCGCGGCATTGCGTTGCATTATACTGCAGTTCACTAAGTATTTATTCATTTAATTCAATGACAATCTATAGTAACCCCGAAACGACTTTATTGAAAACTTCGCCTACTTCATTCATAATATTTTGACGGGCCATTTCCTTTTTCAAACGTCATAGAAGTGTAAAAAGTTTGGTAGCATATTGTGTTTCTATGCAGCCAGCGCCAGCCATGGAGTCAGTCGACGGCAGCAGCTTGGAGGCAATTGGTGGCAACGATCTCTAGCGCCGGGCCAGGGTTCAGGTGTATGGTCCGGACTTCCGGAGCGAGGAGGAATGACAGGCGGTCGTCTTTTTCTGCTAAGCAGTAATGCTAGCGAAGAGAAGGCCGCACGTGTGAGAGAGCGAACTTCCTCCCGCTACAGCCGCCGAGACCCCGACCTGGGTAGCCTGCCGTCCGGCGGTCCGGTAATCGACGGGACCGAGCCCCAGTCGTCGACAGCGCGTAGTAATCCGCGGAGATTTTCTGATAAGGAAACCCGTAGTCCTACTATTGCAAAAAGTAACTGAAGGACACAGGTGTAGTTTAAGTCAGTAAAAGCCTGACACGCCCTCCCACTCCAGCCAGACCGGGAGAAGTCATTTGACGATTTCCCACCATTTTTCCACCTTTATTCTTTTGAATACCGTAATTAGAGACACAATACACCGATAAATTTTGGTCGTTTTAAGCCCGTGGAGGATCGATTCGGTACATGAAACAACACAAATTAAAAAAAAAGTACTTTTTTTCTAAAACTCGTATTAATATAGGCGCATGTACGAAGATAGTGTTATTTCAAAACACATTGGGTTAGTGTCCAATAGTATAAATTAGTAACTTACTTATTTATTTCATGCAATTTCGGTCAATAAACATAATAATAAAATAAATTTCGGAATAAAGCGTCATACTGTCAAGCGTCATTTCTAATTCAACAGTAAGGGACAAAATACGGTGTAACTATTCCAAGGTATTTTTGTATAAAATAAAATACTGATTTCTTTCACCATTAGCTAACACTGGAAGCGTAGATTGATATTATTAATACATTTTTCACCTTAAACACAAATTCGTGCTAATTTCAAAATTCCGGAACAAATATCCATATTATCCTCTACGTTTGACGTCAACGACCTTAAATCAATCTACCTACTCCGACCTCTGATCATAATGTACTATTACGGACCCATAATCACACTAGATAATCATAATAGATATTCTATAGGAGAAAGTTTATGATTGGGTATGTTCGTTAATTTCTTCACACTCGAACGGCTGTTCGAATTTCGATGAAACTTAGTACACAGGTAGACCATATCCTGGAATAGCACATAGGATACTTTTCATCCCGGTAGTATTTTCCCTTGGGATAATTTTCTACTATCTTGCTGGCGAAGCCGCTGGTAACAGGCAGTTGCTAAAGACTTGGTAAAATTATGATCATAACTATAACTGGTAGATTGTTAACAAGTTTGTTAAACTAAGTTGGGAGAAGAAATAACTTTGTATCACTTGAAATCCCGCCTAGAGGGTCGGGTTTATAAAAACCGAGCGTCCCATTGGTCGTCACTCACCCTTTCCCTTTTATACGCGCACGGGATGAAGAGGGAACGGGTAGGGGGCGGGGCGGAGTTCCTTGGGGATGACAGTAGCCAGTATGCACCTGACGCTGTCAATTGACCAATCTCCCGTAATCGAATAACACGTGTGACACGATGAGTGAGGAAGTTGAAGAGAATGGTCAGACGGATGCGAAAACGGTGCAAACTATTCAAGTACCTCGGCCATCTTCGCCGCGGAAATTCTTTGCTCGTATTTACGGTCATCTGGAGGAGCCTAAGAGACCGAGTGTGGTGGAGAATGTGGTTGGATTTGAGAGCGACTCGTCATCAGACGTGGAGATCGGTGAGAGCGAGAGCTTCTCGGAAGTCCAGCCGAGGGAGTCTCCGCTGTGGCCGCCGCCACCGCCTCTGCCTCTATGTCCTCGCCCGATGTTGCTGCCGCATCAACAGCTGGCTTTTGGAGCTGGTCTTGCTGCATTCTGTGAGTTCATATTGCCTTAAAAATATTTCTTAAATTTAAAGTGAAATTAGCACGCCATTGTAGCGAAAGTGGAGTTGTTAAAGTTACAATGTTAAACATAGAAATAGAAATTAGTTACAAGACTTAGAGTAAATAGAACAGTAATTAGGTACCTGCTTAATTAAAAATTATATTAGGGTTTGTGTATCTTAAACCGTGTGACCAATCCTTCAGGAAAACAGGAGTGGTGAACTATTTTGTTTCAAGTTAAAGCTAAGTCGTCGATTATGGTGTAACTTTGATTGTAGATATAATGATCGGTACCCAAATACTAAGCCAATAAACGAACAAAAAGTTAGGAATATTTTTTTAATTAATTCTCATAAAATGCAGTAGGTACTTACATCAAACATACTGCTTGGAAGGTTGGTGAATGTAGAATCTGTCATAATGAATACCTAATACTTATATAACTAGGTCTAACGACTAGTGGCGGATATGAACCTATGATATTTTGTAAGTTAGATTAGAAATGAGTGCACAACTGCCAAAAAAAACGTTTTACAATAAAAAAATCGATTTCTTTCTTTATCTAGAAAAAAACAACAAAAATGTTCAAAATAACTTTAATTTCGGAAGTCTGTGTTTCTCGGTATTGCTTGTTTCTTATAATTCTTATTTAACAACGACTTCCGAAATTAAAGTTATTTTGTTCAATTTATTGGTTTTCTTTTAGTGAAGAAGGTTATTTTTTTTTTTTTGTAAAAAGTTTTTATTTCGCACTTTTTAGTTTCGATGCACTGATAACCAGAATGCCTATTTCTCATGATAATTCCAATAAACCCAAACACTGCTAGGATACATTGTTTTATTATGAAGTTCTCGGATCTACCTTCCACCTTCCGGCTCCATCATCAGATCAGTTTGTTTATACTTACCTTACAGCCACAGTGCATCTACTGACAATTTTAATAAGCTCAAACATAGCTAGGATACATTGATTCATTACGGAGTTCCGGTGCCTATCTTCCGGCTCCATCATCATCATCAGGTCACTTTGATGACACCATTTTCGACATAAATATTCAGTCCCGTTTAGTTATTTGTATTGTCATAGTCGCTTAACTATCTTCATTGTGATATCTATGTGAGTATGAAGTTCCGTTGGCCATTTCTGGTCTACTTCATCAGTCCCACTTCATCAAATGTTACTGTTTGACTGATGCCTCGATAAAAATACCAATATAACTAGGTATACCTAGTTGTAGGTTGGTTGCCTATATAATATTTGAGAAGTTCCCTCGATTCCTCATGGATCCCATCATCCGAACTGGATTTTGAAAAAAATGGAACCAATCTTGAAGCATACCCTTTAAAGGGAAAAAATTTGCAAATCGGTCCATAAACGACGGACTTATTCGCGATCAAACATTAAAAAAAACATATATGCGGTCGAATTGAGCAACCTCCTCCTTTTTTGAAGTCGGATATAAAAATGTACCTAATGGCATATGTCGCAGCGAACTAGCTTAATTCACCATTCAGCTAATAGCCTAGCCTGATAAATAACTGTAAACACACGATAGCAAGACACGAACAGGTTAGGTTTAAAGTAAATGACGGGGACTAGAATAATAGCGAGTGAATGAAGTCCCCCGGTCATACCTAAGACAAACATGCTACGATACGAGTCTTAGGTACATATTATTCTTATTTTATGGGTAGGGACGGAGAGATTGTGTCTACTAGGCCGTATCATACCATGACCGTACTAGTTACGTATCAACACGCCTATCACACAACGTACATACGTGTCATACTCGTGCATCAACGCGAATACAATGATCAAGCGAGAAGAGTGTAGTTTCTAAGGCCTTGTTTACGGAGACGCGGCGCGTTGCGCACCGCATTTCGCGTTCGTCGTACATTGCAGCAGCGGGCCGCGTCATCGCTCGCGCATTACACGAACATATAATTATGTAGTTTCCAAATAAAATGTATGGAAACGGACGCGCCCAGATCGGCGTGTGTGGTGGACGTCCGCGCAGTGTTGTTCTCGGTGACCGTTCCGTCCACCTTACATACGCTTGTCATATCCGTAGTCTGTAACGTACCTACGTTCTCTCGATTGTAGTACATCACCGATCAGGACGTAACATAACTGGACTAAAGCCGGTTAAAAAAAAATGACACGTGACAGCATTGCAAATTATTATGACTAAGAAAAAAACCGGGCAAGTGCGAGTCGGACTCGCACACTGAGGGTTCCGTACAAATACAAACTTACCTATGAGAATCAATTCCGAGTTCAATTTCCTGGATCTGATAATGGAATCTTGGTGAAATCGAGGGAACTCTTAAATTTTATAGGAAAACGTACAGCGATTTTGGTATTTTATCGAGGACGTCAAAAAGTAACATTTGATGAAGTGGAACTGATGAAGGAGACCAGAAATGGTCAACGAACTTCATACTCACATAGATATCACAACGAAGATAGTTAACCGACTATAACAATACAAATAAATAAATGATTCTGAATAGTTATGTTGAAAATGGTATCATCAAAGTGATCTGATGATGATGATGGAGCCGGAAGATAGGCACCGGAACTCCGTAATAAATCAATGTATCCTAGCCGTGTTTGGGCTTATTAGAATTGTCATGAGATGCACTTTAGCTATAAGGTACTATCAAACTGATCTGATGATTGAGCCGGAAGGTGGAAGGTAGACACGAGAACTTCATAATAAAACAATATATCGTAGCAGTGTTTGGGTTTATTGGAATTATCATGAGAAATAGGCACTCTGGTTATAAGTGCATCGCAACTAAAAAGTGTGAAATAAAAAACTTTTTACAAAAGAAAAATAACCGGCTTCATTAAAAAAAACACTAAAAGGATTAAAATAACTTTAATTTCGGAAGTCAGTGTTTCTCGGTATTGTCTGTTTCTTATTTTAATCCTTTTAGTGTCTTTTTTTTAATAATAATAATAATAATTCATTTATTTAAAAAGACAACTTTTGGTCAATGAAGTCGGTAATTTTTTTTTTTTGTAAATAGTTTATTTTTTGTAATAAGTTGTTTTTTTCTAAATAAGACTGGTTATGCAGGAAACTAATGAATTTGCATGTGAATTATTGTACATAACGATTTTTTTTTATAATACACCGAGAAATTTTACTTAATTTATCAATGATTTATTACAATCATACGGTGACTGCAATTTTTCGGTGACATATATAATACTAGCTTTTGCCCGCGGCTTTGTAAGTCAGTTTCTCCATACAAATTTTCAACAGCCGTTTTACTCCCTTAGGGGTGGAGTTTCGCACCCTTTCAGGAACCTACCTGCCAAATTATAAGTTTGTGGGTGTTATAGTTTCTGAGTTCTCGTGATTAATCAGCGAGTGGTATTTCGCTTTTATAAATTTACAAGATAGAAGATAAATTAGACTAAAAAAATATAAATTTGATTCTAGAAAAACAAAAATTGATTTAAAAATATAAACAACATTAAATTTTGATCGTTTTAATCCCGTGGAGGGTCGATCCGGTACATGAAACACTATCGATTTGTAAAGAAAAATAAAAAAATAAAGTACTTTTTTTAAACTCGAATTAATTTACGCATGTACGAAATTACTATTATTCTTGTACTATTCTTTGGCGGACACGTTCCTAAATTGTACATGGACAAAAATGTCAAGTTAGATACCCATGTGACACCAATATCAGAGAAATTGTAGACGATTAGGAGGTAGTAGGTCGCTAAGAGAATGGGGACACTCACACACGGTAAAATTCATTTGCAAGACTTGACCTAAATAAACATACATAAATACAAACAATTCAAGTTAAATAAATAGCAGGTACCTACTTACCTAATGAAAGCTTGTTCAAAGCCCAATAGTTCAATTCGTTTTATTTATCAAGAAATCAATTAAAACTTATTGCAGGTGTTCGTGGCGCTCACAATAATCTCACTCTAGTATTTCTTACTTTTTTAATCAAATGTATAAAAAATTGTTATTTTTCTCAGTATTTTCAGAATAAACTTTACTGTAGTACCAGGGTCTACGTGGGTTTTTAAATTCTGTGGATCTGCTCGTATAATATCGTTAAGTATAATAGAATAGTACCAACGTGAATTGAAAAGTACCCGTATGTTATTGGTTTTTATAATTAACATAGCGCGGCACAAGATCCAAGTATGATTTTATTATTTAAAACATAAAAATACCTATTTTAACACTAATTCTCTGATTAGGTACTTACGAAGATATCCGTTTCTTCATTCATTTCCAATCTTTTAAGAAAAACATTATAAGATTAAATAAAAATAAACAGCACAAATAATCCTTTTTCAATGCCGTCTCTATAAACAGTGATCAAAGATATCTTTTTTTGCGTTTAGAGCTTACTCGTAAAAATAAAATATCACTAGAAAAATATTTGAATATAATGGAGGGTGACCATAGATAAGCTGTCTGCGTCGTAGAAACACCTTCCTTAATCCTTTCACACAACTCTTTGCCGGACATCTCTTTATGGAATCAATAGAAACGTGTTTTTCAAACTTTTCAAAGATTTTCTTATATATATTTTTTTTATTCGTGTTTATCAGCTGTGGTTATAAAAATCTTTTTGAGTTCAATTATTTAACTACTTTGATGTACATTTGATGTACATTCTGTCCCGTTCTCCCCCAAGAAAGCAACGGGACCCAAAACAGTTCCATTTTCCAAAATTGTACGAAAATTTAAAATTATGGAGTTCGATAGACACTAATTGTCATAACAACTTTGCTTATAATAAGCCCGGTGATTTCTATTTTTCTCATTTTTTTTTATAATAAAAATAATTATTATTGTCAATATGAATATAGTGAACACTAATTGTAGTTGGTCAGACCACTTGTTTTTTTTATATATTAGGGTATCTGCTATATTTAGATATTTGTATAACACTTTAGAAGTAGGGTAGATACGTACCCTACTTCTAAATAGCTGCTATTTATGTGAAAAATTCTATGCCTAAGATTTTTCTAGTAAGCAAACTTGCGCATTTACGTACCCAACGGTAATTTCATGTGTAAAAAACTTAATAAATAAATAATATAAAAAAAATATTTACTATAAAATAATAATAATAAATATTGTTTTATAAATAATTTTCAGTATCTTGTAGAAAGAGTTTTCAGTGCCTTTTAGCATTGAAAAGTTTTTCGGAGCCGCTGCATTTCCAATTCGTGGAAACTAAATCCTTGCTCCAAATAATTTCACAAAGTTTTAGTTTATTATGGTTCCGTCCTGGAACCTCCGTATTTGTCGATCTGCCCTTCGGTCTTCTAACCTCATAATCAAAAGGCGTTTTGGTTGATCTCAAAATAACCGTGTAGATAATGTGGATATATACCGTAGGTACGCACCCATTTTGGTTGGCGCAGCAGCCCCTGCCCTGATGACCTTTTATCCCTGATAGGTCCCTGATATTTGAAGATATATACCCTCGTATATTTATTTATTGTAATTGGCTCTCAACAATGAGTACACTAATACATGTAAAAGAAAACAATTCGATACCCCATCACTCAAAGAAGAGCACTACATACACTATTATTTATGCCTTAACAGCTAATAATAATAATTAAACCACAGGAAAAGATTTTGAATAACCACCAAAACACAACAGAATCCGAATGAAAAAATGAAATGAAACGAAATGTACCGAACATTAAATTTGGACAAACAAAACAGAATTTAACACTATACATATTTAAATTACTTTTCTAGCATGATTTTTTTTTACAGTGGGCACAGATGTATGACAGAAGTCGATATTCTCATCGTTTTCTTTGTATACTGCATACATTCCGTGCAGTGAGCAGTGTTGCTTTTTTGTATTGCTTTTTGATTGATTTTCTCGGAAGGTTTCGTGGCACATGGAAGGATACTTAGCAACTCAAGACAGCCCAAAGAACCTGTTACTAGTTTTTTAAGAAAAATTAAATCCAATATACAGTTTCCATCAGGTGAGATAGCGGTCAAGCGCGAACCTTTCAATAATACAAAAAAATATCTCTTCGTTTTTGTAAAGAGACCATCCAATTTTTTAAAATCTTTCCCGGTACGATTTAAGATTTTTATCCATATTACAATGACAAATACGATACCATAAAAACCTTTTCTGCAATCGTTCGATACGCTTTATGTGTACCTACATTAGATTTAGGGGACCAGACAACACTACAATATTCCAGGTGACTTCTGCCTAGCGACTTGTACATAACCTTTTTTGTTTTAAAATTTCTAAAGTTTTTGCACTCTCTTATTTTGTCGATATGTTCAACAAAGCTTAGTTTTTTATCTGATTGAACGCCTAGGTCTCGTATAGATTCCACTTCTTCAAGTAGTTGACCATTAAAGTTATATGCTGTAGGTGCTACAGTCTTTTTTTTAGTATATGCTTACATTTCTTGATATTTAAAGACATTTTATTCTGTTACACCACTCACTTAATCTATCCAAATCACCCTGAAATTGTGCGGAATCAGCAGGCCTTCTTATTAGAAAGCTATTGCTTTTATGGCTTTAAGGTCATCAGCGAAGAGTTCAGAAAGCAAATAGTACACAGTATATATCAGGAATCTAACGGAAGCGGTTATATCGGAGTCGATTTCGGAAGCGGAGTTTTTTTATTTGGTACCTACCTACTGAAATCGTGGTCGGAGGCAGAAACATCGAATAAAACACTACGGAAACTAATCAAAAATTCGGTTAAGCTCATATAAATTAAGCTCGAACTCAAGTCACAACATGGCAAATACGAAACAAAATAACAAGTAAAACAGTAATCGGCCAGCCAGACGAGAAGTAGGTACATACTTAATCTTTTTGTAACTCTGATATAACTTTCGATTTAACTTTATCGAAGCCGAAATCGATATCGGAGGTACAAAATTAATCAGAAGTTCTGTGCTTTCGGAATTGGAATCGAAAATCCATAACATCTGTGGTATAATTATACATACACCAATAAATATATTCGGGAGATACGACATAAGACAATGTAGCATCAAAGTCTCGAGGTACTCATAAACTCATTGCAATTCGAATGTACTCGTACCTAAATTACAGGACTTTAATACCGTTTCAGAAATAAAAATATCTAAAAGATTTCACCAGAATAACAATAACATTACAGCTACAATAATAAAATTTCCATTCCCCAACAATGACTGTTATAATTTCCATTTAAGCTTATTAGTATGAAAATCTTTTACTGTGGGGAGTCTTATTGCCATGAAAGTAGAATCATAATGGTTTGTCGCGTCGCTGAAAAAGCTTTGGTGAAGAGTCTGTAAACGGGAGGCAAGGGGAGGCAGGACGGCCCGCTTGTCGGCACAGCCATGATGAGATTACCACACCACGACTCGCTGGCTTCAAATAGAGGCGTGCCGGAGCCCATTCAAATTCACTCTCTCGTTAAAATTGTTAGCACTGTTCCGCTACGCTATAAAATCCTCTGTTCAACTCTAATAACTATTGCGAAATAACCAGTCCATGAAACTGATTATACAAAATATGTTACAATTTGTTTGTGTTTAGGTTCGCTTTGTTTCAGCGCTTAGTTAACGGAAATCTGGGTGTATATGCTTTTCTGGTAACAACATTTTGAAACAGACTAATGATATATTAAAATAATGTGATATGAATATGAATACAATTTCTTTTTTAACCCCCGACGCAAAGAATTGTGTTATAAGTTTGAGCACTATCTGTGTGTCTTTGTTTGTTTGTGGCACCGGTTATTGATCTATTTGAAAATAAGTTTTCTAGCAATGGTTCTTAGACATATTTGATCTAAATTGGTTCTATAAGACATGGAGGGGGTGAAAGTGGGAATGAACTACCGAATGTTTGCAAATGTGGTCAAGTAGGGTATCAAATAAAAGGGTATAAAACTAATCATTATTACAAAACTAAAGATTAAAAAATGTATTATTATAGGTATTTTTTTTTAATATTAATTATATTATTTTTATATATATTTCTTTTTTATAGAAAAACACCGACGAAAAATGTTGTATCATGTATAGGATCCATGGCACGTTAAAGCGTCAATGTCTGTGAAACGGTGTATGTGTATACTCGTAGATCTCTCGAGATGCAAATTTTTCCCTGTCTCAAAGATATCTCAAATATTGATATACGGACCCCCCCCCCCCCTCACGACTGACGCACGTCAACTTACATTTTTGATCACCCATGGCCACTAAAGTCCTATTGTGCAGTGTTTAGCGAATATGGAGTATGCGCTCGTGGGAGACCGCACGTGCGCGGCTCTCGTCCCCGACATCATAGTATTTCGGCATATTAATCGCAACAATTTATATCGTCCTCGTTTCACATCACATTGGCCGAAATGCGGTTTCGTTGCGGATTGTGTCGGGTAAAGCTTAACAGCCTGTTACAAATTTGACTGTCGATTGTTGGATAAACACGTTTTGGTTTTGATTTACGTTGTTAGGTTTAAAAAACACTTAACTATAACCTTATAACTATATATAAATAAATAAATTAAAAAAATTCAAGTAATCTAAAGTAAGGCGTCAAAAAATTCTTTTGCATCGCTGTCGACTGGTATGACAAGTAATGACAATGCTTATCCTCTGCCCAAGGTAAAAGCCAGCCTTTGGGTCACGCGAAGTGTCAACAAGCCGTTTGGAAAGCTCAATAAACAATTTGTGGGCACTCCTCACGATCCGAGAATTTCAACCCCAAACGCTATATTTCCACCGCTTGAGGTTCACCGCAGCCGCAGCTGCAGCACCACCACAGCATGACGAGCTAATAACATGAGATGGCGCATGAGTATCGACACAAGTAGCGTCCCACACTAAAGGCCTATTATACCTATGTTCCATAGACATACCGTCATCTAGTCTCTTGCCATCGTCGCGTGCCAGGCCATGAGGTTCCAATACGGCCGGAACGCCGCCGGTGACAAGAGCGCGTCGGATGATCTCGTTGATATTCGCATGGCACGCTATGCGACATGTTAGTGATGTCCGAGGCTGTTGACAACTTCGCCACAGTGGCAGTGATGAGGAGAAAAACAAGGAGCGCCTAGACGTAGGGAAGTAGCGAGGCGAAAAGTAGTAGGTATCGTCGGATCAATCACCTAGCTAATTTTTTTCTGGTATTGATCGTGAAGTTTCAAATATTATTAGGAAAGTTTTATTTTATTTACTGGCTTTTCCAGGCAAGCCTACGAATAGGTAATAGAATAGTAAGCTTTAGCTCCTTAGTCCAGAATATAAGCATAGCCATTACAATATCAAAAATCCAACAGACTGAGTATTTCTTTTCCACATCACTACTTCCACCAAGCGGGGAAGAGCCAGTTGGCAATATTAAGAACACGATTTCACTACGAGTTTTCTGTATCTACGAGTATTGTGCTCAATTGAAATGCGGTGAAGCGGATATTTCGTAATATCAATATCTAGCGAGAGGCATGGAAAACAAAAGTACGAACAAGCAGTGGCGTAGCTAGGTGACCAACGGCCCCGTGGCAAAAAATCTGAGGGCCCCATTTTTTACGTGAGAAATTATCCAATAGATTCTGCTCTAGACTGAGAGTCAGACATTTACTGACTAAAACGAGTTGCCATGATTAAAGTAGGTAGTGTTGCAACCTATAATTAATTAAAAATTTACTTTTATTTATCTTATTTCTTTTATTTTTATAAATCTATTACAAAGGGGATATAGCGGTCACGCGCGAATCTATCAACAATATAAAATAAAATAACAATACCATGCCGTCTTTACGTCGCCACCGTCATCTTTCCACGCTGAAAACCAGCGCTGTGCATTCATCGACTCGTCGCATTCTGAGTGTGGTCATGATCATGACACATTATGCCGAGCGTTTGGTCATTTTGCGTGGACGTGGTGCATATTTTTCATAAAAAATATTTCTATTATGTAAGTTAACCCTAAGATTACGACTTTACCTCCAAATAAAATGTTTTATTTCTTTTTCTTCTATTTTATTTAGATTTTAATGGTGACAGAATTTTCCGCTAGTTAAAAAAATATTGTTTATCAAGTTTTGGGGGCCCCTCGAGCTCGGGGGCCCCGGGGTATTGCCCCGCCTAGCCCTATGGTAGCTACGCCAGTGCGAACAAGTCAGGTGTAGTACTTCCATCAGTTCTCTAAATACCCTCTTGATAATGGTCGAATGAAGCTGTAATTAGGGGATGTTTCCTAATGAATATTAAGGGGGTTCACCCTAACGCGGCCAGCTCCTATTGTTAGCATTGTTGATTAAACACAATCACTTTTTTAACCGCTAACAACAATAGTGTTTTTGTATTAAGATAAATCTATGATCAATATCGGGATGTATTTTTTATTTTAATTAAGAGTTTATTTTTAATTACTCATTTTCTAATGAACTAAAGTTTAAATATCTCCTATACTTAAAGAACCACCAATTGAGATGAAGGTTATTGGGATACATGTAACTACTTAAATTAGGTAGTTTAGGATGACTTAAGATGTAACTACCTACTTAGGTCTATTTGAATTAGACTGTAGGCATTATAGGAAGAACCGTAAAGGCAGGTTTAATAATAATCATTTTTTTTATGTCACTCTTCACAAAAGTACAAATACAAAAATACAAATTAATGTGTAAGTTTTCACATGAGTTACAAAAAATTAATACTAATTACGCTTAATTAATATTAATACATAACACAGTCATGCAAAAATTTGTGAGAGGCTGGAGTCCAGACTAGGATACCCTGTGTGACAGAGCACCTCTTTAATCAGGAACCATCGCAGTCGTTTCTGCCTGAGCACTTAAAAAGTTTTTCGCTTGAAACCTGCGGCGCGGCGCCAAACCAAACCCTATGAAATTTTCGTTTCAAGTGCAATCAAAAATGAACTTAGCGGTGGTCAGGTGGGAGCGTCTTCGATTGTATCTATTTAAAACAACAGAAAGTAATAAAACCTTCCTTTCCCAGTCCTCTATTCAAGTTCAACTTAATAAAAAAAAAACACAAATCAATCTAATCTCCCCACTCGCTATCAACACTCACTTTCAACTCGATTAAGCGTATGACGATTTAATGTGACAACGCTCAGTCAGATAATACCTCCATTGTGGTCCAATTACATACATACGGTGCTCACGAGGGCCCACAGCTGACGACTCCCAGGAACATCCACCCTTTTCTCTAGCACTATCTAATTGAACCAATCTTGTTATTAGTAGATTTTGTGCACTTGATTTTGATGCGGATTATTCGCTTTCATTATAATCTGGCTCTTGGGTAAACGCCATAGACTTAATGATCATTGTATTGTGTACATCGTCATATTCTAAGGTGTAGTTCCCACTTTCTCCACGCTCTGGCAGTCTATGCAGTGCGACAGTGTCTGTGTTTCCTACAACTATTTACAGAAAGCGGCAAATGCGTGTCAAAATGTATTGCCTAGCTTACACATGGGCCCAGCCTCGGCCAATCGTCATTGTATTGACGGGGTTTCTCTGTTAACACAAAGGCTAGACCATGGCCGAGGCTGGGCCCACATGTAAAAGTCGCATATGGAATTGTGGGTGGTGGTAGCTTCCCCCACCATAAAATCTCGAGTCAAGTTATTTGCCACCTTCTGTACTTGAGTGAATATGTTACTTTTAGGCAAGCGTTATCCATCATCGGCCTCATCGTCGCTTACCGTCAAGTGGTCAAACGCGAGCCGAAAAATTGGTTGTGCATAGGTAGAGACTAATCAGATATTTTTAATGATGTGTTAGTCAACGTAAAGCAAATTATATCACCTACCAATGGTCATTGGTAAACAAATGGACACCTGAATGAGTAGTGCGAGTACCTAATGCGAGTTTGTTTTTAAATGACGTTCGTTCCGATTGGCCCGCTCCAAACTCTTCAACCAATCAGAGAGCAGCCGTTTCGATCGAGTTAACGTCTCGCACTCAGGGCACTGTATCCAATGCTTTAAAAGAGTAACCATGTTGTTTCTTTCCGATTCTTTTCCATAGGACAAGATCAATTGGAATCGTGCACTAGCTCTGACGTTTTATCCAGGTAGACGGGACCTATGTGAAATTACTGACTGGCCTGTTGGTCTAGTGGTTAGTGGCCCTGATTGCCATGCCGGAGGTCGTGGGTTCGATTCCCACCTAGGACAAATGTTTGTGTGATGAGCACGATCATTTGTTCTGTCTGGGTGTATAATTTATCTATAATATGTATGTACTTAGAAATACATAAGTATGTTTATCAGTTGTCTAGTACTCATAACACAAGCTCTGCTTAGCTTGGGACTAGACGGAGGCGTTGTATGATAGTTGTGGAATATTTATTATAAAAAAATATACAGGGTGTAGGTATCTGACATCGTACCACAAATGAATACCATGGATTAAGTGAATGATTCTGGACCCCCCAGTGGTGGAATTTTTCGTCGTTATTTTTCTTGATTTAAAAAAAAAACTGTGCTATTTAAATTGCATAACACCCTTATTCTAACCAACCTTGATGACATTTTCAGTAAAAAAGGAAAAAAAATATTAAAAAGTTATAGTGGTTGATAAAATCGTTATTCTAATCAACCCCGACAGCATTTTTAATTTTAGATGTAATTCATTCCATATTTTTCAATAAAAAATTTAAAATAACGATTTTATACCGTTTAAATTAAAAAACGTATTTTTTTTTTTAAATTAAGGAAAATCTGATTAATAATTCCACCACCGGGGAAGGGTCCAGAATCATTTATTTATTTATTTATTTATTATATGCTTTATTGTACACCATAACATGAACAAAAACAAGGAATTAAAACTAAAACACACATATACAATGGGCGGCAATTTGTTTGTGGTACGATGTCAGATACACCCTATACAACATGTCACAAAAACCCCATATACATATCAAGTGCACGGCTTCTTGATTAGATAACAAACGATACTGGAAGGGTTTTCTAACCTTATGTTTACATGGTAGGAAGTTATGAATTATTCTAATACAAATGATAACAGAAACCGAACATTTCAAACTGAGATCAATACATCACTAGCAAAAAATCAGCTGATCGGTGGCAGTGAACTGTTTATGAATAAAAACAAACCTTGTAGTGTTATTTAATACTTACACTTGTTTAAATTACTTGATCTCTGTTCTCATCCCTTTTTATTGTAATAATGTCTTCTGTTAGTTTATAACCTTAATTTTTATAATTCCTGTATTATTATTTTTGTGTGACATGACGTTGTCATTATCTAAGCTTCTTTCCCACTGAATGTTAGTTAGGGATATCAAGGAGTATTATAGCTATGGTCATATTTAAAAGTAAACATATGATTTAATAAAAATAAAAAACCGAGCGAAAAACTAGAGCGAATGCGTGTGCCAGACATCTGTGAAGGAAATCTCAACAGCCGTGTAGGGAGTAAAAAAAAAGTGAATAAGTGTGAAACTGACCTACATATAAATTCTAGTATGAAAACTCCATAATAACCATAGCGAAGAAAATAAATGACAAAGAAAAAGTAATGTTCTGACAGCGTCAAACTTCAAGACGTAAACTAAACAGTGAAAATGATAAAATTTTGTAAAAGCTAACGAAAAACAATGCAATAGTATAAAAAAGGAATGGAAATGATTATGAAGTGATGTAGAAATACATGTGAGTATAAATAACACTATAATATTGCGTGATATTAGCAATTGACGTGGATTGTAATTAAACCTCGTAGTGGCGTGACACGTTTGTTATGATTTGTATTCAAGAATCCGGCGATATCAAGAATTTGGTATCAATTCTTTGAGTAATTTGTTTTGAGCTGAAACTTTGTGTAGAGTTTCTATACCACCTGTAATATTCAACGCTTCTCGATATATATACCCTTTTGGTTACACGTTGTATATATTTTGATATCTTTTTGTTTGATATGTTGAATTGTCGAACCTTTGTGCGACGCACGTCTGTGGATACACAAGAGAATCGTTTTGCGTATCTACTTTGAGCATTAAGTTGCTTTTCAATTCTCTCAGGAGTTTTTCGCCATCAAGATCTCTTCTCCAAGTTTTACGTGTTATCCATAAATCTATAGTTCTTTGTCTACTAATGAATGGTGCTCAACGTTATAAGCAAACGTATCCGCACAAAACTGTATTTAATATCCCTCATTAGATACACCTACGTATCTTCTACAATAATGATTCAATTCAGACAATGGGTGCTTTCAATAGAAACAAATGAAATGAGAACAATCTGGCACGCATCCGCGGCTTGCGCCTAACGAGAAGGATCATGCGAACTTTTATTTTTTCCTTTATAGAAATAATAATGTAGATATTTTCGCTAACTGAAATTGTTTAGTTGAGTATGAGTTATATATGTAGGTATATTAAATAAAAGGTGAAACTGACTGACTGACAATTCGACTGTCCCTACGTAAACTCTCGAATCTGAAAAATTAGCATTCTTTTTTTTTGCTTCTTTTTCAAGCTTGATAAAAACTAGCTAGCTTAACAAAAAAATATTTTGCCTGATGAAAAAAAAAAGTATTTTTTAATCTTCTCTTTACAAATTGATAGTATTTCATGTACCGAATCGACCCTCGGCGGGAATAAAACGACTAAAATTTAACGGTGTATACAAATAATAATGACAAAGTTATCCATAAAATAAAGTTTAAATTGCTCTCCTGTAAAGTAACTCTTTTCACTTTCGATAGTTTACCTAGAGACAGTCGATATCATAGGTTGATACTTTGAGTATTGGTTTAATACTCAAAGGGTTGATATCAACGCACAGCCGAAACTACTGTGATTAGAAGCGTGAAATGCGCAGGGTTAACTAGTTAGCTGCGGAAGCTAGTATAATATAGATAGTTAAATTTGAAGTTGCTTTGAGTTTCAAGATCGACAGCTCATTTGGCGCAGTGGTAAAGCGATTGCATTCTGTGCTATGCGTCACGGGTTTGATTCCCGCAAGTAACAAAGACTTATCTATTTGTATTGCCTACATAGTTCCGGCTCTGGGTGTTTTGTGTTTGTGAGTTTACATGGTTGTGCACGCACCCACGTTATAGAAGTCATTAGTGTAAGACAACATTTTTTTTATTTCGTTTTCGACATCATGCCTGATTTAAAATCACAGGATACGGAAGGCTGTTAGCATCAACTCATGAATCTGTCACTAATTGACCGGACACTATTGTAACGGACACCAACCCGTCGCCGCCGCCATATGTCGCCTCTCGCCTGCGAAGCGCTTCAATCCCGACGAAGTCGATGTCGCACGCTCTATTGGAACACTAGGGTTCTGCCTGATCTTGTTAGTGGACCCTTTGCGAAATTCATTTTACTCTAGATTTGTATTATTTCATAGACCATCATCATAGGTTGCATGATTGAAAGCTTACGTAGGGGCGTTGGGAGAAAAGTTAGTCACTTGTTTTTAATCAGTGCTGTAAACTAATCCGCCACAAAAATATTATTTTATATTATAAAACAAAAGTGTCTGTTTGAGCGTGCTCAGAAATATCCGTGACTAGAAACTATTATAGCTGATTCGCATTGAAAAATCTTTTAGTGTTTGCTAGCCCATTTATCGAGGAAGGCTTTAGGCTACCTATATAACATCACGTTCATCATCTATCCACCCATTTACAGAACAGTAACAAAAGCCGTGGATGGAACCGTGGGGGACAGCTATAAAAGTCTAATAAACATCTAACTTCGGTCGGTAGCACAGAAATGTAGCCTATCTGTCGGCAACCGACCGAAGTTTCGGTTTTGGCAAAAAATCTAGTGTCAGTTGCAGTTTCGGCAGTGGCTTGTGTGTCACCCACCATCAGCTCAATTCATCGGCTCTCTGGTCGGATAGTAAAATATTCCATTATTGAGGTCCTCCTTTTATAATGTACCGAAGTAGGTATTGATATTGACAAATTATTTATTGTTCCAAGAAGTAGTTAAAAATATGCATTTTTCGCAATCTAAACAATATAATTGCCAAATTTCATAAAACAAGATGATACCTAATATCTAAATTAATGTTTCGGTTTCGGCCAAACGGATACCGAAAATCCGGTTTCGATAGAAAGTCCTGTTTCGGTCATAAAAAACTGTAAAAACTTTACTTAACTGCATTCGATTAGATTTTTACATAACAGGCATTACCTTTAATTAAAAATATACACGGAACCCCTACCATATCAGTGTCGGGTTAATTTGTTAACAATATCGGATAGCGAAATTATGAACGATTAAATAATCGTGATTCACCCTTGTGGCGCGGGGTTTCACTTCGAGACACTTCCGGCACAATATGGTGCGGAATCGGAGGTCTTACAAGCGTGGTTTTCTCATGGCTATGGATATTTAGGTACCGACATACAGGAATTGCAAGGAATCCTTACTTTAGTCAAAGTTTTTTGTTAGGTCTTTGAATTTGTGTGGGAAACTTGTTTTTCTTGGTGGTTTTGCCATGGGTTCTTCCGACTTCATTAGTGACGGATAAAAAAGAATAAAAATTAACGCATCTATACTAACGTTATAAAAGATATACCATCACCCGGTATCGCAGTCAAGCCCTAGATTATATCATAAAAAAATATGTAAATTTGCATGTGTGGTAGGTAGGTAATCTCTGAAACGACTGAACAGATTCTAAACATTATTTCAATAATATGTAGCTGCGCTATTGGCTATATAACATCACGCTACGACCCACGGATGCGAAGCAGTATCCAAGGACGTGGGTGATAGTTAAATATAAAAACCTTTTAGTCGTGTCATAGGAACCAACTAGTATTTACCTATCTAGATTTCTGGACCAAGCCCAGGTCAGGTCAGTTTGATTGATGAAAATTAATTTTGAGCTTATTGGTTGCAGTGGCTCGCAGACGCCGCAAGGAGAGCCGACCTCGTCGGCAGCGCACCACCTTTTCCGCACACCAAACCCTACGACTTGAATTGGAGTACGCTAGGGGCGAATACGTGGCTAGGGCGAGAAGGTAAGACAAGACGGGTCTGATGGAAGATCAGCATGTTTGAACCGTTGCAATACGTATCGCTGATGAATACTTAATTGTCACTAGATACACAATTTGATTTGAACGTTCGTAATCGTTCGTTGTTATAATCTATCTTTTTTGGTGTAGGTACCTACTGTAAGTCACGTAGCATAAATACACCGTATGTCGTAATTTAGTCAATCCCTAATGATGAGCCTAATGTTTTTATTTTTTTGGGGTTTATATTGAGTAGCCACTCATCAATAGAAAGACATTGAATCATAGCGTCGCACTTATAGCAATGACTTTATATGCAGCGCCTTTGCCGTATATATACAGGCAGGCGCTTTAGATGGTACAGTTTGGTTCATCCATCAGTGATGATTTTTAGTGCGCTGGCGATGATGATTCATCAACAGCGCTCGGTAAAAGATATAAAAAACGTCGTGAGTAAACTACAAATTTAGAAGCCATAATTCTACGATATGTAGGTAACATTTAAAAATGGACCGCAGCTCGTTCCTACCGGACCAGCATGACGCACACTCCCTCTCATAGAGAGACCTGTATTCTAAAATCATCATCAGTATAGCCGTAAGACGTCACATATAAGACCTTCCACAAGTGTCACCACAATGAGCTCTCCTGTGCGTCTCACGTCTGTCAGATTTCTATGACCCTTACCAAGTGCACAGTCCGCCATAGGGAAGACCTTTCAACGCAGTGTCTTCCCCATCCTTTCAGCTGTGTTTATCCCAACAGTGGGAATATAATAAGCTGATGATGGTCATCTATAAACAGCGCCTTCCGGTTCATGTTGCAGTGCAAATGATTTTGATTGCAGTTGACTATACCGAAAAATTTTAGAATTTGACTAAAGAATTTTATTACAGGTGTGAATTAGCATCTGCACTGTCGCTCAGCGAAACTCAAGTCAAGATTTGGTTCCAAAATCGAAGAGCTAAAGACAAAAGGATTGAAAAAGCTCAACTTGATCAACAGTACAGGTATCTACAGCATTTTAGTTCCTAGAGTATAGTATTGAAATTTTTAGTAATGACTCCTGTATCATGGGTGCGTTCACAACCTGTAAACTCACATACACAAAACACCCAGACCTGGAACTCATATAATTCTGTAGGTCATACAAATATTTGTTCCGTGCGGGAATCGAACCCGCGACAATCGCTCAACTACTGCGCCAACCGTGCCGTCAAAATCAAATAAGTTGAACCATTTGCAATTGTTACGCGCAGCCCTCTACTTCGATAAAAAATCGGTTAGCTGCGCATTCAAGGTCTACCATAATAATGGTTCAACGTGTGTGACGTATGCGCGTAACCATAGGAAATGGTTCAATTTATTTGCCGCGTACTATCCTGCGCATTGTAGGTAGATAGCCATTTTGGTTAAACTTAAGTACCTTATATTGTGATACCTTGTATCGATAGTTACTGTTATGCTGCTTACTGGCTAGTACGTACCTAGCCAGTAAGCAGCATAACAGTAACTATCGATCGATATATACCTACCCAGGTCTAATCTATTTATCTGCTTAAATTTACATAGCTGTACGTGTTTTCAACATGACAATTACAAAAACAGTAGTTACAATAGATACGCAGGTAGGTACATATAGGTAACTGGGTGAATTTATACACAAAAGAACTACGGGTTTTAGACTTTTTTTAAGGTGGGAAATCATACTTCCGCTCGCTCTAGGGTAAATGATAAACCCACTCCATAATGTTCCTTCATCTGCCCTTTGCGATCTAGGGTCACATTAACTCCTTCAAACGTCCCCACATTTTATTGATAAACTAGTTTACTGTTTTTTCTAAGCAGGTAGGTAGGTAAAGTTACGTGTTTTATCAGAGTTATGTAACAAACAAATCACGCAACAATCTGAAATAGCACGCGTTTGCGGATAGATCTTATCGACCGCGTTGCTGTACCTAGCCACAAGTTTCAGGATTCACTTGAAATCGATACCAAATGCACTACTTAATTGAAATATCATAAACTGAGTGTGCCCTTTCCCACGGCATTATTGACTTTCTTATTGGAACGTGAGAAATCTCAGGCTGCTGAATATTCACGCCACTTAATCCTTAGCAATCAATTGCAGAATTATCTACAATAGGTGCTTCACATAATTTAGTTTGAGACAATGTTGTATGTCACTCTCACTGGAAGTTATCTGAAGATCTACCTAGAATAATACTTAGGTACATACTGAAAATCCAGACCGAAGACTTGTGAAATCCACCAACCCGCACTCAAAGGGTATGTGAAAATGGCACCCGGGGCCCTGGGACCAAGGCAAAGAATGGAACGGGGTAGGTTTTTAGTCAGTAAGAGTCTGACACTACTTCCCGCTCCACCCAAGGACGGGATTTGTCATTGGATGATTTTACCTACCGAAAAAAAAAACCAACCCGCACTGGGCCCACGTAATGGATTAAGGTCTGTTCCCTCTCTAGAAGAGGCCTGAGTCCCAGCAATGGCAACATTAGGCTGAATATGCTTATGCTTGCTTAAAAACTAGGCTCGTGGGATTGTTCGAAAGCCACTATGAACTTGGAATGCAAAGGGCAACTGAAGGAACTCGGGTGGGTTTTAGCCAGCAAGTCTCCTGTCTACTAACCAGATCCCATGATGACTACCCTCTATTGTGATCTCTCTCTATCACTCAATGTTTTGCTAGAAGAAAACTCAACTTTGAGTTAAGGGCCGGTTCTAGTCACTGTTTTTTTTTTTTTGTATGAACTTCGCTCTCTTCGCGGCCCAAAAACAGCGGTCTTATTTTTATATAAAAAAAAAAAAACAACTATTTAAGATTTTTGTTAGTAGTTAGTAAAGTAGTTTAGTAGATAAATACGTTTGAAATCGTAAATTAGGGTCAGATTCGCGATTATTTTTTATCGAGCCAACTAATTTATATCGTGTTTTTATTTTTGCCAAGCCCTTGGCCATATAGTCAATTTTAATAAAATAAATTTTCATGGTGTTCTCTTTTATATTTGTGGATTTCCATAGGTTTAAAAAAGGTCAAAATGAGTAGAACCGGGCCTTAAGCTCGCCTATGTACCTACATATACTTAGTACAGTAATCCACGTATTTTAATTATGTTGATAAGGTGTAGTTACAATAAAGAATTAAACAGTTGGCATTTTTCGACTTTCCTTAAAATTAAAGGTCATTTATATGATTGGCCAAAATTATTCAGTGAATCAGAGCAGTGACGATTACTTACCCCGTATAGCAGAAACAAACAGTACTTAGTACCTACCTGCACACAAAACAGCTTCGCATGACTCAGCAGCGACCAAATTTATCATTGTTGTTGTAAAACGGTAAATCTGAAACCGTAGACATAATTCGGTACAGACAGATGAATTCACACTTTTCCTCATGATCATGGCCATGTAAATGACAGAATAGAAATCAAAGATAAAGTATGCATGCTATATCTTTGATTTCTTAGGTAGGTTATCTGGTTCTTCTAATCCAGTGCTGGGTACGCCATAATTATGGCGGTAAGTCCCCTCTTCGAGTTGTTGCTGGAACGACGTCGCGGCGTCGTCACCTTCCACATGACACAGGTCCTCACGGGACATGGTAAGTTCAGGGAATATAGGTGCTCCCGTATAGTATAATAAACAGTCACTGCCGCACACCGCAAAAGAGAAAGCCAACTTGTTTTTGGGCAATCTTCGCGTTTAGATTCTAGTGATCCGTGGCTCCCTGCCTCTCCTGCTGGATTTGAGAGACGAGTATGTCGATCGAACATTCGCATCCATCAGAAGGACGTCCGAAGGGTACTACGTAACCATGACGTAAACAAAGCTAGTAACCCCGACGGCGATGGGATACTTGTTGCCTGTGTGCCTAAATTATCTCCGATCATGACACGCCCACTTTTTTTAAAGTTATTTTTTTTTAAATAAATAACATATACCTATGTACTTAACTAAAACATATATAAATTACGTATTAACTTTACATATGTTGTACACATCCTGAGACAGAAAAACTACTTATATTTTTACTGTTTTATGATGTCACAGAATTGATTGTATAGCGAGCGTTTCTCGCTATCAAACTATAAAGTTTGGCAAGCTAAAAACATATTAAACTATGAGATAAATTAAAAAAAAAACCAAAGAAAGAACTTACGGGATAAAAACTATCCTGTGTTATTCCAAGACATGGTCAACCCGTGTATGAAGTTTCATCGAAATCCGTTCAGCCGTTCGAGAGTGAAGAAGTAACTAACATACAATCTCACACACTTTCGGCCATTATAATATTAAAGGTAATAGTGTGAGCGTGTTTTATGTACTTAGCCATCTTAAACATCGCTACAACTGTACAGCAAGCTCTTGTCGGCTTCACAATTAGTGAAATAATTACATAGCTTGCATTTTTTTTTTATTGGCGAAATGATTGAGCGATTAACTGTTGCAGTAGTCAATCGCTCAATCACCCCGGTTCTGGATATCTTTTGTATGTGACTTTACATGTTTGTGAACGCTCCCACGACACAGGAGTAATATCTATTGTGAGACAACGAATAAAAAAATACGTATCATAAAAATCAAAACAATGTCTTACAACTAGAGTGTTTAATACTTATAAACACTTAGGTATGTCTTTTTCTCTTTATAGACATTTGGCGGCTGCATCAGGCTTGTTCCCGACTGTGCTGTCTCCTGCATACTGCGCTCCGACACCATGCCCCTGCCTGCCAGTGCAGCACCCACCGACAATAAACGACAAATAAATATCTGTAATTTAGGTAGGAGCCCGATAAATCCATAAAGTACCTGTACTGTATTCAACTTCACCGGTTCACGCTGAAAACCAGCGCTGTGGATTCTTCGCACTATGCGTGTGGCCACGGTTTTATATGCTGACCGTTCGGCCGTTTTACGTGGACGTGGCTCATATTTTCCTTATAGAATTTTTATAATTTGTAAGCTAGATAAAATGGTTTTCCTTTTTTCTTTCTAACTTCTTTCATTTATTAGGATAAAGGTCATATACTTTATGCCAAATTTATCTGGCGCCTACCATAGTCGTAAGTAGGTAGTATTTAATAAGGCCTTTATATTATATGCTTTACGTTCACTTGTATCAGTTGTAAACAGACCAAGTCTGGTTTTTAATTTAAACTTTCCAGAGGCTATTGAACTTGCCCAAAGATGCGGAACGTTGTTTTGTTTCATAGGCCAACGGTATATTTGTTGAAACCGAGAAATGTTAAGAAAAGCAGAACTTTGCTGGGATGAATGACCGATATATTTATTTCCACTTGTGTACGATTGTTCACACACAAATAACAAAGTATAATAAAATTTACAAACATCAGTATAACTGTACCTAAGCCGTATCTGGCCACGGCCCAATAGATTTAATAAACATTTTATGTGAACGACCTTCTTACAGGTCATTACATTGTTTTTTTAGTGCGATTGCTTTTGATAGCATCCACAAACATACCAAAAAATATATGTAAGTATAAATCATTTTATGATGTATGAAATATGAACAAAAATTGTTATGAGTTATTTTTGTTCTGAATGAATCTGATTGAAGCAGATATAAACTTAGGTATTGTGGGATAAATTAATTCACAAGTAAGAAACGAATTCGTAGAACGTTCCTAAGTAGGTACTTAAAATAATATACTTATATTCTTTAATCAATATGTAATTACAATCGTGTATATAAACCTTTCTAGTATAAAGTAATGGGTAAAAGGATGTTAAAATAAAAACAAATCTGTTAGTTTTTCAGTGGTTTTATTTGGATAGAGTCGACTTACCATGGCCTATTCCACGGTGGAAGGCTCGCGCACGTGTAGAACAATCCATGGAAAACAGTGTTTATTTAATTTTATGCACACAAATAAAAACAATCATATCTCATCATTAAAACAACTTAACATTAAAAAGATAACGCATATCTTTAAGGTGGGACACCAACGCGAAATTGAATTTCAAAAATTTTGAAAACGTTATCTCGTAACAAGGGTTGCCAACAATAACGTATCTTACTTTATTTTTGGTATTTATATACTTTCTACATTTAAAGAAAAATAAATTACCTTTATGAATAATTACTACGAATAAATATTTCCAAGATGTAAGGATACCTAAAAAAAATTGTTAGTGTATGCTGGAAGCACTTAAACAATCGTCTTCAAAAGAAGAAATAAACAAAAATTTTTAAAAATAATTCTTTTCCTTTCGATTTTTTTCTCCTAATAAAAAAATGTGATAGTTACGTTATTTTTCTTCCTGTTGAATACCTTAATTAAAGACACAATAGAAAGACAATAGGTGTGCGGACGCCGGCGTCCTCTCGGGGAATAATGAATTAAAAACAATTGGCAACCCTACTCGTAACCTATTTGAAATCGAAGTATCATAAGCGTGACAGTTCACGATCTCGTTGAATTAAATCACAAATAGCTACAAGCTCCAAACATGGTGACGCGAATGACGGCCTCGAAACATCATTCCTTAAACGACCGATTTTACGAATATACAGAATCCTTCCAAGAATTTTTATTTTAGTACAATTTAATAATATTTACATATATACATACTTTTTAACTCATCTTTGTATTATCTCTAAATTATAAAAAAAAATAGATGGTAAACAAAACGCACTAGGTATTGTAGTAAAATAAAAATCCTTTAAACAATCCTGTACATTCAACATAAATATCTCCTCTAAATCATAAAAAATTGGATGGTGATAAAAAAGACCACTGGGTACCTACTGTACTAAAATAAAAATCCTTGAAACGATCCTGTACATTCAACATAAGTACCTCCTCTAAATTATAAAAAATTGGATGGTGATAAAAAAGACCACTAGGTACTTAACTGTACTAAAACCAAAATCCTTGAAACGATCCTGTACATTCAATGTACTGTACATTTAACATAAGTACCTCCACTAAATCATAAAAAAATTGGATGGTGATAAAAAATACCACTGGTTATTGTAATAAAATAAAAATCCTTGAACGGTCCTGTACATTCAATGTACTGTAAACTCAACATAAGTATCTCCTCTAAATCATAAAAAACTGGATGGTGATAAAAAAGGCCACTGGGTACCTACTGTACTAAAATAAAAATCCTTGAAACGATCCTGTACATTCAACATAAGTACCTCCTCTAAATCATAAAAAAATTGGATGGTGATAAAAAAGACCACTAGGTACTGTACTAAAATAATAATCATTCAAACGATCCTGTACTTACACTCAAAACAGTGGAAAAACAAATTGGATGGTAATAAAAAGACCTTTGGGTACTGACCTAAAACAAAAATCCTTGAAAAGATCCTGTACATTCAATATATAGTACATTCTTTAAACCATAAAAAAAACTGGATGGTGATAAAAAGACCATGGGTTTAAAAATCCTTGAAACGATCCTGTACTATTCAATATAATTGTTGTTCGAGAAATGATGTTTTCAGATAACGCCATTCGTTCCAACGATGTTTCGAGTTAATAGCTATTCGATATTTTGATGCAACGAGATACTGAAACTTCACCCACAATACACTTCGCTCTCTTGAGAGCGAAGTGTATTGTGGACAATGTACAATGTACTTGTACATTGGATATAACTTTTTAGGAAGTTAACGAGTTTTCTATTTATATATTTATTAGTTTCTTATAAATAAAGCAAAATAAACTTTTTTTCGATGTTTTGTTATTTATTAGAGTAAGCGACGTTCGATTTCGCGTAAGTGACCCCTTTAAGACATATAAACGATTAGGTATATTACTTATAATGCTTATACAATTATTCATATTGCTGAATTAGATAGAATACCTATAATAATATATTTTTAGTGTGAAATATTTAATTTCATTGTTCACACTGGAACGTCAAAAATAACCATCATTTTAAAAATGATTTTTAATAACAAATTCATTAAAATTCATTTCCTATTTCTAACACCAAGAACTTTTCAATTTGCAATATATATTTTTGTTTTACTAAACTGGTGCTCTCAAATACAGTCATAAATGATACTGTAACACAACACTGTCATTCAATAATATATTTTGGAATGTTATAGCTATCTCTATCTAATCATGGACGATATCAATGAAAAATAAAATTATAATCTACAAGAAAACATTAAAATGTTAACAGAAATAACATAAATCTCCTCACTTAATGACTAAAAACGCAAATATTAATCTTATGCCACAGCTTTTACAGTATCATCCGATTGGACATGGACAGATTTTAATTAAAAATTGCATTACCTGACTAACACATAGCCGTGCGGAAGGTAATTAAAAAGTGGTAATTGAAATGTAAAAACTGTGATTACGTGCTAAACGACTAACAATAATAGAAATAAAAGAATCTAGTGCCTACACAGTACCTTATTGTGAACAAACCTTACTTGAAGGAGCAAAAATAAAATCGTAAAATGACTATGTAACGCTGTCGCTTCACTAAGTCCTCCACTACCTCTCGTACTATTCTATCGGTTGCCTGCCTAGCTTCAACTGAGACCTACGTGTTAAAAAATACCTTCGTAAGTACACACCATACACTTTCAAAAACGTCAACTCCATGAAATGGGCCCTGACATTTTAAACACAAAAATAAATGTATGACACTGTTTATTTTTAAATAAAATTACTTATTTCAATAAATTGTGGTGAGAATGTTTAAATTTTGAATAAAGGTGTCCCTCGTACTAATCTCTGCATAATTACGATTATACCGACGATCGATAAATTGATCGCATAGTTGTTAGCATTAAGTGTGCTAATGACTGTTTACAGGTAAATGAACCAACATGTGTACTTCCAATTAAATGAAACCACATTATTATTGACATACCATGGGACAATTAAATTGATAAGTACAGTTAAAAAACATGCAAAAATAAAAATCATAATAAGTTGTGTCAGGCGTGTGAAGTATTAGAGAATTTCGCTTCGATTAATATAGGGACACCAAAAGGGTCTTACCAAGTCACGCATGTTTTGCACGTCGAACGACACGATCATTATAGTATGCGGCAAATAAGTTGAAAGATTAGCTATGGTTACGCACAGCCTCCCACTTCGATTGAGGCCCGAAAATCGGATACTACTCATTCAAGGTCGACCGTCATGATGGTTCAACTTGTGTGACGAGGATTATAACCGATTTGCGAGTCTCAATTGAAGTAGGGACTGCGCGTAACAATAGCAAATGTATCAATTTATTTTGCGCGTACTATACGTACATACATGCAATGGAACAACGAAGAGCGCTGAAGTATGCGAAGGGGACACCCAAATACTCCGAAATATTTTATTCCTAATTTCGATGTTCCGATTTTCAAAAGTCCGAATTTCATAATACCTAATAATTATAAAGTCTATATTATTAAAAATCACGAAATTTATTTTACCGAAAGTCATAAATGCGATTTGTTAGTTTTCCGATTTTCATACGTTCGAAGAAACAAGTGCTCGAAGGGTTTTCGGTCGGAGAAACGACATTCCGATTTTCAATACTTCGAATAAACTAAAAATCAACATGTTGTGCTACAAAATTTAGTGACAAAAACGAATCGCTGCAAAACCGACTTCACGTAGTCTTGTCTGCCCTACCCCTAGAGTGTAATTTAAGTCCGCGTAGGCGCAGAGGGGTGGGGCGGCCCGCGAGCTGAGGAGCAGGTGGTTTGAAGGGCCGCCGCCGCGGCTGAGGCCGGCCAGCAAGCCGAAGCTGCGATGGTGCACCATCTGCGACGATAGCTTGCGTGGGGCGTGGCCCAAACCCTGCAGCGCCGGAGCCGTGACAGAAACAATGCTTTCTGCATGTTGCATGTCTGCTTGCATGTTACATGCCTGCTTGCATGTTGCATGCCCGCTTGTATGCTGCATGCCTGCCTGCATGTTGCATGCCTGCCTGCTTGCTTGCTGCTTGCCTGCTTGCATTTTGCAGGCCTGCTTGCATGTTGCATGCTTGTTTGCTTGCTGCATGTATGCTTGCACACTTATGTATTTGTCTTGCTATTCAGTTTTACAAGGAGTTTTTATTCCGGAATTGTATTAATCTGTATTTTAATAATCAGAATTCATATTTTTGATGTTTCGAATTATCATTAAGTCGGACTTTTTGTTACTCGATCTATTGAAACTCGGTATATTGAGAATAGTAATTATAAACGTTAGGAATATTGAAATTTAGGAATTATAAAAATAGGAGTAATGATAAATCGGAGTTGTTATATTCGGAATTATGAAAATCGGCATTTTGAAAATCGTATTTGTGATTGTCGGAATAAAGTTTTTCGTATTTATGTAGTGTACCCGTATGCGAAGCATGCGAGACTTATAGAAGGACCCTAAGTTGTTACTGCCAATACGCTGTTTTGCAAAGATTTGGAATTATGTAAGTTAAATGCAAAAGTAATAATAGTGATGAGTAAGATCATGAGTGTACTCACAAGAAGTCTGCCGCGGCCTAGAAGCGGCGCTGGTTGGTGGCTTGCGCCTGGTTGTAGCCGCCGCCCGCGCCGCCGTTGCCTCCGCTCGCGGTGCCGTACCCACCGCCGCCGCCACCTTCGAACCCATCAGCTTCTCAATACTTTAGTAACCATGTTTATAGCTATTATTGGCACACAGCCAATAAACATCAAATATAAACTCGCATTAGCATGTAACAGTATAATTTTAAAAGCATCTAGTAGTTACGAGTAGTGGCAAGTGTATGTATTTTGCCATTACAATTGGATTTGTTCTTTAATAGAATTAAAAATTAAAAAAGTCCTCGTGATGGCACAGTGATTAAGGCGGATCTTTTATGCAATAGGTAGCTTTATGTAGGAGAGTTCGAAACCAGGCAATTACCAATGTAAATATTTTATCTCATATGTAATTTTCTAAGTTTATCTAGAACATTACTGACACCCCATGCCTCGGAATGGACGTAAAGCTGTTGGTCCCGGTCGTCATTTGTAGATCTTTGACAATCATTACCGGTAATCAGACACCAGAAAGTGTGATCTTCAGTCTATCCAAGGAGTATTATGTTGTCTGAGGTCTGATAGGCAGTGGCTCCATAAAAAACACGGGTATTCATTCAGCCACATCCAGTCAGACTGGAAGGTGACCCCAAGCTACTTGAGAAAAGAGTAGAGAGATGATGATGACCACCAAAAAACCTGATCCAATTGATATGTGTACTAACCTGAGTTATTGTAAGGCTGAGGTCTAGTTGTATTGTAGTTTGGCCTCATGGGGCCACCACCATATCCTTGCTGGTATCCACCACCAAAATTGCTATTAGGCTGGCTCCAACCTCCTTGGTCCCCATATCCTTGATTCCCCCAATTCCCACCAGTATTGTTTGAGTCCCATGGATTTTGGTTGCTCCATCCACCTTGTCCATATCCCGAATTATAGCCACCTCCATCTGTTTTTTTAAAACAAAAGATTAAATTATTTTGACAGAATTTCATATGAAATGAATGTCACCTTCAATATCTAAAGAATGCTGTAGTAAATCAGACAAGAGAAATTTACTTAACAGAATAAGTAGGTATATTTTTTAATCACAGCAAGATAATGGCCATAAACTGATAGACAATGTGTATGTAGTGTGTTATGGAAAACAGCTATGTACATACACAAGATTATAAACTAAATTCGCCAGTCTATGCTATGCTATCAGACTTAATTAAAAATAGTTTGCAATTTATACTAAAGTTTGAGCTGATATGTCAAATGTGTAACCAATTCTTTTTTTTTAAAGAAATGATAACTAGTTATCTTTTATGTTTAAGTAAAAGATGGGAGGACGAATTTGCACTTACAACAGGTCCAAACTAGCAAATAGTTGTAAAGGACAGAATATGGTGGAAGAAGTTAGAGGCCTTTGTCAAAATGCACACTGAACTCTGGGTCATTTCATAACCCAAATAGAAAATAAAATCAACATCAAAAAGTTCAACAACAAAGGAGTCTCCGGGACAAGGGCTATTGAAATTGATAACTATACCAGAGTTGCCCCAATCCTGATTCTGTCGGTTCCCCCAGCCGCCGCCGCCGCCACCACCGCCGCCACCGCGGCCCCCACCTCTTCGGCCTCCGCCACCGCCGCCGCTGCCGCCACCAGGTCCTCCAGCCGCCATTTCAGATTTAGATAGGGCTTTTTTCACGTCCAAGCGATGCCCTTTGACTTTGTGGTTTGGATGCACTAAGAAAAAGTAGATAACAGTTGAGTAAAAGTTATTTCGATGTGAGATACAACATGATGAATCAACATGTTGATAAACTTACAGCATATCCTGTCCACCGGGTCATAATCATCAAACTCAATAAATCCAAAGCCCCTCTTTTTCCCTGTATCCTTTTCAGTCACTAAGCTCACAGAAACAATGCTCCCGTATGAGCTAAAGTACTCCTTTAAATCCTCTTCCTCTATATCTTGTTTCAGTCCTCCAACAAAGAGTTTCTTAACTGTAGCAGCAGCATCTGGTCTCTTTATTTCTTCTCTTGGCACTGCCCTTTTTGGTTCCACAACTCTGCAAGGGTTAATTACATTTTAGAACTAATATAGCCTTATAGCAAAACTATGTATCATATTTAGTTGAAATTATGTTACCTTCCATCTATTTTATGTGGTCTAGCCTTCTGTGCATCATCCACCATGTGTGCTCGAGAATAAGTGATAAATCCAAACCCTCTTGACCGTTTGGTCTGAGGGTCCTTCATAACAACTACATCTACAATTTCTCCCCATTGCTCATAGAATTCTTTTAAAGAAGAATCATTCGTTCTAAAGTCTAGGCCACCAATGAATAACTTCCGTAAATGCTCCGGCTCTTCCTGCAATAGTAATGACACAATGTTATAAGCTCAGCACAATTCTGATATAGTACATATTGTGCAGTTAATATTTTGAATGAAGTTATTATTATTAATTTCTGTACTGTATTTAAAGTTAAAAAAAACAATAGTTTTATTAGTAAACCTTCCGTGAAAACAATATGAATGTCCATTGTGTTGTTTAGAAGAATTTCAAACATTCTCTGACTTTTATTTTTATAATAGCTTCAGCTAACGGCTTTGTCTATATGAAAGTAGGTTTCTCCATACAAACTTTGTACCCCCTCGGGGGGGAATTACGGAAAAACTTTTCTTACTCTTTGTTTCATCACAAAAAAGAACCTCTGAGTAAAATTATAGTTCTAGGTCCTGGGCTACATGTTTATAAGTCAGTGAGTGAGTCAGCCTTTTATATGTATGTACAGACTACTAAGTAATACATATAAAAGCAAAATAACACTCACTGATTAATCACAAAATCTCAGAAACTATATCACCTACAAACATAAAATTGGGCAGGTAGGTTCCTTATAGGACATCCGCTAAGAACGGATTTTACGAAACTCCAGCCTAAAGGTTGTTAAACCGACTTTCACGTAGGTGAAGCCGCTGGCCGAAGCTAGTATATTATATAGATGTAGACACTAGAAAAAGTAGAAAGAACTATTGTGAGACTTACAGTTGAACACAATACACAAAATTAATATGTACATTGTTTGTATTTTTATCATCTTTTGTTTTTGTATGAATTTTTTTTGCTCTATTCATGACAAAAAAGGACTTTTATTTATTTTCCTCAAGAAGAAAGTACTGCTACTTCACACATTTGTAACACTTTACTGAAATCCTAATTAAGCACATGACATCAAAGCATACAAAGTATTCAAACATGCTGTACAAGTACAGGTACTTGCTTTTTTAATACTTTAAATAAGTTATTAAGTTCTTATATGATCCTACAATGTAGTTCTGTTTGGCAATAGTAAACTTTTTGATTGAACTTTCACATAATGCAGGGCCGAATAGAAAAATAATGTTCGAGTTCTACTACGAACGGACAGAAATATGAAGAAAGAAACGACCCCGAAGCCGAACCGATAACCGATGCCTTGCCACGGTGCGGTGTTCACGTCAGATATTTTTTTTAACCTAAAGTTTCAATTTGCACAAGAACTTACACAATAGTTTAAAAGCTTTCCTGTAAGTATTTCGCTATTTACTTACGAGTAAAGATGAAATTCCACGATGTAATCAAAGAAAAAAATCACTCAGAAATTTACTTACGTAGTCATCACCACCTCCGCTAGGTTTCATTTCCTCTGCCACGACTTAAACCTTAAGTTTTACAACAAAAATTTAAAAAATATTCTTTAATTACGGTTCGGCATATATTTTCACGCTTATTGTAGTAAATACAGAATTATACGATACCGGAAAATCAGAAACGAATGCAATAAACAAAATTGAAATGTTGCTGAATGTACAGACTGAATGAAAGAAGGAATAAAATACCTATCTGTCAAAACCAGAACGTCAAATTATCATAAAAGGCTTACTACACTATCCAACTTTTAGGAAATCGGACGGTGTACTAATCGCAGTTTGAACTGATTGGATTGGACGCTCTACTTCGTAAATTGGCTACGATTTAAGAAAGTATTTATTTACGACACTACGATTTATAACGAATATCCCTATTTTTTAATAGGGTCTTTCAAACCGGCGGGTCGATATTGACAGTTTGTGGCGGCCATGTTGTTTTGGAGGCATCTGTCAAATGCGTTGTTTTTTCTTCAGGTACTGATGCCAAATCACCATGGCAAGTAACACGATTGAGCAGCAGCAAAAGTTAAAACTTTATTATCAAAATGAGTGTTCGTTAGTGCAAACGTTGCGCGCATTACGTCCATTTTACGGCAGACGCGGTGGCCCTTCAAAGTCGACTCTCCAACGTTTGGTGACCAAATTCGAGACAACTTCGGTAAACAACCAACCAACACCCTTACCTCAAATTAACGCCAGATTGGCCGAGAACATCGCTGCTGTCCGTGAAAGTGTGCAGGAGATTCCGAGGCAGTCGATTTCTCGCCGTGCACAAGAACTCGGCCTTTCGCAGACTTCAACTTGGCGAATTTTGCGTCGGGACTTGGGCCTACACACGTACAAGATCCAACTGACCCAGGAGCTCAAAGTGAATGACCATATACAACATCGTTTGTTCGCTGACTGGGCTACAGAACGTTTGGACGAGGACCCCGATTTTAGCCGATAAATCTTTAGCGACGAGGCGCATTTTTGGATGAATGGTTTTGTTAATAAGCAAAATTGCCGTATATGGGACGACCACAACCCACATGAGGTTCACCAGGTGGTAATGCATCCACAAAAAATTTCTGTTTGGTGCGGATTTTGGTTCGGCGGCATCATTGGTCCGTACTTCTTCGAAAACGACGATGGCGAGGCCATTACTGTCAACAGCGAGCGCTACAGATTAATGATTATCAATTTTTTTTTGGCCTGAATTGGACGATATGGACGTGGACAACATGATTGTGGTTCCAACAAGACGGCGCTACGTGCCACACAGCAAGCGACACAGTGGACATTCTGCATGAACGATTCGACAGGGTAGACTTGCGCAAAACAGTGCGTTTTATAGTGATGTAAAATTAAACATTACATTTAGTACCAAGTAATGTTTCATTACACCATGACTCCAAACATGACGCGTAATGAAGCGCCACACGAGATAATTATTGTAATTGAATGCTCGCGTTATGAAATATATACATCATTACATGATATGATATAGCGCGTTATGGTATGATGAGATACTTTATTGTGACGAACGTTAGTACGACGAAGTTAAGTTATATTTCGGGCATGCTTCTCCTCTCTCTGATCTTCTTTTTTTGTTGTTTTGATAAATACGGCGCCATCGATCGAAAATTCGAAACTTGCATCGACGTTCTTGATCCTTCTTCACGAATGCGTCGTTTGTGCGATTTAGCGTTCAATTTATTGTCTTTTTATTGTGTTTTTCTTGGTCTGAGATTGTGTCCCTAATTACGGTATTCAAAGGCTTAACAAAAGGAAAAATAGAAAGTATAGGATAAAACGATATTTGTTATTAAAAAAAAAATGTGGTTCATTAAGGAACTAGTGCATGTTTAGAAAGTTGAGATTCACATTAGTGAAAAAGCTCTTTAACAGCCCATTCAAGACGGGCAGTCTTCAGCGGCGAGCAGCGCGGCGAGCGGTCGATTGGCCGTCGCCACTCACAGCAGCCTTAGCTGCGCGCGCTCGACTTGCTTAAGCATCTATTACACCACTCGATATTCCGCACAAGTTACACAGACTTTAAGACAAGTTTACTCCCGAGCAAGACAGTCTGAACCTTATTACACTACGTGACGTCGACAAAACCGGTCGTTTTATCGAGTGGTGTAAAAGATCCTTTACCGATACCGCCCTGCTCGCCGCGCCGCTCCAAAACCAAAGTCATGAGAGCTGTAAATAAACATTTTTTAAAAATAGTATAGTATGCGGTAGATAAGTTGAACCTTAGGGTGGCGCAGAGACATAACATAGTAGGTGCAACTTATTGGTAAACAAACAAAACAAATAGAAAACTAATATAATTCCTAATAAATATAAATACATACTCATATAAATACATTCAAATAACCAAAATTATTTTGAGAAACGAATCCACCAAATCAACACGGCGATGATTTATGAAGTAGAGCGGTCGGACTTCCAATTTACACTAAATCGGATCGAATTAGTGTATTAAGCCCTTAAGCTTTTTAAACATCACACATCATTCTATCTTAGCGATGGCTTTTTCGAGCCATATTTTTACAGATTACTGATAATGTAGCAAGCTATGCATATTTATCTATGCAATTTGAGTTACTCGACTTGGGAATTTGGGATGAGGGCTAAGGCGCCCCATACACCTACAATAATATTGCTCACTTAAACTTTTGTTAAATCATTGCGCTTGTTTCAATACTATACACAGCCAATACTATCCCTACACGTTGAATGATATTGTACAATCAGTTATATTGTGCAATATTAGGTATTGTGTGGTGTATTTGGCGCCTTACTCAATTTGAGTTGATAGAATCAGCTCGATGACGGGTAAAGGCCCATTTAGACGGAGAGAGTTTCTCGTCTCGAACATACGATAATTGAAAGTATAGGCACCTATTTAAAGAAAAGTTTCTTCGTCTAACATTTATACCTCGCGCTTCTTTACTTTGGCGACTTTTGCCTTGCAATAAAAAAAAAGTTTTAAATTGTATTGTATTAAAAAAAACTGTGAACCTAATTTGGGTTTCAAAGCAATAATCGTACTGCAAGTTTTGTGTCAGTTCCTACCATTAGTGCACTGTACAAGTTTTAACTATACCTGCTCTTCTAAGACAAGCCTTTTAAACGGAAACAGCCAAAAAGATGTTCGGTTAAAAAAATAGATAGCGGATCCTAAGAAACAATTTTGGAGCATTTTTTTCTTTTATGAAATCATCCAATGATTTTTTCCGCTCTAGGATGGGGTGATTGTGCGTGTCAAACTCTTACTGACCAAAAGCCATCTGTGTCCTTCAGTTACCATTTGCGTTCTAGGGTCACGCTGAATCTTCCAAACCATTACAAAGTCACAACCCTAGTGGGCATTAAACCTACTGGGTAGGTACTTGGGTAAACGGATCGGATCGGTAAAGAACTATCAAGTTGCAGTATTGAGCAGCATCAGATTTTCAATTAAAGCAACTGAAGAAGGATGTGTGTATCAGGCAGTGATTTAAGAAACGAGAGCACTTGGTTAGATCTCACCACTTTCAAAAACAGTCTTAATAAGGAAGTTGTAATTTTTTGAGATTAGAGAAGCAGTTCATCAATGAATCCGTCAAAGCTTTCCAGGACGCAGCATGTCTTTCAGCAAAGAAGAAAATGAGTATTACAGCGGAATAGGATAAGAAATTAGATTTGGATCACTTGATACAGTATTTTTTATCCCTTAATCTTTAAATAACTTTATCAAGCCTGAAGTTTCCTTCATGAGCAGCGGCTGCTATTGCTCAGCCCCACCTTACTAAGAAGGTCGGATGGCGCTAAGATCATAATTATCAAAAAAAGAAAGAAAAGCAAAGATAAAAATATTTGCGCAAATGACGCAATCTTAAAACCAGCTAGCAAAAACCGTTAAATTTTAGTCTTTTTAATCCCGTGGAGGGTCGATTCTGTACATGAAACACTATCGATTTCTATAGATAAAATTAAAAAATAAAGCTTTTTTTCCAAAACTCGAATTAATATACGCAAGTACGAAATTATTTTTTTTAAGTAAACGAGTGAATGACCTTGTAGGTAGCTGTCGGTCGTTGCGTACTCCTACAGTTCATTAGCCTCACTCAGCTGACATTTACACATTTCGTACTTGCGTGAATTAATTCGAGTTTGAAAAACAAGTACCTTATTTTTCATTTTTATCTTTTATCAAATCGATAGGGTTTCATGTACCAAACCCTTCCCGGAATTAAAATGACCAAAATTTAGCGGTGATAGCAAGGCGGCCCAAAACAAAAATTATATTCGCCGCGATTTCCTCGAAAACTTTACTTTAGTACTCTGGCAAAGTTTACGTGTTACGTGTATATTGCTATTAAATGGTATATGTGTATAGAGTTGTAGATGACTTAAACTACGATATCTTGCATCGTGCAATTACAGTTCTTCGCGCGATTTGAACATATATGATAGCCCAAAATCATCAATCGGCAGTTATCCGGATCCTCCATACATATTATCGGTCTGGTCGGAGGATACTTCCTTTTCAATGGAGGTATGCGGGACTTAACACTCTGTCCCGTATACCTCCAAATTGTTGACCCTCGACAATGAACATCAGCGCAACCTTCGTGCAGAGACTACTTCGGGACGTCATCATCACGTAAGTGACATACCTAACTTGTCATCTCTGGTAATCACCCTCGGCCTCATCTGCGATCTTGTCTGAACACACCATAATCCGTGGAACACACGAACAGCACCTTTGGTTTTAATTCAACTTCTGGTCAATAATTGTGTGTAAAAAAATCAGTATGCGATGAGAATATCTATTATTATCGAATCAGTTTATTTTGCTTTGTTGATATAACAAAAAAAACACACGTGTGGCAAGAATCCGAAGTTATTTATTATACATATTTTACTGTTATAGGAAATATTAGTCTAAACTAGAAATCTGACCAATGTCATTTTAAATAAAGACACTTCAATCTAGACTGGTTTTCATTAATCTTCTTTCTAATTACTTACCAAGTCACACCACAAAAGAAGAGCCAGATAGATAAAAAAATTGCCTATTATCATTTAAAATTAGGACTGTGTAGATCAAATACAATGTAATGTTTTCCAAGCACTTTATCTGTAGACTGAGATGTGATAGAAACTTTTTATTTATGGACTTAGTTTGTGTGCATAGTAATAAATAATAAAAACATAGAAAGAACTCGGATAATTTAAAAAACTTGAAAGTTGAGTAGTGTTATTGGTAAAGGCCAAAAGTATTTCAAGCTCGGCGAAGTGGGTACTAATCGGCTAGTTGTAGGTATTTTAATTATTTATTTATACAAACTTTTTGCGCAAAACACTGTACAAAGGCGGACTTAATGCGTTAGGCATTTATGTGTTGTATATTTATATTAAAGCTTACTATTTAATTTTGTGGTTAGTGGCTCAAACTAAATATTGGTTGGAGGCCATTCATTTATTACGTAAGACGATTTAGGGGAGGAGGGGGTCCAACCATATCTTATTTCTTCTTACAAGGGGGTGGGAGGGTGTGTTGATAGTTCTTACTTATTCACAAAAATACTATCACACAACGCTATCTAGTCCCAAGCTAAGCAGAGCTTGTGTTATGATTATGAGCACTAGACAGCTGACAATAGCACTGACATATTTCTAAATATTATAGATACAGTAATAAATGTTAGGTAAACTATTTCCATGGCAAGTAATGGCAACGTACTGACGCCGCGAAAATTTCACGTTCCGAACAATGGGTACTTTTAAAAATAAACATCAATACCAACGAAACGTATATTCATTTTTATCCTTTATAGATTCTTATGTCATCAATAAATGTAAAACAGGAGGGAAGGGTCGACCTATTCTTATTTTTTCTTATTTAGGGGCCCGTCCCCTTAATATCCCCCGGTTGAAAGTTACGTTAAAAATAACTAATAAAAATAAATATTTATAGTCGTTTTACGTAATAAATTAATGGTCCCTTGTAAAAAATAGGTATTTGTTAATTTATGTAAAGTTTTAATTTTGTCTACGTAAGTAGCAAATAATATTTGATTACCCTGAGTTCAGAAGGTTTAACATTATAATTGTTGAAAAATAAATTGTAATAATTTTTTAATTGTGAAATAAAAATAACCTCATGTCATATTTTAATATTAGCACGTCTACTTATGGTAAAGCGCGTCTTTGCGCTAATAAATTATTATGTTATTATGTTAATCTCATATACCACATTTAATGCAAATAAATGGTTGATGGCTTTGACTTTTCCCTTAAACTCGAATGATTGATAAAAGCTTGAGCATGGCTAGGTAGCCATGATCGAATTCCATGATTCAATATATGGAGTTTTAGTCGACTATTCATAGATAGTAAATCTCAAAAGACTGAGATTCAAATTGACACTGACTTGCCGACGCCCAACCCACGTCGCCGGACGCCGACTCAACTTGTCGTTACTTCCCTATCCTTCTTTTTGGCGTGGCTTCGGTAGAGAGCGGTTGTGTTTGTGTCGCATTGCCGGTCGGTCTGATTTCGCGTTCAAAAAGAAGTTCATATTAACGTTTGAATATTAATTGATTGGTTGAATTGTGTGTCGAAAACAATAAGCCAACATGAGGCCACAGCAAAATGGTGGCGACGACGGTTTTGTAAGTATTTTTATCGATTAATATTCCCTTAGCCTTGTGTGCAGTTTTGATCTCTTTTGTTTGATGTGGTATTTTTGACATTTTGTTGCAACTGTTGTTAAAAGTATTATTGAGAACTAATCACACGATTTGCTGGCCATATTCTTCGTTAAATCGATTTATTCGAAGTTGTCCCCGAAATCACGTTGTCCGCCATTTTGTTGACGCCGCGTCCTACTTTCAGGATGAGCCCGAGGTACACCGGAAGATCTTCATCGGTGGTCTCAACTACAGGACCACTGATGAGTCGCTCAAGTCACATTTCGAGAAATGGGGAGAAATTGTGGATGTTGTCGTAATGAAAGATCCCAAGACCAAGCGGTCGCGTGGCTTTGGTTTCATCACTTACTCAAAAGCGCACATGGTTGATGATGCGCAAAACAACCGACCGCATCGCATTGATGGCCGGTAAGTTATTTATATCCCTTCCATAATTCTTTAACTGCAGCCCAGCTATATGAGAGCATTGAAACTTCTCTTTCATATCGTTTTACGCTGCAGATAATATAAGACACTACTTGGTGAATGTTGCGTGCAATTTTGTACACATGGCATTTTCTGTGGGGTCGACAACTTACATGGAGCTAGGGAACGATTTTCTGTGTACAAAGTATATTTTTAACATAATTAATATATTTCGACAGTGTTGTGGAAACCAAGCGTGCTGTAGCAAGGCAAGACATAAAAAATCCGGAAGCTGGTGCTACAGTGAAGAAACTATTCATTGGTGGCATTAAGGATGACCATGATGATGAACAACTGCGAGAGTACTTCTCAAGCTATGGCAATGTCCAGAATGTCAGCATTGTTACTGATAAAAGTACAGGAAAGAAGCGTGGTTTTGGTTTCGTGGAATTTGATGATTATGACCCTGTCGACAAAGTATGCTGTAAGTATAGTTTAATCATGTTTTTTTTTCTTTTTATTCCCACAATTTTGCCCCAGACCTGACCTTGTCAGTGGCAGAATCTGGCTTCTCTGATTGTGGAAATTAATTATTGATTTAAGCTATACCTGACTATCGTTTCAGTGGCAGATTATGGTACGCAAGTCAATATACAATTTCTTGCAAACTAAATTATTCTTATTTTTTGTTTGTGAATCATGTTTACTAATTACTTCATTTGTTAATAGTGAATGGCCCACATAAAATTAATGGCAAACAACTGGATGTAAAGAAAGCCCTTCCTAAAGATGGTGCAGAACAGAGAGGAGGTGGTAGACAAGGCCCAGGTGGAAGGAATGACAACTGGGGCAATGGTGGTATGTATAATTAATCTCACATGGTCTTTTTTCATTGATACTTTTTTTGAGCGATCAACTGATGGATGGTACTTAAATTGTGTTTACAGGTGGCTATGGCGGTGGTAACCAAGGTGGATGGAATAACTCCAATCCTTGGGATAACAACCAGGGAGGAGGTTGGGGTGGTAACCAGGGTGGTGGCGGCGGCGGCGGCTATGGGGGCGGTGGTAATGGCCGCGGGGGCTGGGGTAACCAAGATTTCGGCAGTTATAGCCAGCAGGCTTACAGTGGAGGCCCAACTAGGAACCAACAATATGGTGGTAACAACCGCGCCGCACCCTACAACATGAACCAGGGTGGTGGCGGCGGAGGTGGTGGCGGCTATGGCAGCGGTGGTGGCGGCGGCGGTGGCAACTACGGAGGCGGTCAGGGCCGAGGGGGGCGTTTCTAGACTACGTAAGTATTGATTACACCATGGTTTAACATTCACCATTCTCACACCTCAAGATTCATGAACTTAGTAACGATTTCCATTACCTCCTATAGGATGTTGTGTGGATTTGTTGTTGAATTCTCCAATGAATCTAGGTTTATGATTGAGCACTACATAGCATTAATTAAGTATAGGAAATGATAGCTACAGATATTTAGTAATGAGTAGTACTGTTAGTTCCAATGATTAATGCTATGAAGGTAGCCTATAATGTTAGTTTATTGTTATATGTTACATGTCTGATTAAAGGTTTTTTCAATCTCTAGGTTTCGTGCTAAGTACACTAGTAAAGCAGTGTTAACCGCTAGTGTAGGCAGTACGCTCCGGAGCACTAGATACACACCTCATGGTCTGCCCGCGAGACCACCTAGGAGAAGGCGTCAGGAAAACCAATAGAATTGTAGCTGGAGCTCTTGACTCTTTATCTTTTAGAATGATTAGAATACTTTTATATGTGTACTGAATTGTAAGATGGTCTTCTATTTATTGTAGTACCTAGGTACTTATCGTGACATACTTTTAAGGATATAGAAATGTAAAATGAGAATTATTTACTTTTTTTACGAATTAAGTACAATTTAGGATAATTCTGTAAGAATCCCTCATATAGTCGCTAGGTGAACGAGATCAGAGTTTAGTTGACCATAGATTATGAAGAATCATGATTATTTTAATTTCCTGACCTTACTCAGTATTAAGTTCTCAAATAGCTGTTATATGATTATTAGGATTAGTATTATGGACTTTTAGGCTAATGTAATGTAAAAATAAACTTTAATACAAAAATGTAGGGTTGTTTCTTTAGATCTGTACATATATTCCTCTTTTTATTTTATTTTTTCGTCAGCACTGCCCAAGTTGTGCAAATACTATGAAGTAAGTAACCTTACTAAAATAGTTAAGCTGACTTAATTATAGATAATGATGTAGATTAATAAATAAACCATTTTATGTCTAAATAGTTATTGTTGTGCATTTTACCTACTTATTTCGACCCTAGAACCAAGGATTAGTTTACTGTATGCTTTCAAAGAGAAAGATGTTATAGAAACTGTTATGCTACTTTGTACAGTTACAAATATTTTGTATGGCATGTATGTAACTGTATTACCGTTATCTAACGGCCTGTGGTCTTAGACCTTGTACACAAGTGTACAACACATTGAACGCGATAGAGGTCGATGGTACGGATATTTACGAGCAAGATAGCAAGCAACTAAGCAGGAGTACCTATGTATTTAGAAAGGTATGTAGTATTATATAGGTGTAAATTTTCGTATTATTTTTATAAATAGGTAGGCATTTATTTGAGTATGTATCTATTCGTGACTATATACATTGCAGTACTTGTCGAGAGTAAAAATCGTCTATTTAAAAGCAAAGTTGTACCACGAGATATTGACCATAGGTGTCCTGTTTACTAAGTGTACACCGCTGCTAAATTACATAGCTTATTTAGATGTGTCGGAACATTTCAAGGAAATTAATCCATGTTCAGAATATATAATACCCTAGTAAATAAAAAAAATTAACTCGTGTATCACGATTTTCGATATACATATTGGGGAAGATAAATAGCTATTTAGTAATATTTTACAATTTATTACAAATTGATAATGAAATGTCATTTTAGACTTGATTGAACCACACCACTCATAGAATTTCTATAACGTTGCTCGTCTCCCACAACTTCGATAAGCACAAAAGAATTGCAAAGTATATTTTCAAAAGACTTTCAACCTTCAGTAGCTCTCGAGACTTGTTTCAATTTCCCGTGATATTTTTTTAATTTTTTTTATTTTGATCTTTTTTTGTTTCTTTTTTTAATTTAAAAGTTTTCTTTCATATTGAGATACATTTAGGCATTACATATTTACTTTTCATTTCTAATCTGTTCATTTTATTTCCATGATGAACTTCGGGGGCATCGGGGTCTAAACGATCTGCGAAGTTCCTTTCCTCGCAGGTAAGTTATTTTATAAGTTGGTGCACATTTTATTTATTTAAATATGGTGTTTGCATTATCATGTTCAAAAAAATAAAGATTTTTTTCAAAATACCAGTTTGTTTTTTTTATTCTTTCGAATGTTCACTTAAGCAATTGACTGCTGCGTATGGCTGGTCCGATTACCGCACGGAACAAATATTTGTATGGCCTGCAGATAAGTGTTCAGTGTCCTGGGTGTCCTGTGAAAGGCATATATTACATGTTTGTGAAAGTACTCGTGATTCAGGATTAATTCAGTGTGGGGCAAACTTCAAATTTAACTGATCTATTTTCGTAGCCGAGTCTGATCATCACCCAGCGACTACCAGTTAGGTCGTAGAAAAACTGGTTTTGAAAACAAGACTGAAGTATCCTACTCGATCGTCCAACCGAATCGAGGCCTGTACACAGCTTTTCGGCCTATAGACTTCCACTTTTGGACATAGGCCTCCCCTCGTGTCGCCACAATGACCGGTTTCGCGGCCATCAGAGTTTCCACGTCCTTCACCTTGTAATCGGCACACCTAGCGTACTAACTTCCAACATTGCGTTATCCGATACGTGGTCACCACTCAAGATTTTTTTCCATTAAACATCTGTTCTGCGAGAAATTACATGCCCTGCTATCTGCCACTTAAGTTAGGCGATTTTTTTCGGGCTGTACCTATCTTTGTTCTTTTGCTATATCTTCATTCCTAATGCGATCACTCTAGGAAACCGATCTTGGCCCTTTCCTTTGCCCTCTGGATGACTAGCCTTCCTGTGTGGATCATTGTGATCGACCACATTTCATCGTCTTCCTGCCCTTATCCCGTTTTATATGGGGTCGGCGCAATACGTTTTTTCTTCCATTTTGTCCTGTCCCCCGTCAAGCTATCACTAACTCTTCTTTCTTTCATATCACTTCTCACACAATCCATCCATCTTTTCTTTGGTCTCCCTCTCCATCCATCCACATATAGTTCTTTTAATAACATGCGTTCATCTCTCTTTACATGGCCATACCAAGACAAACTGTTCCCTTTCAACTTTTCAGTGATTGGCGCCACTTTCAAACTTCCTCTAATATACTTATTTCTCACTTAATCCATTCTCGTCACACCACATCCATCTCAACATTCTCATCTCTGCTACATGCAATCTTTTTTCATCCGTCTTTTTCTCCAACATTCTGATCCATACGGTATGGACAGGCCTTATCACGGACTTTTAGATTTAACCCTTCAACTTGAGGGACATCCGTGGGTCGCTAGTTTTTCTATTGACCTGTCGCCATGATCCATCCTGAGTTGATCAGATGTGTTACGTCTCGGTCTACCTCACCATACCCTTGGATAAGCGACCCGTGTGTCTATTCAGCGGGACCCCTCGTGTGGAATAGAGAAGTTGGACTGTATTAAATAGCTGGTGTTGGTGGTTGTTCTGTATGAAACTCGGTTTGAGCTTACCCAATCTTGGAACAAAATAACAGACGACAAAGCCAAAGAACGTCTTACCTTTATCGCCTTTTCAGCCTTCCTCGAAGTACTCTGGATGAAGCAGCACTGTTGAAGCTGGTTACTGATCACACAACACGGTTATGCTCACTTTGTCCCTTGATTTATCGATTTATTGAGGAGCTCGCTCAAAAAGAAAGTTACCGCACGGCGGCCCGATTTCAACAACATCAAAAACCGGGAGAGGGCGCTTGTTCTGTCATCTAAGCAGCCCGCTATTGGCTGATTTCTGGCATATAGGACGCTCCATGATCTTTGCGCCGTCAGCTGAACCAATCATGGGTTAGAATACAGAACATACCCCCTACCGAAACCATAGTGATGGTTTCCTAAAAATGAGATTACTATACTATCTAGGACATTGATAACTAATCTTAAATTATACTCTAAATTAAAATAAAAAACGTTTTATTTGAAATTAATTGGCGTAAGGTAATAGGGCAAGTTTATTTATAGGTCTCTGTAAGACACCCTTTTCTGTGCGCAGTGTCACGCACCTAACTATTGAGTCGGGACCGGGATGTAACTTCTCAATCTTGCCGAGAGGCCAAGTGCAAGAGGGAACATTGTCAGTTTTAATTATTACTAAATCTCCAACTTTAGGATTAGAAGAAGAGATAAACCACTTGGCTTTCTGTTGCAAAGTGTTTAGATATTCATAACTCCAACGTTTCCAGAACAGTTGGGAGCACTTCTGGATATACTGCCACCGTGACAGCCTATTGATATCAATATCTCGCACGTCGTACTCAGGAATGGAGACTAAACTTCGTCCAATTAGAAAGTGTCCGGCGGTTAATACGTTAAATTCGTTGGGGTTGTCACTTGAAGGAAGCGGACACAAAGGGCGCGAATTCATTATGGCTTCTGCCTTACAGAATATCGTAGCAAGTTCCTCAAACGTTAAGGACTTTTCCCCTACACACCGCACTAGATGATATTTGGCTGACTTAATGCCCGCTTCCCAGAGACCACCCATGTGAGGAGCACTGGGGACATTAAATTTCCAATCAACCTGCCGTTTAGCGCAACCACCCGAAATGTCATCTTGATTCTCGCGCCAGAACTTTTGTATCTCCGACAGATGTCGGTTTGCGCCAACAAAATTAGTTCCACAATCAGAATAGAGAACAGCGCACAGACCTCTGCGAGCCACAAATCTATCCAGGCATGCGAGAAAACAATCAGCGGAGAGAGAAGACAACACTTCGAGATGTACTGCTTTAGTTGAAAAGCAGACAAATAGTGCCAAGTACGCTTTTGTCACTTTAGCATTACGACGTAAGCTTTCTTTAATTAAGAATGGACCTCCGAGATCAACTCCGACGTTAGAAAATACCTTATTAGGTATCAACCGAGTTGTTGGCAACGGGGCCATTTCAGGCTGAAGTAACGATGGTTTACATTTAAAGCACGTTTTACATTTAGATAAAACGGATCTAATAACGCTACGAGCCGATAATATCCAAAAGTTTTCATTAACAACACTTTGCAAGGTTCGCGGTCCAACATGTAAATATTTTTCATGTAAATATTTAATCAATAGTTTTGTAAATAAACTATTTTTAGGGAGAAGTCGCGGGTGTCTAGCATTATAAGGAAGTTCGGAATAACCGATGCGACCCCCTACCCTGAGAAACCCATCGCTATCAATGAACGGAGATAATTTTCGTAACGATGGTACGTATTTTTTATCTGTTATCATTTTAATTTCCGTTTCAAAGTAAGTATTCTGAACTAGCTTTATTAATTTATCGCGTGCCTCGTTCAGTTCACGGGTTGATAACACGTGTGATTTAGCATGGGTGGGTATATCACCCTGTTTGCGAGTCAATCTTAAAATCCAAGCAAAAGATCTTTGCAATTTGGAAAATGACGAAAATTGTGCGAAGATTCTATCACAAAATTCCATTTTAGTTTCAATAATATGATCACTAATATTGTGATTCAGCAACAAATTAGTGGAAGTTTTTAATTCCGGTAGTTTATGATTGCTTTCATTCACAAACACCGTCAGAGGCCAATCGACGTAATTTTGATACATCCAATCGGCACCCTGTAGCCAACGTGGGGTGCAGTCTATCAGTTGCGCCGGAGACGCTCCACGCGAACAAATATCTGCTAGGTTATTTTCGCTGCCAACGTGCCGCCAAAAATGAGGGGGTAAGATTTCAATAATTTGAGTAACTCTATGACTGACAAAGGTTTTTAATTTATAAGGTTCCGTTTGAAGCCAGGACAGTACGACTGTCGAGTCTGTTACTGCAGTTATTTGGTTAATTTTAATTCGAGTAACAAATGTATCGCAAACGAATTTTATTAATTTACTTAATAAAACCGCTCCCATTAATTCTAACCGAGGGATTGTTACGGGTTTTATTGGTGCTACTTTGGATTTCGCTGTTACTAGACGAACCTTTGCGTTACCCTTTTGGTCACGACTGATGACGTACACGCAGGCTGCGTAACCTCGTAAAGAAGCGTCACAAAATCCAATTAAATCACAAGTCGTTTCGCCCGGTAACAGCATATGGCGTTCGATACGTAACTCGCTTAACCGCGGAAGTTCAAAAATAAAGTGCTGCCACGATTTTTTAATGTTATCTGGCAACTTATCGTCCCAACCAATACCTAGCTTCCACAGATCTTGCATAATCTGCTTAGCTACTAAAATGCATGGCGCGATAAAACCCACGGGATCGTAAATCGACGCTAGCAGTTTTAGTACCGATCGCTTGGTTGTTTCGTTGTCCGATAAATTAACTGAAAATAAAAAATGATCGGATTTTGGAGTCCATTTAAGTCCTAAGACCTTAATAGAACTGTCGTTTTCGTCTTTAACGAACGTTACGGAATTTTCCCTATTTTCAGACGGAACGCGTTGCAGCAACTCCTCATTGTTACTCATCCACTTTTTTAGCGTAAAGTTGGCACTTTCAAAAATACCTATTAGTTGATCTTGGACTAGGCTAGCTTGCTCAAGGGTTTGGCATGAATATAAGATATCATCCATGTATATTCCCTCACGGAGGACCTGAGCAGCGAGGGGAAAACGTTCACCCTCGTCTTTCGCTAACTGGAGCAGCGTGCGAATAGCTAAGAATGGAGAACAGCTGAGTCCGTAGGTTACAGTTTTTAATTCATATAATTTAATTGGATCGTTAGGGGATTCCCGATATAAAATGTGTTGATAACAGCGATCTTCTTTTCTTAAGGCAATAGCGCGATACATTTTACAAACATCACTCACTAAACAATATTCGAATAGCCGAAACTTCAAGATTATTGACGCAATGTCCGGATACAGCTTAGGGCCGACCAATAGAATATCATTCAACGAGACGCTTGTGGTGGTTTTCGCAGACGCATCAAATACTACTCGCAACGGAGTTGAGGTACTACTAGGTCTCAAAATACTGTGATGTGGAATAATGTATTTACTAGGCTGATCACCCTGATAAAGTTCCATATGACCGAGCTTTTCATATTCACGCATAAATTCCTTATATTTGTTATTCAACTCAGGTACACGTGCGAGTTTACGCTCCGAGTAGATCAGTCGTCGCTCGGCCGCGGCACGCGATTGTCCCAATGGCGCGGGGTTAGGTGCGAACGGCATTGGAACTACGTATTGGCCGTTCGACTCCCGCGTATATTCATGAGAAAATATCTCCTCGGCTAGTTGATCCATTGGACTTGTTGACGGGGTACACGGCACCTCTTCAACTTCCCAAAAATCACGTAATGTTTTGTCAATTGACTGTTCGTCGTCATACGAAACTGATAAATTAAGATTTTGCGATTTATATTTATTAAACGGATATAATTTTCCGCTAACTACATCACCAAAAACTGTTTTAATCACACTAGGAATACCATCCCTAATTACGAATGGTTTATCAATAATTATATCTGGGACTATGTCATTCCCCAACAAAATATCTATTCGTGAACGCTTGAAAAACAATGGATCCGCCAACTTATAAGTTTTATATTCGCTAATGACATTTTCAGTAAATGAAACATTAGGCATATCCGCGGACACCTTTGAAATAACTACTAAATTAACTCGAAACGTCGGACCACACGCCTGTCTTGGTTTCAATGTACACGTGACCATTCCTTGAGTTTTTACTACCCCTCCGCCGATCCCATGAATAGTAAAAGGACATTTTTTACGTTTTAATCCTAGTTTTTGAGCACACTCAGTTGTTATAAAAGAACTTTGTGCCCCGGAATCTATAACGGCTCGACAATCGTGAAACTGACCCACACAATCAATTACATGAGTGAGAGTAGTACCTAGAACTACCTCATATTCACACAGGTTATTACTCATGAATGATTGTTGTGTATTTGTGCATGTGACGTCACTTACGAAGCGACCAGCGTTTAGTGCGAGCGAAGGAGACTGCACCGTCACGGACGATGTTCGCGCGCTATCTGATAACGTATTATCTTTATGCAACAAATAATGATGTGGTTCTGCACAGACCCCACAACTCATTGTGCTTTTACAAGCATTCGATTGATGGTCAGATTTAAGACAATTATTACACAGTTTTAGTGAATGAACACGGTTCATTCTTTCATCGACGGACAATTTACGAAATTGATCACATCGATAAATCATGTGATTTTGTTTACAAATCACACAGCTTAAGTTTGCATTACGGTTATTAATATTTTGCGGAGTTCGTGCCGTATTGAGAATCGACTTTGACGAAGATCTCTGATTTTTATTTTGCGAATGGTTGTTACTAGACTTCGACGGGTTATTAGTAGCCACATTTATAAACGAATGTTCTAGAACTTTAATTTGTTTGTTTACAAACTGCATAAGTTCTTCGAAAGTAGGTATTAACTTTTGATCCCGACTTTCTTCGAATAATTTTCGCGTATGAGGGTCGAGTCTTTGTAATGCTAAATGACACAATAGAAAGTCGTCCAAGTGTTTAATATTTAATGCTTGAATCGCTTTAAGAGAATGATCAAAGGTTTCTATAAATGAAGTTAAATTCGACGAGGTATCTTTTGTTAACGGTGTAAAGTTCAACATTTTATCGAAATACCTACATGCTAGTGTTCTGTGATCATGGTATTTATCAATCAAGCTTTGCCAAGCTAATGCGTAATTTGCGGCAGTTATCGGCAGTTTTTTAACTATATTTAAGGCAGGGCCCTTTACGCATGAGAGTAAATAATGAAACTTATCGATTCTGTGAAATTTCGATTGTGAACTAATGATAAAAACGTGTCATAAAAGGTCATCCAATTTTCTGTTTCACCGTCAAATTGAAATAATGATATCTTTGGTAACGCGGGTTTTACTAAATCCTGTTTGTCTATCGCAGGGAAGAAATCATTTTCCAATTTAGAATATTTACTAGCGATTAACTGGCACGCATTATACATTTCGTCAAATGATTCAAGCTCACTTGTTGACATTTTCACTTTAGTAGGTTTTAATTGTACTTCTATTTCGAACAAATCAAATATGGTGGATTCAAATCTCAGACGGACACTTTCCATTTCAGACATTAATACCGTAAACATTGGCAATATATCTGGTTCTGTTCCCAACTTTTTGGAATAATCATAAAGCTTTTGTAATTTTGCAAATAAATATTCTTTCCTGCATGTTAACGTTTTTCGTTTCATTTCTAAGACCTCCGCCATTTTGGACGCGTAGGTCTAGCGCTAGCCAAATGTTTTTCCTATTTGAATCTTATTGGAGAGATGAAAATGAGAATCCGTCTCGAATGGACCAGAATGTGGAATAGAGAAGTTGGACTGTATTAAATAGCTGGTGTTGGTGGTTGTTCTGTATGAAACTCGGTTTGAGCTTACCCAATCTTGGAACAAAATAACAGACGACAAAGCCAAAGAACGTCTTACCTTTATCGCCTTTTCAGCCTTCCTCGAAGTACTCTGGATGAAGCAGCACTGTTGAAGCTGGTTACTGATCACACAACACGGTTATGCTCACTTTGTCCCTTGATTTATCGATTTATTGAGGAGCTCGCTCAAAAAGAAAGTTACCGCACGGCGGCCCGATTTCAACAACATCAAAAACCGGGAGAGGGCGCTTGTCCTGTCATCTAAGCAGCCCGCTATTGGCTGATTTCTGGCATATAGGACGCTCCATGATCTTTGCGCCGTCAGCTGAACCAATCATGGGTTAGAATACAGAACACCTCGAGTTAAAAACTAGTGGCATTGCTTTGTTTGTTCAATGTACTGACGCCAGCACGTCAATCTACTCCAATCTGTCAAATTTTACCAATCGAACATTAACCTTCCGCTATTGTGATAAGGTTGAAAATCTATTTAAGAAATTTGACAGATAGAGGTTGATGTGCTGCCGTCTGTACCTCTCGAATTTACCGATAAAATCCAATGTACCTCAATCATTTTGATATAGATTACGATTAAGCGCCTTGTCTATCCAGCGGGACCCTCGGTTATGTTATGCTCGGAGCATAAAAGTATACTGGTCGTAAGTTGCTCCAACGTACCTCTATTCATGTATTAATTCCAAGGAATCTTCAACAGGACAGGAGAAATTCAGCAGGAAAAATTTGTCTATCCAGCGGGCCCTTTCTAATCAGAGTTCATACGTGCTAAAAAGTACAACGTTGTTATGTACTTACTACCAATCTACTTTTGATTTCTTCTTATTTCTTTTTATGCAGACCTCTATTTTTCGCACAACGGTCTCAATGTATGGATGCTACTTGGTTGTTTACGGAGACTTAAAGTTGGCCATATTCAATTGTAAGTACTCTTAAGACTCACGCTGAGCTTCGCCCTGAGTTACATACTCAGGGCGAAGCTCAGTCGAAGTTAAGGACCTTCAAGCAGATCTTCAGTGAATAAGGGCTAACGCTGCGTTAGCGCGCGTGTCGTTTGCTGCGGTCCCCGGGGCTGAAACAGTTGTTACGTATGTACGTAGTGTCGCTAATTCAACTTTAACGCTGTGCATGTAGTCGTATCGATGGAGTATTATTACTGTACGTAATAAAACGGGCGCTGGGCACGGATGCCCGCGCGGTGATGCTGGACGGAGCACTTTTATATGGGACCGCGCGTGCGACAGCTTGCCCCTAAAGCAAAAATAAAAGCTTGCCAGAAGTAGGTATAGGATAGGCATCGCGACTACAACTTTCAGTAATGATTATGGCCGGCTGCTTAAATTGTTGAATCCTCTAAGTCTAATGTATCACTGCAGGGAACCTGCTTCTGCTTTGCTGGTGTGTCTATCCCTGACTGACTCCTTTTGTGGAAGAGATAATTATTACTTCGCCTTAATTGTTGCGCTGATAGTCTGCACGGATGCAATTTGTGCGCATAAATGTTATCGCTCTTTCTTATTTGTGATTATCGTCGTACTCAGTGATCTTACCTAAATCCGTTGCGTGGCAACTGAAAGGGAGACTAACTTTTATTCTGGGTACATATTCAGAGAAGATATAGGTTGACGATTGGCTAGATGTTTTGAAGTTCGACCACACCCTATATGGTAGGTACGGCCAATCAAGCATGTTGATGAAGATATGTGCTATGATGGACAGGATTTTCATACCCTCGCAATGTCGTTTTCATACAAGTGTTTATTGTAATGCATGGAATACGCAAGCGGGATGCGGATCGTGTTATCGGGCAGCAGCCCTGCATTCTTCATTCATTAACAACACCCTTAAAATGTAAAAAGATCTCGCTTAACTTGGTAGCCTAGGTATGTAATTTATTCAACTATGGTGCTGCTCTGGTCTGTCTGATTACTGTTCCAGCCATTCTAGCTCTATGCTACTTTTCCGTCGTCAATAGAAGTCTCCGATGCTAGAAATATTTCCTCCTAGGTATTTACTAGGTCCTCGCTTCCCTCGCTCTTGCATTGTCGAGATTTTGTGTATAGGCCGACAACTAATTTATTTATCTAAACTTATCGGTAATAGAATTTTCTTATTCCTGGCAAGATTTCGCTTTCAAACTACCATTCTACATTACCTACCTTCATTCTGAAGATTTTCTTCACAACTGTCGGACGAACTTGAGTGGAAATTTTACTTCACATAATCTCATCATTTAGCAAGGAGAGCCACGGATAGAAATTCCACTCCAAGAATTTCTCATTTGTCAGTCCAACGGAACCTGACTAATTTAGTGACCTACTTACTACCTATAAGATAATTCTGACGCCTGCAAAGACCTCATAGTGAGATATAGAGGACATGAATATTGCAACTTGCCTCAAAGAATGTGTCTGTTGGTTGAGTAGGTAGATACTCACTTGCAAGTTAATCCGCAGCGCTGCCTCAACGACGAACACCCAAATAGGATACATTGAATTGTCAACCTGCTGCACCTATACATTGGATTGTTAATTCAATGTATCCTATTTGGATGATTGTCGATGCGGCAGCGCTGCGTTTTCTCAGAGAATCGCACCACCGGGGTGCTATTCTCTAAGAAAACAGCCTGGGGGCGCAGCGCTGGTCCAGCGACGAAATCCAAATATGCATTGGATTTGTGATTTGAATGTACCTACTTTATTTCGTTGCTGAGCCAGCGCTGCGCTCAAGTTGTTTTCTTAGAAATTAGCACTGCTAAAACGATACGAGTAGGTACCTAAGTATACGACCGATCATTACGTACCTAGGGTCTGAAGCTGGCACCACATCTGCAATGTCTTGCTCGGGTGGTGACGTTAATAAGTAATCTGCTTCAAACACACCAATCCTGGCGATCTGTTAGGTACTGCCAGGCAGCGCCGGCCTGAAGTAAATTTTAAAATTGAGCGAGATCCAATTATGGAGTCTCTCCAGTTTGCTCCTAATAATATATATATACCAATACCGTCTACGGTCGACTAGGATGTTAGAAGTAATAGAACGCGCGCGGTGCGCGTCTCGTTCATCTCTTCGTGTAAAATATAGACAATTGAGAAATGTCTTTTATTTTTCTTTACCATTTAGGCGCCCTCTAGAATTTGGCGTCTGGAGCGACCGCTCCGTTCGCCGTATGGGTGGGCCGGCCCGTGAGCGTAGTTCAAGCGTAAAAGTGTGGAATGTCTTAATTTCAGTTTAGCAGATATTTAGTGTATGACGTCCTGTAAATGTGTATGGTAAGTTCAGATTTGTGCATCCAGCCATTCAGCAGATATTCAACAAAAACTGTTTCCGCCAGGACTACGTATTCTGAGCGTAACTTTTTTTTTTCTATTTACATACAAGAAAACAAATACATACAATAATTAGTGTGTAACGAGATGTAAATGTGTATGTATAAATGAAATTTGTGTGTCTTATAATTACGAAGATATCCGAGTTTCCGCTGCGGTGACGTTTGCCAATTTGATGAAAATCATATAAAACGGTTTAGTAGAAAGTTATAATTTTTTATGCACGTTACTTTGGATTTGTGTGTAATGTGTGTAAAAGCAGAATTTGAAAAAAACATACCGTTCAAAAGATATAAAAGTAAACGTAAAATAAGGTTATTAGGTCAAAGCTCTTAAAATAGGAACTCTAGAGTCTAACTTTTTACATGTATCTATAACTTGTAAGGCTCTACAATGTCCTGCAAAGCTTCATGTATGTGCGTTAAGTAATTAATGAGAAATCGCATAATTACTACGACTGGACCACTATATTTTATGACATCCGATTATAGGACTTTTTAATGGAAAAAGCAAAATAAAATATATACCAATCATTAGTGTATTAATGCAACTAATCCTATTTGAAATTTCAGCTCATTACACTAAATAATTAAAGAGATATAATAAAAAGACCAGAACAACTACAAAACATGGATAAACCGACCAAGTTTGAATGGGTACGAAAAAGCGGCCGTGCAGTACTTAGACCTAACGTTCTAAAATTTCCAGTATAATGTTGTTATTGTGTTGAATGATTTCGTACAGGTGCGTACACAATTGTTTTGCAGGAAATAAAATAACTTTCTATTAATAAAAGTATTTATTAGGTAACGATTTAACTAAAACAAATAAACGACATTAATAAAAAATAATAAAATAGGAACTAACAGTAAGTATCTAAGTACGTGATTTATGATCTTACCTTGTTTATCTTCCAATCATTCTCACTACTGGCTCAATAAGTATGGTTCACAGTCACTTACACTAGCTACGTCAATATCCGAATCCAGTAAGTACCTACATAATATTACGTTGATGGCAAAATAAACAGTGCATACGCACGTTGTCCTTGACTGCACATTTGTGACTGTTACTAAACAAAACGGAACAGGAAGCGCGCGCTCAGAAGATACTTGTCTACTATTCAAACATGAAGTCGAAGCGAATGCCGCATGCCGGTTTGCGCAGGATTCCCGCCATTCTGTCTGTCAAACTCCAAGCGAATGCTAGAATTGAGGGATCCGCGTAGATTATAAAATATTGAGTGTTCTATTTGTAGGGTACCTACTTATCCAAGAACGTAAATAAGAAGTAGTAAAGTCTACAATGAAGTCTAGAAAATGTTAAGCATAAAAAACTGGGCAAGTGCGTGTCGGACTCGCACACTGAGGGTTCCGCACAAAACAAACTTACGTAAATGTGTGAGCCCAGTTTTTGTCTATTTTTGTATTTGAGTTGATTGCTTGCCTGTGGAATTTTGAGGAGCACTTCAACGACGGCGGTGTGTTTTCGCCGTTGTCTGATGCGGTCGGGCTCCTTTCGCTAGCATTACTGCTTCGCAGAAGGAGGCGACCGCCTGCCACTCCTCCTCGCTCCGTGCGTAGACCGCAGGCGTTCCGCTGGGCCGCTGTAAAGGGCAATGGAAAGAACGATGCCTGCATAGAGCCTCCGGCAGGAGGCGTCAGAACCCTTAGGCAGGAGCGGCTTGAGAGCAGCCCCAGTCCTATTCAGTCTGGGAATTTTGGTGGAATTTTGACGCCCAGACGTCGGAAGTGCTCCTCAAAATTCCACAGGCAAGAATATCTTAGAGGTGAAGTAGTAAAACAGTATATAGTGAAAAAATATGATTACCCGCTTTCTTGATGTCCCCATTAAAGTTTCAGCTTTTCTCGAAATGCTACTCTCGGAATGCAACCAGCTATTTGTGTTTTATTAAGAAGATACTCGCCTATTTTTTATTATAAGTTAAATTTTTGAGTTTGAATCTATTAAGTCCTTGTGACATTTTCCATTTAAAATAAAGAATTCTTTTTATTTAAGATATTTCCTATTTCTTTTCGTTTTATCTGAGTATCAAGTGCACTATTTAACAAAGAAGTTTTACTTTCAAGTGGAGGTAGTAACAAAGGCAAATTGTAATCACCCTTCTAACAACTTACTACTGCAGTAGTAAGAAAGGAAATCAAATTAACAGTATTACTACTGGTAGTAACATTGGTAGTAACACGGGCAAGAAACCATACCAGATCCGCATCATCCACATAGAAAAAAAAAACAAAAAGTAAACTTAATTTGGAACATTAATTGTGCATAGGTACGTGCGGTCACAAAAAAATATTTTTTGAAACGTTTAAAAATGGAATACTTTCTTTTTTTAAATACTGTTCATTTTCCTTCTAAACCTCAATACTCTTTATTTCTAGTAAAAAAAGTTGGTAACTCTACCTTCAAGGACCACTAGCGCCTTAATTGAAATTAAAACCGCCGCGCTGGTTTTGTTTTTAACGCACTTTTAGGCCGTGTTTACGGAGACTCGGCGCGTTGTGCGGCGCGTTGGGCGTTTCATCGTACATTGCAGCAGCGGGCCGCGTCATCGCTCGCGCAAACACAGACATATGGCAATGTACGATGGACCGCCCGACGCACCGCGTATCCGTAATCGAGCACTTAGATAAACACAATGTGCTATACAAATACTTTATTGCCTTTTCTAGCATTTTTACAAACCACATTTTGTATTATTTACGAGTTATGATTTTTTAAACTGGCGGCGCGGCGTTAGTAAATATGTACCTACTATATCAATTTTTTGTAAATATTACGTCTGCCAAATAAATGCATTTGTTAATAGGTTTTTTTTTATGGTAGGTAAAATCATCCAATGACAAATCCCGCCCTTGGGTGGAGCGGGAAGTAGTGTCAGACTCTTACTGACTAAAAACCTACCCCGTTCCATTCTTTGCCTTGGTCCCAGGGCCCCGGGTGCCATTTTCACATACCCTTTGACCCCAGTAGGCTTCGGCCCTATTTGGCCCCTACAGTTTGCTGACAACTCCTTGAGGCGCGCGGGAACAGTGCGCGCCGTAAACGACTTGAGCTCGGACCGGTATGTTACTGGACGGACGGACAGCGAGCTACTCATTGCCCGCCGTCCGCGAGCTCGCGCCTACGGTGGCCGAAAATCGGGATCGGAATCCCGGCGGCGGCGGCGGCGTGTACGCCGTAGCCTGATGCGGTCAGCCTCCTCCTTTGCTAGCATTACTGCTTCGCAGAAGGAGGCGACCGCCTGCCACTCCTCCTCGCTCCGGAGCATGGCTTGAACCAAACCCCGGAGCGAGAGATCGCTGCCGCCGATCGCCCCCACAAGGACAGGCGATGCTCTTCCCAAGCGAGACACATTTGTTAATAGGTACAGATGCATTTATTAAATTGTAATAATTTCGTAAGTAAACGTCGTCAGTAAACAATCACGTAATCACTACTACAAATTTGTAGGTACTATTTTTATCACAAATTCGTCAAGAATTGTGTACGCATCGGTACGAAGCTATTACACTATATTACACTGGAAATTTTAGAACGTTAGGTCTAAGTACTGCACGGCCGCTTTTTCGTACCCATTCAAACTTGGTCGGTTTATCCATGTTTTGTAGTTGTTCTGGTCTTTTTATTATATCTCTTTAATTATTTAGTGTAATGAGCTGAAATTTCAAATAGGATTAGTTGCATTAATACACTAATGATTGGTATATATTTTATTTTGCTTTTTCCATTAAAAAGTCCTATAATCGGATGTCATAAAATATAGTGGTCCAGTCGTAGTAATTATGCGATTGCTCATTAATTACTTAACGCACATACATGAAACTTTGCAGGACATTGTAGAGCCTTACAAGTTATAGATACATGTAAAAAGTTAGACTCTAGAGTTCTTATTTTAAGAGCTTTGACCTAATAACCTTATTTTACGTTTACTTTTATATCTTCTGAACGGTATGTTTTTTTCAAATTCTGCTTTTACACACATTACACACAAATCCAAAGTAACGTGCATAAAAAATTATAACTTTCTACTAAACCGTTTTATATGATTTTCATCAAATTGGCAAACGTCACCGCAGCGGAAACTCGGATATCTTCGTAATTATAAGACACACAAATTTCATTTATACATACACATTTACATCTCGTTACACACTAATTATTGTATGTATTTGTTTTCTTGTATGTCCATAGAAAAAAAAAAGTTACGCTCAGAATACGTAGTCCTGGCGGAAACAGTTTTTGTTGAATATCTGCTGAATGGCTGGATGCACAAATCTGAACTTACCATACACATTTACAGGACGTCATACACTAAATATCTGCTAAACTGAAATTAAGACATTCCACACTTTTACGCTTGAACTACGCTCACGGCCGGCCCTGCTGCCAGGGATGGAATCTAAAAGTACGGTACCTAACAATTCTTCTCCAAGCTCCATATATAGTTCAGGCAGAACTAAGAAAATATCATTTGACTAGCTAGATGTTGAGATAGCATGAAAAAATTTTCGTCTTCCTAACTTTTTTGATAGGATGGATGATGAATGGAGGATGATGCTGCTGTCCCCATGTTTACATGGAGCGACTGTCTGTCAGACTTCTACAACCCAGTTACATGGGCAATACGGATCTCTTTGAATGACTGATGGACTATTTTCTGGCGTCGTGACCTATAGCGACTGTCGTAGATCTTTACGAATGACAACTAGGACCAGGCTTTATTTGCTCTCCGAGGCCCGGGGTGACAACAATGTCCAACATAAACTGAAAAACACTTATTATTCACATTGGTAGGTGCTTGCCCGGTTTAGATCCCTCATGAATGAGAGGACCCACCTCTCATTCATGAGGGCCTTAACCACTGGGCCATCACGACTTAGGGCATGAAAAAGCTTTAATGATGTCAAATGCAGTCTGCGCTGTAGATAGTTACGTATATTTAATGTTTCAAATAAAAATAGGATCGCATTTAGCGCCATGTGACGTCACAGTTGTCAAATCGAATCTGGTGGGGTGAAAAAAAAAGACAGTTTTGTTCACCCTATACATTGAATTTATTTATGAATCATGAACGAAAAAGTTGAATCAGAATTAAATTTTTCAATAATGTAATGTCACTGTGTCGACTAGTGTGGAGTATCTGAGTAGTATGGAAGAAGGTGAATTGTTGCTAGCAAAGAAAATAGAAAGAAAACAGTTTTTTTAAACAAATTAAAACTTAAATAATAAATTTAGCTAATTTAGATTAAATAATATGACTATGAGAACTCTATGAAGACTTGAAATAACATTTGTTAGATAGAGGTAGGTAATTGGCATTCCTATTTGAATCTCATTGCAAAGGAAAATAACCTGTCGGTGCTTACAATAAGAAAAAAAGTGGAGAATTTGTTTTTGTCAGAGGTAGAAAAATGTCAGTACCTACCTAAACTGGATCTATTGAAAGTTCATAACGTCCCGCAGTCTTCGGGTGGTTGGTTGGTTGTATAAACATCACGATTACGTGTCGGTGTTAGGCACGCTCGCGCTGCGGAAACGGTGCGACCGTTGATTTCACTTTCATTTTATCAGTGTGGAAAATCCAGCGTTATCCGCGGCTGATTCCCACAGACGTAACTTTTTTATTTTAATTGTCTCTCGCGGTTTTTGCTGTTTGGTAGCTAAAGCGGATGGTTGTTGGAAAGTAAACGCAAAGGTTTTTTACGGGGACGTAATGACAGATGATTTAATATTGGCTGAAAAACTCACTCGCGCCAAGTGTCGGGTCGCCTTTATAACTTAATGTATTTTTTGTTATATTCCTATTTAATTTCATCGACTTACATTTTAAGTACATATATATCGATATTTAATTTGAATTTTGGAATGACAAATTCTATGTTAAATATTACATTATTACAGTTCGAATGATTTTTACGGGGATGTAATGACAGATGATTTAATATGGGCTGAAAAATTTACTCGCTGCAATTGTCGGGTCGCCTTTATTATTCAATGTAATTTTATTTTTACATTCCTATTTAATTTGAATTTTGGAATGACAAACTCTGTGTTAAAAATATTCCACAACTATCACACAACGCCGACTAGTGTCAAGCGAAGCAGAGCATGTATTATGAGTACTAGACAACTGATAAACATACTTTTAAATATCTAAATACATACATATTATACATAAATTACACCCAGACACAGAACAAATGATCGTTACATTATTACAGTTCGAATTCTATTTATTTATTGTATAACAAAAACACTTTTAAACTCGGATAGTTCCATAGATATGTATCTATCCATAGAATCTATCCATAGATAGATATCCGTGGAAAGTTCAAATTAATGCAGATAGAGGAGTGCAGAGCGTAACGTTTCCAGTAGACCTGCGACAGGAGAGTTAGATGAGATAGATGAGACGTAGATGCAGTGTGTATAAATAATTTAGAAAAGTTAAAATAGATTATTGGAATTTATAGGTAGGTAACTACCTACTTTTTTAAAGGTAGGTAAGTATATCTATTAATACACGTGGTTATCTATCAATAGCACATCGCATAAGAAAAATATATCTTATTTATTTATTTTATAATTTATGTACACACATATAAATGTAAAGGACAAAAGTATTATGAAAAAAAAAATGTACAAAGGTACTGCTTATTTCTAAAAGAAATTTCTTCCAGCAGACCTGCGAAAGGGCCTTAAACATATAAACCTTCCACGTTTAGTATTCTTGACTGACAAAATCTGTGGCATAGTAGATATAGGAGAAGCTAGCAGATAAACAGATGCGGAAATCATCAACACCCAGCTCAAACCGTTGGATCTAGAAAGCTGAAATTTTGCACAGAGGTTTCTTTTATGATGTACCTAAGTATATAAAGAAAAATAAAGGATTTTTCAAAGTTAACCCCTAAGGGGATGAAACGGGGATCCAGAGTTTGTATGGAGAAACTTACACTCATGTGGGCAAAGCCGCTGCCAGAAGCTAGTTTATTTGTAGATATTTATTTATAGAAAAATATATTAGTTAGGTAACAATCGAATATGGTTTTGAGATAACTGGTACCCAGATTATAAACCATTTTCACTCAATTTCATTCAATAGGCCTTGTGAAATAGATGAACTTACCATGAGTCAGTAATTCTAATCATTGAAGTGTCTATTATAAAATTCGGTAATGTGTCGAATAAAGCCTCAACAAAGATTGGTAGTACCATCAACACAGCCTTTAAGAAGACTGCAAAGTGCACGTGTGTTGTAGCAGCAGTGCAACTCAGCGAAGGCGCGAGTGGGGGCTGGATCTTGGCAATAGGTTTTTGGCGCGGAGAGAAAGTACGCTTGGTGGTGGCGAAGACCCCTGCTCGACGCACTCGGTGGACTCCGCGCGGCCGCGGCCGACACTCGGCCGGCGTTTCATGGGCAGTCCGTTTGCGAAATAATGCCATTGAATCGCTGACGCCGAATTTGCCAGTGAACGCGCTGAGCGCGGAGATGACGCGCTAATAAATAGTGGTGCGCACCAATGATAACGAGCTCTCGATCCCGGATACCCACTACAATGTGCCAATGGAGTATTGTGACTATAACTTACGTGCTCCTTGTATTGAACTCGTACGATGCCAGGGAGATCAGTTCGCCGGACGCTGCTACCCTTCACAACCATGTGAGTAGAGGCTGATTATCATAATGTCACTATCAGGCCGCGGATGCGGTATCGGTCACAGCTGCATGTGCTTCGGTGCATTGACTTGAATGCACTTTTACTTTCATTAGTAGAGTGCTTCTTGCATTTCTTGTTTGCTGTTTATCAGTAATAGATAGTTTGATCAAAACGATCTACTGTAAAAATGATTTAGGAAATTTTCGTCTATTTGAATTTTTGTGTAAAATATATGAATCAAGCAGTCGTGTCCTAATAGCTCAAATACCGTAAAGTGTCTGTTTAATTATTGTCTTTCACAAAACATAAGATAACAACACCTCCCTACTACCTGCTATATCTACGTATATATATTAAACCTTGGGCGAACATGGCCAATTTAAAATTCTACAAAAGTTTTCGCCCCTTCATCGGATCAATACGATTTGTGGTAGTGATCTTAATCAATAAATATAGGTTATTCAAAGATGCATTTAATGTGAAGGTACCTTGTTATGTGATATACGCTCTACCGGGACTACCACATGTAACGGTTTACAAACATTCTGTATGTATTGAATTAATAAGGAAACCAATTTACTTACATTAAGCAAAAAAGAAAAAGAAATTATCGACTCCTGTTTCTTTTTAGAGTTTTTACGGTTTATTTGATATTTCTTTCCGGATATTTCGAATATTGTCTAACTTATTAATTCGCAAAAACTGCAAGCGTAACGTTCATATTAACCGCGAAAAGCGGTTAAAAGCGGGTATCTAAATCTACCCACTTTTTATTTGGTAGTCTTTTGGATGTGGGCTGCTTGGTTTTTCCTGCATTTTCTTTAGTAAAATAAAACTACTTTTCTCAAAAGTTTAAGGGTCGAATATTTTCTAACATATTCATCCGCAACTGCAAGCGTTACTTATGTATTATAAATGAACCGTGCATACCGATCTAAAACTACCCACTTTTTAGTTTTACGTAATGTTTTGAAGTTTGGCTATTTGGTTTTTCATGCATTTTCCTTGGTGAAAATGTTGCCATTTTAATTGATTTCATAAAACGGCTTCTCAAAGTTAAAGTGTCAAGATAGCCTCACAAACCATACCCTAGGTTAACAACTGGAAAGCCTGCTTTATTTAATTAAATCCGCCTCTATGCCTTTACTTATGGATACAACCTGTATGAACCTTTTACCTACAAAAACAAATCTAAGGTATATTGTATAACCTACCTAATCGATTACGAAATTAAAAAAGTTATATAAGTAGCATTGTTTTGATTGCATGAAGGCTATAAAACAGATGTTATTGGCATGGTCAGCATGAGACCGCATAATCGCTGTCATTGCCGATGCCGACCGATTGACACAGTTATAGTTAACAATCAAGTAATGATATTACCTATTGTTATGTAGTAAGTAAAACTTATGTAAGACAAAGAAGCTAGAAATAAAAATTTTTGGTAGATAAATCTTCAAGTTTTCTTTTTTTGAGAAGGTCTCCTACTTGGATAAGAACCTACTTATGGTAAATAAGTAGGGCTCTTTGGACCGAGACCGCGGTCCCAAATTTATTCTTAATTTTTTTATTTTTTAGAAATACCTAGATATTTTTGGACCACAAGGAAAAAATCAGTAAAGTACAGTTATCAAAAAAACTGTATTAATTTTATTTGTAGTCCCAAAACCTACTACAAAAAATAAAATAAGTAGGTGGAAGTTGGAACCGCGGTCAAGGTTCAAAGAGCTGCACGATCTAACAAGTAGATGTCTTTTCGTTGAAGAAATCGTTAAGCTTGTTCATCTTCACGTTTTTCTGTTGCTCAATACAAATCTGTGTAAAATTTGTGTAATACGTAGGTATGTCGGCCCTGACTGCTATGCCGGAGGTCGTGGGTTCGATTCCCACCCAGGACAAATGTTTGTGTGATGAGCACGATCATTTGTTCTGTGTCTGGGTGTAATTTATCTATAATATGTATGTATTTAGGAATATATAAGTATGTTTATCAGTTGTCTAGTACCTATAACACAAGCTCTGCTTAGCTTGCCACGACAAGTCGAGGCATGGCGGACAGAGCTCCGGCGAGATCTCATGGCGAAATGGCGTCAGCGACTATCGCAACCTCGTTCGGGGCGCGCCACAATTGGGGCGATAAGGCCCATCCTTGAGGCGTGGTTGGAAAGACCTCACGGCGTTCTCAACTTCCGCACGACGCAGGTGCTTACCGAACACGGAAAGTTCGCTAAGTACCTGTTCCGGATTCGTGCGGAGGATTCGCCCGGGTGTCGCCACTGTGCGGAACACCCGGAGGACACGGTGGAGCACACTGTAGAGGTGTGCCCCGCCTGGGCGGAGCATCGCCGTGTTCTCGTGGGGGCGATCGGCGGCAGCGATCTCTCCCGCCGGGCCTTGGTTCAGGCCATGGTCCGTAGTGAGGAGGGATGGCAGGCGGTCGCCTCCTTCTGCGAAGCAGTAATGCTAGCAAAGGAGGAGGCCGACCGCATCAGGCAGAGGCAACGGGGCGCTCGCCCCAGCCGCCGCCGGGATTCCGATCCCGATTTCCGGCCACCGTAGGCGCGGGCTTGCGGACGGCGTGCAATGGGTAGCACGCTGTCCGATCGTCCGGTAACCGACCGGACCGAGCCCAAGTCGTCGACGGCGCGTTCTGTTCCCGCGCGCCTCAAGGAGCTGTCAGCACACCGAAGAGGCCCAGCCTGCTAACTGCAGGCAGGCAGGGTCGAAGCCTACTGGGGTCATGGGTTAGTTCCGAAAGGAATGCTCGGCCCCGGCACGATAGGCTACGAAGGAACGGGGTAGGTTTTTAGTCAGTAAGAGTCTGACACTACTTCCCGCTCCGCCCAAGGGTGGGATTTGTCATTGGATGATTTTACCTACCACAAAAAAAAAAAAAAAAAGCTCTGCTTAGCTTGGGACTAGACAACGTTGTGTGATAGTTGTGGAATATTAGTATTAGTATTAAGTCGATAGTTCCTAAGTTTTTACTTGTGCTTTTTCAAAACAATCAACTTTATCCATTTTTAATATTCCGTAGTCAAAATACCTGCCCAGTTTCTAAAATGATAGCTAATTATGAACCTAATGAGATCTTATATCTTTGATTATATATCTGCCAATGATCCATAATGCCTGTTGAAATAACTATGTAAAATATAATATTAGGTCTTTACCGATGATGTTGACGATTTATAAAATGGGTCGCTAGAAAAATGTGTTTCTTTGGGCAGTGTGGGGTTTCTATGCCTTGAAATTATAGGTTCTAATAACCTTAGTAACTTTTACTAGGCATCTATCTAGGTTGGTTCTTATTTTGTTATTTCAATTTTTTTTTTGTAATATCTCTCGTTATACTTATTCATTCTACTCGCATTTCCTCCTTATAAAAAAGTCTGCAAGTTTCACAAAACGGTAGATAATTGTATAGTTAAAGATTCCCAACAGCTTTCGGCTGTGATAATTAAATTAACTGATAGTCCGGATATGCACTACTTTCGCCGATTACGTTTCTGTTTTTGTTATATAATATTTAATTCGATAATATGTACATTCCAACAATCTTCTAGAGAACAAAGCCAATTACATTTAAGTTGAAAATAATTGCCAACTAAAGTGGTATTTGAATGTTTTCTTTAGTAAAGTCACATTTGAATTTGAATATCACTCACAGAGCCCGATTCGCTTATGTCTAGAACCATTCAGTCGGATGCAACAAAGGAAGAACTTTTGTAAATAGGAAAGAAGGATAAAAAGGGGATGAAAGTTGGAAAAACGTTGAACGAAGAAATAAATTTCTATCAAATGTTTAAAATTTGTATAATTCCCAAGTTATGTTTTCTTCAATTCATCAAAGCAACCACTGTTTTGAGTAATACCTAAACACGTGCAAAATGTATATGAGATTCTTACAGAAGCGCAATAAGAAAGACATACGTGACCTTTCGGATTTTGCATCTCACAAAATCGATTGCATGAATTTTCTGTGAATGTTGTATGACTAATGGAGTGTTTTGATGAAACTTTGCCTCTGAAGAGACCCGGGACGCGATGTGCAATAAGAAACTATCCATTTTAGGAATGCTATGAATCGCATTTTGAGATGTCATAATTTACTTAGTTTGCATAGGTCTTAGATTATGATAAATGGCAGGTATCCTACTCTCTAAGTAGGTAGGTGTTACAAAATTGGTAACTGCGTAGATTCTGTAACACCAGGTCCTGGTCGTAGCCGGCAGGGGCTTATATTGAAACAACAACACAACGCCCAGTCTTTTCAGCCAGTTTGCATGCTGCTAGTTATTTTTTTTTTAGGTTTTGTTTCCGGGGTTAAGTCTTCAAAAGATACCCAGCCTTTTGGGACCAACGTAGGATTTTTACCTCACTAAAACTACCCTGGTGATCACCATCAGGCATTGGCACATAGAAGGGGCCCAGCTACGTGTTAATTGACTACTCCGGAACCCCCTCTGTAAAACACTTGATAGGGCGCATCCCTAAGGTGACTGTAAAAAGGTTTCCTTTGAGCCTTGATGACCTTCATGTGCGTTATGCATGTGCCGAGGTATGTACAAAAATCTTACCATAAACATACCTACAAAAACTTGACATAAGGTGATCACAAGAGTCGATCCGGTATTGAAAATATTTGGCTGTGTTCTTCAGTTGTCCTTTGCGTTCTTTTTTTTAAGGGTGAAAATCATGTAATGACTTCTCCCACTCTGGGCGGAGTGGGAAAAAAAATAATTTCGTACATGCGTAAATTAATTAGAGATTAAAAAAAAGTACTTTATTTTTAAATTTTATCTTTATAAATCAATAGTGTCTCATGTACCGAAACGACCCTCCACGAGATTAAAACGATCAAAATTTAACGGTGTATAGCAAAAAAAAGCGTAGGTATATTTAACTCTCACTTGCCCGGTTGTTTTGAGATGTGAAATCATCAAATACCTTCTTTTAATGGCTAAATCCACCTTTGTTCCTTAATGCCTATTGCGTTCCAGGCCGCGTTAACTCCTTCGAACGTTTCCGCAGCCCATAGCTAAGTGCTCCGATATCAGTTTCTGTTACCTAGCCTATCCAACATAAAATATGAAGTATCGAAATCTGAAAAGGTTAACGTCATCAAGACCATGACGACCTCAGTATTACTAGTTTTTTGGATGTCTACAGGACCTACTCGTAGGAACTTCCCATCAACTTACCTACTGGCTACTATAAGACCCAATCATCATAGATTTTTTACTAGTCTTGAAAAAAGACTATGATTTATCTGATATTATATCCAACAGGAAGGAACGTTAAGAAGTCTTGCCATAAACAACTTCTTAGCTATAATCACCATAAATCGTATCATAATTTTCAAACCACGCATTGTCTGAGCTATAGTTAGTTACTAATACAGATACAATGGCTGTAGGAATTATAATTTCCCATATTATTTACCGCCAGCTTATAAATCTGGCTTGTTCGAAATATATCGCCGGGGCTACTTACTTTCTTACATTTGATAAACGGCTGCGGATAACAAAAACGAGAGCACCACAACAATTACCTCGTGAAAGGCGCCTCGCAATCATACTTTGGAAAGTAGTTTACTTGCTGACCTTACGAATTCACGGGTATCACACAATAAAAGCGAATGCGGTGAAAATGACGCCAATCAGCCGTAACCACCTACTTTGATGATTTTGATTGTGTCAAGAAACAGTTGTTTTGGTTTAGATAACATTCTATGCACCATTTTGTTTTCAATGGCATGTAATAAATTGAATTTGAAATAGTTTTTATGTTTATCGCTTTGTAGCATTCACACTAGTTTAAAAATAACAGGTGGAGTTGCTTTATCAAAGCGCTAGTTCACAGAGTTCACCGGAGAAAATCGATTATAACGATGCTCTTTGATATTATCACTTCAAGGCATTGTTGAGACCTTTGAAATCAAATGGTCGTGCCTTCAAGATGTTTAAAGACCTTAAGTTAGCAGCCTCTCAAAACATAATAGGGCTGAGGGCTTTGAACGGCAATTATGCAAAAAGGAAAGGCATTTCATTAGTTACGGTAAATGAAAGTAAAATTGAAAATGAAGACCAATTTTGTAGTCTTGTCGATGATATGAATAGAAACCGCGATTCCCTACAGTAATTAATCAGTAAGTATAAAGATCATTCTATTAACATAATGTACCTAGTCAAATATCAAGTTATATAACTTTAGACTCGTGAGTACGCTACAAATAAAACACGATCATGATATTTTTAATCCTGGATTCAAAATCTTCATAGGTTTCAGCTTCGCTATCAGTAACAGGTTTTTTATAAGCCTTACCAATCTCAAAATTATCTCTTTTCCTTTTCTCTGCTTGAGTGCTATAACTATTTATGTTAGGCTTAGCAATTGGTAAATGAGTACTGGTATCTAGTTGGTTACTATCAGCATCTTGTTTAATTTGGCGTACTGCGTTAGGTAACATGTCATTGTCTCAGCTCCATTGTCCAGTGCTCGCCACTCGACATTGAACTTCAGACGCCAAGTAGACCGCTAATCGCTGTCATGGTCAATTACAACACCTATTTGTCACTATTAGGGTCACGGAGCAGTCTTTCAGGCGAATGTGTAGTTCTTTCTAGATTTTATTCATTTTCAATGACCATGACATTATTAGGTTATTTAATAGATACGAGTAAGTATTATCGAAGTTGTGTCTGATTTGGTACGGCTTTACTTCTTCAGACCTTGTTGAGTCAAAGTCAAGTACTTTGATCACAGTAGATAAATCTGATTTCAAGTTCCATTTTGTCCGTCCACTCCACTGTGTCTCCGTTTCCACTGTTCTTGATTTGAGAATTATGAACAACTGTATCTGACCTCATAAATTCTAGTACTGACTTTGCTCTATTTAAAATCAATCGCTGCACTCGGTAATCAATACAAACATTATCTAACTTCCTACCCAGTGGCACAGATGACCGTATAAGTGGTAGTGTCCACATGGCGCACGGACAACCTTAGCCTCATAAGTGGTTATTATGTCACGATATATTATTAGCTAACTAGCGACAAACAACATGCGCAGTCAGTTTCGTCACAGCATTACATGAGTGGGTCACCAGAGGGAAAGTACCATTGCGCATCCTTCAGTCGACGACGATGTGCAGTCGTCGCTGCTATTTTTATGTAGGTACTGGTTTGACTGACAGCTTTGTTGGGCAAATGACAAATCTGTTGAATATAGCATATTAAATGCAGGCGATATTTCTTTTATATAACTTTTGTTATGTATTTCCATTTTTGTCTTTTTAAGAAAGCTGGCTCTCAGAATAGTTTTATCCTGAAATATATTTTTCGTTCTGGAGGCTTTGATTTCTAGCCAAAATCAAAATGTAAGGCAGGTATTATACATTAATTCTTAGTCAAAAACGCATTCCAATACATTCATTTGAACTAACGATTTCCTAATGTACTATAAATTACCCGTCATCACCAATAATGAGATCAGCGAAAGTTTAAGTGCTTCAGAAATTAAAGTAGAATAAAAAAAGGATAATAACGTACCGGAACACGGCTGTTAAGATTGTGAAAGCAACATTGACATTAGTCGCCAATTAACATCGGACATTGCGCAACCATGGCGTGCACGAACCTGCGAAAGTAAACCGAGCTGCCAACATTAAAATGGTAAACAAAACTTATGTAAGTGCATTTCCGATGGAACCATCAGATACCAGTTTTGTCGTTACATAATATGCATAAAAGTCAACACCAATTTATTATGAACCTTTACAAAATTTAGCACGATTACCTACTTCCGACTGCAGCGAACATGCAATGATGACTAATGACATAATAGTAATAGATGTGTTATGTAACGACATTGTATAGAAAGGTACATACATACTCTTGTCGATCTTCGTCAACAGTAAACGAGTGAATCCTACTCAACAATCTTATAATATACATATGTACACTATAAGTTTGTGGATAAGTCAAATGGGAATTCTGACAATCATTGATTGTCAGAATTCCACGGCCATTAGATAAATATTCAAAATAATATACCAACTGTGATTCATACTTTAAATCCTTGGAGTAGGGATTTTTTTTCAAGTCAAGCCTTGGAATAAGGAAATTTAAGAACTTTTCTATAATAATTTCAGGTGTCATCAGGGAACAGAACACAGCGGTTCCTGTTCGATGCTATTTTCGGGCTGGAGGTGCCGATCTTGGAGGAGCAGAGCGTCGAAGATGATGAAGAGGACAATCAGATCAAGGAGTGCTCCTGTGGTATGTAAAAGATGAAATAATCTGTAAATATAGCACAAATCACAATATATTAGAAATTTTGTTTAAATATATTTTGACTTCAACTTCATTTTTATTATTATCTTCATTATTAAACATTTAAAATCACATTTGAAAGTTACGTCAGATTCATATCTACCGTAATCATGTTTGGAATCCATTTAAGGATTCAAAACGTTTCACATCTTGGAAAGTTCTACTTAAACATGATTATAACTTAAGAGAAACTTCATCATAATATGTCGCATTACAACATAAATATAACAATTCAACCTGTTAATTTCTTTTGTTTATGTGTATACACCCGATAATGAATTAGAATAATTCTGCACTCTAGTTAGAAGTTGCAGTTTCTTGTTTTCCAATCTTAGTCTTTTAGTTAGTTCTGCAATTCCTATTAGTCACTATAAGGGTCCGAGTTGATGATCGAACAAAATTAGTTGATAACAAATTAACAGTTAGCCTGCAGATATATATTTTCAATCATAGATTCAACTATAATTGCAAAAGTTTTGTAAATAAAATTAACTGATCTGTTCCTTAATCAAAGTTCGATCGTGAGTACGTGCCCTTACAATTTCAAGCAATTCTAATGATCTTCATCCACGTTCACGTTTTAGAGTGCGGCAGGGCAAACCCACTCCCTAGAAAGTTGGGTAAGTTGTATCTGTGTACAGCACATGATTTGTACGTACATAATTATGTTAACCTGTAGATGTAGACAGCACCCCTGTATGTACCCTGTAGCATGCACATTCCTCCTCCTCCCAGATATGTCAAACAATTCTCATATTTTTCGTTACTGAGAATCATAACAGCTAATCCGTTGTAAAGTAATTTTTTGATGATGTTTCGACTTGGGTGTCTATCCTTGTCGCTGTATCGTAAAGCTTTATGTCGTTTTTAGACCTAGTTTGATCTGCTCGTCTAAATTGATTACCACCCCTCCCCTGGCGTTGATCTTGCATATGGTTGGTCCTTAAATTATGCTTCTATCAAAATTAGTCAATGTTTCATGCTCTAATCTACCTATATGAGGGAGTAGCCTTATTAATACTGTGTTACAAACAAATATGGTTGTTTTTCATGTGTATTGTATTTATTTGTACTTAGAGTCTCATAATCTAAATAATAATTCCTTTATTAGATATATCTTTTAGAAACGTAACTATATGTTTTGTATTTTGTATGTAACTTTCCGTGCACGTCAATAACAATTTTGTTTATTTTTGTATTTGGTTCTATGTTATCTTTAGTTGTTGTAGTTTTTGTATTATTTGCTCTTGTGTCTTTTTTGCCAATTAACTCCTAAAAACCTAATTAACTATGACTGTCGATGATTTTTTATATATTTACGTTGGATTAGTCAACTGAATTTGTCATTGTTGGTAGAAACTATTAACATCCAATATTGTATTTATGTTAAACTGTGGAACAACCAAAGGTATACCTTCATTACTTAATATGTAGGTGAATGCAATTAAGTCCAGGCATGCCATTGCACATTCTGAAGAGTAAAAGTGTCAAGTCGTTAAGAAGCATTTAAAACTGTGCTTCATTAACATTAACTAATGTTAAATAATTAATTTGAACGAGGCACCATTTATATGTCTATTCAATAGAGAGGAAATCTGGTTATATAAGATATGAAATTGATAAATGTTTGCAAACAATTAACTGTATCAGATACAGCTACTGATACTAAATTGCTGTCTGATGATAATGAATAGGCAAAACCTATGACAGCACAAATGTTTACTTTTCCATTTTAGAATTGGAAAACATAACTTTGGGTTCATTAACAGTCTCAATTTCTATAACTTTTTTTTTAATAATAAAAGAACATTTAAATGGTAAAGTTTATGATTCAACATTTGGCGAGGTTTAAAATCTTACATATCTACTGTAATAGGCATCATTTATAAATACATTACGTAAGCAGTTACCAATAGCTCAAATACCTTCCTTCCTGTAGATACAAGAGCGAAGATAAATAAAGTTCATTACGTGCCACTAATGTTCACACGTAAACAGCTGTTCTGTGCAGTGTGCAAGTACAGGGTAGCTCTGAGCGTTGAACCGCCGTTCATCACAGTGAAAGTGTAATGGACTCGATCTGTGCCCGCCGCCGGATCGCGACTCGCTATTAACTTGTTATTTATACACTATTATTTCCCGTTCCTGTCAATGTACAGACGGGAGCAGAATTGCTTTTAAAGATAAACTGCTGAATGTTTGAATTGGAATATAGAGTAGGTCATAGACCTCCACGACTCTGAAGTTCTACATTCTAGTTCACAATTTTGACGAGAAATATCAACGCTTTGAGATTATTCATATCGATAATAACATACATACCCAATTAGATAGTTTATTGTCTACTTCAAATACCGAAGTTATGATACTTTTCGGAAGACAGCCAGAAAAAAGTCAGATGAATATTCTTCTTTCGCCACCAACAGTTTCAGTTTCTGTCAAGTAATTTCCTCTGAACATATGTAAAATTTATCACTAGATTACCTGCAGTCGTAAATTACGGTTAAGTATCGCTTGTTGTAATTAACTTATTTGCGCTACGTAGCATTAGCCTCACGCTTGTCTCAATTCACACTTGGTTGTATTGGCCGACCATAATAAAACACTAATGTAATTTATGAACTTGATCGATGGATTAACTGATAACTCCTTTGTAAAGTTGTATTCATTTAATTTTATAAGAGGTGGAAATAATATATGTTAGTGAATAAAATTGCTCTTTATAATTGTATATATTTAAGAAATACAGTTGGCTACAATAATGGATTAGAAAGAAAAAGTACAAAAGAGGAGAATGAAGCAGATGAATTTATTACAGTTTATTTTAAACATACTCGTACAAAAAAAAAAACAAATTTCCTCAAACTAATGAAAACGCATAAAAATTAACATTGACATACGTTATACAAAAAGATAAACAAACCATCAGTTGGCAATGATACAGCCAGAGAGCTAACAGGAAATCTGTAGCAAGTACTCGTAGTAGCAATGACGTTAGTTCAACAAACTGCGTTCACTTTCTAGAGTGCGGCGGGTCGAATCAGGAGAACCGCATCGTTGGCGGGATGCCGGCTGGCACCAACCGGTACCCTTGGATGGCAAGAATCGTCTACGATGGACAGTTCCACTGTGGCGCCTCACTCCTTACTAAGGAGTATGTACTAACAGCTGCCCATTGTGTTAGGAAGTAAGTGGATCATCTTTCCTTTTCCTTTTGATAGGTATATTTTTTTTACTTGACGTATGATGGTGAGGCGCACTAATTTATTAAGAGCCTATTCACGTTCACGCTAGCTTTGAAGACACCTAAATTATAATCAGACGGGAGGACCGCAGCCGGCAAATTGTTCCAGTCCGTGGTACAAATGATGATGATCGGCTCATCAGGTGTTATTTTTGTCTTTCTTACCTTAAATTTTTTCTCTTTTCAGAAGATTTTATATTTTGTTCACATGATGTAATACTGCATTTAGTTCACATGATGTAATACTGCATTTTGTTCACATGAAGTAATAATGTCTAATTAAAGATTATTTTAAACTTTAGATTATATTATCGATCACTAGTAAGAAAGTTTAGTTCATTGCTGATTTTTAAAATGGGAGAAAGAAGTTGGAGTAAGATAAAGAAAGTACATAAGTCTATGAAAAGAAAATTCTAAAGTTCACAGAACTTTTCTCTTAGAGGATTTAACTCTCACATGGTTTCCTCTATTGACGAATAGCTATTTCCTTTTACAAGGAAGTATACGGTATAACTACGTTTATTACAAAACTTGTTAAGGTCAGCTTCCAGTTCAAGAAGGAAGTTAGTAGATATGCAATCGAAATGATAGGTTCGTTGCAGCCAATTACTGTTTAGAAATCGAAACGTTCAAGTTATGTTAAGGGTGAAACTTTTTTGTTATATTTATGAATAAATGCAGTTACGCTTCCTATTATAAAATTGCCTAAAATAGATAAAAGTCCTAAATCTATAATATAACAGTTGTGTTGACTTTTCTGTGTATATTTTCGGAATATCCATGCACTGTTTTGTTTGTCCACCATCAAGTAACTTTTCCCGACCTTGGTGGAGCGAATCGAGACTATCAGACTGAAACTCAAACTCATTTCAAATAGACCATTTACAGGCAATTTTGAATAGTCAAAATGTCGGTCAGTCAAGAAAAGTGAAGCTAAATTGAAACCTTATACCTTAAGTTGCTTTTTGCGTTCCAGAACTGCGATGGCTCTTTCAAACAATCCCTCATCATTATTTTATATTTGATTGACATCTTAATCCTTGGTAAAATTTGTATGGTGTAAAAAAATCACATTGTATATTCAATATTTTTTTATGCCTGGCTATATACGTAAAGTGCACTTGCTACGGAATGCTCATTCATTAGGCAATGGCTTTAGTGTAACAATTGCGTGTCAGTATAAATTAAGCGATTTGTATTTAATAAGTGGTTACCTAGCTTTATATACTCATCGAGAACGATTTGTTCACATAACACATGCATGATACATCATACGTCACGTAACTTCATATTTCTTTGTCTTCTTTTATCCATGTCTAGCATTGCTTCCTTCCTCTATTTAAAACTGTGGCTCCTCACACATTCCCACCATCCCTCTTTTTCTTTTCTTTTGATCTCTCTCTCCGACACTCGTTCCAGTCCTATGTTCATCGTTCTCTTACCTCTTCGTTTGAAGGTTATGTGTTCACAAGCGTATTAATAGGAAACAGTAGATAAGATGCAACTAATACAAATAGTTATACAATGTTGTTATATCGTTGCTACGTGGAACTGCGCGTGCGCACAACTAGTCAGATGCACGCAATGTTGCATTACGTTAAGTATTAGGCCTATTAGCTATTCAAATACCAGCGTTATGTTTTTCCGGTTGATATTTCGTATATTCTTGTTGAAAAAATAAATCATTATACCACGCTACACTGTATCTATGCAATAATGTAACATAGCTTCGTCAAAAGGTAGTTTATATACTGCCTCTGAAAAACAAGTAATTGAGTAATTTCATTTTAATAAATCTTTCTGGTAAAAATTGAAGTGTGTTAATTTACGAGACATTACCATACGATATTTTCTACTTCTATGTAAAATAACGCAGTCATTCATGAAAACAATATTAATTCATCATTTAAATTCGTCGCAGCTTGAATTTCTACTTGATTTACGCATATAATTTAAATGTCATAATCATGCGAAAAAGTTGTAAAATCATTTTCAGGCACATCCATGACATTTACAAAGTCATAAATTATTATGTTCTTTTGTTATACGTCGAAAGAGGCAACTTATAAAAAAATATGAATGACAAACTGTAATTCAATATAATAATTAATTATACTCATAAAATTGTGAATGGGAATGTTGATATAACTTCGTATTTATACCGATAACAGTAAAATCATGTAACATTGATGTAACAGGTGAAAAGTAATAACCAAGCAATTTTTTTTTGTATATATAGCCTGCTAATTCTAACAGGCTACAAATACAAAAAAATATATACATCACATACGGATATGTTCATATCCGTATGTGATGTATAGGTTAGGTATACTGTTCAATATTCCTAATTTTTATGCATTTTTTGTTTAATCTATTGTTCGGTCGACTATGAAATATATTATGCCCTTGGCTTCTTTTGGCAGTCATTTGTTTTGGCTCCGGTCATGTTACTACAACTGTTCTCTTACTATCTTCCAGACTGAAACGTTCAAAGATCCGCGTGATCCTGGGCGACCACGACCAGACCATCACGACCGAGAGTGCGGCCATCATGCGAGCCGTCACCGCCATCGTCCGCCATCGCAGCTTCGACCCTGATTCTTATAACAACGACATAGCACTCCTCAAGTTGCGCAAACCTGTCAACTTTTCCAGAATCATCAAGCCTGTCTGTTTGCCGCCTTCCGGTAAGTTCTGTAGGTTCTTCCTTGTTGTATAGGTACTGTTTCCTCACTCAGCACACTGAACTATACAAGCATACTCATTGTGCTCAGAATAATATTTATTTTTACTGTGCAACGTGTGTACAATCCCATAATATCATACGTATATTTGTTAAGAAAAACAAAGAAACCCGAACTACTGAAATCAAATACTCGAAAATATATATTATACTTACGAAATGTTTGATAAATACGTACCAAGTTTTTTTTTCTTGATGATATGTTTTTATTGTTGTAAGGAAACACTGCTGTATAACTCGTCGAATATTTTTTTTACAAAACAAATGTGAATATTTATGCACTATGCAACTGTAAACGAATTCCATTCCTTTGAGTACATGTCTACCCCCCACAAGGAGGGGTAATATTATCCTTTTACTTACAAAGTAATTACTGTTTTTTGTAGAATAAACAAAATGAATAAATAATGGATGTAACATGGTTTATTTCCAGTTTATATGAATTAAAACAGGTTTTTATGAATTTACTTGTCTTATGATCGAAAATATTGTATGAGTTAAGATTCATTAACTTGATCGTTATGTAAGTAGAATATTAGTAATTATTGCTCATATCATGAAATAACTATTGTCGCAGTCTCATTTCAAATGTTATTTAATATATGTATATAATTAGAAGTTGTCTTATGCGAAGCATATTTTTAAATTGCGAGCTATCTCATCAAAACATACCATTATAATAAGGATTTTACGTAATTGTATAATTTATTGAATACTAACTGTGTTGGTTTAGAAATTAAATTAACTTTAAAAAATGCATTGATCATCAATACATGAGATTGTTAAAAGAAATTAACGAAAACCCAAATAGGTATCTACTGTTTCCTTTCAAATAACAATTTTGTTGACTGAGAATTAATTTCTTGGTTATCACTAATTTTTTGTGCTGTTTTGTTTTAGACCCTCTGTCAAATATCCTAGGTACCAACCATCCGAATTACCAAAAACCTTACTTTTTTACGGGCTAGTTGGTCTAGTGGTTAGTGGCTCATGACCGCTATGCCGGAGGTCGTGAGTTCGATTCCCAACCAGGACAAATGTTTGTGTGATGAGTATGATCATTTGTTCTGTGTCTGGGTGTAATTTATCTATAATATGTATGTATTTAAAAATATATAAGTATGTTTATCAGTTGTCTATTAATCATAACACAAGCTCTGCTTAGCTTGGGACTAGACGGCGTTGTGCGATAGTTGTGGAAAAAAAAACATAGTGGTTATTTTGGTATTTTTTAAAAAGGTCACCTCATTCGAATCGCATTTGCAGTCTGTCAAAATGTTATGACAAATTAGAGATGTTTTGACTTTTTTGGTGTTCACTTACATTTTTGTTGCTATTATTATTAAACACTTGTATAATTATTATGCTCCAGGTATAGACCCTTCTGGGAAAGAGGGAGTCGTGGTGGGTTGGGGCAGAACTTCTGAGGGAGGACAGCTGCCTGCCATCGTGCAAGAAGTGCGAGTGCCCATCCTGTCGCTGAACCAGTGCCGGGGCATGAAGTACAGGGCTTCGAGAATTACTAGCAACATGGTAAGTGTTTGTCACCCAGAACAAATTGTTTGTGTGATGAGCATTTTTTTTTTGTTTAACGTAGGTAAAATCATCCAATGACAAATCCAGGCCTTGGGTGGGGCGGGAAATAGTGTCAGACTTTTACTGACTAAAAACCTACCCTTCCATTCATTACCTTTGTCCCGGGGCCCGTGGTGACATTCTCACATAACCTTTGGCCCCAGTAGGCTTCGGCCCTGCTGGACCCCTAGAGTTTGCTGACAACTCCTTGAGGCGCGCGGGAACAGTGCGCGCCGTAGACGACCTGAGCTCGGACCGGTCTGTTACCGGACGGACGGACAGCGAGCTACCCATTGCCCACCGTCCGCGAGCCCGCGCCTACGGTGGCCGCAAATCGGGATCGGAATCCCAGCGGCGGCGGCCGCGTGTGCGCCTTTGTCTAATGCGGTCGGCCTCCTCCTTTGCTAGCATTACTGCTTCGCAAAAGGAGGCGACCGCCTGCCACTCCTCCTCGCTCCGGAGCATGGCTTGAACCAAGCCCCGGCGCGAGAGATCGCCGCCGATCGCCCCCACGAGGACACGGCGATGCTCTTCCCAAGCGGGGCACACCTCGACTGTGTGCTCCACCGTGTCCTCCGGGCGGTCCGCACAGTGGCGACACCCGGGCGTCGTCTCCGCACGAATCTTGTACAGGTCCGAACTTGCCGTGTTCGGTTAGTACCTGCGCCAAACGGAAGGTGACGACGCCGTGGTGTGTGATGAGCATGACCATTTGTTCTGTGTCTGGGTGTAATTTATCTATTATAAGTAGGTACGTATTTAAGAAATATATAAGTATGTTTACAGAGCGGAACAACAGAGAACATGTTTATGTGTATAAAGCAGTGGTGGCCGAGTGGTAATGGCCCCAACTAACGAGTTGTAGGTCGCGGGTTCAAACCCAGCCAGGCGCATTACTTTGTGTAATTTATTTCATCACCACTGCTCTCAAAACTGTGAAGGAAAACATCGTGAGGAAACAGACATGTGACATTCACCAAGCCGCACTGGGCCCGCGTGGTGAATTACGGCCCATTCCCTCTCTTAGAGAGGAGGCCTGTGTCTCAGCAGTAGGAACATTAAAAGGCTGATAATGATGATGATGATAAGTATGTTTATCACTTATCTAGTACTTATACCACAAGCTCTGCTTAGTTTGTGTAAAAACAAGTTTAAGATGTTCAGAAATACTCTAAAGCTCCAGTGAGATCTCATCGTGCCCTCATGGAGTTGTTCATGAGCGGTGACCTCTCGCATCCGGCCCTGGGGGGAACTGGTGGCTTGCTATGATATGGCTATGAAAGCTTGTGGGATAGGCAATTCGTCGCCATCCGAAGAGACCCGAGCTCGGATCGACAACGCAATGTGTTTCACGCGCGCCTCAAAAAACTGTCAGTTTTAACGGCGGTACCCGCTAGGGGCGATGGCCTGCCAAGGCATTGGATTCTTTGTAAGAACGTAAAAGGGAACTGAAGGAACACGGTCGAGGTTTAGTCAGTAAAAGTCTGTTACTCCCTTCTACTCCATCCAGAGTGAGTGAAGTTATTTGAAAATTACTCACAATAAAAGGAGTTTAGAACTACAGAATGAGAGATGTGGAGGCGAATTTCAGTTACCGCTATATTCGTTATCATCCTCTAAATTTGTCTAATAGATGCAGAAGGCAGCTGGCTGTATTTTTTTTATTGTTAGCATGTACGAAAAAAAAGAAAAGAATAACAAATATATGGTGGCAACAGTGGTGATATAACGGGCAAAATCAGAAAATATCGAGAAGAAACATCGTGGAACTAGATTATTTTGGTTTTTAATTCATTATCTAATCAATAAATTGTGTTATTTACAGTTATGTGCTGGCAGAGCATCAACGGATTCATGTCAAGGAGACAGTGGTGGGCCTCTGCTCTTACAACAGGGAGATAAATTCCAAATCGTCGGTTAGTACTCTAAAAGTAGGAACTAAAAAAAGTAGGTGGAACCACACAATATAATAGTAATCTACCGATCAGAAGAAGAAAAGCAAAAAGTTATCTTCAATTCTGCGATTTTCTGTTCTCTTCATTGATTTAGAAATAATAAGCAGTTACTAAGTAACTTTTGTATCCGTCGAAATATTTGTTCGACACAGATCACGTATCGGCTGAAATTTTGCTATAACAGTGCCATCTTTTGAAAGGTTTGTAAATGATGATACTCGTTAAGTTATTTACTTGAGTGTCACATGCTACATAGATGGCGCTAGTGAGCCAACAACTTAGATCGAGGTCAATAATGATTATGAACATCTTTACCAAAGCTTTCTTGCTAAAATTAATGATAATTGTCTGTTTCCAGGTATCGTGTCATGGGGTGTGGGTTGCGGTAGACCAGGTTACCCTGGAGTCTACACAAGGATCACAAGATATCTCCCATGGCTTAGAGCTAACTTGAGGGATACCTGCCTATGTGGCAACTAATTTATGGCAGTGTACCTCCATGACGACAGAATTGTGGTAACTTTTTCGAATTAGCAGGCTATTTTCCTGAAAGTTATTGGTACTCGTATTTTACACACAAGTTGAGTTTGATTTAAATTATATCAGTAGATAGGAATGTAAAGTCACGATGCGTTTGTACATAAAAATCGAGGATATCGAACAAATAATTTACAAGATCTTTTAATTGATAATGTAGCTTAAGTAAGTAGTAACACTAAATGAACATAGGTATTTATGTAAATATATATTTCAATGTAAATTATAGTGCCAAGTTAAAAACATGTTCAAATGTATTGAGTACCTAACGTTCTTATGTTTTAATGTCAAGAGCCAAATCTGAAATAATACTCGTAGTTTAGATATTCCAGGCTATCTATTAAGTCGTACTAAAGTTATCATGGTTTTAATGTTAAAGAGAGATGGAGCAGTATGCATAGCAGTATCCCGTTTTCACAAAGTACCTAATCATGATGGTAGTAAGACTTTATAGTTAGGCCCCGGATTATAGTTGAAGTTGCAATTAGCTGTAGAACTTATAATAAAAATAATATAAAATACTTTAAACTTTTTAATGCTAGAAGAAAATCTATGACAAAATTGGCACTATGTGTTTTAAGTACTAATGCTGAAAAATTTAAAATAAAACATAAACTTACTAATAATAAGAAGATGTGTAATTTATTTTTTGAGTTGGGAATTAAATTTCGAAAATGATTAAATTGTAGGCAGACGAATATTTCATACCTAGCGAAAACAATGTTACTTTAAATATCTCAAGCAGTTTTGTTTTAATAACCTAATATAGATTTCTTTAAACTCATTAGTTGGGAATCATTAAACTGTGGTTAGAACAAATTAATTAATTAATTTAAGCATAAAATTCTCTACGGGTTTTATCGACCGTCGTAATTAATTTTGATTTCTTTTATCGTTCGTTTTATCATATATTTATTAAATATTATTTTTTGTTAACTTTTTATTTATATAATAAATTACCTACATAGATATTTTAAATTAATTTAAGAGATATTAAATTCATCGTGTGCCACTCGATGAATTTTTAAAATAGCTTTGTGTGACAAAGTCATGACAACGAAGTATAAATACTGTTATTTTTAATTATCTTAAACCTCTTTTAAGTAATCATAAGTTAAGTTACTTCGGACAGGCCGGTGGTGCAGATTACCATTAGAAAATAAGACGTTGTTAACTGCTTAAGTGTTTACTACGTTTTTTGTACATAGTATTAATTTATTAAAATAACTTTATCCCGATATTCCAAGTTAGGTACTCCAGGCCTTACCTCGAATCATCACATTGACATTTATAACTTGTTAAAAAGAAAAATTTTCACTGTCATAGCGACTGTTTCGAGTGGAAGTTCTTCAAACTAACTTGGAATATGGGCCTTAGTATTTTTTTGCAACAAATATTTATTTCTTTTATGCATTTGTCAGTTTTGCTCGAAACTTTCGCATGCGCGTTTTAATCCGTCGTTTATAGACAGTACCTCTACCATGAGTTTTAAGCAATAGTATTCGCCGCTACTCGATATCGACGCCGTAAATATTTTGTATGGCAAATTTTGGTTCTGCAAGTGACCGCTAGAGGCGCTGCAAAATTTGCCATACAAAATATTTACGGCGTCGATATCGAGTAGCGACGAATACTATTGCTTAAAACTCATGGTAGAGGTACAGGTCGTGACTCTGAGACGTAACGTGGAATGTGCCAAGTGTACAGTGAAAGGATAAGTTCGAAGGAGATGAATGTATTTTGTTCGCAAAAGAATTTATTTAGTTGTGTATTGACGACGTGTTGCTGCTACATTTGCATTTGCTTTTTCAAATTTTCCTTAGTGGTGTGATGAAATCGGTTTAACCAAATAAAAATCAACATAAAGATAAGCATGATTGCAGCTAAAACCATCTATATTAACTACATATAACCATATATTACTTAATTATAACTTAGCGGTTAAGGGCATGTGCACACAACGTTTTTTAAATGCGCCGTTAACGCGTGTCTGTAGGGATACAGACGCGATACGCACGCGAGTCAGATGTAGCCTGTAGGCTTTTTACAGGGTAAAAGCGCGTCGTAGACGCATTTCTAAAACGCGGGTCAGCGGTGCATTTAAAGAATGTGGTGTGCCCGGCCCTAAGAGCTCATACACACGAGCGGCATGTTGCCAATACGGGTCGGACGGAAATTCCAACAAATGAATATCGGGGCATCGCGTGTCTCAAATGTCACTATAGGTCGACGTTTGCCGTCGATACACCGACGGCTGTCGTCGAGGTGTCGACGACACGCTCATGCCGTTCGTGTGTTTGAGCTCTTAATCGCACGACTAGCGATGTAGATGTAGCACGTTTTAGATTTAACTCTAGCTTATTAAGCAATGCTCTTTAGGCTACATCTGTGATCCCTATCACGATAAAATTGTTTAATATAACGATAGTTATTTATTTCTAGATTAATTTTGTTAAACAATGATTAGGTACATTTTAAATACAAATTATTTCTAAATATTAATTAAATTAACTTCGTTATATTGTGATTGTTGTTTTTTCAAAAATATTTATTACACTTAAATTGTTATAGAGGTGCTCTTATACATTAAACAGTTTAAAAAAGATTATTTATGACTTTATTTTTAACCAGACTTTAAGTGTAGGGTCTGAGATTTTATTACTAAGACATGATATTTATGTGATTGGACCGAGTTGTAAAAGGTGGTTTAAGGAAAACCACAGGCATTTTTGGGCATGGAGGTATTTGAGACGCAAAAATAAAACTAAACTGTAATTTCAATTTCACAGATGATTTTAGTAAGAAATTTGCGTTGTATCCAGGCGGCATCTGCGTAAGTCATGCCTTATAATAATAATTACAGGAAAATGTATTAATTAAACGTAGGTATATTTGGGTTTCTGATGCAGCTTAAATATGATCAAGATATGCTTTTTGGGATCAATCAACTGGTAGAGGGTCTTATTCTAATTGCGTGTCAAACACAAAATGGTTATCATTTAAATATTCTTAGAAGAGAAGGAAGATATTGAGAAAACCTAAGCTTATGATATCTGAAATAGCCAACCAGCATTGAGCAAGTGTGGTTGTGGTGGATTAGTGTACTAGCCTTTTATTTATTTTACACTTTATTGTACAACAAGATTACAATTATTATAAAAATAAACCTTATAAAAAAAGAAAAACATACAACATCAATCGTCATTATGGTTATTGTAAACCTACCTACCTATAAAGAGGGAGTCATAGGTAGAAATTGCAGAAAGAATTTTTATACTTAGGTACCACCAATAACTTCAATAGAAGCTTCTAACCCCCGATTTCTGATTTAAGCATTTGAAGTTGAGAATTACTCAAACTCTACTTAAGCCTGTAAACCTGTCAAAATTTGGCATTTAAGTATAGTTTAAGACGTTCTTAACTCAAAATACTCAATTCAGAAACCCGCCTTAAGAATCTCAATGGGTAAGTGTCCTCCAAAGTAGACATGACCATTAGGAAAATACTTACTAACTCATTGACATAATTAAGGCTCTTTTTATGGACGCAGCGCTAGTGAATGTGCAAAAAGACAGCGACACATTGTGACGTCGTTGGAAAGTGACACTTTCGCCGCGGCGCCAACCGGTCGCCGCCGAAACGATCGCACATCACTCTTCCTTTATCACGAGTAAAGTGACTTTTGACAGCCGATTTTTTTCTTATACGTATACTTTATTGTATATTGGTTATATTTAATAATATTTTTGATTGCATTCCATGCAAACTTATCTATACACCCTTAAATTTTGGTCGTTTTAATCCCATGGAGGGTCGAATCGGTACATGAAACACTATCGATATATAAAGACAAAATAAAGTACTTTTTTTCTAAACCTCGAATTAATATACGCATGTAAGAAATTAATTTCTTTGCCTTCCCATTTTTTTTTTATGGTAGGTAAAATCATCCAATGACAAATACCGCCTTTGGGCGGAGCGGGAACTGGGAAGTAGTGTTAGACTCTTACTGACTAAAAAGAGCTTTTATCGCGATCCATTTGACGACCTAAACTGAACTGTGAAAGGGATGGAGCTATAAGGGGTGTATATCTCCATCCTTCTTTCTCGCTCGTACGCTAGACATTTTAAGACGTCATGGTAAAGTCCCAGCCTCCCAGGTCAGTATTTGATGATTGATATTGTTGACGCGAACTTAGGACAGTTTTAGATAGCATATTTGTACGCTACTAATATTTGGAGGTTTTTTTTTTATATATTTGAAGTTCAAATTATCAGCAGATTGATAGTTTTTAGCAAAGGTTACTCTTAAATGTCCTAATATCTTCAACGGAAATATATTTAGGGTGACTGGTAATTAGTGACCGATACTTAAACACATGATTGTAGTCATGATAAAACAACTTTTACTATAGGACCAAACCTGAACCCGCGAAAAAAATAATTGCTGGTCAGTATAAATTTGTGTTCGCCTAACTGGTCAAAATGTACTGAACTTGGCTGATTCAATCATGACTGCAATTACGTGTTTAAGTATCGCTCACTAATTAAGACTCACCCTATATAGCTAGCAACCTACAGAAGCTTTACAGATAGATATATTCTTTACTGTACACAATAAAAAAATACAATAGAAGCCTTTTTTTTTTAATTATACATAAGCTTGCGTTTGACCACTATCTCACCTGATGGTATGCGATGACGTGGCCGACGGTGGAGCACGCTTGCCTAGAAGTAACCTACTTGAACCATTATGATTCAAGAATACAGAGAGAGCGAGGGAAAAAATAGGGATGGAATGAGATTGGAGTGGGCCGTAATCCACCTAGCAGTTCCAGTGCGGATTGGTGGATGTCACATGTCTTCGAATGTTTGGTTCTAAGACATGCCGGTTCCCTCACGATGTTTTGCTTCATCCTTTTGAGAGCAGTGGAGGTGAAATATTACATAAGGAAATGCGCAATTTGGGGCTGTTACCGCTGGCCCACTACAGCAGTAGTGGGCCTCCTCAAGGTATTACATTTGAAAATGTAATGAAAGAGGAATGAAGAAGAAGAGGAATAAGGAAATTTCCTTATTCCTCTTGGTCTTTTCCTTTTCGGTCGTATGATTAGAATGATTTACTATGAGTCGTCGTTTACCGTAGAAGCCCTGCAGGGCCGAAATCTACTTGGGCCATGGGTTGTGCAATAGAAAACCCTGGGGCCCCGGAAAGAAGGCAATATAGGAATGGGTTTTGTCAGTAAAAGTTTGACACGTCTTCCCGATGATTGATTGATGATTCCCCACTAGAAATAATAATAAAAAACCTTCGTTGGTTCACTCTCCAAGATGTTTTCCGGCTTGGCGCCAGACCGTAATTAAATTCTCTTTCTTGTGTGTGTTCAATGTGCAAAAAGTTGCTCCAGTAATAAATATTGGTTGGTACCGTTAGACTTCGAATTAGTAATTGGTCAGCTATCCGTTTGATTTCAAGTGTAGAATATTTAAATGCACATTAGTTGAACACACTTTTTTTGGTAGACATGTCTTCTTGATCCTGTTTCGCAGCGAGCATTAATTTTTAAAACTGACCTAGATAATTTGTTTGTACAGTTCGGCCGACGGCTCTTAGCGCGTCTGAAGTTAGGCTCAGCGAACTTTAGCGCTTGTGCACTCGTAAAAAATAAATGGTTTGAAAAAATAAATGCCAATAGCAGCTGTTATTGCTGTTAACATATGTTATTGAAATTTTTTTATAAATCATTTATTTGGCGCGCTTATTTTGAGCGCTCAAGTTCGCAGAGCCTAACTTCAGACGCGCCAAGATCCGTCGGCCGTAGTGTACATTCTCAGACAAGACACCTTCGATTCATTTGCTGCGATTTATAAGAGCATCGTGTTCTTAAAACTCCTGTTTTTGAGACACTATATCTTTTTATTGTACATATATTTACAAGCAAGCAACATCGCGATAAGTGATGAACATGTATCCTGATGGCCCAGTGGTTGGCCTCTCATGCATGTGGTTGCGGGTCCGAAATCCGGCAACTGGCAAATACCACGGTAAAATTTTCAGGACATCACTGACACACCGTACCTCGAAAAGCAGTTATTCTCGGTTTCATTCGAGATCTTTGATAGTCGTTACAAGTAGCCAGATGCCAGATATTTATTTCTGTAGTCTGATCATCAGTCTATATAAGGAGTATCGTGTTGCCCTCCAACTGGGTTGTGGAGATCTTATAGCCAGTCGCTCCATGTTAAATACAGATATTCAACCACGTCCAGTTAGTCTGGAAGCCAACCCCCAAGAATAGAATAGAATAGAATAAACTTTATTGTACACCAAAATATGTACTAACAATTCACAGGAACTTAAATCTGGGTACAATGGCGGTCTTATCGCTGACAGCGAAATCTACCAGACAACCTTAGGATGGATTATAAGAATTTTAAAAAGAGGGGTAGTCTGCGGTGTGCTACTAGCAATTATGACTAAAATAAACAAAAATAAAAATACGACAAATGGATAAAATATACCTATACAAAAGATAATATATAAGCTTAAAATATGTATATATATATATATCAGTACATGTATATAATATAAATATATAATATATATAATTATGTGTTACATAATGAAATGGAAGCGAACAAAGAAAAATCAAGAAAAGAATAAACGGGTAGTGACGGAAGAAACTAAATTAGGTAGATTAAGTAGAAGCAAAATCATATCAAACAATTATCAATCTCCTTGGGAAAAGGCTAGAGAGATGATGGCAAGCAGGTAACACTGGCTACTTTATTCTGGATTATGGGATAGTTCGAAAGAGTTACATCGTCCCAGGAATGGTCGCAAATGGCCACTTAGAGAAGCCAAGTGAACACATGGAAAAACAAAGTAACTAACATTTTTTCATAAATCAATGTTTTTATATTTTTTTATTCTTTGTGGTTTAATAACGGATGAGGCTCCGTTCTCGGAACCATAAAAAAAGTTTTCGTTTAAGGGAAAAAAATCGACAAACAAAGTAACTACAGGCAAAAAAGGCAAAACGGCAAAAAAATCTACCGAAAAACAAAGCAAAACACAATTAGCATGTCGATGTACTTTGTTTTTAAATTTTAAATTGAATTACTGAGTTTTTGTTTAGTAAAACTGATTTTTATTGAGACTACAATTCAAAAACTGCCCTTCTTGGTTGTTGTTTTGTAAAAAAAGCAAATTGTATTAAAAAAAAAAATGAATGTAAAAAAATAAATTATACAGATACACATTTTTCTTAAAAGATAAAACACAATTTGTCATAAAATTATTACACTATAGGTAGAGCAAACTATTTCACGTATATACATTTTCACGTATGTACATTTAAAAAATGATGGAACGATCAAACCCACGTTTTAAGTAAAGATTTTTCCATTCCCATTTTTTCCTTCTGTAAAATTTACTTAAGGTGGCACTTCCCCACCCGCCGTATCGTCAATTTCGAGCATGGATTAACAGCTTGCTACTCCATCTAAAGCAACCAAATGTGATATTTGATGGAGAGGCAACGTGAAAAAAGAATAATAACGCCTAAAAACTCTGTTGGTATTCGGTGATTCCGTGATTTACTCGAATATTTCACAAAACTTGTTCCAGGAATTACGGATTTTTTTAAAACCCTAAACATTTAAAATCTTGATTAAATGCGCAAGGCTTCTATAGAAGCACTTTTTTGTATATTTTTAATATATTAGTATAATATGGAGGGCCAAAGTTCACTTAAAATAGCAGATTTTCAGAAGTCTTTACTGGATTAGTTTTACACAAAATGTTTTGATTTATATAGAAGCTTAGATAATATCCACAAGATATCGGTGTATCCAAAATATCTGAAGAAAAACGTGTAATATCATCATAATCACGTAAGAGCGGTTGTATGAAAATGTACCTCGAGTTGGCCGCTCTCAACTGTAATTACTTTGTTTTTCCGTAGAAAAAAGAAAGAAAGGAAAACATTCATTCGTACCTCACACAAATAGAAAAAAAGCAGTAGCAGTGTTCCTTTACAGCAGCCGCACTAAAGGAACACAGGTGGGCTTTAAATTAATTTCGTACATGCGTAAATTAATTCGAGTAATAAAAAATGTTTTTTTTTTTAATTTTTTCTTTACAAATCGATAGTGTTTCATGTACCGGATCGACCCTTCACGGGATTAAAACGATGGAAATTTAACGGTGTATACATAAGATTGACACTCTCTCTCGCTCCTTCCAGAGCGACAGGAGTTAATTAGATGAAAATAATGATCTAAACCTAAATAAATGGACACTTCATTTTCACAGTTCTCAATGGTCTATTTTATTAGAAATGACGTTCGTTAGCCACAAAACCCTCATGGTAAACCGCAAAATGGTCTAATTCAGAAGCTTTGCGCGTTTTATTTTTTAAAGCTAATCCTCGATTTCTGATTAAAGCATTTGAAGTTGATGTTTGAGTATTTCTCAAACTCTAGCCTGAAAACCAATCAAAATTTGGTAGTTTGCCAGAGTTTGTGACGTTTTTTATTCAAAACACTAAATTCCTTAGAATGATGAATGCTACAAAAGTAGGTACAACGTCGCAAAATTTTTTCTAAGCCTTAGTTTGTGGTTATAGTATATACTTATTACCCGTAGGTATATTGCGTCAAGCATCCTCACGTACCTAACCATTTTTTTTAAAGATAATAAATTCAATTTACACTTAAATGAGATCCAGTGAAACCTCGTGACGAATCTATCAAAAGGTGATTGACCGAACTGTACAGGATATATAGTGTATGGCACTATTATTAAACTAAGTCAACAGCCGTATATTTTTATCAAATAACTTAGTGCTCTAAAGTTCGGCCACAGGCTGCATATGGCTTAAGTAACTTGTTCTGTTGCACATTGCGTTCTTTTTGTATTATAGTTCTAATATTGCGCCTGATTTGTATCCTATCATGTAAAATGAGCGTAAAGATGCTATTAGACAAGTGGGGTTACGATTTGACGTATCCAAAACACGTTGTTTGAACACGGTATGGACGCAGCGCATCTCAGTGTGTGTCCGTAGTGAGCGCGCGCGACAAGTTTTCCTGCCAGTACCATGCGCCAGCCGAGCGCCAAAATCTGAATTCAAATTTAGAATTTTTTCTTTCTTTTTTTGTTTATTTTTTTTTAAACCAGATTCAGAATGTGGAAGTGTTTATTCATTTTAGTGGTTGTGACATTGACTTTCACTTGCTCTGAGGTTGGTAGAATTTTTTACTTTCGATTGGGTCTTGGTCATAAAATGTCCTGTGCCATGTTTAATCGACAGCGACCAATTTATGGCCAAAATAATATTCAATAAAAACTGTCTTGTTGGACCAGTTCGTGGTGAAATTTAATTAATCGATGTTCGCGTGTTTCTCAGTTATTAATAACTTTAAAATAAGCAAGATTTTGGTAATTGTAGAGGTGACACCAATATTAAATCCCTACCTACTTCATTAAAAAACCAGTTACGAAATTGTTTGTTTACAACTGTAAAACTCATGGTAGAAGGCGTGTTAAGCTAGTTTTATGAATAATTAGATTTCCGATATTCGTAAACTACTGTTATAATGTATACTAGAACATCTAACGTAAAATTTTGAAGCTCCTTATATTATGGGCCTGAAAACCTCTCGGTTAGTTCACAATTTCATGGTCAATTTTAAATTGACCATGAAATTGCTTGGTTTGAATGTGAGCGTTGTATCAGGCGTTTTTAAACATCATAAAAAAGCATTTGCATGAGAGAAGAGGAATTAAAACGGGCGTATAGTTATTACGTTCTGTAAAAGGAAACGTACAACTGAAAATTTAATAAAATGTTGAAAAAAAAGTACAGATGAAAAGTTGAAACGACTTTTCATTTACTTAGTTTTGTGCACCAGCATTTAAACGTGGTTTAAACAAAATACTTCTATCTAAACACAGGATATCCTTACTTAAAAGTTAATAAGGTCTATGATATATCCCTGCCTACTACTATTGTGCACACGTGGTAAATACGTAGTACATAATTCGAAAATAAAGGCCTTTTTTGGTAATAAATCATCAAATAATTCCTGATCGGGGTAGAGTGTGGGAGAGTGTCAGACTATCATCCTCATATTAGCCGAAAGACGTTCACTGTTGGACATAGGCCTCCTCCAAGTGTCACCACAATGAACGGTCCTGGGCATCTCGCGTCCATCGGATTCCCGCAACTCTTGCCAGGTCATCGGTCCACCTTGTAGGAGGCCTTTCAACACTGCGTCTTCCGGTATGCGGTCGCCACTCCAGTACCTTTCGGCCTCAACGGCCATCTGTTCTGTGAGCAATGCCACTTAAGTTTGGCGATTCTTCGTGTCAAACTATAAATGACTAAAATCCACATGTGTTTTAGGTTCCTCTTTCGAACAAGCCGTTTTGGGAACACTTATAGTGCCTACCTACGTATAACAAGGCAGTGGAATTCCCTGCTGGACTCAGAGTTTCTTGACAGCTACAACCTAGATTTTAAGTCAAGACTGAATAGTAGTAGTTTTTTTTATAGATGTAAACTAGTGCTTGAATCCGATTTCACTGGATGGTAAGTAGTGATGCAATCGTTGATGGTGAGGCGCACTAGTTTGCTAGGAGCCTATTCACTCTAGCCTTGAAGACACCTAAATTATAATCCGACAGGAAGACCGCAGCAGGTAACTTGTTCCAGTCCCACGATGTACTCGGTATAAACGATGAGGCGAAACGCTTGATCCGGACCGTAGAGGTTTCAATAACGTAAGGGTGCATACTCGCTGTTCGTCCGGTTGTTCGACGGTAGAAATGAGATGGTAGATTCAAATCGTGCAATTCCCGCGCACACTCTCCAAAATGCATTCTGTAACTCACCGAAAGGCTGGCTACCCTAGGCCTGTGCTCAAGGCTTTGTAGATTGAACTTAACCAGATCTGGATCAAAAATTAGCACCCACCTCAAATAAAGAGTGATTACTAATTTTGCCAACTAAAATAAATACAACTAATAGTGGTGGCCAAAATATGTTACATAGATGAAAATTTCTTCGAGTGTTGATACTGATGATCATTGCAAATTGTATTATAATTTTAGTCTGAATGAAACTCCATTCTTAACCGGTCCATAAAAAGCTAACGACTGTGCACAGAAAATAATGCATTCTGCATCAGCTATCATACCTGCTGGCTGATGACAATTTACAGTAGTTATAAAATCGTTGTCGGTAGATAACGGAAAACTTACAATTCAATCTGTCGTAGAACATTAAAACAACATATATGGAACTATTACAAGTATATTGTAAATATGGTAGATAAGTGCGGAGAATAGATGCATCAGAATTTAGAAGAAAACCCATAACGATCATATTACGATATAACTTGAAGAAATCCGGTTTCAAGGATACATTTGGGTGAAATTGTAATAGGAGAAATACACAGGATCTACATAGGCATATAAATATTTGTTTCCTTATATATATGCCATCTTTTTAACCTACTTAGGTTTAACTTACGGCAGTAAGTATTCCTAGACAAAGTGACATTCTACCAGAGCAATCAGACTGTGAAACCAATGGTTTGTTCTTTGATAGACTACATGACATTTGGGTAGTGCTTATCAATCCATACGTTTGAATTTAGGTACATCCATATATTTAAAGTAAGATTAAGTTGAAAACCAGCGTTAGGCAATTGCTAAGCAGTGTCTAGCACTATACTGAATTGAACTTATTTGGCGCCGCCCCGGAGTTAGTATGAGACTCACGATGTTGTTTTTTTAATTTAATTTTTTTTTCTTAATTTAATTTTCAACACATTATGTACTGGTTTTTTCACTATTTGATTCTGTGTACATATACATATTTTACGTTTCCTTTCATTCTTCTTACATTTGCACTCTTCTGCACAGTTATTCCTGAAAATATGACACACTACCTAGATCTGCCCTGCTTATTTCAATTGCAGTAATCGATGTTTTTGTGATTTTCCCTTTTTTTGCAAAAATGACAACTCAAGTGGCTAATGCAAATTAAAAAGAAACAAAAATTATCAAGCCAGGTAGTGATGTGATCTTCAAACGGTGATCCATTATTATGTTAACATTGTTATGTTTGTCACAGGGAGATGTCGTCCGAGATGCAAGAGATATGTACACAAAGAACATCTTCGGCGGCTTGTGGGGCAACCGGCCGCCGCTGATGGAAGCCAACATGCCGAGAACCACGTGCTCCTGCAGTTAGTACCATCACTTAATGATTTCCTGGTAGCCAGAGGCGGCTTTAGCCTTCGGAGCGCCCAAGTGCAACCATTGCCTTTGCGCGCGCCTTCTAGTAGGCGTACGTTTTCGATTTTTTTTTCGTTACGGTCATGTATGATATCAAAATAGGGCTCGAGGATACGATTACAAAAGTAGTACTTACAATAATATAGAAAATAAAAAATAATTATCAACACTCAACTTTTTTTCTAAACGGAAATCAAGTGCGGTTTTTGCAATTTTCAATGATGTTGGGAAGTAATAGTATTTTTTTTAGTAAGAAAAGCGGTGATCCGAGTAAAAAAGCACAACTACAACTATATAGTTATTTCACTGTCTCAAGCCCCAGCGTCAGTGTGCATCGGACACCCTACACTATAGGTAAAACCGGCCGTGCTGGTAGCTGTAGACGAAATTTGCTTTGCTAAAAACTTTAACCACATCGACATTGAACCCATATTGTTTCATCATTCCTACAAGTACTTACTGATGTTCTAGTGATGTGCGTCTTCGAAGATGCATTTTATCGAAAGGTAGGACTTCCCTTCCGTTAGATTTTCTCCCGAAAACAAAAAAAGTCAAAGCTGTCTAATACGACTAGTTTCTGATTCATACCTCCTTATAAATTTATGTTATGTTTAAAATAAATATAAATTCAGCTACCTGCATACTCGTATACCCATTGTTGGTTTTATAGTATAATTAAGTAAGAATTGAACGAATTGAACGAATTGTCATATGAACGTATAGGACATCGAACAAAGCATCGGCAGGTAGACCTACTTAAGTTTCTAAATGAGTAAAAGGAAAACTTTTTCTTTCTGCATGCAGATTTTTTCATTGTCGTCTCAAATTAGCTGTTGTATATAATAAACTTTGCCGAGTAAACAAAGACATTACAATTAGCAGCTATTCGCGAACACAAACAATAGTTTTATGACCAAGACGAGAGAGTGTTCTCTTAGACGAGAAAGGATATTCAGCATAACCTGGTAGGAGGGTTAGTTTTCCACATAAAAAGCGTACCTGGTCAAAAATGCATCAATCAACATACATATAACCTATTTGGATAAAACAAGACAAGAGAAGGAAGATGCTTAGGTATTTCTATTGTACACATGGTCTGCAAAGTTATTTCACGAGATACCTAAAAATATAAATTAGATTTCTTTCCTAGACGAGATCGAGATCTCCCGAATCAGAGCACAGTAAAACATGGATGATCATAGATTTAAATCGAGATATACTAGTATCTATATAAGTATATATTTATTAATAATCTTTTTTCCTTTCTGTTTGGCTTCTATTAAGTTGCACAATCACATGCCATGTTATGTCCTATGGTCGACTGGTAGATAATAATAAGGCATTAAGTCCGCCTTTGGACAGTGTTTCATTAGTGCATATTTAGCAAAAAAGTAAAAATGGATGATCTTATTCCCATGACCATGATTCCAGAATGTGGCGAAAGGAACGAGGTGTCCCGTATCGTGGGTGGTGATGAGGCTGGTATCAACGAGTTCCCCTGGATGGCACGTCTGTCGTACTTCAAGCGGTTCTACTGCGGAGGCATGCTCATCAACGACAGATATGTCCTCACTGCAGCGCATTGTGTTAAAGGGTGAGTAGATTTCAAAAAAAAAAATATCATTTTATACTTGATGACTTGATTGCGCCATCTCATTTCTACCATCGAACAACCCGACGAACGGCGAGTATGCACCCTTATGTTGTTGAAGCCTCTACAGTCAGGACTAAGCGTTTCGCCTCGTCGTTTATATCGCGTAAATCGAAGGACTGGAACAATTTGCCTTTTGCGGTCTTCCCGTCCGATTATGATTTAGGTGTCTTCAAGGCTAGAGTGAATAGGCTTTTAATAAACTAGTGCGCCTCACTATCAACGATTGCATCACTGCTTACCATCTGGTGTAATTGCAGTCTGGCACTAATTTATATCAATTAAAAAAAATTGTTAATTGTTAATGAGAGGGAGAGGGAGGCCAAAGAAAAGTTGAATGGATTGTGTGAGAAGTGACTATGAAGGTAAAAAGGAGTTAGTGATAGCGTGACGAGTGACAGGACAGAATGGAAGAAAAAGACGTGTTGCACTGACCCCAAGTAAAACAAGACAAGAGCAGGAAGATGATGAAGTATCAATGGGGTCGTCTAGATTACCTGTATTAGTATAGACGATTTATGACGTGTAACGCAAGCTGCAGAATGGTTCATATGAGTTACCGCGGCTATAAGAAGCATAGCGTGATTGATGGAACACAGGTGTGTCATTAAAAGTCCAGCACTTTTAACTCGAGCAGGTAAAGTTATTTTAGTGATTTCCTACCAAAAAAAAGCATCAGACTTATAGCGATACACTAGTTGAACCATCATGGCTGTCGACCTTGTTGAGCTCCTTAGTAGTTCTGAGTTAAGCTTTGCGTATACTGACAAAATGCTAGCACTGACTGGACAGGTCCAGTCAAATCTGTACGGTTCTTTCTTCAAAAGATCATCTCAGACAAATCCGCATGGTTTTCATGTGATTTGACCATTAGATATTTATTGTGTGGACTTTAAAAGAGATTTTGACCCCTGAGTTTGTTTCAGTGTTTCTTCTCAGTGAGGAAACACTGGCCTCATCTAGTTTAAACTGTCTAAAAAAAAATGGTGTGTAAAAGTGTTTTTTAAAACCTATTTACAAAATATATATCATTTATCATATGAATGCGCAGTAATCGATTTTTGGGTCTAAATCGAAGTTATTTGCCGCGTACAATTTTTTTGCTCGTAGGTGGGAAAATCATAAAATGACATCTCCGCGCCCTTGGGCGGGGTGGGAGATAGTGTCAGACTTTTACTGACTAAAAACCCACTCCTGTACCTTCGTTGCCTGTCATACCAGGGCCGAATTTTCCTTTCAGAAACCAACCCTTGGCTCCTGTAGGCTTCGGCCCTGCTGGGCCCCTACGGTTGCCGCATACTATACCTATGCGTTCCATACAACACGCTTGTATTATTTTGTAAAAATCCTTTTTCATTTGACGAATTGACTTCACGTCATGTGACTGGGTCTTTTATGCCCATATGTGTTTACACTCAAAAACGACAAATAATTTCCTACCAAATTCATATTTTTCTTAAAGCATTTTCAGCTTTCATAATAATGAATCGCGACATAAAAAGGAATTTTAAATGGAATTATTATTCAGATCCTCAGAATTATTATTTTAGAAATAATGGGTATTTTTCCATAATTCTACATTTATTTAAGCTTAGCTGTTTATAGAAATAAATCATTTTTATGTGCGGAGATTCTTGAGATGGCACAGAAGCGTGAACGTGTTTGTATGTTAAGTGATTGTTCAACAAAGCACTTCAAAGGATGTTGACTCGAAACAACCTACAACACCTACTCATATTTCATAGGAATATTAAAATATCAAAGTATTTACTTGTTTCCTCCTTCTCTGTCAAATCCACCCAAAGGTTGCCTGGATTTTTTTTAATTAATTTTAGCGATAAGATATCCTATTAATTTTAAGCTCCTACTGTAACTTTCTATAGTACTTATACAAAAGAGTATATATACAACATTAATTTTAGTATATGCGAAACCTGAATATAGTTTGTTCAGAATCAGTATTTGAATCGATTCCAATATTTTTTACACCATGTTATATTTTCACAAGTTAGACACTACCGAAGTACCGACACAAAGTAGTAGGCGTCAGGGTACAGCTGGGTGCGGGAGCAAAACAGCCCCTTAGTGGCCCAGATGGCCCGGCGAGCATGTGTTTGTATGGACAACCAGGTAGCATATCAAGCTTATAACTTTGTGATTTTTCATGATACAGTTATGAAATTTTGTACATAGATTCTTTACATAAAAAAATACCATAGCCGTGTTTCGAGGTTGTATACCTATCTATCCACAAACTATTCTAAAGGTTTACTATAATTAGAGCTAATCTAAGCAGGGCGGGTGACGGAATAGTATTAGTTAAAAATCAACAAAATAATTATTTAAAAGGCTATTGACATATTTGGAAGTAGGTTAACGACAATATAACGATGATTGTAGGAAAAATCATTACTGTTACCCACAGTGCCATTACATTTTTTTTCTGATTGTGTATAGACATCAATAAAAACAGTATAAAAGAAATAAAAAATCTAATTCACTAATGTACATATGCCCGATATTGTCATTGGTTTCAATGTTTTATGACTAATACGCACGGATCAAACTGCAGATGACATCGTTAATCATCGGTATACGAGTCCGATAACCTAAGAATTGGCAAACAAGTCCAAAATGAATTCGTGGTACAAAATTGTGAATACCAATCAGTATCGATAAGTACGTTCACCTTGGAACCGGCCCAGGAGCAGGCTCCAAACTTAAAGTTCATTATCCCCGGCAAATGACCATTTTAGGCGCTTTGTGATCGCTTTTTGTTTTTGTCGACAGCTAAATCTCAGGTACAGAGCTCAGTTTTCAGACAGAGAGTCGTAAATTGGAAACACCGGAGGGTTCAAAAGGTGTCCATTTCCATGCGTCTCAGGTTGTAAGTATTGTTTGACAGTAGCGGGGACTAATGTACGCAAGTGAAAGCGTAAATGAGGGACATTAATAGTATTCACGGCCGTGGCCCGCCAAAACACTACGCGTCACTTTCGCTCAATGGCGACACAAACTTGACTTGGTTAGAGTCGCGAGGAACAATTGACAATGAAATGAACAATCAATTACACAATAGATGCTCACCTGGTGAATTTATAATCTGTCACGGTAACAGACATTATCTAGAATTTTATTTTCAAATTTCGAAACCGTTGGGAGAGTTAAAAAAAAACGGTTTTTTTACTATAATTGTAAGACTCGCGCTTGACCACTATCTCACATGACTGTAAGCGATCATGTGGTTGATAATGAAGCACACTGACCCAGAAGTAACTTTTGACTAGAAACCTTCAAGTTGTAGCTATCTGGAAACATAGACTCTGATGAGAATGTACAATATATTTCACCACCATTACTCTCGAAACGATGATAGAAAACATCTTGAAGAAACCGAACTATTGGAATGTTTACCATTAGTGTTGCATCGCCTTACTTCTAGTGGAGATGATAGAAAGGGCTTGGTGGAATTACCTTCAAACGCAAAAGAACCGAAAACTACCAGTCTAGCAACTCAATGTCGATGCACAAAATTTTTAGTAGTGTCTATTTATTACAAAACACAATCATAATTAATCATAATTTTTTTCCTATTTATTTGTCTGCATCAATTGTTCACTATATTCGTGTATTCTCTTTTTTTATATTTTAGTACATAATTATAGATATAGTATATTGTATTTATAGTATATAAGTATATATTTGTATAAAATATAGTGTTTAATGATTAACATTGCACCTAACACAATTTGTCTCTGCATCACCCAAAGGTTGCCTGGTAGAAAATGCCTTAAGGTTAATACCTTAAGCGGACTTAATAGTCCGCCTCTGTACTGTTGTGTGCATAAAGAATTTAATAAATAAATAAATAATTGCCCGGATCTGAACTTAAAGAAGTACTTGCTATTGAGAACACTATTCATTACCTTTTTGTGTTTGTCTCATGTTACTTTAGGTCCGCAGCACGTTTTCTGCTTCTATTCTCAAGTCTGTCAACTGGCATGCAAATATAATTGTATGGCCAATTTAATAAAATCGACAGGCGGTAATTTTTTTTTTTTATAATTTTTGTGAATTCCTTTCCTTTCATAAATAATCATATTCTGTCGCAAAAATGAGACATTATTTAAGAATGTAATTTTTTGACAAGTGGTCGCATTTTTCGTTATATGAGATGAGGCCTTAGCACTGATAAATTACATTAATATGTATCATCAATGCTAAGATATGTCTGCGAAGCTGCGGTGGGCCGAAAACTATTAAAATGCCTCATCATAAATATTTGCAAGAGTGCAATTTTAATGTTGGGTTCAGTGAGTCATCCTTGTTTTTTAGATTGAAAGCTTAGGATCGTAATTTGCAACCGATTTATGAGTTTGTTTTTGTGAGATGCAGCTGCGATTATTTAGATTTGCTCTACTTTTTTTCTTTAAGGATATCGACGGCGTAGTAAAACTTGTTCTGAATCTAGGATAATTTAAGCAAACCGTAGCTGTTATAAATTATAGATGTTGAACATGGAGTTAATGTGTTAGATGTGAGAGAAAACAGTATTCTATTACCTATCTGATACACATCTAAAATTCTATGCAGACCGACTACCTATCCAGTTCCATCCAAAACCATACCTAACCGTATCCAGTTCCATGAAAAATGGCCGCGTGACCTGGGCCTGTAATCTTTTCCTTACTATTAGCAGTTTGCTTTTAACATAACATATGTGAGTCTGTATATTTGAAGTTTTAATCTCCTTTATAGCCAGCCAAACATCAGGGTAAATATCATTATCATCATCATCTTCGTTACTGGGGATTAGCGCAACAGGCTTCTTTCTTCTATTCTGTCCTGTCACCTGTCACGCTATCTTTAACTCCCTTTTCTTTTAATTAACTCCTCACACAATTCATCAATCTTTTCTTTGACCTTCCTCTCCCTCATCATCCATCGACATGTATACTCATAACTCTTTTAGTAACATGCGTTTCATCTCTCCTCTTCAAATGTTCATACCAAAACAAATGATTCTCTTTCAACTCTTCAGTCAGTGGCGCCACTTTCAAACTTCCTCATTATACTAATTTCTCACTGTACCTAGATTATATAGTACATAGATTTAAATTTCTATGTAATTGTTACTATTTTGGTGTACCTACAATAAAGTTTATTCTATTCTATACACTTCCATCTCAACATTCTCATCTTCGCTACTTGATATCTTTTTTCTTCAATCATTCAGGTAAACATTGACCTGAATTAGGACAAATCATAAACCTAGTCAGGTGCGTAATAGGTATATTTAACCGCCAATGCTCTCAAAACGATGATGAAAACAGCGCAATGTGAGCAAACTGTATATCGTCGAATAAAAAAATCGAAGATACGTACGTGATATCCACCAACCCGCACGGAGCCGCGTGGTTGATTATATATGTATATATATGCCATATTCCCACTCTAGAGTGGGGGCCTGACTCCCAGCCATGGCAATATTATAAGGCTGATCATGCTTATGACGTGTGTTAGTAACACGTTCACGTACCACACGAACAAAATGCACTTAGCTAGCAAAATATAGTATCTAAATATTTTGCACAAATGTTCCAGGTTTATGTGGTTCATGATCAAAGTGACCTTCGGAGAGCACAACCGCTGCAACGCCACCATGCGACCTGAGACCCGATTCGTTCTTCGTGCCATTGCCAACAAGTTCACACTCACCAACTTTGACAATGACATAGCGTTGCTGAGGCTGAACGAGAGAGTGCCGATCTCCGAGACCATCAAGCCTATTTGCTTGCCTACAAATGACAGTAAGTTTCTCGTAGCTGTATAACTAATTACAAGAACGTCATTAGTACAAACGAAAGAGCGATTAATTGAAATGTAATTACAGGATTTTCCTATAGAGTTATGATCAACAAAACTTTTGTCGAATATTCAAAGCTTAATGTTACTATAATGGGCACAATGGACTTCATCAGAAGGCTTTAAGTCACCCACAGAGTTTCATTGCGTGATCGCATCAGAAATGAATATATATAATATATATATCCGCAGGAGTACCAAGGTTACCGACATAGTCCGAAGAATCGTCAAACTTAAATGGCAGTGGTTATATTGCTCGTAGAACAAATGTTTGATGGGTTCGAAAGGTTCCTGAAGTAGCGACTACGCACGAAGACACAACGTTGGAAAGCCGTAAAATGTTGACTAGACTATTTTCCTTGAAAGTAAATCAGGAGTGCTATGCAAGTTTGCTAATGCTTTTCTCCTGATTTATAATATTCTTAAATATCGTAATAGATACTTTTATATTCTTCAAAATAATGTTCTACCAATTGTCAACAGAGAACCTATACGTTGGCGTGAAGGCAGTCGCATCAGGCTGGGGTACCCTCACGGAGGAAGGCAAGGTGTCCTGTACTCTTCAGGAGGTAGAAGTACCAGTTATCAGCAACCAAGAGTGCCGCAACACCAAGTACACCTCGTCGATGATCACGGATAACATGCTGTGCGCTGGTTTCCCCAAGACGGGGCAGAAGGATTCTTGTCAGGTGCGGAACCTAGTCCTAATAATATTTTAGTGTGAAAGTGTGGATGGAGGTTTGGCATGTGGTTTTGTAATCTCGACTCAAAAGATCTGCAACGGATTTGTAGAGAATTTAGAACACGATTTGTACAGTCTATGGATAGTTATTCACATTCAGGTGTCTTGTATAAGTCAGTTTAGGTACATGTTTGTGAACGCAACCATGATAAAGGAGTCTAGGAGAATTCCTGGTATATATATATATTATAAGTCCATTTCAGCAAAACTGCTGGCGAAGACTATCTGGATATGCAGCACCCTTGTGCACTTTTATCTGTATTTGTTCTTTTCGAGGTTAAGTGTTTGTATGCACATAAAATGAAAATAAATGAAGAATTAGGCTAAGACAAAAAATAACAAATTTTAGTTTGTACCGTGTAAAAAAAACATTAATGATATTTCACTAAGCCCCTTCTCACCAACAAAAGACGACACAAGAATGAATGTCTAAATAAATTTGCGCTGATGTATTTCACAAAGGTGCTTAATGTGCGTAGATTTTTCTACAAAATAATAAGTCCGCTTAAAAAAACTAAAGAACTGATGATGAATTTTTAAATCGGCTTCTCGGTTGTCTTAATTTGTTTTTCAAATGCACCACGTTGTCATCACTTTCGATTCCGTGCTTTCTATTCCAAGTACTATTGAGAATATTCAACAAAAAAATTGATGACTAGTACTGTGCTGACTGAAGGAAAGTTAACGGATTAACACCCACATTTATAAAGAAGTAATTACTTGTTACTAAGTAAAACCTTAATAAGTAATTACTTGACGTTTGAAATTTTCATTAAAAATTAAATTTGTTCTTTACTATAGATTACATATTGTTACTTAAGTAGTTACTTTTACTTAAGATTTTAATTTTACTTGTCTATAAATACGGGCGTAAGTATTTGAGACTCGGTCTATGCCATATCATCGAAATAATCAATGGATCGACTGTTAACCGAAACGTTCTGTTTTTAGAACGGTAAAGAAATATTAAATGGTGTCTTCAATTCATCACGGGTTCAAAACATTGAATATTTGATTTATAGAATGTTCAACACCGAATATTTTTTAATGTATCGAAACATCAAAACGGATTCAATCCACTTACGAGTTTGAAAATAAGTACCTATAATAAACAGTCATCATCGTTTTATCGAAGTAGAATGATGACCATACGACAGTGGTATAGCAAAACTACTACGATAATGTTACGTGAAGCTACGAAATTGCAACAATAGCGCTACGACAAACGAAAATGCTACGACGGAGGTACGACAGTGCTACGACAATGCTACGACAATGCTACGACAATGCTACGACAATGCTACGAAATTACTATGACAAAACTACAACGATGACAGGAATAGTAATAGTGATCAATTAAATAGTTTCGATGATTTGGCATTTCACATGCGAATAGATATTTGACTTTTAGATGAGTCTTGCTCTTTGCATGAAAATAATTTAGTGGAATACACATAAACTCAATACGATCCACTGCTGATGCATACCTCAACTATGATCCACTTATTTTATATGTTTTTAAGGTGTACAATAAACACATAAAGAACCAGTGATTACCTACATCTAATAAGATAAAAAATGCGGAGGACTAGCCCTGTTCATGTTCATTTGGTAAAAAAATGGTCAGATTCGATTTACGCTCAAGAAAGCATCAGTCAGATTCCCTTCCGGCTTCCGGCGGATTCGGTGCTGGCTGTCATGTCATTCGAAAATTTATAACAGTTGTTACAGAAGTATCTCTGTTTTACCTGAATCTTATTTAGTAACAAGATTATGGAAGACCGAATAGCTCTGTGTGAAATCCTAGTATTCAACTCTATTCGGTTAGATTACAAACCGAACCTAATGTACCTGCCTACATAGTTGGAAAGGCAAGACAGAAGGTGAGCCTCTTGAGGAAAGTATTTGAAGAATTGATAACTTTATGTTTCAGGGTGACAGCGGAGGTCCACTGATAGCTGAAAGAAAGAAAGACAAGCGCTACGAACTGATCGGTAAGTAACATAACGCGTAAATTATGATGCATCTGTCGTGGCTAGATCGTAGAAATGGATCACTTCAAGAAATGGCCACTTAAAACTGGCCAAATCGACTTTCATTAGACCATTACTATAGAAATCCTATATCAATGATATGGCCAAACGAGGATTGACATATCATCAAATGTTAGAGCATAAATGATCTGGCCAGTTTTACTTGGATTTGGCATGGTTTAGTTTGTCTTGGTTATTTTTGGTGTACAATAAAGTTTATTCTATTCTAAAAGTTTATCTGGCCACGACAAATCTATGTTTAATTTGCTGTCATGTTGGGACAGTCAACCTGTAACTAAAGACACGGCTTTGACATAAAAGAACTAGTTCTAAAGATATGTTAGCTAAATAATTGTGCTGGAAGTCATAAAGAGAGGTCTCTACCCAGCTGCAGATTGATAAACAGTAAACAGAAAGGCTGAACAGCTTCGTCTGGCTAGTTTGTTAGTGTCTATAATGGATTGCTAATGCATTGGTGATTGTGCTGCCTGTTTTTACTTTTTATCCTGAAAGAAAGAAAGAAAACATGTTTATTTGGCTTGCAATGAGACACAATACAAAGTTTTAAAACTTAAGCATAAAAAAAAAACAACTACAACAAGAATGTGCCTCATGGCCGCGCCAAATAGGTTCAGTTCAGCATGATGCCAGACAACTTTGTAGCAGTCGCCTGACGCAGGTTTTCAACTGAACCTTGGGGGCAAACACGGATGAGAATCAGTTTCAGTTTCCTGCTTCATTTAAAAGACCATTTATCGGTAATCTAAACTATGTTGGCGTATCAGCTACTGAAGCCAAACATCCAACACAATACAAAAAATCCTTACCTATTTGGAAATCGAAAGTAGAGAAATAGGTACTTAGTCTTAATTTATACTGATGTACTTAACTTAATGTAAGGAAAACTCATTAGAGAACAAAGGTGTTAATATTTTCTCCGCCTAATGTTTTATGTATTTTAATTTTAGCATAATTCAAAATACACTTTCTAAAGACAACGTTTTTTGCAGGTGTGGTGTCATGGGGCAACGGTTGCGCAAGAGCAGGCTACCCAGGTGTTTACACCCGTGTCACTAACTACCTCGAATGGATACGTGAGAACACGCAAGACGGGTGCTACTGCACCGATTAGACCGTATAAAAACCTATCAGTGTCTTTCACTGATGTGTAAATTACGTGCATTTATTTCCTGCGATTTTAGATTAGTAAACTTGCGCCATCTATGTTGGATTTAATGAAAGTATGTGGAGCTGTTGTGATGATATTACAATAGATGGCGTTATATTTTAGTTTAGTTTCATGCAGCCTTATTTTACTTTAGGTAATTTATAACCAAATATTTGGAGGAAATTACATGACGAATTTAGACTCGTATTTATTGAAAAACTATGGATTAAGCGTTTGAAAAAGATAACATATTTATTTTAATTTATGTCGATAACATATTTTGTACTGTACAAAAATATCGATTAGTAGGCTTGTAAGGCTTTATATTCATGTCTAGCAAAGTAGGTATTGAACATGGGATCATGTCGTAAGAGTATTGCCATAAATTTAACAGAGTTAAAACTGTCACAACTTTTTTTATTTTATAATTTTGTACGAATTTTAAACCAATAAAGTACCTCGAATCAATATTAACTAGCTTTTTATTCCAACAAAACTTATCAAATTAATACCAAGAATTTAATCAAATTATCGGAGTTTTCGGCTTACTATTTTTCAAGCCAAATACCCAAGTTCGACAAGTCGTCTAACGACTCAGTTCGCAGTCGAAGTCCGGACCGAGCCCAAGTTATTGACGGCGCGTATAGTACCGGGCGCGCCTCTTAGAGAGGTCAGCAAAACCATATGGACCCATTAGGGCCCGTGTCCGCTCGGGCCACGGGGAATTTCTGTCAGTAATAGTCTGCCAGGTTCTCCCACTCTACCCTGTAGCGGGAGAAGTCATTGAATGATCGCCATCTCAAGAAAAGGTTCGACCAGCTTTGAAGCCAAAGTTTCGAAAGATGACCAAGTGTAAATCAGCGATAATAATAGTAACAGACACATTTGTCAGCGCCAACTGTTTGGATTAACTGCGCATGACGTACGCAGGCGTCAGTTTCAATCCAAAAGTCTGACCATGCACTTGACACATTTAAATAGGCACATATATTATGCTAATACACTTTTTAATGCATCTGCTTCTGAATTTCTGTCAATAACACTACTCTACAAAGTCTTGAAATGATCTGAATCCTAAACTTACAATCTCTTCATAAGACGAAAAACACCTAACTCCTCCACACTTCATCACCCCATCAGAACGTCTTTCCCCTGGACGCGAATTACAGTGGCCAATTTGGAAATCTCTTAACCGACTGTGGACTCAGATTGGCCGTTGAAAAACAATCAGGCCAAATGGGGCTTCCTCGACCAATCTCTAACTTCTCTCGAACGTGAGCCTACCATAGCAGGTGACGCATGTGTCTGCTATGGTAGGCTCACGTTTGACCATTATGTCACCTATGATATATATGGTGACTGATAATTAGTGACCGATACTTAATCACATGATTGTAGTCATGATAACCAACAACTTTTGCTATGGGACCAAGCCTGAAATCGCAAAAAAAGTCAGCATGTTCAGTAGATTTTGACCAATTAGGTGAACATAAATTTACTGACCAGCAGATCAGGAAACGTGGACTCCGGCAAAAAAGTCCACTCTATAGCTGAACTTATCATATACTTTTGTTCGAAAACGTTTTATGCGTTTGGGTAGGATGGCCATCATGAACAGGTGGCGCAGTACTTCTGGTGGTCTGATGATGGAAGAGGTTTAGCGGATATAAGTTATGGAATTCCGACATAAACACCCCAAAACGCAATCGGTGGAAAGGTGAGAGTTAAGAGCCAGTTGAGCCTTTGTCTTAATGTATAGGCCAAAAATTGGGAGTAGATGTTAAAATAATACCAAAAAGATCAAAATGGCCGGTTATCAGCCTGGCCAGAGCTGCACGTTAGCTTGCTTTCAAGCAATCGGCACTTTTCCAGTCTCGAACGAAGGTGAAATAAGCGTATTAAAACCAGAGACAGTTCAGGCGCACAAGTTTTTAAAACAAATAAGTACTGGTATTCCGTCGTTTTTCTTTTTTGTTAAGGTGGAAAATCATCCAATGATACCTCCAGCTCTACGGTGGAGCGTAAGGGCGTGTCGGACTTTTTCTGACTAAAACCATACCTGTATCCTTCAGTTGCCTTTTGCGTTCTAGGATCACGAGTTTATTTTTCAGAAAATCACGAGGCCTCTATGTTTTGCTGACATCTCTGTGAGGACACGTGGAACTCTACGCACGGTCGACGATTTGGGCCTGGTTCGGACGATTATTGGACGGCCAGACGGCGAGCTACTCATTATTCATCGTCCGTAAGTCTATGCCTACCATGGTTGGTAGTTGGGATCAGAGTTGTGGCGACTGGGACGTGAGTATGTCTGTTCCCTCACGCATGCGGCAACATTAAATAATTACTGTTTTTATTGGTTAAAAATCAGCGATACTTCTTTTAGCACCGCCAAGTTCTGGTAGCAAAAGCATTGACCGATTTTAAACTACTTCTTTTACCTATTTATTTAAAAGGAAGATTTTTGCATACCCAAAGTGAATGAATAGCTAACCTATCCAAGGGGTTGACCTAAAGACCATAAGGTTCTACCATCCTAAAGAACTCTCTTATTTTTTATTAATGGACAAGATATATAAAATAATATGAATGTAATAGCTATAATTAAGAACTACAGTTAGAGGCAGAAACAGTTATAATTAGGTGGATTTTGAGACAATAATTTGACTTAGTTCAATAAAGTGGAATATAAAGTTTTAGCATATATATGCCTTGACTTAAAAATGCTCCCAGCTCCCATACATAGCAATATAAACTAAAAAATGTTGAGTTCAGAGCCATTTAGCGAGAACATGCCCACTCTCCTTACAAATTAGATTTATAAAAAAATTAGCAGACAAGAAAACCAAACTACGATGCAAAAGAACTAATTATGAGAAATTGTTTGTTGAGTGTAACATTCTGCCGGTACATGAGAGGGTAGCGCTATTGGTTGCATTACTGCGACCAAGAGTACAAAATCAGGACTGCACAATTAAGGCCTCGAAGTACAAAACAGTGTAAGACGTTTGAAGTGCCCACTTGCAATAATTATTAAAAAAAAATTAGGAAAAAGATGCGATAAAAGTTTAGTCCCGACAATATTCAATAGTCTACCTGCAGACATCGAAAGTGCTTCAATTTCCAAACGGGTGTTTAAATATAAAACAACGAAATATTTTCTAAGTGTACTCAATGAAAGCATGATAGATTCTTAAAGTATAAAATATGTAATTAAATTTATTATTGTATATTTATGTAATGTAAATTAAATTTAAATTAAATGAGACTGAATTGAATTAAATTTAATTCTATTGAATTGAATTATTTAAAATTAAATTAAATTATATTGAATTATGTTAAATTAAATTATATTGAATTATATTAAATTAAGTTATATTGAATTGAATTATATTAAATTATATAGATTTGAATAATATGTAATTAAATTATATTGAATTGAATTAATGTAATGACAATGTTTGCATTATAAATAATTAAACAACACGGGAGCTACTTCTGCCAACAAACTGCGATGCAGTTTGGCAGAAGTATTTATTATTGTAAAATTGTCTAAACTATGAATAAAGCATTTTATTATTATTCCATTTATTCATTTTATAAACTTATTATTATTATTCTCGGGTATTTGTTAAAATATTTTAAAAAACCCGGGTTTTTATTTAATAATTTTTCGACCAAATTTTTTTTTTGTATTTTTATCGAGTATGTCATCTGGCATACAACCATTCCCTAAAGCAAGTCATTCTGTCCCCAGGGATTTAATGTAGTTCCCGAGAGAATAATGACATTTCAATTTGGAACGTCAAAATAATTATTAGCATCAAGCATTACGAGAAAACTTAGCAGCCTTCTTTTTGTTTGGAATTCCACATGCCGCTCGCGAACGACATTGCTTTAGCCCTAGTCACATAATCTTCTATTATGGTTTACTTTGGACCACCAATTCACTTGCTGGTAAGTAGTCGACGTAGAAAAACAGTTCTCTAGAACTGACTTTCTGAGAATTTTGTGAGGATTTGTCTATTTCCTGATAGCTTTTTTTTGCCGGTGGGAAAATCATCCAATGACATCTCCGCGCCCTTGGGTGGGGCGAGAGATAGTGTCAGATTTTTACAGACTATAAACCCACTAATGTTACTTCTTTGCCTTCATTCCAGGGCCCTGATGTTTACTTTCACATTACTCTTGGCCCCAGAAGGCTTCAATCCTGCCGGGTTAGAATCCCGGCAGGGTTGAAGCCGCTTTGCTGAAGCCGCTTTGCCGCTTTGCTGACTACTCTTTGAAGCGCGCGCGGAACACTACGCTCCGTCGACGATTTGGGCTCGGTCCGGATGGTTACCGGACGGTCAGACAGCGAGCTAGCCATTGCTCGTCGCCCGCAAGCCTGCGCCTACGGTGACCGGACATCGGGATCGGAATCGACGGCGGTGGCTGGGGCGTGAGCGCCGTTGCCTCAAGCGGTGGGCCTCTTCCTTTGCTAGCATTACTGCTTCGCAGAAGAAGGCTACTGCCTGCCACTCTTCCTCGCTTCGGACCATGGCCTTTACCAAGGCCCGCCGCGAGAGATTGCCGACGCCGATCGCTCCCACGAGGACTCGGCGATGCTCTGCCCAAGCGGGGCACACCTCTACCGTGTGCTACAATTTCCTGATAGCTAAAACCTGGACAAGATTCTAGTTGTAATAAAACATAGGATCCTGCAAGGACTCATATTCTTAAGCGGTTTGCACGCTGAAGGTATTCTCAAAATGGTTTTTTGCGTATGGTGGGGTATGTCCGTCCACCACTTTCACTCTTGTCTATTTATAAGGTCAGGACCGGACCTCACTGGGTCAGGAGGACGCTGCGTTATCCTAGCGTAGCTAAGCCAATATAAAACTACTGTTATTTGACTCTCTTAGTGTTTGCTTTAAAAACCGATGTTTGCTAAATCGTCTATCAAGTAGTAGTTTGACAAAAATTTCGCTCGAAGAGGTCACACATTAAAAATGACGGCACCTATTAAAAAAATGGCTAAAGTGTTAACTTCAACAAAAATAATAGGCAACTTTCAGTCGTGAAAAGTTATCAGGGTCGATTTTTTGAGGGCGTTGACGTTTTTTTAAGAGGCAAAAAATTGTTTGTTGTGATCTAGAAAGGAATTAATATAGAGTCTATTTATGGAAACATTGACGATTTTCCTGTTTTTGGTTTTACTCAATCTTACCTAAGTAATATTATAAGTGTTTTTAATGAAATGTAAATTGTGTTAATTTATCACATTTCTCTAGACTTTATGTTGAACGCGTTTCGCTCTGGATTCTCTGAACCGCACATAAAATCATCTTATCAGTGATGGTGTAAGATGCAAGAGCTTATACCTGTGTCAACGACACAGCAGACTTGTAACATTTTCTTTTAAACAAATAATTAGGCAACGTAATTTATTCGGGGGTCATTTAATTCGTCGTAATTATGTTTCGGCAATCTTCTAAGGTTCACATAATCGTATGCAATAATATCGATTCGATGGGAATGGACCGAATATTGATTGGATTGTGTTGCGACATAATTGCATTCAATAATTATGCAGGCATAATTAAACCCTCGTGCAGTTAATAAGGTTCAAAATGATCACTTGTTCAACGTCTGCCGGTCCGCGGTGTGAATGACCGCGGAGGTCATTGCCAAATAAAGCGCTCATTCGCACAGCCCTCGGAACGCTAAAATGACGCATCTCACCATTAGAATATTGACCAGAAAGTCCAATGTATTATAATAATTTTACGGAAGACTCGCTACTCCACCATGTCTAGCGGGGAGTAACGGACAACTGTTCGAAATATTCGCACGAGCTTAAAAGTTTGCATTGTTGTTTTAATTTCGGATGAGTCGGTGCAACATTTTAAAGTCTCCGTACCCATAAAGTGCGTCGAGATCGAAGACATGACTTAGTGTATCAAAAACATTGAACCTTAAGCACATGCTACTTTCTAAAGAGAGTTTAATATTTAATTTTCGGAAACCAGCAAAGTTGTGTGTTGTTTGATTTTAATTAATTTAAATAAGAATAGAAATGTTGTGGTGTTACATATTGTGTTTTCTATGTGCGTTCACCAGCAGCTCACCGCTCAGTCTAGATAAGGTAGGTTGAATAACAGTACATAATTAACTCATTTATCTTTCAAATTCCAAACGGTGTTACCCCCCACGCTGTAATAGTGAACGACTTTTTTTGTAAATAGGTGCTGTCAGGTTTTGAATGTCTTATTTACATAATGTACCTGATGTCATGCGCGGTTACGCATGCTAAGTTGTGTGATTCATTTGGTATTTATATTTTCGTATAAATATTAATAATTTATTAGGCAAGGGTTATGAACTTGCGATTTGTTTGTTTGTTTTTGTTAGGTCAATAAAATGTAATTTAGTTTAATTTTCAACCGACATGTCCTAAACCAAAAAATCGAAGACATGTGACATCCACCAACCTGCACTGAGCCTGCATGGTGGATTATGGCCCATTCCCTCTTCTAGAGAGGAGGCCCGAGTCCCGGCAGTGGAAACATTATAAGGCTGATGCTATGGTATGGTACATTTTCAATGATTATGCACTTTTTTTAATGCGGGGTGATACTCAATATAAACCACCATGACCGAAATAGTTTACATAGCCGAAGAGTCTTTATTAGCTATAATATAAATGCTATGTTATATGTTAAAAAAAACATGTACTTAGAAAGGATTTTCTGTTTTCTAAGAAGCTAAAATTTCTATCAGTTGCTACCGGTCCACTTATATTTTCAAATCTTCCAGGGACCCACTTCAATATACACATATTTCAGTCAAATTGATTAATCTGTTTCGTAGTAGTTTGGTTTTTTTATGGTAGGTAAAATTATCCAATGACAGATCCCGCCCTTGGGCGGAGCGGGAAATAGTGTCAGACTCTTACTGACTAATAATCTACCCCGTTGCTTCGTTGTCTATCATACCGGGTCTGAGCCTTCCTCTCAGAAAACGGCCTTTGCCCCAGCAGGTTTCGCCCTGCCTGCAGCTAGCTCTACGTTTTGCTGACAGCTCTTTGAAACGCGTGGGAACAGTATGCGCCGTCGACGACTTGGGCTCGGTCCGGTCGGTTACCGGACGATCGGACAGCATGCTACCCATTGCACGCCGTCCGCAAGCCCACGCCTACGATGGCCGGAAATCGGGATCGGAATCCCGGCGGGGCGGCTGGGGCGAGCGCTCCGTTGCCTTAAGTCTGATGCGGTCGGCCTCCTTCTTTGCTAGCATTACTGCTTCGCAGAAGGAGGCGACCACCTGCCATCCCTCCTCACTCCGGACTATGGCCTGAACCAAGGCCCGACGAGAGAGATCGCCGCCGTCGATCGCCCCCACGAGGACTCGGCGATGCTCTATCCAGGTGGGGCACACCTTTACAGTGTGCTCCACCGTGTCCTCCTGGTGTTCCACACAGTGGCTACACCCGGGCGACTCCTCCGCACGAATCCGGAACAGAAAAACTTATCGATCATGCCGTGTTCGGTAAGGACCTGCGTCGAGCGGAAGTTGAGAACGCCTTGAGGTCTTTCCAGCCACGCCTCAAGGATGGGCCTTATCGCCTCATCGTAGTAGTTAGGTGACAAATACACGTACAGAAGAATTTTATATGTTTTATGAAAACGTTGATTCACACTAGGTATGACTCTTGCGTCGTGGGTTCGTTTACAAATATGTAAACTCACATACACAAGACACCCAGACCCGGAACACTTATCAATAGATCATACAAATATTTGTTACGTGCGGGGATCGAACCTACGACTCGCGATGCAGCAGCCAATCGCTCAACCACTGCGCCAACCGTACCGTATAAATATTAGAAACAGATTTTTTAGACAGGATACCTGTTGGTCTAGTTGTCAGTGGCCTTGAGTGCTCTGCCAGAGGTCGTGGGTTCGACCAACCAGGACAAATGTTTGTGTGATGAACTCTATCATGTTGGTGTAATAATATGTATGTACTATGTATTTAGAAATATGTAAATATCAGTTGTCTAGTACTCATAGCATCTAAGCTCTACTTAATTTGGAACTAGATGGCGTTGCGTGAAAGTTGTGGAATATTATTATTATTTTTGTCAGTTATATTTTAGGTTTCCTTGGAGAGTTCCTCTGTTGCTTATGTAAATTTTGTAAATAACTTGTAAATTTTGAAAATTACTTTTTTAAATAAAACGTAGTGTGTAAGTTACTTTTGTAAATAAAACGTAAATTTTGTAAATTATTTATGTAAATAAAATATTTATTTTATTATGTCCAAAGGGGGACCTCAGGATTTCTGAAGAAACTTTGCGCGGACCAGCACGCTATGCTAAAAAGGAGCTATTGCCGTGTGAAGATTGTGGTAAGTGGCCAACTACATTGTTTTCAGCAAATTTTATTTTACCACAACAGAATTAATTACATTTGGTGAACCTAAGAGCCCATAAGAGAAGTGATTCCTCTCACAAGATTTTTTTTTATGGTAGGTAAAATAATCCAATGAAATCTCCCGCCCTTGGGCGGAGCGGGAGATAAACCTACGCCATTCCTTTATTGCCTTGGTTCCTGGTCCCTGGTATGCATTATCATACTTTCCCAAAGACCCAGAGTAGGCTTCGACCCTGCTGGGCCCCTACAGCTTCCTGACAACTCCTTTAGGCGCACAGGAACAGTGCGTGCCGTCGACGACTTGGGCTCGGTCCGGACTGTTATCGGACGGACGGACAGCGAGCTACCCATTGCTCGCCGTCCGCAAGCCCCCGCCTACAGTGGCCGGAAATTGGGATTGGAATTACGGCGGTGGCTGCGGCGTGAGAGCCGTTGCCTGATGCGGTCGGCCTCCTCCTTTGCTAGCATTACTGCTTCGCAGATGGAGGCGGCCGCCTGCCACTCCTCCTCGCTCCGGACCATGGCCTGTACCAAGCCCCGGCGCGAGAGATTGCCGCCTGCAATCGCCCCCACAAGGACACGGCTAGCCTCCCACAAGGTGGACTGATGACCGCACTCGACCGATCGTTATGGCGACACACGACGACAGAAGTGATGATGATGATGATGACGGTGAACCTAAAATTGTATAATTCATCATCTTCCTGCCCTTATCTCGTTTTATTTAGGGTCGCCGCAACACGTTTTTTTCTTCCATTCTCTCCTGTCACTCATCACGCTATCACTAACTCCCTTTTCTTTCATATCACTCCTCACACAATCCATCCATCTCTTCTTTGGCCTCCCTCTCCCTCTCGATCCATCCACATGTAAACTCATAACTCTTTTAGTAACATGCGTTTCATCCCTCCTTTTCACATGACCATACCAAGACAAACGATTTCCTTTCAACTTTTCAGTCACTGGCGCCACTTTCAAACTTCCCCTAATATACTCATTTCTCACTTTATCCATTCTCGTCACACCACACATCCATCTCAACATTCTCATCTCCGCTACGTGCAAAAAAAATTATATTGTTAAAATCTTTGTTGCTAATTACAAAATGACCATGAAAACTTCTCGATGGCCACGAAAACGTAATTTTTTATAAGTTACAACTGGAAATATAAGAATTATACATAAATATATACATATATCTTATAGAAGCTGCTGCTAGCAGGGATATACTCCCTGAATAAGTATCCCATGTGCTATTCCACGACCCCTGAGTTTGTTTCAGCAGGAAAAAACCGGCCTAGTCTAGTTCAAACTGTTTTATAAAACCTTTTTGCAAAATAAATTTCTTTTATCTATAGACGTCTACCCAGTGGCGCCCTGGTCTAGTCTATAGAATATTTTTATTTTGTAAGCTAGCCATAACATTGAGTCAATTCCCGCAAAAAATACATTGTTTTTATTACATCCAAATGTATTCAGCTGTTTGACCATGAAGCAGGACTTAATAAACATACTCTCAGCCTTTTGGCTTTATAATGTTAGTATGAATAGAAAAAAAAGAAAAAAATATTTATTTGTCATGATGACACATAAATGTTTTGTCTTTACAGATATTTAAGCACGTCTGTACGACTGTACGTGCTTAGGCAGTTATAAAAACTAAAATAATAATCTTGGGGTGCTAGAAACCTTTAAATACCAATAGTTTTTGATAAATTGTAGATTTTATGCGATCTCTTGAAGGTGGTTTAATCTTGGAGGTGTCCGTAAGTTTAAAGCGAGCATGAACGATTCAAGACGACGTTTTTGTGTGTATGTGTTCATCATAGAAAACTAGCAACAAAACATTAAACAATATAAAAATAAGCATTAATTCACCGATTGTACCATTCTAGATTTTGATCAGGCACAGTGGTACAATTTTAATTTTAATAAATAAAGCTTTGAGGAACTTGGAACTTGTGAATGTGCACGTGAATGTACACACACATCTGAGACCAAACCGCCTTCGTGAGATCGAATATCCATTTCCGTTGTCGATGATCGAATATCCACTTCCCAAACAGTGGAGAAATGGTCAAGAGAGTAACTACTCATAAAAAAAAATTATATATATATATACTATATATCTAATGGCATTAGGTATATATGTACAACACATATAACGATGACAGTCGTGACGTAGGTACATAACAAAAAATTTGAATTTCTTTATTGTGTAAGTCGATAGCTTTCGACGGTGCTGATAGTATCTAAAAGTCATATCTTTATTGCAGAACACAATACAATAAATTATACATTTCTGGATGTCATGTAAATGCTCGGTTAATTGTGTTTTACCAAATTAGGCATGCAAAATTGTGGTAAGGTCAAAAAACATTTTGTGATTAAGTTACATAATATATGTCAAAAATTAATACTAATGATAATGTCAACACAGAAATACAATAAAATAATAATAATAATTTTTTTAGTCAAATGATAATGTCAACGCAAAATAATAACTTTAAAATAAATACAAATAAATAAATTAAGTAAAGTAAATCGGACTTAGAAAGAAGCAACCATTATCATCTTCTTGTTATTTTTATCTTGTTGTAATTCAGAATTGGGTTGTGGAATTGAGGAAGGCCGATAGGCGCTCTATGTAAATTACGGGTATTAGCATTGATATAAATAATATAAGGGGAGATACTATGCGGTCCAAATGAGAATAGGATCGATTGCCATGTTGTGACGTCACGTCGAACTGTCAATTTGAAGAAATTGGGTACGGCGAGCAAAAAAAGAAATATTTAAAATTTAATTTATTTACGAATCGTGAACAAAAAAAGTTTTATCAGAATTTAGTTCTTCAATTTTACTCATCTCTGCGCCACTATGTGAAGTGTCTGATTAGTGGAAAATGGAAGAAGAAAGCGAATTGTTCATTACAATGAAAATAAGAAAGAAAAATATTTTTTATTTTTAAGTAATTATGACTTAAAACAATATATTTACCTAATTTATCATAAACAATAATGTTTTTACTTCATCTGGACCTAACTAAGACTATGTAATAGAAAGCAAAAAAAAAAGCCTTTATTGATACGCAAATAAGTTTTTTTTGCAAACTGTACTTTTCACTCAAAATTTGACAGATCGAGGTTATTGGCTTTCCTATTCTTATTTGGATCGCATAGTACGTTAGGTTACGCGCTAACATCGCAAACAGAAAACCTGGACTCGAAACTCACACATCTAAGATCAGTGTCATCACAGTCGCAAACCTGCATTCACTGATAGACAAGGACAGAGATAAGAGCCGGTGCTCTCGTGCGAGCAAAATCGCGTTAGCCGCAATTAGGCGACGGGCCTGATTTCAGCGGTCCACGAGCTAGAGGCGAGTCATCTACCTTCCGCTGTTTTGATTTAATCAAAGGGTATAAGTTAAAAAAGCATGGTAGATGATGCCGCCGGGATTCCGATCCCGATTACCGGCCACCGTAGGCGCGGGGTCGCGGACGGCGGGCAATGGGTAGCTCGCTGTCCGTCCGTCCGGTAACAGACCGGTCCGGTCAAGGAGTTGTCAGCAAACTGTAGGGACCCAGCAGGGGCGAAGCCTACTGGGGCCAAAGGTTATGTGAAAATGTCACCCGGGGCCCTGGGACAAAGGCAATCAATGGAACAGGGTAGGTTTTTAGTCAGTAAATGTCTGACACTATTTCCCGCCCCACCCAAGGGCGGGATTTGTCATTGGATGATTTTACCTACCAAAAAGAAAATGGTAGATGATTAATTTTGATAATCTAAGTCACGTGAAAATTTTCAATATCAACGATTCAAATTGTTTGTCAACTTTTGAATTTTGACATATCTTAATACCTAATACCCGAGAAAACCTACTTAACGTTAAACCTTTTTAATCTTTACAAGGAAAATACCATTTAAAGTATTAGCTTAAATAAAGTGTTGGATGTTGTTTTGTTGTTATTTCGTATTGTAATTTACAAAATAAATACGAGTACTTTAGCATCTTTTCGAGCTTCAAGTACCGTTTTCATCTTATTGATGTACAAAAACATTAGATACTTTAAAGTATCTCTTTTGCATTGCAATAAAACATAACGTCTCAAGAGAGTACTTGAGACTGATAGGTATAAGTATATTTACTTAGGTAGGTACTTGTAAATGGAGTGTAAACCTTTACGACAGGTTCAACGTACATTGATGAACCGATTCTTGGAACATGCCATTTTAATTTCTTCATCATCTGTTAGTGACCTAATCACTTATCACCAGAGGTCGGAGTAGGTAGATTGATTTTATATACTTGCGTCAAGATATTATAATATGGACATGCCATTTTATCCATAATGTGCGGGAAGTACCGGAAAAAGTTCCGGGATTGGAATTATGGACTAAAATAAAATAAAGCGTCATACTGTCAAGCGTCATTTCTAATTCAACAGTAAGGGACAAAATACGGTGTAACTATTCCAAGGTATTTTTGTATAAAATAAAATACTGATTTCTTTCACCATTAGCTAACACTGGCAGCGTAGATTGATATTATACGTATTAATAATATCAATCTACGCTGCCAGTGTTAGCTAATGGTTAGTTTTTACCTTAAACACAAATTCGTGCTAATTTCAAAATTCCGGAACAAATATCACAATAAATATGAAGTTCCGGTATTTTGGAGGCATATCCATATTATCCTCTACGTTTGACATCAACGATCTTAAATCAATCTACCTACTCCGACCTCTGCTTATCACAGCCAAAGCCGTTTTTATCGTCATCTCAGCACTAAGACTAAGCCCATGTGTTTCACGCACTCCTGAAAGAGATGTCAGCAAGGTTGACGGGGTCACTTAAGTCCTGGGCTGCGGTTCTTCGAAGGAGTCACCGTGGCCCTCGAAAACAGGGCATCTGAAGGAATACTGTGCGTTTAAGGCAGTAAAACTCTGACACCCCCACTCCAGCCAGAGCAGGAGAAGCCATTTGATGATTCCCCACGTAAAAATATTGATTTTTTTCCGCAACTTCTGCAGAATGGTGAGAATAAAAAGAGCCAGAGAAGCGAGATTACAAAATTATGGAACACTTCTTTGGTTTTCTGGGGCTGGGAAGTCATCATATAACTTTTCTCTTTTTAGGGTAGAGCGACAGAGTGTCAAACATTCGGTAACTGACACCCACCTGTTTCTTCAGTTGCCCTTTGCGTCTTAGGGCAGCGGTAACTCCGAACTAACTTTCAAACAATTCCGCAGCACTTGGGACCTTTTGTTTACTTTTTTTCATAAGTCAAGCCCTCCAACTGAGCGTTTTACTAAACACTCATACAGAGAATATATAGTATAAGCTCCTTATCAGGGTAGAAAGTGCGTTTAGAAAAGGAAAGGGTGTCTGTGTGTGAAATCTCGGATGAAAAGGGAGGATATTCCTGCCTTGTTAGATTTCAGGCCTCTGTGTTATGTTCTAATCGCGACTCGCGCGGAGAATTCTAACACCACGAGGCAGGATTTTGAGCTTTTAGTTCCTATGTAGTGTTGAAGATGTCGCTACATTGTACTAAGGTAGTTACAGCTTATCACCTTATTACCGTTAATGGTTTATTTGGTCGTTTCCTCCTCTTATAGCACACAATCGTACATATAAATTTCCCTACGTATTTTACTAATGTATGTGGTTGCGCGAATTTGCTTGATGTGGACTGTAGGTTTAAAAAGCGATCTAAGGTTTGTTAACAATATGCAGGTACTGCGTCTAGCGTTTATTAATGGGATAAATGTATTAGGAAAGGAACACTGACCTTTTAACCTCGAAGGTTTCACGTGGCGCCGGCCGGCGATCCTCGACTTCGCACATTTAAATCACTGCCAGGTCCTGTTTTGCACTACACTGCACTATTGTTGAGTTTTGAATGGTTGGATCACGAAATAGTCAATTTTCTTGTAATTTCGAGCGGGCGATTGGCGGTGCGGTCACATTCACAATCGATGCACACACGTCAATGTCAAATCATTTCTTGAGGTCGTGCGGGTGGAGGGAAAACGGAAGGGATAGGATTGCTAGGCCAAAAAAAATAAATTACAAAAAACAAAGTCGCGGATCATAGCAAATTGGCGCAACCATTCCCCCCGGGTTTGAAGGGTTACCTTCAAAGAAAAGAAAAAAAACAAAAGCGAAACTAAACCCTATTACTATATCTAAACTATCAATACTAGGTAGCGAAACAACTTATAACTAACTATGCCACTACTGCTGATTAGGCAGTGGGCAGAGGCGAATAACCGGACGCAGGTACGATCCAGTTGCGGTTTTAACCTTTACGACTCGCGTTATTCCGTTCGAACCCGGAAAAACTTCTTCCACTACACCAAGAGGCCAGTGCAGAGGAGGCGCACTCTCAGTCTTCAGTATCACCACAGTACCGACTGTGACTGGATCTGAAGGAGTGTTCCACTTTTGACGCGACTGCAGCGTATGCAGATAATCTGTCCTCCATCGCTTCCAAAAGGACTGAACTAAGCTATCTAGCAGAGCGTGACGCGGGTGAAGCTGCAGTTTGTCAGTCTCGACATCTAAAGCGGGCAAATATTTAAGAGGAGTCGTCGTCAAGAAGTGAGCCGGCGTCAACGCTAGTGGCTCCGATGGATCACTAGACAAAGTCCGACACAACGGACGCGTATTCATCAACGCCTCTACCTGAGCGAGTACGGTGCTCAACTCCTCGTACGAGAGAATCTGTTCGCCTATGACCCGAAACAGGTGCGACTTAAGGCTTTTAATATTCGCCTCCCAATTGCCACCAAAATGACTAGCCGCTGGCGTATTAAAACACCAATCAATGCGATTCTCAGCTAAGACATGGGCGAATTCACTTTGGTAGTACTTGGAGCGTAAGAATGTATGTAATTCCGAAATATTGCGTCGCGCTCCAACATAATTTGTGCCGTTGTCAGAGTATAAGCGCTTAACGGGACCACGGCGAGATAAAAATCGTTTAAATGCAGACATAAAACCCTGCGTACTCAAATCACTGGTTAACTCTATGTGAACTGCACGAGTTGTCATACAAACGAATAGGCAAATGTATGCCTTTGTGGAACGTATACCACGACCACGGGCAATAGTGACTTTAAACGGTCCAGCATAGTCCGTCCCAGTATGTATGAAAGGTTTCACCGTCTGTACAACACGACAAGAACGATGGTCGGCCATTTCCGGCGCGTTGAAACGCGGGCGGAGCTTAAAGCAGGGTACACATCTGTGCACTCTAGCGCGTATCAAATTGCGAGCGGAAAGTATCCAGTACTTCTGTCGAAGAATGGACATTAATAAATCGGGACCAGCGTGACAATTCACCTTATGGTGATAGTCCACCAACAAATCCAAAACGTGATCCCTGCGTGGTAGAACTACTGGATGCATTTGTTCAAACTCTAACTTAGCATTTCGCAGACGGCCACCGACACGAATGAGTCCGTCTTGCAAAAATGGTTTCAAATGTTGAAGTGCGCGACTACAAGGTTTATGTGATTCTAAACTACGAAATTCTATTGAAAAATAAAATTTCTGCAACTCTCGAAGTACAACTGATTCAGCTCTATCCAAATCAGCTGCGATTATAGAACCACGCGATGGTAATAATCTCAAAAATCTTAGGACGTAAACTACACAGCGTAATAGTCTCGACCAAGACGAGACTCGATTAGACAACAACAAAACAACTGACTCTTCACGCGGAACTGATACTACAAGCGTATGTTTCTTCTCCTCGGGTGGCTCTGAAACAGTAGCGGGGTTAAACGGAGCACTTGGCCACTCGTTAGGAGTGGTATGAAGCCAGGGAGGGCCACAAAACCAAAGCGGATGATTTAAAATTTGCGCAGGAAGCAAACCACGTGAGAGACAATCAGCTGGGTTTTCTGTTCCAGCGACATGGAATATATTTTCCGGTGACAATTCAGCTTGAATCTTACGTTCCAAGCATAGAAAGCGTTTTTCTGCGGAGGCACGGGAGCCACCGAGCGAAAAAATATCACCCTTGAAAGGGAGCGCGACAACATAACGACCATCTTTATCACGAGTAGTCGTGCGGGTATAAATCTCCTCAGTGACCTGATCCTCAGGGCTGAGAATAGGCGGGACATTGACCTCTTCAATCTCCCAGAACTTGCGGATGGTAGACTCAAGCGGCGGCTCGACGGTGCAACAGTGCGACACAGTCGAGTAACTATTTAAATAAGCGGGTGCGGAACCAACTATAACAAACCCGAGAACTGTTTCCAGTGCGTGCGGAGCGGGGTACATCGGAAGACCTTGAATTTTACGTGATAACTGGAGATGCGGGAGAATCGAAGCACCGATCAATAGATCGATATCTCCAGGGAAAGCGTAATTTCCGTCGGCTAACTGCAAGTTCTTAAACTCCGTCAGCATGGACGTGTCAACCGGTACCGTGGGCAACCGTTCCGTAATCTTATCTGCGACTAGCGAATCCATTTCAAACGAAATATTACGATTAAAACGTGAACTAAATATTATTTTAATGGAACCGTGAATGGTTGCCTTTAAACCTCCAAAACCTTTCACTTCTGAGCGGGATGACCAATTATTAAAACTAAAACCAAGGCGTTGACAACAATCCCGAGTAATAAAATTACTCTGGGAAGCGCCATCTAGTAGCGCTCGAACGGTGTGCGGTTTGCCAAAGGCATCTACAATGACAACTTGCGCGGTCGCAAGTAAAACGGTAGTGATTTGAGTACCAGCGGCGGAAAGCGAACACAATGTTACGTCGTTTGCACTTGCAGCAGGCCGCGCGTCACAAGCGTCGCGCGTCCGCGCAGGCCGCGGCCGCGATGGCAGCTTACTACTCTCAAAATGTAAGAAGGTATGATGTCTAGCTAGACATTTACGACAGCTAACACCACTGTTACATGACGTAACCAGATGTTTGTCACTTAGACAATTAAAACACAAATTATTAGTGCGGACAAACTTGTAACGATCACTAGGCGATAATCTCTGAAATCCCGAACACTTGTACAGCTGTGTATGGCTACCCTTACACAGAGAACAGTCAGGTGTTGAGGCGGTATTAACTAGCGTATGTGCAGTCTTGACTGACTTCGATGACGCGTCTATACGGCGATCGGAACCTGTCCTATTCGTGACTTCATGACGTGCCGACGTGCGCTGCAATACCTTAATATGGTCGCGAATAAAAGATTCTAAATCTTTGAACTTAGGTATTTCGTTACCGCGCTGAGTCGTTTCAAACAGACGAACAGTTTCAGGATCTAATTTCTGTAAACCGATATACAAAAACAAAAAGTCACAGAGGTCATTGACCTTTAGGTTCTTTACTGCACGAACAGATGATGCGAAAATATTCAAAAACTTCTCTAAATTATGATCGTTACAAACGGAAAAACTTTTCAAATCGAATAATTGATCTAAATATGCGGTGGCTACTAATCGCTTATCTTCGTATTTTGTTTTTAAAGTGTCCAAAACTAAAGTGTAATTTTCAGCGCTAAACGTAATTCCAGCACAGACAGCCTTTGCCTTACCGGTCAATTTTTCTACGAGATAATGCAATCTCTCGTGATCTGTCAGCGATGTGTTCCTATGTATTATATTTTCGAAACTATCTATAAATAAATTCCAATTTCGAATGTCACCATTAAATTCAGGTATTTGAATTGGCGGCAATCGTGGGCGTTCGCGAGGAGGGTTGGATAAACCACTCGCGGGGGGGGGGAGTCTCTAAACTCCTAGCAATACGTTTGATACGACAATACAAGTCATCAAAGGACGACAATGCCTGATAACTCACACAGTAATCAGGATTTAACTCCAACTCTAAAATGTTTATATTATTAATTGTAGATTCAAAATCCGCGCGCAAACTATCTAAAGTTTCCAACGAACACAAGAAAGCATCTCTAATCGCCAGATCCGAGGTTTGCAAAGATTTATCACAAATTGATTGAACACGTGAAAACTGTGAGTCCCTTTTAGCGTATAAAAGCTTTAACTGAACCTTTAAATCAGTACTAACCTTGGTTCCCTTAAGAGACATCTTGTTTTGATATATTCACACTATACACTCAAACAAACACTTAACGAATTATTAAGTAAGCGATAATTATCAGATAACAATATGGTAATATTGTAAACAACAAAGTGAACGGCGAACGAACGGAATAACATATGCGTATATAATCTATGGTTTATCCGTTTCCTACAAATATTCACTCAACAATGAACGGGTATTTTTGAAATGCGTCTACCTACATGCAATTTGTAGGACTTCCGAATGAATTTTGTCAAGAAAAAGAATGCGATCGATTTATATCTACGCTGATATTTACGTAGCTAACTATAATTATGCGGTGCGGTTGACGGCGTAGGTACCGTAATTATCAATGACTCTTTAACTATACGAGCGAAATAACGTATAGTTGCCTAAATGCCTAGATGCGGGTTTTCTACTATTATATCTAGGTAAATAGGCGCGTTGCGTTTATTCCCTATGGAACAAATACTATATTGCGAAATTACAAGAAAATGATTCACGATCCGGCTCGAAGGACCAAAAGTAATGGTTGCGCGAATTTGCTTGATGTGGACTGTAGGTTTAAAAAGCGATCTTAGGTTTGTTAACAATATGCAGGTACTGCGTCTAGCGTTTATTAATGGGATAAATGTATTAGGAAAGGAACACTGACCTTTTAACCTCGAAGGTTTCACGTGGCGCCGGCCGGCGATCCTCGACTTCGCACATTTAAATCACTGCCAGGTCCTGTTTTGCACTACACTGCACTATTGTTGAGTTTTGAATGGTTGGATCACGAAATAGTCAATTTTCTTGTAATTTCGAGCGGGCGATTGGCGGTGCGGTCACATTCACAATCGATGCACACACGTCAATGTCAAATCATTTCTTGAGGTCGTGCGGGTGGAGGGAAAACGGAAGGGATAGGATTGCTAGGCCAAAAAAAATAAATTACAAAAAACAAAGTCGCGGATCATAGCAAATTGGCGCAACCAGTATGTTAGACTGAGGATTAAAGACTTCTAACATACATTAGTTGAGTATGGGTCTTATTCTGTTTATTTGCGTAACTCCACACATTCATTTGCCTTCGAGTAGGATTTCATAGGAGAGCAGTGGTGGCCCAGTGGCCGTGGTAACAGTATCACGCAACCTGCAAACCCGTGACCTGGCATTTGTTACCACGGGCTGTCCCCGAGGTAACGAGGTCCAGGTCGCAGGTTTAACTTTGTGTACTTTATATCATTACCATTGTGCTCAAAATGGTGAAGAAAACATCGGCAGGTCTCAGAACCAAAATTTCAAAGACATGACATCCACCAATATGCATTGGGCCCTCGTGGATTACGGTCCATTCAGTCAGGCAGTGGGAACATTATAAGGCTGATTATGTTATGCTACCTATATTACCTATATACCTACCATTTTATAAAGTAAGATTGGTAACGTTAGCTATATTATATCAGGCTGTGGCGAACGCAACGAAGAGGGTCGGGTGGTTGGCGGAACAGAGTCCAACGTGAACGCGTTTCCCTGGTTGGGTCGCTTGATCTATGAGAAGGCCTTTGGATGTGCTGCCTCTCTCATCAATGACAAATTTGTCATCTCAGCCGCTCACTGTGTGAAAGGGTAAGACTTTAATGATCAAATTTTATCCATATCTATCTCTCGGTAACTATTAAGCTAGAACTACATTAGACCGACGCACTCGTGTTTTGACACGCCTGATTTGTAGTAAAACGACGTCACGAGTCGTCGCGTGGCGTGGGTTAAGTGTAGCTCTACAAGTCCAGTTTTTATATAAAATGTATGGAGATCGACGCGCCCAGATCGGCGTGTGTGACACACGTGTGCGCAGCGTAGTTCTGTTTCAAGTGCCTACTTGTGTGCCTACACTTAGATAGAACTACATTACGCACATACAACTGGTCTAGCTTTGAATTCATATCTAAAACTATGATATATTAGGACTGTGTCTAAAATAGATTGGTCGAAACTTCCCCAGGTTTTCTTTAACAATACCGTAATTCCTTTAAGTCACACTGTGAAGAATTTGGGAATTTATATCGACCGCACTCTCTCCTGGACAAAACAAATGCAGGAAGTAAGTCGTAAGCTGTTTGCTTCAGCGGGCTCCATGAGACGTCTTCGAAATTTTCTTCCCATCAGTACTAAAATTGCGTTAGCACAATCTCTGCTGCCAGCTATCTTGATCTCACCCAAGACCAATTGGATAAGCTTGAGCGACTTCAAAACCTCTGTATCAGGTTCATATTTGGCTTACGCAAGTATGACCACGTTTCTGAATTTCGTACTAAGCTCAAATGGCTTCCTATTCGCCTTCGCCGGAACGCCCATATACTTTCTTTGCTATATAATGTGCTATTTAATCCTTGTACCCCGTTTTATCTTAAAGAACGCTTTCAGTTCCTTAGTGACACACATAGTAGGTCCTTGAGATCATCGGAAAATCTAAAATTAAGTATTCGCGCGCATTCCACTTCCTTCGTGGACAAATCATTCACGATTCAAGCTGCACGTTTGTGGAATGCGTTGCCTATTGAAGTGAGGCGTGCTCAAACGCTTCCAACGTTTAAAAAATTGGTGAAGGAACATTACCTTTCACTTTGATTTTTCTTCTCCTAACTCAATTATATATTTTTGATATTTATTAGTATATTATTTGGTATTGTATGTATGTATTCGGATTATTATGTCTTATTAGTATTATTTCTGATGTTTGTACACTGACAACCCTAAATCTATTTCCTTTCACTCAGTCCATCCAAAGGTTGTCTGTAAGAAATTGCCCTGTGCGATAAGACCGCCCATTGTACCCTTATTTATAATAACATGTCCTAATTTTGTTGTTTATGCGGTGTACAATAAAGAATATATAAATAAATAAATAAATAAATAAATATATTCTTCACTTGATTTGATTCTTTTCGCCTATTGAAATAATAGTTTCTCATTTATTTTTTTATCTCTCTCTTTTACAAATGGAGTTCGAACTGTGAGATTCTTTGTTATAAGTATCAATTACCTTTTTCCTTTCAGATTTATGTGGTTCTCATTCAGAGTAAAATTCGGTGAACACAATCGGTGTGAGCAGACACAGGCGGAGACTCGTCGTGTGGTGAAGATTATCGCTCATAACTTCTCATTGAGCGATCTTAGCAATGACATCGCGTTGCTAAAGCTCAACAAACCTGTTGAATACAACCATGCCATTAGACCTGTGTGTTTACCGAAGAATGATGGTAAGAGCATAAATAATTAAAAGATGACATCTGAATAAAAAACTAGATATTACATTAATGTAAGCTCTTCATCTTTTTCCCACTATTGATTCGAACATTATCCTTGGTGATTGAAAGAATCTTTATTTTTTCAACAATGACGTTCGAATCATCATGATGAAGGAACTTTGCATTAGCCTTAAACTAATTACATGATGCTATTGTTTTGGGTTCGTACTTAAACATGAAGAACGCAAATTATTTGCCTCCATTAAGTTTCCTTACCTGCATTAAGTATAATAAAATAAATACCGGCTAATCGTAAGGGACGTGATTCGCGCGAAAAAACAAAGATTATGATCGCTACGGGTTTCAAGTCTTTATCCGATTCCAATAAATCTGAAGAAACCGGTGTATTTCACGAGCCTTGTTTTATTGCGAATATTTTGAAGGTACAATATCAGTACTTTTATGGCTTAATATTGTACGGTACATTTTTAAGGCACATTGAATTCGATGAGAGCTTTTTCTTTTTACAACTTTTTTTTCAAGGTTTTTACGATTTTGCGTCATTGTGGATCCCAGTTTTATGATCAGTAAGAGCATAAATAAATTATCCTTTTTATAAAATATTGATTTGACGTTTTATTATTGTAAAAAAAATATTTATTATTATAATAATTGCTCTTGAGACTAAAACGCCTACATTACGCGGTTGTTGAAAGTGGACATTAGTATAACTATTATGTTCTTAATTTGAGGAGGAATACCAGCTTTTTTTCTGCCTCTAGAAAGTCTTTCATTATTATTATTTATTACGAGCCTGTCTCACTGCATGAGTCATGGCGTAAGGGCATCCCTTCCATTCTTCTACTTTTCTCTGTCCTTACATGCATCTGGCCCATCCTTTAGGTAGGAGTTAAACTCATAGAGCTTAGAAAGCCCTTACCGATTTTTATAATTAGGATCTTCTTGTTTAGTTTTAATCAGTTTTTGGCTTCTCACATGCAGATAGCGCTTACACTGGGAAGACAGCAGTAGTGGCCGGGTGGGGAGCGATGAATGAAACCGGCAAGTGGTCCTGCACGGTCTTGGAGGCCGAGTTGCCGGTGTTGAGCAACGAGGCTTGCCGTAGCACCAACTACAACGCCTCTAAGATCAAGGATGTCATGATGTGCGCAGGATTCCCCGAGACGGCGCATAAGGATGCTTGTACCGTGAGTTTGAGATGGTTTCTTTAAGTTTAATGAACTCTTTTAGTATGTATGTGCGTCATATCTTTTAGCTACTGTTACACGTTATAGATTCGTCTCACACTTTTGTAGTTTCATGTTTAGCAATTTGCCATGCTTTACAGGCTTTTTGACAGACCTGTTTCACGCATAGTTTTAGTAAATTCTGCCACTTGTCTTCGCATTATTCAAGCAAATTGTCCTTATCTCGATTGTTTCTGTAATACAAACGAGTTGAATGAAATAGATGGCTTAAAGGTACTAGACACTAACTTACTTAAATATCTAAACGATTTTATTTGTATTTTTCCAGGGTGACAGTGGAGGTCCTCTGATAGCAGAAAATGAAGAGCACATGTATGACCTAATAGGTAAGTTCATAAATTAAATTACATGACTAGTATATTCATATACTAGCTGCTATCAGCGGCTTTGTCCTCATGAAAGTAAAGAATGCATAGCCCATGTCACTCAGTGTTAGTGTTCTATTGGTGAAAGAATTTTTAAAATTAGTCCCGTAGTTTTTGAATTTATTTTTTTACAAAAGAAAAAAAAAAATTACAAACCTTTTCTCCTTGTCTTAAAAGAAAGTGTGGTTTGAAAATGTAAATTTCAAAATTTACCAACCTATTAATTATAATTTTCAGGAGTAGTGTCGTGGGGTTATGGATGCGCGAGGAAAGGCTATCCAGGAGTTTACACAAGAGTAACAAAGTACTTAGACTGGATCAAAGACAATGCCCGAGAAGGATGTTACTGCAAATACTAAAATAATAGATATTATTAGCTATTCACTATTAATATAATTATTAGCTATTAATATTAACTCATAAAAACTTACTATCAAGTTTTTTTGATAAGAACTAAAACATCCAGATTTTTAAACTAATATTTGTAAATAATGCGAATTATAGTTTTGACGCGGGGTTCAAACCCATAATAGAGCACAAAAATTTGTATAGTCGTATCACAAGATTACACAAAAAGGTTACAATAAATAATGTGTATTACGGAACATCAAAAAAGAACACATATGGGCATTAGACAAAAAAAAAAATCTCCTGCAATTTGGATCCTAATCGATATTTAATTTGTTCTTTAGTAATTTGAAAAAGGAATAATAAATTTTGCTAGAAATTATGTAATTTTGGATATCTATACAAAGTAATGAGTTGTTCTCAAGCCTCGGTATAAGTTACTGTTAGTCACTGTGACAGAGAAATGCAATAAAATTTATATTTTAGAACTTAGCCGTTTCATTGACGTGTTTCCATCTTCTAATAATTAAGTTTGACAATACCGTTACGGTTATAAATTAACTTCGTCTACTTCATCAAATATTCGTTTATGGTTATTACTATCAGAAATGTTCATTGAATACTTAATTATTACTTTGTTGTTATAGCAGAAGAACCGTTCTTCATTGAGTCACATTTTTTTGTTTCTTTTTGTTAGAGGTGTGGTAATGCTGTCATGACATCATCTTCATCGTTTAATACGTGCGTGTGCGCAAGTAACGGTTTTTTCATATACCTATCTGTATCGATACTTGATAGGGAAATAATTTATACCTAACAATATTGGATTAATGTAACAATGTAAGTGACTTTCAAATCCATTGTATCTTTACAAAGACTTCTGTGTTAGGATTTTTAATGTGAACGCGCAATGTATAAGCATATTTCACTTTGGAACAGTTTCCTTACATGAAATCATCTATACCTATTGGTGTGATATCTTGGTATACATTGAATGGTACAGGTTCAAGTTTATGTCGCTGGTTCGATGGAGTGCAACGTCCCCATTCCTGTCTACAGCATCCCGTTGTGGGATCTGCACGTCTAGCCTGTTTTTGCAAATATCTGTGCAGAATACAAATTAGAAATATTTCGTGACTTAAAATAGAGATTTTCAGTATGTGGAAGTTAATATCAGTGGTCATAATAATATGTGTGTGTGCGACGTATGTGGTAAGTTCGAATCAAAGATTTTTGTTTTACTAGATCAACATTACAGTAAGGGTAAAAAACTTGCAGAACCTGATAGAGTTTACGGTTCGATGTACGTGAAAATTCAAAAGTTCATTGTATAATAATAAAATATTTAACAGGACACAAAATTTTTCGGTAGAAACAATTAAAGTAAAAGTGAAATTATTCAAGGTGGGAGCAGATAATGATACTGAAGCTACAACGGAGCCAATACCTGATGCTGAAGACTACGGACGAAAGTGTAGCTGTCGTAAGTTTATTTTAAATAATTTAATAAATCGTCACCGTTTACACTTTTTCTTTGCAAAAGCTATACAATATACTTCACATTAGTTACTTATTTTGTGGCATTAGGTAAAAGTATGATTCAAACAGGTAAATGGTCACAAGAACTACTAGCAACTTTAATTTTTATTTAAAGTTTCCTTGTTCAATTTTATGAGATGCTGGAACTTTCAAATTAAATAAAAATGTAGATATGCCATATTTAATCAATTTTCCCCTAAGAATTATGACTCGGTCAAAGGTTAAGAAACTTTTAACCACAAAATATACAATAACTAACTGTGCTCGCGGTTTCATTTGTGAGTCACTTTTTTAACTAAAGGAGGCTTTCTATGTCCATGTCAGTACTCCTGATCCAGTGTCTGCAAAATTTTATGATGATAAGTCAAGTAGTTAAGGCGTGAAAGTGAAATAATAATAAAATTTATTAAAAAAAAATCATTAATAAGAATTAAGCAAGTACTTAAGGTTAAGTCTGGCTAAACTTGCCCAGTCTTATTTTTCATTTACATAGAAAACTAGTTTCTCGATTGTAACATTTGTACTTAGAATATAACATATAAAAATTACACCCTCATTTTTACAAATCTCAACACTAATTTGCAACTTTTCTATAGAAAATTTAAATTTATAAACTGCATATGTTGCAAAACAGCCTCCCTAGCCAAGTTATAATCGTTTCGTTTTGCGTTAACGCTTGGACTTGGCCACGCCCCCAATTTGTTTGTTCGAAAATAGAAGTTGGACGCGTGGCCAACTCCAAGCGTTAACGCAAAACGAAACGATTGTAACTTGGCTAGGGGCGCAGCTTAGAGATTTTTATAAATTTACTAGCTTCTGCCAGCGACTTCGCCCGTGTAAAAGTAGATTTCTCCCAGCAAACTTTGGACCGTTTTTCATGGAATTTTGGGTCGCTTATGTGATAAAAGGAAACTTTGTACAAAATGTCACGCTTCTAGTCCCAGGGTGCTATTCTCGAAGAAAACGCAGCGCTGCCGCAACGACGAACATTCAAATAGGATACATTAAATTAACAATCCAATATACAGGTACATTAGGTTGACAATCCAATGTATCCTATTTGGGTGATCGTCGTTGAGGCAGCGCTGCGTTTTTTTAGAAAATAGCACCACCAGTAGTTTCGACTGTGCGTTGATAAGTCAGTCGGACAGTTTCTCCTATTATATATCGGCCTATTTTTGCAACTCTACTCCTGCAGGTTGTGGGGAACGCAACGAAGCTTCCCGCATAGTTGGTGGTGTGGAGACGGCAGTGAACGAGTTCCCCTGGGTAGCTCGCCTCTCCTATCACAATAAGTTCTACTGCGGGGGCTCTCTCATCAACGACAGATATGTGCTCACTGCCGCGCATTGTGTTAAAACGTACGTAGAACTTGGTATTAGAAGAATTAGTTAAGTGTTAAAATCTTTAGGTAAGCACTTTTTCTTTGTAAATTATAAGCGCACAAAAAACAGTGGTCTTCCTACTGATATTATTAATATGAACGAGGTAAGGTATTGAGATTAGGAAACATTGAAAAGCTATGTGAAATTAGTTCTAATATAGGAATTATTACTACCTAACAAAACGTAAGGTAGTGATATAATATGTAAGAATTGTACACATAAAACCTTCCATCACTGTCTGTTGGTAAAAACCGCAAGAAAATCCTTTCAGTATATTTTAGTTTATAGCAAACAGTCAAATGGACTTTGTTTTATAATATAGCTTCAGCCAGCGGCTTCGCTCACTTGTAGGTAGGTTTCTCCAGACAAATTTTTGGATAACCGTTTCATCCCCATTGAAAGAGAAGTTTGGAAAAATCTCTTTTAGTCCTTGCCTACTAGTGTTTTGGCTGTGCGTTGTAATATCAGTCAGTCAGTTTCTTCTCTTATATGTTACCGGCAATCAATATAATCCGGTATTCTATACAAAGCCTAGGCAATGTTTAAATACGGTTTAAAATAAGGCTTCTATTTTCAGGTGGTGATAAAAAAGAATAACCCTAACGTAACCTGTCCGTGTCAGGGTGCCCTAGAGTTACATCACCTCCTTCCCTGCTCCCGTCTTTTACACACATTACTGGCTGCGCGTCGGTATTGTATAGAATACCTGAATTATACAGATTGCCAGTAATATGTATATATGCAGGTATGTAAGGATAGAGTTTGAATATTTATTAATCGGTTTTCTTTCATTTTCCAGGTTCATGTGGTTCATGATCAAGGTGACCCTGGGCGAACACAACCGCTGCAACACCACGCACCGGCCGGTAACCCGCTTCGTCGTCCAGCTGGTGGCTCATAACTTCTCTTTCGTCAACTTTAGACACGATATCGCGGTGCTGAAGCTGAACAAGCCAGTACGGGTAACGGACACCGTGAAGCCGGTGTGCTTGCCGAAAAATGACGGTAGTATACCTTAATATACCCAGACAAACGCACGCATACGTTCACACACACTATACACATATTAACATAAGTACGTAGTTTACCCGCTGCACGTACCAATGTTCTGTAGGTTCACTTGTAACCGTAATACGACTCCTTATAATTGGAAACTCTTTCCTAAGATACAGAGAGAATTTCTGCCTAGTTTAGGAATTATCCATTTTCTACTGATTGTACTGGTTTTTTCTTTATCTAGTGTTTAAGACTACTATGTATGGCATGTACAGAATTCTTATTGAATAAATTATTATTATTAATAATTATCAAAGTGTTATGTTGGTTACTTAACTGGTCTGTTTGGATAGCCAAACTGATTAAATTTCCAGGTAATCTGCTGAGGTGACTTTTGGCGATAATGATGTACTTAAATAATATCCTGAATAAAAATATATAATTTTGGTAGGCACCAGATAAATTTGCCATAAAGTACACTGATTTTTTCCCAATATCTCTGAGTAGGTATCCCAGCCCCAAAAAAAATATACTGAAATTAGGAATGTCAATACATGTAAGAGGGTCAATGGCCGCTATTCCAAATTTATCCAGCGCCTACCATAGTACGGCAGTTAAATTAAACACACAAATATTAGACGCGTGTTTTTGTGCTTTATCAAATCAATAAAAATTGCCAAAGATGCATCAAAATTTAAGAATATGATTGTGTCGTCACTTCTAGGTCAAAAGGGTACCAAGGTGTGACCTCGAGCGAAATTTCGACATACTGCGTCATATATTTTTAGTTTACGTGACTAAAGAGAAAAATATCTGCTAAATATATTTAAACAATCTGGCTGACCAAATATGCAGATGTTTTAAGAACCTACCCTTTTTCCAGTAGCAGCATTAACGCTGTTCATGTAGCTATATGCTACTGCTATATTACACATTAAACTCAAGCTCCCATAGCAGGTTTTGGAGTTCCCGGGCATTGAACTTTTGTTTTTAATGTGATATACATTATCTACCATAAACTACGCTCTTGACACCGCCGGCGTACCTGCCGTATTAGAACCTATCGGCTTGGTACATGACGATGGGATGAGGCCAGATCACAGGCCACATAGTATGATGTTGATCCCGTGGAAGGTGGGTAGGCTTCTGATGTGGTACGCAACCTGTGTCTCCACCCTTGGACTTCTCCCATGTTCCTAGTTCGGCGGGCTGTGCCGGTGCTGCCGCTGCGGCTGCCGAGAGTCTCAAACGGCGTAAATACTGTTACCTTATTAGTAATTACAGTTTTGAACCGTTTGGCGTTGCAACGCTTGGGTCCTTGGGTCCGAGTACGCATTTCCTTTTCAAGGAAATTTCACACCGACTGAACGACATTTTACGTGACCAGAGGGCTGGCTCGTTCTTTGTCCAAAGACTTAGCATTTTCACTCAACGTGGCAATGCTGCCAGTTTTCTGTGCATGTTTCCCGATGACAGCGATGTAGAGCAGTACTTCGCCGTCTGAGTGTATTTTGTGTTTTAGTACAGTTATGTTTAGTATATATTTAAGTTTCTTATATATCTGTTTTAATAAAAGTTGGAAATTGTAAATAAAAAAACTTTACAAAAAAAAAAAAATACAACCGACTTCAATGTAAAAAAAAAAAAACAAAAAATAAGTATAAAATAACTTTAATTTCGGAAGACGGTGTTTTTATAATAGTTTAGTCTCTTCGTTATTTAACACCGACTTCCAAAATTAATGTAATTTTACACTTTACTGTGTTTGTTTTAAATTGAAGTCGGTTTTTATTTCACACTATTTAGTCGTAGTACTTGTAGTAGGTACCCGTCAGCCAAACTTAAATAGATACCTTCCGCAATTCGGTTCCATCATCAAATAATCATGGCAATTCTATTAATACCAAACACGGCTAAAATACGCTGATTTATTAAAGAATTCCGTTTCTTACCTACCTTCCGGCTTCATTAGCACTTCAGTTCTATGTATTATCCCCTTCTTCCTTACATACTTAATACAATAAACTTTATTGTACACCAAAATATGTAGTAACAATTTACAGGCGACAAAGGCGGTCTTATCGCTGACAGCGATTTCTACCAGACAACCTTAGGATGGATTATAAGAACTTTAAAAAGAGGGGGAGTCTGCGGTGTACTACTAGCAAATATAACTAACATAAAACTAAAAATACGAAAAATGGATAAACAAAGCAATTTTACTTGTTACGACAGTTCTGCTATGATTTTTTGAAGAGTTTCGTTCTATATCTTCGAAGTTCATCATCAGATCAAAACGATAATTTTATTGGACCAATACGGAAGTATAATATTTCAATTAAAAGAAAAAATTTCGGAATCGGTCCACGATTGATCGAGATATCGGTGAACATACAAAAAAAAAAATACATAAAGCCGAACATAGAACCTCCTCCTTTTTGAAGTCGGTTAAAAACCATAAACTAATAAACTAGTATTTGTTTGAATTGGCGAACCATGCTAATTTAATATTTTAGATACATTGCGGTTTCTTTTATTAGTCCGCTAATGAAATGTAAAAATAAAGAACCTCAGAATCTCAAAGCCTGTTTACATGTATTCGATAGGATCTATCAATTTAGATATCTATGCTTGTCTTCCGAACACACTATTATAATAATTTATTTTCAAATTACTAACTCTCTCTCTCTGACTCTTATCCCTACCGCTTTTGAGCATGAATTTTACTGGTTTCCGCACTAATGCCGAAAAGTGCACGAGCTCGCCCCATCATCATTTATTGTAAGTATCGTATCAGGCTGTTAAACCCCACTTTAATTATTTCTTCGTGAGTGTATTGAAAAATTTCGTTTGATACAAGTGGTTTATCACTGTAGCACTCGGCTCCATAACATCCACCTCGGCCGAAATGACAAACTTTCTTCACTCAAATGTACTATATCAATTTATTTCATAGATAAGGTATACAGTGGAGTTAAAGCAATAGCTGCTGGCTGGGGCACGGTGGCTGAGGGCAAGAACCATTCCTGCTATCTCCAGGAGGTGGAACTACCTATCTTGAGCAATGAAGCCTGCAAGAAGGCTAAGTATACACCGAACATGATCGGTGATGGAATGCTCTGTGCTGGATACCCTGATAAAGGGAACAAGGATACTTGTCAGGTTGGTTCTTCACAGAAATTTAAGTATGTTAAGACAGAAATTTCTAGAATGGATCGGGATTTTTTGGTTTGACCTATTTTTTTTTAGTTACTTTTCCGTATCTCAAAAGGAAAAAACGGAACCCTTATAGTATCACTATGTTGTCCGTCTGTCTGTCTACCTGTCTGTCTGCCTGTCAAGACCCTTTATCTCAAGAACGCGTGGAGGTATCAAGTTGAAATTAAAACCACTCAGGTCTGCAGTCCCTTGCAGCTGTGAAAAAATCAATCGTTAACATAGGTTAAAGAAAAAAGGAAATACGAACTTTTGATGTCTCAAAAAACGCATATTTCAACAATCTCAAGGGTAATCAAAATTCATATGGTAATTCCCGTTGACCTAGAATCCTGCAATTTTGCATAAAGCTAGGTCTTATATAGCACAAATATAGAAACAAAATTGAAAACAGTAAATTTGTTGTTACGCCACAAAAAAATTTTTTTTTCGTGTTTCGGAAAAATTTCGAGACTACATTCGGGATTGAAGTTTGTACGGAAACCTCATTGCGCGAATCCGACTCGCACTTGCCCAGTTTTTAATGACCTATGTCCTCTAAAACTTCAAGATAATTTTGTTCTTCAAATTGTTTTCTTTAAAGACTAATGCTTTTTATTTTGCTTTACAGGGCGACAGCGGTGGCCCACTTTCGGCTGAAAGGAGTGATAAACGACACGAACAATTAGGTCAGTATGTTTATACAACATAAAAACCTTTTTAAACCGACTTTAAAAAGAAGGAGGTTCTATGTTCGACTGCATGTAATTTTTTTTTGTATTTTTACCGATTTCTCGGTCAATTGTGGACCGATCTTGAAAATTATTTTTTTTAATGAAAGTTTATGCTTTCAAATTAGTCCCGTAGATATATTGTTATGATCTGATGATGCATTTCGAAGATATGGAACGGAACTCTTCATAGGATCACAGCAGAACTGTCGTAACAAGTAAAATTGCTTTGTTTATTAATGATTCCCTTGAGAGTGTCAAAATAAACGTTTTTTTCGACATAAACGGCCGTATTTTGTTTTTTTGTTAATTTTGAAGTTTGATTTTTTCAGAGCTTCTTGGGACCGCAGACTTGAGAATACGGTTTCAATTTCAACTTGATACATCTACGCGTTCCCGAGATAAAGGGTCTTGACAGACCGACAGACGGACAACAAAGTGATCCTATAGGGTTACGATTATTTCTATTGGGTTACGGAACCCTAAAAATGTATAAAATTTTGGTTTTTCAATACTATACGAGGTCAAAGTGACCCCGTAAAGCAAATACACCAACGAATTTTGTTTCAATAACGCATCTTATATTATATACATTTATCTTTTTCCTAAATTAAACTAAATTGAAGTTACGGTCTCTGTACGGCAGAGGAGACTATGTTTTTCTTAACCACACCGCAAGGGAGACATGTATACGGGGCGTATTAGACCTCGTGCTGCACTGAACTTGTTAAAAAGTTGTTAGTAAATTCATATTATTTATTTCCAGGAGTAGTGTCCTGGGGCATCGGTTGTGGTCGTCCCGGCTATCCAGGGGTTTACACCCGGGTCACCAAGTATCTGGACTGGATACGGAACATCGCCAACACTGGATGTTTTTGTACTGACTGATTATATTACAATGTTTTTGTAACCCGTAGTTATTTTACAAGAGTTATGTTTCTAACATTTATAGCTATTTTATTGTATCGATATTTTATTGCTAATATATTTCGTTAATAAAAAAGAATATAATTTATTTCAGGCATTATGAATTAAATTAAATTGTTATTGCATAATAGATAAATTGTTTACAATAATTTCTGGCATCTTTTAATTGTAATAATAAGTTAGTCCTAATAATTAATTATACCAGTTACTAGCTATTATTCTGAAATATTAAACATGAAACGTTAAATTACAAATTGGTTAAATGGCTTATTAGTAATTCAATGACAAGTGTAATATCACTTTTTAAACAATCGCAACAAAAGATGTCAACTAAGACAAAGAAGAAGTTAGGTAAATAAGATTTCAACTTGATACTCGCATCATTAAAAAAAAAAATGGTTCACGTCTGCACTCAGAGCATCGAGGTTTCAAACTTATCATTAGTTTACAACACATTCACACGTTCATTGTGCGTACAGCTAAAGAATGGAATTCCCTGCCTGAGCCTGTGTTTCCTAATAGCTACGATCCGTGAATCTTTAAGTCAAGAGTGAATAGGATACTTCTAGGTAAGCGTTCTCCCTCGTCGACCGCATCGTCGCTTTCCGTCAGGTGAGATAGCGGTCAAGCGCGAACCTATCAATACTAAAAAAAAGAGTGCGGTGTTCCTAACCAGACGATGGCCCTTACTAGTGTGCCCAAAGTACACATCTGCACTTTGGAGGACTTAAACGTCACTGACACCACTATAAACGTGGCAACTTACTAGGCCCAAAAATGTTTAGGGATAAGGGAACCATCGATCCGAGAAGAATAAGAAGAATTTGTTTACAAAGAATATCTTAAAGGGGTATATCAGAGGTGTATCCTAAAGAAAGGCCATTTTTGGCTTAAAGGGATAAGACAAATTCCAAGAATAGGCATACCAACAATATGTGATCGAAATAAAAGTATTGATCTATAACCCTGGTTTAAACTGAGATTCCATTGATATTCTGTGTCAGTGAATTTATTTAATTTTAATTGTAATCAGCGCGTTGCACTTAAAAAGCAACTTCGATTCGAGTTTTATTTAATTAAAATAAAATTTTACTGAATTAATCGATGGTCAACAGGAACTATTTTTTTTTTTATTGTGGATAGGCTCGCGTTTGACTACTATCTCACCTGATGGTAAGCGAAGATGATAAGATGATGATGGTAAGAGAAGATATTGTAGAGTCAGCTTCAGGAATTAGTAAACAGGCTTTATATTTGGGATTCAGGTTTCAGATCAAAAATTTTATAATTTATCAGACTCACACATTCATTCTGACGGTCGACGTTAAATCAAAAAACATATTTTTTCTATATAAAAACTACATTTATTTCTTTGTATATTTTGTTATGGTATGCCTATTTTATAAAATATTAAATAGTTAACAGCTAAAAAATATAATTCTAATCTGAGTATACAAAATTCAATTGGCATAAAATTTAAAAATCGATTTATCCACGCCTCGAATTTTTCTGCATGAAATTTAAGTTAAGTACATCATTTTCATGGTTCAGTGGCAGTCCTTCAGGTTTGAGTATAGCATCTGGTGCCTTGAGCGTGGTGGTGTAGGTGGGGTTGAGTGGGTGCAGCGGTCCCACCGCGGTCACCGCCGCACGCGCCTCTTCGTTGCCCAGCTTGTAATGAGTTCCATCGCCTGTCCTTATTATCCTATTCCCGACCTGTAAATATACACAACACAATAAATAACTATTACTAACACTATCAACAAATATACGACACACAAATCCTGCATAAATGCCTATACCTACATATGATAGTCGATGTCAAACAATCATAAAGCAGTCATTCGATAGACACAATAAACCGTCTTGTTGATAGATCCTCCCCCTCAATGGAGGAAATAGAACTTAACACGATTATTTTACTATACACGATTAATTGGTTATTGTAGCACTTACCACTTCAGGTGAAGCAGTTTTCAAATCAGAAGCCCATCCCATCCTTTCGAAAAATCGAATGAAGCTCGCAGACTGGTTGAAATGCATGTTCAGTTCGGCTGCCTTGTAGTCCCAAGGGAACGCGTGGTGGTAGTTGTGCCAGCCCTCGCCCAAACTTATCATTGATACGAACCATGATTCTACTGGCTGCAATTTCCTGTAAAGTTATAACAAAAAAATGAAGTAGCTAAACAGTGTTAAAAATTATGGTCAGGTGAAAAGGAGGGATGAAACGCATGTTAGGTACTAAAAGAGTTATAAGTTTAAAAGTAGATGGATGGAAAAGGAGATCAAAGAACATATGTACTTGAAAAAAAAGGGAGTCAGTGAGAAAGAAACAAAAACATGTTATGCCAACTCCCAAGTAAAATGGGACAAGGGTAGAGAAACATGATGATGAATTCTAAAAATGCAGGCATACTTACTGATCATAGGGCCGAGTTCCATACAGGTGAGCAGCACTATTAACGAGCCATGTTCCATTTATATTTAGCATGTAGCGAGCGAAGTAAGTAGTTAAGATAGTTTGAAATACTGGCTCACCGAAGAAGTGCACTGGCACCCACACAGGCAGCAAAAACGCCATTAAAAAGTATAATTGATAATAATACCTGAAAAGAAAATGATAGAGATATTATCTTAATCAAAGACAAACCAAATGGAAAACTGATTAGTGAAATATTTAGTATACTTCTTTTGCAACATGACCATCCAGTCAGCCTGCAAGTCACTCATGTCGATCTTCCTGCCGAGTTCGATGACGTAGGGATGCTTCTTGTGCATGAGCCAGCCAATATGGCAGAAGAAGAAACCACGCTTAGAGTTATGAGGGTCACCATCAGTATCCGAGTAGCGATGATGGAGCCGGTGGTCACGAACCCAGATGAACATGGAATTCTGTCAATTGATAATGTAAATTCGTAGATTAATTATTATTATACATTTATCGTAATATAAATTAAGGGCACGTTATTTATATATTTGATATATGTTAAAACCGATTTCATTACCTGTCCGGCAATGGTCTGGAAAATTACAAACATGGCCCTTAGGAAAGTATTTGCTTTAAAAGATTTATGAGTGTAAAACCGATGCGCTCCGATTGTAACTGCTTCGGTAGCCAAGAATGTGACAAAAATATCTGAAATAAGACAAGTTGTATTAGAAATAATGAATATGTATAGTGACAGTCAAATATGACCAATGCAACTCGTAACTTACTCCATAAAATTGTCTGCCATTTAACATGTCCCGTTACGAAAAGAATAATTCCCCAAATAGCAAGAATATGCATTATCAAGAACCCGATAGCATTTTTCCAAACGATCGTATGCTTGTAAGAATAATCTGTCCCAATTACTTTCGGTATAGAAATTGATCCTATTTTAGTTGTGTAATTATTTTCGTTTTCTGAGCTACTTGTGTCGATTGGATTTGGAGCAGGAGCTTTACTTTCCATGTTCAAAGATGACATTTTTGTGTTAAGCTACACACTTGCTTCTAGCTCACTAACTCACAACTAGTCTGTCGAGAGTCTGAGTCTGCCTATAAAAGGAATACATAAACCTTGTTCACTAATAAAATAATGAACGTTTGAGTAATTGAACGCGCTTGAACTCGGCTTTGTATGTAAAATGGGGTATTTACATCACTGATCATATTGTTGTCTCGTTTGTACCTTGCACACACATAAGTTGTGTCAGATTGCATTGACTGATGTTGGATTTTAGTAGCTTTAGATGTTAGTTTTAGTTTGTACAGAAACCACTGGAAATGCTACAAAGTTCTAGCAAAAAATGTTTGAAGTTGACGGTATCGAATTGTGGCAATTTTCTATTCCATAATAAGTTCATGCGATATTTTTGAGTTATTTCTTTATTTACTAAATTGAAAGATATAATATAAAGCTAGGTCATTAGCTGCATACGCACAACCTGCCTTTTGGCTTTGTATTATGTTTTTTAGTAAAATTTATAGTTTCTGATTGTTAAATTATTCAGCACCGTAACATATCGAATCGTTTAGATTTATTTATTATTCCATTCATTTTATCATCATCATAATTTGAGCCGAAAGATGTTCACTGTTTGACATAGGCCTCCCCCAAGTGTCATCACAAAGAACACTCCTGTACGTATTGCATCTAGGCTATCGGTCCACCTTATGCGAGACCTTTCAACGCTGCGTCTTCCGGTGCAAGGTCGCCACTCCAGAACCTTTTGACCTCAGCGACCATCTGTTTTACGAGTAATGTGCCCTGTCTACTGCCACTTACGTTTAGCGATTCTTTGGGCTCTATCAGCAGTTTTAGTTCTTCAGCGGATATCTTCATTTCATTCAATTTTTCACTTAAATTACATGTACATACACTTATAAATCACAAGCTGTATCTATTAGTTAGACCTAGTTAGTTAGACTTATTTCAATATAGATTGAACAAATTAAAGTAGATTAGAATCCCTAATAAATGTATACATACCTCTTTACTTACCTACTGTATTAATTCCATCCATCGGTTCCATCCATCTACATTAGTTAGGAACATTCTAATTTGTCCAAATGATACTTCTGCTGGATGTTACTGAGGAGTTGGGTATTCTGCAGCTTCCAGGTAATGCTTCAGCACCAAGTCAAGGGAAGCTTTCGGTCACCTGGGTCACCCAAGGGCAATGACCCAAACCTCAAGGCTTTTTTTCCCTCAAGGTCAAGGTCAATTGTATTAAGTGGTGGGGAACACCTACTAGGTTAACTAGACAGGATTGTTCTAGTCTCGTGTTAATTCCAAGTTGACGGAGGCACTCTGTGGGGGCCTCCTATTTGTGTCTGTGGGTACACGAGTAGCACGAAGGGGATAACAGTTATCCCTTTCGAACCTAACCTGTCCGACCTGTCCGTGTCGAGGTGCCCTAAAAGGGGGTTACGGTGCTTAGTTCGCTCATTTTGCTCGCTCACTTCAGCCCCGTTATCCCCTTCGAACCTTACCTGTCCGTGTCGGGGTGCCCTAAGCTTCTCAGCTCGCTTCGCTCGCTCTTTGACAATTTTTTCAAATTCTTGCCTATTTTTGGGTGTTTTTCTACCACGGCCCTAGCGTTAAGTCTTGATACACGATTTAACTCCTCTTTTTGTCGGGGATACTGAGCACTTTCGTTTTTATGCTCACCAGTGATTTTTAAAATCTATAAAATGTTTTAAAATGTTACGCGCAGCCCCTCGCTTTAATTGAGATCCATTCACGGTCGACCGGTATGATGGTTCAACTTGTGTGACGAGGATTATCGCGATTTTCGGGTTTCAATCGAAATGTGGGGTTGTGCTTAACCATAGTAAATGTTTCAACTTATTTTCCGCGTACTATACGCTCAAGGAAACTTAAATTCATTCTTATGTCAATAACTTGTCATCCCGTACAAGTGGGATTTCAACTGTCAAGTGAACACCAGTGGTTCACTTTAGAAAAGGCCTTTTCATTTAACTGAACCAAACAGCTAATGAGAGCCGTGGTGGCCGAGTGGTAACCCAACTGACGAGTTGTAGGTCCCGGGTTCAAACCCAATTAGGCGCAATACTTTGTGTAATTTATTTCATTACCACTGCTCTCAAAACGGCGAAGAAAAACACCGTGAGGAAACCGGCATATCCTAGAATAGAATCAAAAATTCGAAGATATGTGACATTCACCACCCCGCACTGGGCCCGCGTGGTGGATTACGGCCCATTTCCTCTCCTAGAGAGGAGGCCTGAGTCCCAGCAGTGGGAACATTATAAGGCTGATGCTATTGCTTGGTTTGCTATTCCCTCACAATTTTCGTATGTATTTTTTTTTTATTTGAAAGCAGTCAAAAATTTATTATAGAACGTTGTATATGTGTGTGTATATTCCTATTCCAATCTTTCAGAAAATTAATGAGACCATAAGTTACCGTTAAGCAAATCGCTCTTAAATATGGTTGGTATAACTGTAACTAAAACTGCTATATTTAACTGGTTATTATAATTATTCAAAAAATTATAAAAAATTGTTCATAATCTAATGTCATTCGACATTTCCAAGACTTCACTCTACACTAGCGATTCTAGCGGAGAATTCAAACTCGATAGCCTTGAATAATTTGCCCCATATGCTCCTATCTAAGCTCAGTATACAGTATGTTCCTAAAACCTTCAGTAATAAACATCAACCTGTTTAGAATATACTCCAAGGTTCATTTTACAAAACGGCTGGATTACATTGTTTTTTGACAGTGATAATGACCTAAATTGTACTGATTGGGTACTATTGTGTTTTGTTACCGACTTGTTTAAATAATTTAATATACGGTGACTACCACACACAACGTGGCAATGCCACCAGTCTTTTAGGCACACTTCCAGTCGATAGCCACGTGGAGGAATTTTTTGACGCCTTATTTTAGCTAGAAGCCGTTAGTGTATACCTATATACATTTGGGAGTTGCGGAACAGAGAGTAAAGTTCCACATACCTCCGTTGAAAAGGGAGGATCCTCCGACCAGACAGGTGTTGTGTCTGGTGGGCTACTGCTCGATAGATGATTTCGGGTTTTGTTCTATACGTTCCAATCGCGCCGCGAATCTTAATTGCGCGATGCAGGATTACTTCATTTGTGACGACATGACATAGATGTCGCTACATACATATATAGTTTTAATTAGTTAAGTTTTTCTAGTTTTAATATTTAATAAAAAAATCACCAGGTTATTGGTTGCCTTGTTGGAAGCATTCCAACTCTGCATGTTTACGTATGCGGTCACCAGAACAGAACCTTTCGGCCCCATCGACCGTCTGTTCTGTGAGCAATGTACCCAGGTCACTGTGACTTAAGCTTATATTTACTGCTGAATACTCCTGATTCGATCACTGTTTGGATGACTTAAAGGCATTTGATGAAGCGCTCTGTGAACCATCATGTTTCAGAGCCATATTTCATCGATGGCAATACGTAAAGATCTTAGACTTAAATTTCGAGACAGTGGCCTGTTTGTCAGACGATTAAGTCAAAGTCAGGTGCTTTTTTCTCCATGATATTTTTCTAATGTTTGTGTGATGAGCACGATCATTTTTTCAGTCTCAATGTGTAATTTATCTATAATTTGTATGTATTTAGAAATATATAGGTATTTTTATGAGTTTCGTTTTGATAACTTCTCTTATAGCTACTGGTTATGGAGGCATTAAAGTTTAATTACTTTTGATAGTCCTATTTCAGGATCGTTGATGAATTTCAGTATAATTATAGACCTTAAAGAAAGACATAAAATATTATATTTTTTATAAAGGTCGTACACTTTCTAGAGAAAAAATCCAATTTCTACGCGGGTGTAGCCGCTGGCTGAAGCTAGTTAATTTTATAGTCTCTGTCAAATATTATCTTAATACCCTATAAAGAATAAACTTCAACGAGGCTTTTAGGGTACTAATCTATAACTATGTGAAAATTATAATGGACACCAATAATCCCGCTGATTTTAAGATCGACTGCGTGAAAAGTACAATAATGGGGGAATCCTAAAAAATCTTATATTCTGTCACATTTACTTGCAGGTCTGAAGTAAATTGAATAATCATATCCAAAGAATTCAGTTGTATTTAGAATTCGTAAAGTATAGACACATTGACTAGTTCCGCCACTGGGTTAAAAAACATTACGCGAAGTCTGTGTTCAGTAAACTAGTTGTTGGCAAAAATCACAGTAAAAATCTACAATACGTACGTAGGTGTTTAGATGTCATCCCCTAACAGAAACGTGTTGGATTGTAAAATGGTGAGGCATTTAAATAAAATATTATCTTTGCTATTGCACTATGACTATAATAGAAGCTATAAAACCGTTTGGACAACTAGTAATTTCACTTATTTGACTGCAGAACAACTAGTAATTTCACTTATTTGACTGCAGAATTATTTTTTATGTCCGGTTTACTTTGATTTGAATTCAGTAGCGCCGCACACACTGCATGAACTTCAAAATTGCTCTAATCTCAGGTGCGCGGACTGCAGTGTGTGTTCAATGTACAGACGCCAGCACATCAACCTACCTCAATCTGTCAAATTTCTTTAATAGATTTTCAATCTTATCACAATAGTGGAAGGTTAATGTTCGATTGGTAAAATTTTATAGATTGGGGTAGACTGACGTGCAGGCGTCTGTACATATAGATGGTCTTTTTTAGTAAAAATTTAAGAGTTTTCAAAATGGAAGCGATTTACATAACTAGGTAATAATCGTATAAATACCTAAATAGAGGTTAGTTAAGACCAGTAAGTTATTTCTTATAACAAAAACTAAACTTAAGTACCGCTTCTAGAAAATTCACTTTATTTTACCTTGGTATTAATCCTTATAAAAATAAATTACTTCATATTCAAGACTGGTGCAAATTTTTAGCCCTCATTCTCATACTTCTCAACCTTTTAAGGGACCTCAGTAAAATTAATTCGGTCCCTTAAAAGGTTGAGAAATAACTCTAACATTGATATTCCATAAATTTCGTGTTATCTCTCTTCTCAGATTTTGGAACTATGAAATTTACGTCATAGGTTCAAAATCTGTTCTTACACTAACTTTTACTAAACTTACTTGAGACTCGTTGTGTTTTTTATTGAAAGAATATGGGCTGTTGCGTTGGAAAGAAAATTGCAAGAAGCTAGTGTGAAATAAAAAGATTTTAATTACACACCTCAAAAAAAGTTTGAGATCACTAGCAAAAGATGGAATCTTTTTTAAATTTTACTTTTTAAAGGAATGTTGCTTACGTAACATATTTTTTATAAAAAAGGTACTTTTTTAAATAAAAAATTTTAATTAACTTTTTATTTTTAATTAACAAAAGTTGAATTTAAAATTCCTAATGCAATTTCGACTAATAAATTATTGAAAGAAAAACAGGTTTAACTAAATATTGTCAACATTTATTATGAAATTGTTTTCATTTAGTTCAAGATAAATCCTCCCCTGGCTCGAACACATGCGGCAATCCTTCTTAGCACACTTCTTGGCATGCTGAGAATTAAGTTATCCAGCGGTAACCTGTCCTATTCTTGAATAACCGCTTCCCTGATCTCTGGCACTGTCTGGGGAGGTGGCTGACGGTTCCAAACCGCTTGCTTGACAGCATCCCACGCGTGCTCTATCGGGTTTAAGTCAGGCGAGCAGGCAGGCCAGTCTAACCATGTCGTTTTCACGCAGAGCAGCGTTGATTCGTGGAGCTCGATGTGCGGGTGCATTATCGTCAATCATTACGATTCGACGGCCATGGTTTATTCTAAATGCCCTGACAATTCCATCGATAGCAATGGTTTGGTACAAAGCTGCAGTCATCGAGCCACGATACGGGATCAACGGCGTTCTAGCACCAATCATTATACCGCCCCAAAAGGATACTGATTTCCCGCCTTGTTGTATGCAATGCTTTCAGCGTCCCCACGTCTTCTCCAGATACGAAGACGTCGGTTGTCTGGATGAGTGCTAATTCTGGACCTGTCAACAAAGAGATAATTTCGCCAAATGTTTTTTCTCGTCGTTTTTTTTCATTTTGGTGGAGTCTAGCCCACTACAATCTGCGTCGCTATCGTTGCTGTGAGTTCAGGGGTGCTCGCCAGAATCTCCTCGCTCGTAATCCAACCTGGTGTAAGCAATTCGTGATGGTCTGAGTGCTAATTTCTAGTACAGTAGCAGCCCGCAACTCAGTTTTTATTTTAGTGGCATTGATTGTTGGGTTTGGGCAGTCATTAATCTGATGTAATGCTTCTGAGCAGCAGTAAAAACAGTTGGCCGACCACTGCGGTCGATACCGACCTCCGTAAAATTAATACTACTATTCCTTCTGAAACCTTGAACATTTAAAATGATGCTTAAAGCGACTAAAAATAGCTCTGGTTTAATAATTCAATGCCGTGATAATGAACTATTAATACTAATTAATTACTATTGGGGTATTTACTATTATTAATTAAATAAGTACCTATTGTTAAAGTTTGAATAATTTATTTATTTCAAAATGTTTCTTATTTGTAAGTAATCTTACACTAAGTTATGTCTAAATATCACAATAATAAAAACTAAAATGAGGTAATTTAATTCCTACTCGGTGAAGACCTTCCTCACAGTTCAAACACCGATTTAAGAAAAGCGTTAGCTTAGGATTGTAGCTTTTTTACATCTTTACCATGACTTGATCAAATTAATTCAGTTTGATGATATTACGATGAATAACAGTTCAAGCAGCTTGAATGTTTCTCTTCAATACATTTACGTCAAGTACATCTTTTTCATGGTTCAGTGGCAGTCCTTCGGGTTTGAGTATAGCATCTGGTGCCTTGAGCGTGGTGGTGTAGGTGGGGTTGAGTGGGTGCAGCGGTCCCACCGCGGTCACCGCCGCACGCGCCTCCTCGTTGCCCAGCTTGTAATGAGTTCCATCGCCTGTCCTAATTATCCTATTCCCAACCTGTAAATATATAAAAACAAATTACAATTCAACTGACCAATTATTAAATTAATTCAATTTTTACTAGCACACAGTTTCTCACAGTTTTGCACACTCACACACTGCTTACCATCAGGTAGGATTGCAGTCAAGTACTAGTTTATAAAAATTAAAAAAAACCCAAGTTCTGCTAGCAAAATTACAAATCTCTTTGAGACGCACGTCGAACACAACGCGCTGTCGATCTATGCCTGGTCCTGATTAGACGGCGAGCTACCCATTGCTGACCGTCCAAAAGCCCACACCTATGGTGACCTGGGATTCCAGGTCACCATGCCCCTGCCCTCCTGCAGTAGCCCCTGCTACTCCTGACGCCCAAGGTGTATGCTGCGGTGGCCAGGGCATGACGATTGCCCCTATGCACTTTCCGCCACGTTCTTTGATTGCATTGCTGCTTCGCTGATGGTAGTGGCTAGTTCCAGTGTCCTCTTGCTCCAGTAATATCCTCCACGAAGACACAGTGCTGCTCCGTGCAAGCGTCGTAGACCTCCACAGTAACTTCTGGGCGACCCACAAAATAGTGACACCTAGGCTTATCTTTCTAACGAATCCTAAAGTGGAATCCAGTGGTTTCGGTAACCACCAGACCGACCGTGTTGACTTTAACCAATCTTCAAAAAGGGGACACATCGCGCTATTGTGGCGTACCCATTGTTCCAACCTCTATAATAAGAATTAACTGTTTATAGTTCTCCTTACCACCTCAGGTGAAGCAGTTTTCAAGTCAGAAGCCCATCCCATCCTCTCGAAAAAGCGGATGAAACTCGCAGACTGGTTGAAATGCATGGTCAGTTCGGCTGCCTTGTAGTCCCAGGGGAATGTGTGGTGGTAGTTGTGCCAGCCCTCGCCCAAACTTATCATTGATACGAACCATGATTCAACTGGCTGTAAGTTTCTGTAAAGTTATAACAAGAATAAACATAACCTGCAATCACCTAATTCAATCAGTTTTGATAGTGTTTATTCTAAAAATGAAGGCATGATACTTACTGATCATAGGGTCGAGTCCCATACAGGTGAGCAGCACTATTAACGAGCCATGTTCCGTTTAAACTTAGCACATAGCGAGCGAAATAACAAGTTAAGATGGTTTGAAATACTGGCTCACCAAAGAAGTGCACTGGCACCCAGACAGGCAGCAAAAATGCCAATAAAAAGTATAGCTGATAATAATATCTGTAAAGAAAATTATAAAGATATTATCTGAATCAAAGACTAGCCAAAAGATGAACCGGTTAATGAAATATTTATTTTACTTCTTTTGGAACATGACCATCCAGTCGGCCTGCAAGTCACTCATGTCGATCTTCCTGCCGAGTTCGATGACGTAGGGATGCTTTTTGTGCATGAGCCAGCCGATATGGCAGAAGAAGAAACCACGCTTAGAGTTGTGAGGATCGCCATCAGTATCTGAGTAGCGATGGTGGAGCCGGTGATCGCGACACCAGATGAACATGGAATTCTGTAAATTAATGATTATTGAGGAGATTAATATTTGGCTACATTATATATACCATGTCATAGACCATTCATATAACTCGACAGAATGATAGAAGTGTATTGGAATTGGTTTACCTGTCCAGCGATAGTTTGGAGAATTACAAACATGGCTCTCAGAAAAGTGTTTGCTTTAAAAGATTTATGAGTATAATATCGATGTGCTCCGATTGTGACTGATTCGGAAGCCAAGATTCCGACAAACAAAACTGAAATAAAACAAGTTGTATTAGAAATCATGGATTTGCGTAAAACAGCGAAAATATAAAAAATGCAATTCGTAACTTACTCCATAAAATAGTCTGCCATTTAACATATCCCGCAAACATGAGAACGATTCCCCATAAAGCAAAAATATGCATTATTAAGAACCCGATAGCATTTTTCCAAACAATCGTATGCTTGTATGAATAGTCTGTCCCAATTACTTTCGGTATAGAAATTGATCCTATTTTAGTCGTATTTTCATTTTCGTTTTTAGAGTTATTTGTGTCGACTGTATTTGAAGCAGGAGCTTTGCTTTCCATGTTTGCAGAAGTCATTTTTGTGTTTTGCTACACACTTGCTTCTAGCTAACCAACTCACAACTGGTCCATCGAGAGTATAAGTCTATTTATAAAGGAATAGTATAAACCTTGTCCATGAATAATATAATTAACGGTTGACTAATTAAACGCACTTGAACTCGGCTTTGTATGTAACATTGGGGTATGTAGTTCATTGTTTATATTGTTGCACCTTGTAGAGACAAGTTGTGTCAGATTTCGTTGATTGATGTAGGCTTTCAGAAGTTAGATGTTAGTTCTAATTTGCTCAGAACTGTACATGTACCGAATCGCCCATCCGCGGGAGCAAAACGACTAAAGAACGGTGTTTAAATAGTTTTAATTAGTTAAGTTTTTATATTTTTCTATTTAATAATAAAAAAAAAATATGTTATCGGTTGCCTTGTTGGAAGCATTATAACTCTGCATCTTTAGGTATGCGGTCACCAGTCCAGAACCTTTCGGCCTCAACGACCATCTGTTCTGTGAGCAATGTACCCAGGTCACAGCGACTTCAGCTTATCTTCACTCCTGATTCGATTACTGTTTGGATGACTTAAAGCCATTTGATGAAGCGCTCTGTGAACCACCATGTTTCAGAGCCGTATTTCATCAATGGCAATACGTACAGATTACATTTCGAGTTACTGGCCTGTTTGTCAGACGATTAAGTCGAAGTCAGGTGCTGTTTTCTCCATGAGCTCCCTGATAATTTTGATAACTTCTCTCATAGCTACGGGAGGCATTTAATCACGTTTGATAGTCCTAGTACAGGATCGTTGGAATCCACTCGACTAAAGGTCACGGGAATCAATTTTGATGAATTTCGGTATATTGATAAACCTTGAAGAAGTTGAATTCCAATTTCTACGCGGGTGTAGCCGCTGGCTGAAGCTTGTTGATTTTAATAGCCTCTGACAAACATAATCTTATTATCTTATAAAGAATAAGCTTCAACGAGGCTTTTAGGGTACTAATCGAACTATGTATTTTGTGCATCTATGTGAAAATTACAATGGACACCAATAATCCCGCTGATTTTAAGATCGACTGCGTGAAAAGTAAAATAATGGGGGAATCCTAAAAAATCTTATATTCTGTGACATTTACTTGCAGGTCTGAAGTAAATTGAATAATCCTTTTTTTTTAATATATTTTATAAACTAGCACTTGATTGCAATCCTACCTGATGGTAAGCAGTGATGCAATCGTCGATGGTAAAGCGCACTAGTTTATTAAGAGCCTATTCACTCTAGCCTTGAAGACGCCTAAATTATAATTGGCCGGGAAAACCGGAGCAGGCAAATTGTTCCAGTCCCTCGATGTACGCGGTATAAACGACGAGGCAAAACGCTTAGTCCGGACCGTGGAAGTTTCAACAACGTAAGGGTGGATATTCGCCGTACGCCGGGTTGTTCGATGGTAGAAAGGAGATGGCGGTATCAAGTCATGCAATTCCCGCGCACACTCTCCAAAATGCATCCTGTAAAACACCGAAAGGCTGGCTACTCTACGCCTGTGCTCGAGGCTTTGTAGATTGGACTTAACCAAGTCTGGATCACCAATTAGCCTCTTCGCACGCCTTACCACCGAGTCCAAAGCTGCTAGGTGGCATTTTGCAGCACCAGCCCATATTTGGCTGCAGTACTCCACACATGAACGGACTTGTGCTTTGTATAAGATTAGAAGCTGTTTCGGTGTGAAGTACCGCCGGACTTTTGCTAGAACGCCGAGTTTCCTAGCTACCTTGGCTTTGGACTCAATGAACCGCCCAAAGTTGAGGTCTGAGGAAATTTCTACCCCCAAGAGCTGAAGGCGGTCGGTGCACTCCAGGGATACATTCTGGAAAGCAGGAGCCAAGGTGAACGGGCTCCTTTTGGCGGTGAACAAACACGCTTGTGTTTTGGCGGCGTTGAATCCCACAAGATTGGCTTCGCCCCATTTGGAGACTGCCTGAAGTGAAGCATTCGTCCGCTCCACCATAGCCTCCCTTTCAGACTGGATTAGCTCTTTACTAGCCCGAGGAGTTGGCAGGTATCTGTCTACAACTGTGCTATCATCTGCATACCCATAGATACCGGGCATCAGCAGATCGTTGATAAGCAGGAGGAAGAGAGTTGCAGAGAGAACAGACCCCTGAGGAACTCCGGCATTAGTCGTCATGGGCTCTGATGAGCATCCGTCGACAACAACTCGGAGAGACCGTTCACTCAGGAAGTATTTTACCCAACTAATCAGGCCAGGGGCAATGCCGTACGCTGGAAGCTTACTCAAAAGGCTAGCGTGCCTTACCCTGTCGAAGGCCTTCGAGAAGTCTAGAGAAATCGCAATCGCTTCCCCATTCCTCTCGAGGGCCTCGCCCCACAAGTGGGTGGCATAAACTAGTAGGTCCCCAGTAGATCGATTGCGGCGAAACCCGTACTGTCGGTCACTGAGGAGATCGTTACCTTCCAGGTATGCCATGAGGCGCGAGTTCAATACACGCTCCATAATCTTGCAGAGTATGGAGGTTACCGAAATCGGCCGATAGTTGGTTGGATCGGCACGACTGCCCTTTTTGGGCACGGGTTGTACATTGGCAAGCTTCCAGGACTTGGGCACCATGCCAGTCCTAAATGAGAGGCGATACAAGCGAGTCAATACAGGAGACAACTCGGCTGCACAAGCCTTGAGAACTATCGCTGGAATACCATCTGGTCCACTAGCTTTATTCACGTCTAGACGACACAGTGCTCTCAGAACTTCTTTGTTCCTTATGCGAACCTCGGACATCGAGGTGTCGCAGAAAGGCAGAGTCGGTGGAGTAGCACCACAAGTGTCAAGACGAGAATTATGGGCGAAGAGAGATGCAAAGAGACCTGCTTTCTCTCTCGCGGTGTGAGCCAGTGTTCCATCAGGCTTAACCAGCGGAGGCAGTGTGGGCCGACAGAAGTTCGCTTCGACCGACTTGGCAAGGGACCAAAAAGCTCTGCTACCGGATGGCTGTGCAGAGAGCTTTGTGCCAATATGAGTAATGCGGTCAAAGCGAGCCTTCCTTAGTGCCTTTTTGTAGGACTTGGCAGCTTGGTTGAAGGCTCTCTTCTTTGAACTCAGATCCGGAGCTTTGCGGTCACGAGCATCAACCCAGGTGATAAACGCCGAATGCTTAAGCTCTTCAGCTTTTATGCAATCGGCGTTGAACCATGGGTGAACTGAGCCATCGATGGGTATGTCGCTATAAGGGATGAAATACTCCATAGCTTGACGTATCACATCGGATACGGCATCTGCACAGCTCGACGGATTTTCAAAAGAGAAGCAAACCTGCTGCCAAGGATAAGACGCAAAGAAGTGCCGCATCTCATCCCAATCTGCTGACTTGTAACGCCACATCCGCCGTTCACCGCGAGACTCATAGTCAGGTGGGGAGAAGGACGATACAGACTTCACAAGACAGTGATCTGATGTTCCAAGTGGTGAAGAAACTGTTACGATACATCTGTCCGGATCGGTGGTCAGCAGAAGGTCCAGACAATTGGCAGTATGACCAACTACATCAGGCACCCTGGTCGCTTGCTTCACCAGCTGGGAAAGGCCCAACGATACCGCAAAGTTTCGCGCTTCTCTTCCAGCGTGGTCGGTCCTCTGGTATGGGAAAAGCCAGTCTTGGTGGCAGGCGTTAAAGTCCCCCAGAGCGACAAGCTGCGCATCAGGGTGCCGATGCAGACCCTTATCGGCGGCTTCACTGAGCTGTTCAAACATTCGAGTCGTCTCCTGATCACCGCTGTGCGATCGGTAGACACAGGCATAGACGATTTTGTCCATTCCAGTGTCCACCAACAGCCATAGCGTGGAAAAATTTGGGTCTTCAAGGTGACGGAGACGCTGACAGCAGATGTCATTACGGACGTACACACAGACCCCGGCACGCTGCAGAAAATGATGCTCCAATGAGTATCCCGGGTAGTTGAGGAACGCCGCATCTGACGGACATCTAATCTGAGTCTCCGTCAAGAAAAGCAAGTGTGGCTTGTCAGTCTCTAGATGGTGGTGGACCGCATCGAGATTGGAGTGCAGTCCTCGAATATTTGAGAGGTGCACTTTGAAAGAGAGGACGTGCATCCGCTGTACACACTTACTTTTCTTTTTACCTTTCATAATTTTTTTTTAATGGAGTGAATAGGGTTGATGGAAGATGGCAGTTGAGCGAGGTGATGCGATGTTAAACCCAACAACATAACCAGAGTTGCCGCGCCAATGGAAGGTTAATCTGGAGACTGCGGGGACGCCCGAACCCCCCCCAGGGATCGCCATCGGGTCATCCCTCATGCGGTCGCCAACCGGCACGATGGGGCCATCCTGGGATTTTTCACAGTTGGCGGGGCAGCCCTTCATGTGTGGCTGGCACACTACTTGGGCCCCCAACTACCTGCGGTCGGCCAGCAGAGCACCGTGCTTCGGATCCCGCTACCCTCCACGATCAAACGTCCGACGCAACAACAGCTGATGCATCATACCCGTTATACATCGCAACACAACTGCTCGACCCAACTTCCACCGTACGGCTTCACCAAACATCATGCTGGAACACGACGGATCGCTTGGCGGCATGGCTTTGTCTGGTGGGTGGTAACTTTGAAGCCGGCAGCCGATGCTATGGCCTACCACCGCATCAATCATATCCAAAGAAATCAGTTGTATTTAGATTCCGTAAAGTATAGATATATTTTGTTTGGGATCGCTGAACGCGCGGGGCCTGTAGCATTTGCTACCCTTGCTACATGGTTAATGCGCCACTGCCGGGTTACAAAACATTACGTGAAGTCTGTGTTCAGTAAACTAGTTGTCGGTAAAAATCTACAATACGTACGTAGGGGGGGACATCTGTTTAGATGTCCTCCCCTAACAGAAACTTGTTAGTCTATGATTGTAAAATGGGGAGGCGTTTAAATAAAATATTATTTTTTTCTACTGCACTGTGACTATATTAGAAGCTACAAAACCGTTTGGAAAAATAGTATTTATGTCCAGGTTTACTTTGATTTAAATTCATTAGCGCCGCTCACACACTGCATGAACGTCAAAATTGCTCTAATGTCAGGTGCGCGGACTGCAGTGTGTGTACAATATACAGACGCCAGCACATCAACCTACCTCAATCTGTCAAATTTCTTTAATAGATTTTCAACCTTATCACAATAGTGGAAGGTTTGATTGGTAAAATTTGACAGATTGGGGTAGATTGACGTGCTGGCGTCATATCGATGGTCTTTTTTTTAATAAAAATTTAAGAGTTTTCAAAATAGAAGCGATTTACATAACTAGGTAATATATAAATACCTAAATAGAGGTTAGCTAAGACCAGTACCTAAGTCATTTCTTATAAGGCACCTTACGCTTTTATAACAAAAACTAAACTTAAGTACCGCTTCTAGAAAAGTCATTTTATTTTACCTTGGTATTAATCCTTATAAAAATAAATTACTTCATATTCAAGACTGGTGCAAATTTTTAGCCCTCATTCCGAATTAATTTTACTGAGGAACTGGTCCCTTAAAAGGTTGAGAAGTAACTCTAACATTGATATTCCATAAATTTCGTGTTATCTCTCTTCTCAGATTTTGGAACTATGACGTAAATCATAGTTCCAAAATCTGTTCTTACACTAACTTTTACTAAACTTACTTGAGACTTGTTGCGTTTGTTATTGAAAGAAAATTGGAAAGAAAGAAAATTGCAAGAAATCGAAAAAAAATAACACCAGGGCGAAGCTGGGGCGGGCAGCTAGTGTGAAATAAAATGATTTTAATTACACAAATCAAACAAAAATTGAGATGCAAAAGATGGAATATTTTTATTAAATTTTACTTTTTAAAGGAATGTTGCTTACGTAACATATTTCTAATAAAAAAGATACACTTTTACAAATAAAAATAAAATTGTTTTTATTTAGAAAAATTGAATTTAAAAGTCCTAATGTAATTTCGACTAATAAATTATTGATAGAGGTTTAACTAAATATTGTCAACATTTATTATGAAATTGTTTTTATTTAGTTCAAGATAACTCCTCCCCTGGCTCGAACACATGCGGTAATCCTTCTTGGCACATTTCTTGACATGCTGAGAATTAAGTTATCCAGCATTTCTTGCGGTAACCTGTCCCATTCCTGAATAACGGCTTCCCTGATCTCTGGCACTGTCTGAGGAGGTGGCTGTCGGTTCCAAACAGCTAGCTTGATAGCATCCCACGCGTGCTCTATCGGGTTTAAGTCAGGCGAGCAGGCAGGCCAGTCTAACCATGACGTTTTCACACAGAGCAGCGTTGATTCGTGGAGCTTGATGTGCGGGTGCATTATCGTCAATCATTACGATACGACGGCCATGGTTTATTCTAAATGCCCTGACAATTCAATCAATAGCAATGGTTTGGTACAAAGCTGCAGTCTGCTGCAGTCATCGAGCCACGATACGGGATCAACGGCGTTCTAGCACCAATCATTATACCGCTCCAAAAGCATACTGATTTCCTGCCTTGTTGAACGGCTCCGGTGGCAGTTCTTTGTCTTTCAGCGTCCCCACGTCTTCTCCAGATACGAAGACGTAGGTTGTCTGGATGAGTGCTAATTCTGGACCCGTCAACGAAGAGACAATTCCGCCAAATGTTTTCCTCATCGTTTTCTTCATTTTGGCGGAGTCTAGCCCACTGCAATCTGCGTCGCTGTCGTTGCTGTGAGTTCAGGGGTGCTCGCCAGGATTCCTCGCTCGTAATCCAACCTGGTGTTAGCAATTCTTGATGATCTGAGTACTAATTTATAGGTAACAGCCCGCAACTCAGCTTTTATTTTAGTGGCATTGATTTTTGGGTCTCGGGCAGTCATTAATCTGATGTAATGCTTCTGAGCAGCAGTAAAAACAGTTGGCTGACCAATGCAAGGTCGGTACCGACCTCGGTATCGTGTTCACGACACAGGATTGAGATAGAGCCACTCTGCGTGCTATTTCTCTCGTTGGATGTCCGTCTTCCCCCAAAGTAACAACTCTTGCTCATTATACTTCTGATGATCCCCTCCACATTTTTTTGAATGAACTCCTTCTTCGAAAAGTTAGAAAAAACGCTGGAATCAAGTTGGTCAGATTTCTGAATGAGTGTAACCAAGGATTTAATCTGTTTTTATACAGAAAAACAATTGATATTTTAAATTCTATTGTTTTTTAAAAGATTTGATTTTTAAATGAAGAATCTGAGAAAAAAAAGAAAAACGTTTTATTCAAACGTAACAAAAACGGTTTCGTATTATCAAAGTGATCTCAAACTTTTTTTGATGTGTGTATTTGAAAATGCACCCACAATACAAGAGTAATACACACCGACACACATATTTTTTTAAAGTATAATCATAAGAACTTTTTGCGGACAGTATCTACTTTAATTGGCAACTTTACGAGCTGAAAAATTGTAATAAGGAGACTATTCCTAGAAACCTTGAACATTTAAATGAAGCTTAAAGCGACTAAAAATAGCTCTGGTTTAATAATTCAATGCCGTGATAATGACCTATTAATACTAATTAATTACTATTGGGGTATTTACTATTGTTAAATAAGTACCTATTGTTAAAGTTTGAATAATTTATTTATTTCAAAATGTTTCTTATTTGTAATTAATCTTACACTAAGTTATGTCTAAATATCACAAAAATAAATACTAAAATGAGGTAATTTAATTCCTACTCGGTGAAGACCTTCCTCACAGTTCAAACACCGATTTAAGAAAAGCGTTAGCTTAGGATTGTAGCTTTTTTACATCTTTACCATGACTTGATCAAATTAATTCAGTTTGATGATATTACGATGAATAACAGTTCAAGCAGCTTGTATGTTTCTCTTCAATACATTTACGTCAAGTACATCTTTTTCATGGTTCAGTGGCAGTCCTTCAGGTTTGAGTATAGCATCTGGTGCCTTGAGCGTGGTGGTGTAGGTGGGGTTGAGTGGGTGCAGCGGTCCCACCGCGGTCACCGCCGCACGCGCCTCCTCGTTGCCCAGCTTGTAATGAGTTCCATCGCCTGTCCTAATTATCCTATTCCCGACCTGTAAATATATAAAATCAAATTACAATTCAACTGACCAATTATTCAATTAATTCAATTTTTACTAGCACACAGTTTCTCACAGTTTTTCACACTCACACACTGCTTACCATCAGGTAGGATTGCAGTCAAGTACTAGTTTATAAAAATTAAAAAAAACCCAAGTTCTGCTAGCAAAATTACAAATCTCTTTGAGACGCACGTCGAACACAACGCGCTTTCGATCTATGCCTGGTCCTGATTAGACGGCGAGCTACCCATTGCTAACCGTCCGAAAGCCCATGCCTATGGTGACCTGGAATCGCCCCTGCTACTCCTGACGCCCAAGGTGTATCCTGCGGTGGCCAGGGCATGACGATTGCCTCTATGCACTTTCCGCCACGTTCTTAGCTTGCATTGCTGCTTCGCTGATGGTAGTGTCTAGTTCCTGCGTCCTCTTGCTCCGCTAATATCCTCCACGAAGACACGGAGCAGCACTGACCACTGTGTCTTCGTGAGTCACTGTGTCTGTGTCTTCGAAGTAACTGTGGAGGTATACGGACCTCCACAGTAACTTCTGGGCGACCTACAAAATAGTGACACCTAGGCTTATCTTCCCAGCGAATTCCAAACTGGGATTCGGAAACCACCAGACCAGACCTGCGTCAGGCGGAAGGTTATCATGCCGTGTTGACTTTAACCAATCTTCAAAAAGGGGACACATCGCGCTATTGTGGCGTACCCATTGTTCCAACCTCTATAATAAGAATTAACTGTTTATAGTTCTCCTTACCACCTCAGGTGAAGCAGTTTTCAAGTCAGAAGCCCATCCCATCCTCTCGAAAAAGCGGATGAAACTCGCAGACTGGTTGAAATGCATGGTCAGTTCGGCTGCCTTGTAATCCCAGGGGAATGTGTGGTGGTAGTTGTGCCAGCCCTCGCCCAAACTTATCATTGATACGAACCATGATTCTACTGGCTGTAAGTTTCTGTAAAGTTATAACAAGAATAAACATAATCTGCATTCACCTAATTCAATCAGTTTTGATAGTGTTCATTCTAAAAATGAAGGCGTACTTACTGATCATAGGGTCGAGTCCCATACAGGTGAGCAGCACTATTAACGAGCCATGTCCCATTTAAACTTAGCACATAGCGAGCGAAATAACAAGTTAAGATGGTTTGAAATACTGGCTCACCAAAGAAGTGCACTGGCACCCAGACAGGCAGCAAAAATGCCAATAAAAAGTATAGCTGATAATAATATCTGTAAAGAAAATTATAAAGATATTATCTGAATCAAAGACAAACCAAACGAAAAACTGTTTAGTGAAATATTTAGTATACTTCTTTTGGAACATGACCATCCAGTCGGCCTGCAAGTCACTCATGTCGATCTTCCTGCCGAGTTCGATGACGTAGGGATGCTTCTTGTGCATGAGCCAGCCGATATGGCAGAAGAAGAAACCACGCTTGGAGTTGTGAGGATCGCCATCAGTATCTGAGTAGCGATGGTGGAGCCGGTGATCGCGACACCAGATGAACATGGAATTCTGTAAATTAATGATTATTGAGGAGATTAATATTTGGCTACATTATTTATACCATCTGACATGTACCATTCATAAAACTCGACAGAATGATAGAAGTGTATTGGAATTGATTTACCTGTCCAGCGATAGTTTGGAGAATTACAAACATGGCTCTCAGAAAAGTGTTTGCTTTAAAAGATTTATGAGTATAATATCGATGCGCTCCGATTGTGACTGATTCGGAAGCCAAGATTCCGACAAACAAAACTGAAATAAAACAAGTTGTATTAGAAATCATGGATTTGCGTAAAACAGCGAAAATATAAAAAATGCAATTCGTAACTTACTCCATAAAATAGTCTGCCATTTAACATATCCCGCAAACATGAGAACGATTCCCCATAAAGCAAAAATATGCATTATTAAGAACCCGATAGCATTTTTCCAAACAATCGTATGCTTGTAAGAATAATCTGTCCCAATTACTTTCGGTATAGAAATTGATCCTATTTTAGTCGTATTTTCATTTTCGTTTTTAGAGTTATTTGTGTCGACTGTATTTGAAGCAGGAGCTTTGCTTTCCATGTTTGCAGAAGTCATTTTTGTGTTTTGCTACACACTTGCTTCTAGCTAACCAACTCACAACTGGTCCATCGAGAGTATGAGTCTATTTATAAAGGAATAGTATAAACCTTGTCCATGAATAATATAATTAACGGTTGACTAATTAAACGCACTTGAACTCGGCTTTGTATGTAAAATTGGGGTATGTAGTTCATTGTTTATATTGTTGCACCTTGTAGAGACAAGTTGTGTTAGATTTCATTGATTGATGTAGGCTTTCAGAAGTTAGATGTTAGTTCTAATTTGCTCAGAACTAACTAAAAAGGCAGCAAAATGCCAGTAAAGTAATATTTTAATTGGATTGAGTCGAAAAGTGGTTAAATATAAAAAGCTAAACAATTTGAAACCAAAATACTCGTATGTATTTTAACAAGATATCATCTTGAAGACGCCCGGGTGTGGACTGGCCGGAAGACATGGTGGAGCATACGGTAGAGGCGTGCCCCGCTTGGACAAAGCACCGCAGTGTTCTCGTGGAGGCAATCGGCCGGCAACGATCTCTCGCACCGGACCCTGGTACAGGCCATGGTCCGGAGCAAGGAGGAATGGCCGGAGGTCGCCTCTTGCGTAGCTATAATACACGCGAGGGAACGGCCCCACGCCCCAGCCGCCGGGACCCCGATCCCAATTTCCAGCCGCCGTAGGCGTGGGCTTGCGACGGGACGGCGAGCAATGGGTAGCAGCGTCCGACCGTCCGGTAACCGTCCGAACCGAGTCCAAGTTGTCGACGGTGCGTAGTGTTTCACGCACGCCTCAAGAAAATATCAGCTGACTAAAACTGTACGGGCCCAGCAGGATCGAAGCCTCTAGGGCCATCGCCAGGTTCGCTACTAAAAGGAAAACCCAGAGCCCTGGAATGCGAGTCAACGAAGGAACTTAGGAGTGAGTTTTAGTCAGTAAAAGTCTGAAACGCCCTCCCCACTCCGCCCGAAAGTGGGAGAAGTCATTAGATGATTTTCCACTTAAAAAATCTTGAAGATAAACACTATAAACAGGTGAGACCATGCTAATTTGTAAATTATCTGCAAACATAAAGCTAGGCTATTTGTGGCTTGCACACAACCTGGCATTTTGCTTTGGTATTGTACAGACGCCAGCACATCAACCTACCTCAATGTGTCAAATTTCTTTAATAGATTTTCAACCTTATCACAAAAACGGAAGGTTAATGTTCGATTGGTAAAATTTGACAGATTAGGGTAGATTGACGTGTTGGCGTCTGTACTTAATATGCAGCCTTGCAGAAACCTTAGTCACACTATATTTTTATTTTTATTTTGCTTTTCTTAGTGGTTGCGCCAATTTGCTATGATCCGCGATTTTGTTTTTTTGTAATTTATTTTTTTGGCCTAGCAATCCTATCCCTTCCGTTTCCCTTCCCGCACGACCTCAAGAAATGGATTGACATTACGTGTTTGAGCATCGATTGTGAATGTGACCGCTCCGCTAACATCGCCCGCTCGAAATTACAAGAAAATTGACTATTTCGTGATCCAACCATTCAAAGACTCAACAATAGTGCAGTGTAGTGCAATACAGGACCTGGCAGTGATTGAAAGTACGAAGTCGGGGTTCGCCGGCCGGCGCCACGTGGAACCTTCGAGGTCAAAAGGTCAGTGTTCCTCCCTAATACATTCATCCCATGCCAGGCACAGTACCTGCATATTGTTAACAAACCTTAGATCGCTTTTTAAACATACAGTCCACAGCTTATTCGCGCAACCATTACTTTTGGTCCTACGAGCAGGATCGTGAATCATTTTCTTGTAATTTCGCAATATAGTATTTGTTCCATAGGGAATAAACGCAACGCGCCTGTTTACCTAGATATAATAGTAGAAAACCCGCATCTAGGCATTTAGGCAACTAAACGTTATTTCGCTCGTATAGTTAAAGAGCCATTGATAATTACGGTACCTACGCCGTCAACCGCACCGCATAATTATAGTTAGCTACGTAAATATCAGCGTAGATATAAATCGATCGCATTCTTTTTCTTGACAAAATTCATTCGGAGGTCCTACAAATTGCATGTAGGTAGACGCATTTCAAAAATACCCGTTCATTGTTGAGTGAATATTTGTAGGAAACGGATAAACCATAGATTATATACGCATATGAACGACGTGAATGATTTAATCGAGAAATTGGGTAATATTCACTCATTGATTCAGGTTATTCCGTTCGTTCGCCGTTCGCTTTGTTGTTTACAATATTACCATATTGTTATCTGATAATTATCGCTTACTTAATAATTCGTTAAGTGTTTGTTTGAGTGTATAGTGTGAATATATCAAAACAAGATGTCTCTTAAGGGCACTAAGGTTAGTACTGATTTAAAGGTTCAGTTAAAGCTTTTATACGCTAAAAGGGACTCACAGTTTTCACGTGTTCAATCAATTTGTGATAAATCTTTGCAAACCTCGGATCTGGCGATTAGAGATGCTTTCTTGTGTTCGTTGGAAACTTTAGATAGTTTGCGCGCGGATTTTGAATCTACAATTAATAATATAAACATTTTAGAGTTGGAGTTAAATCCTGATTACTGTGTGAGTTATCAGGCATTGTCGTCCTTTGATGACTTGTATTGTCGTATCAAACGTATTGCTAGGAGTTTAGAGACTCCCCCCCCCGCGAGTGGTTTATCCAACCCTCCTCGCGAACGCCCACGATTGCCGCCAATTCAAATACCTGAATTTAATGGTGACATTCGAAATTGGAATTTATTTATAGATAGTTTCGAAAATATAATACATAGGAACACATCGCTGACAGATCACGAGAGATTGCATTATCTCGTAGAAAAATTGACCGGTAAGGCAAAGGCTGTCTGTGCTGGAATTACGTTTAGCGCTGAAAATTACACTTTAGTTTTGAACACTTTAAAAACAAAATACGAAGATAAGCGATTAGTAGCCACCGCATATTTAGATCAATTATTCGATTTGAAAGGTTTTCCGTTTGTAACGATCATAATTTAGAGAAGTTTTTAAATATTTTCGCATCATCTGTTCGTGCGGTAAAGAACCTAAAGGTCAATGACCTCTGTGACTTTTTGTTTTTGTATATCGGTTTACAGAAATTAGATCCTGAAACTGTTCGTCTGTTTGAAACGACTCAGCGCGGTAACGAAATACCTAAGTTCGAAGATTTAGAATCTTTTATTCGCGACCATATTAAGGTATTGCAGCGCACGTCGGCACGTCATGAAGTCACGAATAGGACAGGTTCCGATCGCCGTATAGACGCGTCATCGAAGTCAGTCAAGACTGCACATACGCTAGTTAATACCGCCTCAACACCTGACTGTTCTCTGTGTAAGGGTAGCCATACACAGCTGTACAAGTGTTCGGAATTTCAGAGATTATCGCCTAGTGATCGTTACAAGTTTGTCCGCACTAATAATTTGTGTTTTAATTGTCTAAGTGACAAACATCTGGTTACGTCATGTAACAGTGGTGTTAGCTGTCGTAAATGTCTAGCTAGACATCATACCTTCTTACATTTTGAGAGTAGTAAGCTGCCATCGCAGCCGCAGCCTGCGCAGACGCGCGACGCTTGTGACGCGCGGCCTGCTGCAGGTGCAAACGACGTAACATTGTGTTCGCTTTCCGCCGCTGGTACTCAAATCACTACCGTTTTACTTGCGACCGCGCAAGTTGTCATTGTAGATGCCTTTGGCAAACCGCACACCGTTCGAGCGCTACTAGATGGCGCTTCCCAGAGTAATTTTATTACTCGGGATTGTTGTCAACGCCTTGGTTTTAGTTTTAATAATTGGTCATCCCGCTCAGAAGTGAAAGGTTTTGGAGGTTTAAAGGCAACCATTCACGGTTCCATTAAAATAATATTTAGTTCACGTTTTAATCGTAATATTTCGTTTGAAATGGATTCGCTAGTCGCAGATAAGATTACGGAACGGTTGCCCACGGTACCGGTTGACACGTCCATGCTGACGGAGTTTAAGAACTTGCAGTTAGCCGACGGAAATTACGCTTTCCCTGGAGATATCGATCTATTGATCGGTGCTTCGATTCTCCCGCATCTCCAGTTATCACGTAAAATTCAAGGTCTTCCGATGTACCCCGCTCCGCACGCACTGGAAACAGTTCTCGGGTTTGTTATAGTTGGTTCCGCACCCGCTTGTTTAGATAGTTACTCGACTGTGTCGCACTGTTGCACCGTCGAGCCGCCGCTTGAGTCTACCATCCGCAAGTTCTGGGAGATTGAAGAGGTCAATGTCCCTCCTATTCTCAGCCCTGAGGATCAGGTCACTGAGGAGATTTATACCCGCACGACTACTCGTGATAAAGATGGTCGTTATGTTGTCGCGCTCCCTTTCAAGGGTGATATTTTTTCGCTCGGTGGCTCCCGTGCCTCCGCAGAAAAACGCTTTCTATGCTTGGAACGTAAGATGCAGGCGTCTCCTAAGTTGAAGCAAGCCTATGATGATGTGCTGATCGAATATTTAGATAAAGGTTATATCTCATCAGCGCCTGCCGAGACTGAGGAGACACGTGATTACCCGTGTTATATCATCCCGCACCATGGAGTTGTTAGAGAAGACAAACTTACAACTAAACTGCGTGTGGTTATGGATGGTAGCGCTAAAACTAGTACTGGCATATCGCTTAACGATATCTTGTGTTGTGGTCAGAACCTCCAGGGTAACTTATTTGAAATAATAGTAAATTTTCGCTTGTTTGCTATTGCGCTCTCTGCTGATATTCGGCAAATGTTTCTTAGTATTGGAATCAGAGAATGTGACCGTAGATTCCAACGCTTCTTGTATAGATTTTCTCCGCAGGAACCTTTGAAGGTTTACGAATTCAATCGTGTTTGTTTTGGGCTTAAGTCTAGTCCCTTTCACGCTCTTCGCACTATCAAGCAGTTGGCCGCTGACGAGGGTGATACATACCCGAAAGCAAGGGCCACTATTGAAACCGGATTGTACATGGACGATTTTGTGTACAGTGTACCTAGTGAAGCAGAGGCTATAGAGACCGCTGCTCAAGTAATCAGCCTCATGAAGTCCGGTCAATTTGATCTGGTGAAATGGACAAGCAACTCGCAAGCTACATTAGAGTCGATTCCACCGTCACACCGGTTGACTTCGGTAAAGGAATTCGATGATAGTGATTCGCATAAGATCCTTGGTTTAAGTTGGTCACCCGCAACTGATATGTTCAGTCTTAAAATTAGCTCGACTCCGCCAACTTGTACCAAACGCGTTATCCTAGCATGTGTAGCTCGGATATGGGATATAATGGGTTTTGTAGCTCCTGTTGTTTTGTATGCAAAGCTGCTTATAAAAGAGCTTTGGCTTTCCAACTGTGATTGGGACGACACCGCTCCTGACAGTGTTGCTAAGTTGTGGGCTCGCTATAGGAAAGAGCTTCCAATGCTCGATCAGATACAGATTCCTCGCCATGTTGGTATAGTACCAGACACTGTTGTTAATGTGGTTGGCTTCGCAGACGCCAGTGAGAGGGCTTACGGGGGAGTGGTTTACTTTCAGGTCCAAAATGGCGATAACATTTCAGTTTTCCTCATTAGCGCAAAATCAAAGGTATCTCCTCGTAAGGTTGTCTCTCTTGCTCGTCTCGAACTCTGCGCTATTCTTATGTTGGTTCAATTGATTACATCTATAGTCAAAACTTGTCGTCCTCGCATTAATATAGAGAGAATTGTAGCGTTTTCAGACTCAACCGTTGCTCTATGTTGGGCCCACTCTTCACCCCATCGATGGGGCACGTTTGTCGCAAATAGGGTGGCTAAGATTCAAGCTGAATTGTCACCGGAAAATATATTCCGTGTCGCTGGAACAGAAAATCCAGCTGATTGTCTCTCACGTGGTTTGCTTCCTGCGCAAATTTTAAATCATCCGCTTTGGTTTTGTGGCCCTCCCTGGCTTCATACCACTCCTAACGAGTGGCCAAGTGCTCCGTTTAACCCCGCTACTGTTTCAGAGCCACCCGAGGAGAAGAAACATACGCTTGTAGTATCAGTTCCGCGTGAAGAGTCAGTTGTTTTGTTGTTGTCTAATCGAGTCTCGTCTTGGTCGAGACTATTACGCTGTGCAGTTTACGTCCTAAGATTTTTGAGATTATTACCATCGCGTGGTTCTATAATCGCAGCTGATTTGGATAGAGCTGAATCAGTTGTACTTCGAGAGTTGCAGAAATTTTATTTTTCAATAGAATTTCGTAGTTTAGAATCACATAAACCTTGTAGTCACGCTCTGCTGGATAGCTTAGTTCAGTCCTTTTGGAAGCGATGGAGGACAGATTATCTGCATACGCTGCAGTCGCGTCAAAAGTGGAACACTCCTTCAGATCCAGTCACAGTCGGTACTGTGGTGATACTGAAGACTGAGAGTGCGCCTCCTCTGCACTGGCCTCTTGGTGTAGTGGAAGAAGTTTTTCCGGGTTCGAACGGAATAACGCGAGTCGTAAAGGTTAAAACCGCAACTGGATCGTACCTGCGTCCGGTTATTCGCCTCTGCCCTCTGCCTAATCAGCAGTAGTGGCATAGTTAGTTATAAGTTGTTTCGCTACCTAGTATTGATAGTCTAGATATAGTAATAGGGTTTAGTTTCGCTTTTGTTTTCTCCTTTTCTTTGAAGGTAACCCTTCAAACCCGGGGGGAATGGTTGCGCCAATTTGCTATGATCCGCGATTTTGTTTTTTTGTAATTTATTTTTTTGGCCTAGCAATCCTATCCCTTCCGTTTCCCTTCCCGCACGACCTCAAGAAATGGATTGACATTACGTGTTTGAGCATCGATTGTGAATGTGACCGCTCCGCTAACATCGCCCGCTCGAAATTACAAGAAAATTGACTATTTCGTGATCCAACCATTCAAAGACTCAACAATAGTGCAGTGTAGTGCAATACAGGACCTGGCAGTGATTGAAAGTACGAAGTCGGGGTTCGCCGGCCGGCGCCACGTGGAACCTTCGAGGTCAAAAGGTCAGTGTTCCTCCCTAATACATTCATCCCATGCCAGGCACAGTACCTGCATATTGTTAACAAACCTTAGATCGCTTTTTAAACATACAGTCCACAGCTTATTCGCGCAACCACTTAGGCCTTTTCTTGTCTTTGTTGTTGTAATGGTGTATTTACACGTGGGCACAGCCTCGGCCAATCGCCATTGTGTAAACGGGTTTCCCCGTTAAAAAAAGGCCATGTGGCGATTATGATTACGATAATGGCGATTGGTCGAGGCTGGGCCCACGTGTAAACGCACCATAACATTCACCGCCAAGAGATATAGGGTATGAATGAGAAAACAGACTCCGGCAGAGAATTCAATTCCTTAGCTGTAAGAACTATCGACCTCTATCTAACTTTCGCCAACCTTACATTTACCAATTCGTTTTTTCTATGAGCCATATCGATATCATATGGATGCATGGTAGCAGAATTATAGCTCAAACCCACGATCGGCATGTTGTCGACGGCCGCCGTCGAGGGTCAACAGCTGCTGCCGACGTGTCGACGCCGAAGTTCCTCAGGGGTTTGATCCCTCTGCAACTCTCTTCCTGCTGCATATCAACGATCTGCTGATGCCCGGTATCTATGGGTATGCAGATGATAGCACCGTTGTGGAGAGATACATGTCAAGTGCTCGGTTTAGTAACGAACTAATCCAGTCCGAAAGAGAGGCTAAGCGTACGATCTGACTTCAGGCAGTCTCCAAGTGGGGTGAAGCCAATTTGGTGAAATCATGGGTGGGTTTCACCGCCAAAACACAAGCGGGTCTATTCACCGGCAAAAGGAGCCCATTCACCTTGGCTCCTGCTTTTGAAAATATATCTCTGGAGTGCGTCGTCATCTCCTGGGAGTAGAAATTTCCTCAGTCTTTAAATTAGCCAGACTCTGTACACCTGCAGCTTGTGGGTCCGCTATACGCAGAGGGCTTTCAGTGCCGGGAGGGATTAGGATGAAGATGGGTCTGCCGCGTTACCGCAGTGCGTCGGAGATGTTTGCAGAGGCAAACACAGATTGCTTCAGCACAATAGTGCGAAAGAGAGTGACCCCCTTGATACGTCGTGTGCGAGGCAGCTCCAATGGCCTTCTAGACAAATTCGTAATAAAGAGGGTTGAGTGTCCTATTGTGGAGCACTGGAATAAGGTACACAGTTCGGGTGGTGTCCTTTATAATATTAAGTGAAGAAATGCATTGAGAAGAATTATTGACTGTGTAGAATATAAAGTAGGCATAATGTGGTACTAACATAGTTTTAAGTTTTACTAACACTTTTATATGAAATTATGTTCGGATTCAAATGATTAAATAAATAAATAAATTTGGGCGGTTCACTGAGTCCAAAGCCAAAGTAGCTAGGAAACTAGGCGTTCTTGCAAAAATCCGGCGGTACTTCACACCGGGACAGCCCCCCTAGCCAAGTTACAATCGTTTCGTTTTACGTTAACGCTTGGAGTTGGCCACGCCCCCAACTTCTTTGTTCGAATAAATAAATTGGGGGCGTGGCCAACTCCAAGCGTTAACCAAAACGAAACGATTGTAACTTGGCTAAGGGGACAGCTCTTAATGTTATACAAAGCACAGGTCCATTCGTGTGCGGAGTACTGCAGCTACATATGGGTTGGGGTTTATGACGTTGAATTAAAATAAGAATTCCCTTCACAATCGATCGAACTTTTTATTGATTCTCTAAATGAACACAATACCAAGTCAGTCTTTATGAATCAAGTTCAATTAATACCCTTTCATCACACAGATAGCATTTTTATTTTCTATAACACTCATATTAAATGAGGAATCTTCGTCACGGATCAAGCCAAGACGCATGAGAAATATCACCATGATAATGGCATCTTTAAGATCTGGTAATTCTACGACCAAAGTAATTTGATCTGATGCTACGCAAGCGAGCGTGCTGCATTCATTGTTTTGGAGGTGTTTCTCTCATTAATTTTAAGAACATCCTCTTCATGGAATAGCGGTAGTCCTTCAGGTTTAAGTATGGCATCCGGTGTTTTGAGTGTGGTGGTGTAGGTGGGATTCAGCGGATGCAGTGGTCCCCATGCAGTCACCGCCGCACGGGCCTCCTCGTTCCCCAGCTTGTAGTGACTGCCGTCACCTGTCCTTATGACCCTGTTAGCTACCTGTGAATTATACAAAAAGGTTTCATTGTAGTTGTTTGTAACGCTTGGCTTATGTCTAGATCTGGCTGAAATGATTACGATGTTGATATCCATCACTTCGGGTGCCGCCAAAAAACTCTGCAGAGTTTGTAGAACTTACCACTTCTAGTGAAGCTGTTTTTAAATCATAAGCCAGGCCAATTCTCTCTAAGAATTTAATGAAAGTGGCCGAATGGTTTATGAGGTTGCTCAGTTCTGCAGCCTTGTAGTCCCAGGGAAACGCGTGATGGTAGTTGTGCCAGCCCTCGCCAAGTGTCATGAAAGACACGAACCATGATTCCACTGGTTGAAGGTTTCTGAAACGAAAGGGATTTATGAGTATTGTAGGTTAGATACTGGAACGCATAATGCTGCCGTAAGTAGGGATGGACATATAATCCAGGGAGGATGATACTGCCAATGCAAATTGCAATAGAACAAAATACTGTTCTTGGCATTTTTATACGGTTTTGGACCGAAGCTTAAAGCTACTGATAAAATTTGCATTGACGACTTACTGATCATAAGGTCGAGTCCCATAAAGATGTGCTGCGCTATTCACAAGCCATGTTGCGTTCAGTGAAAAGACGTATCGGAAGAAATAGCAAACAAATAGTGAGTCCAACCAATGTTCTCCGAAGAAATGTACTGGGATCCACATAGGGATAAAAATTGCTAGAGAGAAATATAGAGGATAGTAGTATCTGAAACAAAACAGAAATTAATACAACCGTTGGTCGAGTCACTATAAAAAGAAAAGAAAATTTTGATAAATTTTATGAATATTGTTCGATGTGAGAGTGTTAATTTACTTCTTTTGAAACATGACCATCCAGTCAGCCTGCATGTCACTCATGTCTATCTTCCTGCCGAGCTCGATCACAAGGGGATGCTTCTTGTGCATCAGCCATCCCATGTGGCAGAAGAAGAAGCCACGCTTGGAGTTGTGGGGGTCACCATCAGTATCCGAGTAACGATGATGCAGCCGATGGTCGCGACACCAGATGAACATACAGTTCTGTAAAGTATTTATTTATCAAAATTTTGTACAGCACAAAAACAAATAGGTGGACTTTATGCAAGTCGTTCAAAATAGCAAAAGGTTTGATAAATGTATTAGCCAGCATTTCATAAAATTATACCATGTAAGATAACGCTGATCACGTGTGACTATTATCGGCACTCAGTTAACGTAAGTGTTAATATAAAAATATATACATAAATTACCTGTCCAGCTAATGTTTGCAGAGTTAGTAGAAAAGCTCGACAGAGTGGTGTAGCTTTGAATGTTCTGTGAGTGAAGTATCTATGGGCTCCAGTAGTAATGCCTTCTGCCGCAATATACGTTACGAAAAAAGCTGAAAAGGTTGTAATTATAAGACCAGTATTCAAATGATTAGCAGCGTAGGCAGGCCACGACCCAGGTCTGTGGTGCTATTCTCTAAGAAAACGCAGCGCTGCCGCAACGTCGAACACCCAAATAGGATACATTGGATTGTCAATCTAATAGACCTATAAATTAATAAACCTGTAGTTAATAGACCTGTTAATTCAATGTATCCTATTTGTGTGTCCGACGTTGTGGCAGCGCTGCGTTTTCTTAGAGAATAGCACCACTGGTCACTATAACAGGTAAGAGGAGAGCCACAGCATGCAGGTTAAAAATGAGAGTGATAGTAATTGCTAGATAAAGAAAAAGAAATCGATATTTTTCTTACTCCATAATATAGTTTTTATTCCGACCCCTCCTGTCAGCAGCACTTTCAATCCCCACAGTCCAAGTAAATGTAATATTAAAAATCCTACCACATTAGGCCAAAATATTTGATGCTTATATGAATAATCCGTGCCTATGTTTTTAGCTGTCAAAGGCATGGTTTTTATTTGTTTATTTTTGCCCTGTACTTCTTCCATCTCGTTTCCGTTGTATTTCTATTAATAATATAATATAATAATAGTTCTACTTGTACCTCTCTTATTAGATATTCTATTACTATTGATGTTTCTCTAAAAATACGAACTCTTTTAAATGAAACGTATACAGGTATTGTATTTAATGTTGCAATGGAACTTGAACTCTTGTTCATGTATGCTAATTAGCGACGACTTAGTTTTGTTTTATCGTAGTTCAATTATTCACAACTAGCTTTTTCCCACGACTTCATCCGCATAGAAGTCGACATGATTGTAACAGGATTTTTAATCGGTCTTTTTGTATTAATCATTTTTTAATCTACAGAATCTCTTTCCATCCCAGGTTACCAGGAAGAGATCGCAGATAGCGATAAGGCCGTCCATTGTATGTTTTTGTTTAAGTCTCAAAAATTTACGCTAGATCTAGTTTTAGCCGGCTACAACTAGGTGCAGCCGGCCACGTGCGGTTAAATTTAGTTGTATGGTTGTATCCTACTTATCTTCGGTTAGAACTAGGTTTAGCCTCATCATAGCGGCTAGAACTAGGTGCCGCTACACACTGGTGGTTAAACTTGTGTGTATCCTGTTTATCATTGGTTATTATAACTAGGTTTTCAGTCTAATTAAAAATTAAGCATTAAGCATTTTGGTTTTGTTTTGAGTTTCTTATTTTGTGTTTCCAGATTGATTCGATTATATTGAAAAAATAAAAGACAAGGATTCTGAAGTAAAATATCATAAAATTTCTCTTCAGAAGGAAAACAAAACATCTTATGCTCAAATATGAGAAAATAAAAAAATTCACTAACTATGAAAAATCAAAGCATACAAAAAACAAAGTCGCTTCCCGCTGTCTGTCCCTATGGACAGACAGCGGCGACTTTGTTTTATACTATATCGTGATAGTGATTTGAGGTGACTTTAACTTTCCAGAGCGATCTGATCTCACATTCTAGATTCTACTCGCGCCCACGTCGATGTCGTAATAATTCCACGAGAGTATACTCCCGGGATAAAATCCTATGCTGGTACTATTCCAGGATAGAAAAATTAAAATAAAATTGCCCGTATACTAAATTCCATGCAAAAATTGTTGAACAGTTTGAGCGTGAGTGAGTTACATACATCGTTCGCCCGTCGGAGTTAAGAGAAGTAGGCAATCTGTTACAATACGACAGGTACCATTCAGCACTATGTTTACTTACAAGGTGGATCTACACTAGGTATGCAATAAAACCAACCAATAAAAATGTTACAGGCCGCTTCTTCGAAGGACATCATTCCAGTCCCGACTTCTTGTTTAGTAAATTGTAGTGCGTGTTGCCAGTGATGACATATGTTTATGGCTTCGAAACGTGGTCGCTTACAATGGGCCTGTATATGGCTCCGAAACGTGGTCGCTTACAATGATGCCATTCCAGTCCAGACTTCTTGTTTAGTAAATTGTAGTGCGTGTTGCCAGTGACGACATATGCATATGGCTCCGAAACGTGGTCGCTTACAATGGGCCTCATGAGAAGATTTAAAATCACCCAAAAAGCAATGAAAATAAAAAAAGGGCAAATTGCTCGCAGATCAGATGGTCGATGGGGAAGTGGCGACCACGTACCGGAAGACGCAGCGTTGGAAGACTTCCCACAAGATAGACCGATGACCTGTTGAGGGTCTCGGGAACCCGATGGATGCGAGACGCACAGGACCGGTCGTTGTGGTGGCAATTGGGGGAGGTCTATGTCCAACAGTGGACGTCTTCTGGCTGAAAAGATGATGATGATGAAGCAGACTGCGCCGTCAGTGGGCAGTTCTGAGGCAGTTTACTTTGCTATTATGTCGACTGCATTGACCAAGTTTGATCAGAATGATGAAATTCGTTATAGTTTCGGAGTACAAGCATGGTCCCGCCATTATAACGCGTTATAATGGCGGGGCCATGGTTATCGTGAAATTCCGTTTATACCGTGTGAGGTACAAAAGTTTTAGGACGGGTAAATAGTACAAAAACGTACTAAATGTACGTGGTAGAATCATTCCAATACAAGACTTGGTCCCGCCATTATGACGTTTATAAAACTTTAAAAATTTAATTTAATGAATGCAACCAGTCTGTTGAGAATACTTTGGAAATGATACCATCGAGTCAATCAAAAGAATTAAAAAAGAGATTCGGTAAATAAAATATTCCCATCACCAGTTATGTTTTTATTTAAATTTTAAAATAATCAATAAATAACGAATAGAAATCCATTTAACTTAAATTTAACATAAAACTAGCTCAATTTTAATAATTTGCTTTCATACTTAAACTAATAAGTGTTACAATACACGACATATAAGCTAAATCAAAATGGCGATCGACCTTCAATGCGCAGTAACAGACATTCGGGTCTTAATGGAAACGGGGGCTGCTAGTAACCATAGCAACGACGGCCATTTTGGTTCTGCTGTGTACTATAAAATAATTTAGCTTAAATTCAAGTCTAATCTACAAATCTACTATAACTAAATTAATCTTATTCTAAGTACTCTTATTAATATCGCCGTTCAGGACATCATGTTCGTGGTACAGTGGAAGCCCTTCAGGTTTGAGGATGACATCTGGAGCCTTGAGAGTAGTGTTGTAGGTGGGATTGAGTGGATGCAACGGTCCCTTCGCGGTCACCGCTGCCCTCGCCTCTTCTGTACCCAACTGGTAGTGACTACCATCACCAGCTCTTTTAATTCTATTTGTTACCTACATGGAGAAAAATATGATTAGTTCATAACGGAACCTAATGCCTGTTTACAACAGTAGAGGCGTACCTACACTACAATCGTTTGACTGGTCTGTTGGTCTAGTGGTTAGTGGCCCTGACTGCTATGCTGGAGGTCGTGGGTTCGATTCCCACTCAGGACAAATGTTTGTGTGATGAACACGATCATTTGTTCTGTGTATGGGTGTAATTTATTTATAATATGTATGTATTTAGAAATATTTAAGTATATTTATCAGCTGTCTGGTACCCATAACACAAGCTCTGCTTAGCTTGGGACTAGACAGTGTTGTGTGATAGTTGTGGAATACATTATATATAAATTATATTATTATATTAATCATGGTTCCTTGGTGACTTTTTACGTCCCATGTAATAGATACCGAGCTTCTTATCATCAAAAATCTAGGCCCTGGGCTGGTATTAAAAAAATAACTGATGTAAAAAGCTGATACACTCTGCCCGGATATTGAATCCAGGAGTCTTCCTGTTCTCTGCGACATTATTCGATACAGTTGTGGGTGATATATGGTAACTGAAGGAACACAGGGTCGTTTTATTTAATAAAGGCTTTTTTTTTGGTGGTGGGTAAAATCATCCAATGACATCTCCCGCCCTTGGGTGGAGCGGGAGATAGTGTCAGACTCTTACTGACTAAAAACCCACCCCGTTCCTTCGTGGCCTTAGATACCAGTATTCAGTAAAGGCTGACACTCCTTCTCGCTCCACATAGAACTGGAAGAGCCATTTGCAAACACTAGTCTATTATGGTGGCCAATTTAATTATTTATAATGATGGCCACAGTTAGGATACAGATCTCTGTGAGGAGAGCGGGTAGTTTTCCACCTTACGGGCCCTGTGAGAGTTGAAAGTTATCATATATCATCGAATTTAGGGTCATGTCGGGTGCATCATGATATTTATAATAGACTACAAAAAGGAGAGAGCAGTGGTAGCCAAATGGCCCCGACTTACGAGTTGCAGGTCGCGGGTTCAAACCCAGCCAGTCGCATTACTTTCGAGTAATTTATTTCATCACCACTGCTCTCAAAACGGTGAAGAAAAACATCATGAAGAAACCGGCATGTCCTAGAACCAAAAATTCGAAGACATTTCACATCCACCAACCCGCACTTCTCCCGCGTGGTGAATTACGGCCCATTCCCTGTTCCTTAACATTTTGAGGCTGATGCTATGCTATGCTATACTACAAAAAAGAGGAGGAATAAAATACAAACATTCGATGTTTGTATTTTTTTCTTCAAGACTGTGTGTAAGTTGTTTGTAATAGAATTACTTTGCTTAAAATGTGTTTCCTGATAGCTATAACCTAGGGTCTTTTAATCAAGAGTGAATAGGTTACTTCTAGGCAAGCGTGCTCCATTGTCGGCCACATCATCGTTTACCATCAGGTGAGATAGTGGTCAAACTCGAGCCTATCCATAATAATAATAATTTAAAAAAATAATGAAGTCTTACCATATCAGGAGAAGCAGATTTTAAATCGTAAGCTAGTCCCACTCTTTCAAAGAAACGGATGACACTCGCGGAAAAGTTAAAGTGCATGGTCAGTTCAGCGGCCTTGTAGTCCCAAGGGAACGCGTGGTGGTAGTTGTGCCAACCTTCTCCCAGACTTAAGAAGGACACGAACCATGATTCCACAGGCTGCAGGTTTCTGAGAAAAAATGCACTCCGTGTTAAATCTTTTATTTATTTAACGATTTATGTACCCAAATATAAAATAAGAAATAAGAAGAGGGAAGAAAAATAGGGACAATGGTGATGCGTATTTTTATAGAAATCTCTTCCAGCATACCTGCAAAAGGAGAGTTGGAAAAAGCCGTGTGTAACAGGAAAATAAATACAAACAAAATAGTTATCAAAGAAATAATATAACATGCAAATAAAAATATGCTATTATAATAGGCTTGTGTCCTCCAGTGGAATTCCATAGACTGATGATGATGATGATGAAGATGAGCAATAAACTAATACGTAGATTTAAAAAAAAATTAAAAAATTCATGTTTTATGTGTTTTTTGAGGTTTTAAAAATCGTAAAAAATTCAAAAAATCAAAATGTTCCAATAACGAAAAAAACTATTATGTTAGAATCTATAGCACTTTACAAACATATTTCATTATGAAAGTATCAATGTAAACGCTAAATCCACGGAGATAAAGCTAATATTAAAATTAAATCCCATACATTTACGCGTCGATTCCACGCTGTGACGTCACGCCGTGGTGTACTTTTATATGGAGCGATTTTGGGTCACGTGATCAAATGCTATTTTCGGACCGTATTATCTCTGGAGATAATTATCGTAGGAATACCTTTACTTTGGAAAAGTTGTTTGTTTTTATCTCCTTTATTAAAATATGATGTAAAAAAAAATTAGTCCACTACCCTATTATATACACTCACTTGTTACCAATGAGTTTACACGTAGAAGAATGGAAAGGAAGAGGGAGGCCAAAGAAGAGATGGATGGATTGTGTGACGGGTGACAGGACAGAATGGAAGAAAAAAACGTGTTGCGCCGACCCCTAAGAAATATGGAATAAAGGCAGTAATTTGCATGGAAAAATAAATATCACAAAAATACATCACTACATAGTATAAAACCAAGTCGCTTCCCGCTGCCTACCAACTATGCAACGGATTTTGAGGCGTATTTTTTTTAATAGATAGAGTGATTCCAGAGGAAGGTATAATACATGCATAATATATTTAATATCAAAATGCTCCCGTGCGAAGCTGTGGCGGGGCACTAAATAATACAATAACACTAATAAATACTAAAATACAAATATGACGAAATAGAAAAATAGTGTTCTTTCACTCTACTTTTAAAAACTGCAAGAGTTTGGCAGCCCCTAATGTCAGGCGGTAGTGAATTCTACAACTGTACTGCTCTAAGATCTAATCTATGAGGTTGGAAGTCGATAAGATCTCGTAGAATGGATGGCCGGTGTGTCCAAAGTGCTTTAGACTGATACTGATAGACGCAGCATGACAAGTCTACTATACAGTGGTCCGATTACCAGTTGTTGAAATATGCTAGATGTGGGCAACACAGAACCAATGGTTTTGAGTCGATCCTAGATTTCGTCCTCGTTCCTATTATGCGTTTTGCACATGGAGCTACTATTGCAACAACTGGCAACTAGCTGGCAACTAGCTATTTACATTTATACCTATTTCAATTGGACTGCGCACACATAGCAACTCGAGTTTCGTGTTCCAGTGAGCATTAATAGTTTTCAGTTGCTGTAATCGATGACTAAGTTAGTTCCTAATTGCCGCAACTAGCAACTGTTAAATATTATACCGGTATTTAAAGTTGCCGGTTTCCTCAACCGTATATCGTAACGCGGCAGGCGATTTCACACCCACCCTCACTCTCCCTGTGCCTGGCAATGCCCGTGTCACTATGAAATTGCTCACAGATTGCCATTATTTACGGCAATCGTAACGTAACGTTATATCAACTATCAACTTTCTACAGGAAACTTTTTAAAAGTTGATAGTTGCTTCAACTTAAATTGCTCTACGAATATGTGCAAAGTCCCTTAGCTAATATGATGGTAGCTCGCTTGTGAAGATTTGTTGTCGGTGCTTTTGTATTTATACGCATTATTACTCTTTATGGTACTTACTGATCATATGGCCTAGTCCCATAAAGATGCGCAATACTGTTGACGAACCACGTGCCGTGCAATTCACAGACGTAGCGAGTGAAATAACACACTAGCAGAGAGTTCCACCAAGTCTCCCCAAAGTAAAGTACGGGCATGCTTACGGGAAGGTATATCGCCAATATAAAATATAACACGTAGTAGTATCTGAAACAAAAAGGAATTTTTAAAAGGTTTACAGACCTACACATACACAAAATAAACTTGTGTGTATGTAGGCCTATCCGAATTTCTTCGGCTCTCTTTTCACACCAGCCACTGTTCTGGTCATCATCATGTAGAGCAAAATATTGAATTCGCGATCCCGGAACCTTCTTGTTTTAATCTTCTATAGTGGTTTACAGTAAATGTATTTCTATTCTTATAGTGAAGGACATCATTTGAGTACCAGAAAATAAAATAAAGAGAGACATATGATTTTAAACTGGTGCATGAGTCACAGAACCTAAACAAAATATACCACAATAATACTTTTTCTGAAACATGACCATCCAATCTGCCTGCAAGTCACTCAGGTCAATTCTTCTGCCAAGCTGGATGACGTACGGGTGTTTCTTGCACATCAGCCACCCCATATGACAGAAGAAGAAGCCACGCTTGGAGTTGTGGGGGTCACCATCAGTATCCGAGTAGCGATGATGCAGCCGGTGGTCGCGACACCAGATGAACATAGAATTCTGTGAAATTGTTACAAGCAAGTCAAAGATTGGACTTTAAAATCCGCAAAGGCAAATAGATTTCAGAGTCTTAAGTCAGAGACAGACTTAAGACTCTGAAATCTATTTAGTAGATTAGATAGTATATGTGATTTAATGCTAGAGGTAGATGTGGAAAAACTTTGTACGGTGTTTGGTACGAAGTTCTGTGGCAGATAAAGTGATTATTATGACTACGATTATATTTGACGTTTTTCCCATCAAGTAGGTACCACAAAATACCATACAAGATACAAAATTATTTTATAGCGATTTGAAATAGCATGTTATAGCAAACTCAGCCTTTTAATATTCCCACAGCTGAGATATTTCAAATAAACAGTCATTCTAAATGCTGAGTTTTATTTCTAAATGGTTTTGTTTTGGTTATGTAAGTATAATAAATTCTAAATTAAGAAACATCACTACTGTGGAGGACTAACCGCAGACATCTAGTTTCATAATTTGCTTGGTTTTATAAAACTGCACAGCATATAATTCTAAACTGTCGTTTCTTTTGTCAAATACAATTTTGCTTTTGTTGATGAAAGTATATTCACTTAGATTTTAAAACTAAGTTTTGCAGAACCTGGATTCTTTCGATTCTGATTTGCCAGCATCCTGAGTTTAAGCTTTTTGTAAATGGTCACAGGTTTTTAAAATGAAGATGTTTTTAAATAAATAACACCTACCTGTCCAGCAAGAGTCTGTGTAGTTACCATTATTGCTCTCAAAAGCGGCGTGGCTTTGAATGACCTGTGCGTGTAATATCTGTGAGCTCCAATAGTTATACCTTCCGAGCCAATGTATAGAACAAAAATCGCTGAAACCAATAATGTAAAAGTAATGGACAAAGGAGTCATATAGAGAAAAATATAGGTACGAAAAAATATTTTCACTTACTCCATAAACTGGTTTTCCATGAAACTGTCCCCGTGACCATCAAACCAAGCCCCCACAATGCAAACACATGCAAAATAAGAAAACCTATTGCATTTTTCCAAACTATTTGATGCTTATATGAGTAATCAGTTCCTATATATCTTGTAACCGGAGTGCTATCAGTTTGGTTATTATTTACATGACCGTGTTTTTTCTGATTACATTCCTTTACTTTATTTGCTTTTAATTTCTTTCGAGGGTTATCACTGGCCGTCATTTTTTATTCACTTGACTTTCCTCTCCGCCTGTATTTTTCGCTAATGGATTATTATGAAGAACTTACATTTATAAGCAGCTCACTCAAGGGCTCGTATTTAAATAAGTGCATTGTTTTCAAAGAGAATGAACTTTTGAATATTATGTTTTTTATAATTGATTTTTTTTCTTCGTCAGACAAATAGTAACTAAGGAGGCCACGTTTTTAAATTAGCCTGGATATTTCGGTCTTTGTAATATTGACTGGTTGTTGGTAGTGTTTGAACAGAAGTCTTCGAAGTTTTTCTAACATACCTACAAATCTTTTTTGCCTTTAACATTTCAAAATAATTTGATTATCAATTTGGTGAGCCCAAATTCTAATTCAAGTCACTTTTGGATTTTTGTTACCCGTAGGATATAAAATAACTTCAACTCTACACTAATGGGCTTTGCGGAAGAAACACCACAATTTTGCCAATAACACGTGCGAACTTTTAATAAACCATCAAACAATGGAGAGTATTTAGCATGAATTAACAGTAAAATAAATAAAATAAAGTACAAAATATAAGAATTTCTTCGTAGATTTATGGTCGCCTGTCTCTTTCTTTCAATCAAATTGACAGTTACATTTATCTTTTTTTTATGAATTGACATTACAGACGTAATCGTCGGGAGTTTTCCTTTTTCTAAATAGTTTTGTACCAACCTTTTTAGAACTATGATTAACTTATATGTGCTACAAAGATCGTCAAAGAGGTGTTGGTTAGTTAAAATTAGTAATAATAGTAATTCGTCTAGTCCCAAGCTAAGCAGAGCTTTTTTTATGGTAGGTAAAATCATCCAATGACAAATCCCGCCATTGGGCGGAGCGGGAAGTAGTGTCAGACTCTTACTTACTAAAAACCTACGGTAAGTAAAGCAGAGCTGTGTTATGGGTACTAGACAACTGATAAAAATACTTATATATTTCTAAATATATACATATTATAGATAAATTACATCCAGACACAGAATAAATGATCGTGCTTATCACCCAAACATTTTTCCTGGGTGGGCATCGAACCCACGACCTCCGGCATAGCAGTCAGGGCCACTAACTACTAGACAAATAGGCCAGTATATAAATTTATCATTGGATGATTTTACTTACCATAAAAAAAAACACATATACGAGTAGTATTGTTTACTGGCGATACGAACTTCATGTTTAAGATCTAAATATGTACTACAAATCTCGATGACGTAAACTATGCTCTACAGCAGTGTATATGCTGAAGTTCTGGAAGCACGGCTATTAACCCAAATATCAAAAATGTAAGGCGATAAATAAATTTAAACGTTTAGCCACGGCAATTAACACAGGAACAGTTCTCAAATCACTTCATCAGCCTTTTAATGTTCCTACGGTTGGCATTCAGGCCTCCTCTCTAGGAGAGGGAATGGGCTGTAATCCACCACGCGGGCCCAGTGCGGGTTGGTGAATGTCACATGTATTTGAATTTTTGGTTCTAGGACATGCCGGTTTCCTCACGATGTTTTCCTTCACCGTTTTGAGAGCAGTGGTGATGAAATAAATTACGCAAGTCACTTAGAGAAGATAAAGTATGTTATCATTCGAGGGCCTTTGTCATAGATGGCAGAGAAAAAAAACTCGGAGTGTCAAAGTCACCGGTTACCTTAGTTTGTATGAAACAATACTGTAAAGGTTTTCACAGGGAATTAGGACCCAAACAAATCTGAAAATACTTTATAACTAGTCCAATTTAAAATAAACAAGGCGATAATTATTACGTTACCAGGTGCTATTGTTAGGAGCAGCAACGATACTATTATACAATATATATAGTATATGCGAAACCTGAATATAATTGTTCAGAATCAGTAACTGAATCGATTCCAACAATTTTTACAGCATGCTATATTTTTTCCCAAAAATATAAAAAAAATGTCACAAGTTCGACATTGATTGTATTCAATGTCGAACTTGTGACATTTTTTTACATGATTACACGACTGATACAAAGTACAACACAGGCTACGGAATGTCATAGCAGGCATTAGGCACCAACGCACAGCTGGGTGCGACTGCGGGAGCAAAACAACCCCTCAGTCACCCAGCTGGCTCGGTAACCATGTATTTGTGTGGACAACCAGGTAAAGTGACAAGCTTATAACTTTGTGATTTTTCATGATACAGTTATGAAATTTTGTACAAAGATTCTTTACATTAAAATAAATCTTCTGGGTTTCGCATATACTAAAATTTATGTTGTATAAGTTTTGTTATATAAGTTAGTTTGCTTTGTTACCAACCCGCATTGGGCCTGAGTGGTGTTTTACGGCCCATTCCCTCTCCTAGAGAGGAGGCCTGAGTTCCAGTAGTGGGAACATTATTAGGCTGATGCAATGCAAGTTTTGTAGTTCTTAAATGGTTAAATAGGTTTTTACTTTTTTTAAAACAGCTTCTTAAGTGGACCCTTATTTAAGTTAGGGTGGGGCAATTACTATTGAAAAATAATCCAAATTGTCATATGAGAAATGTGGACACCCGGAAAAGTATACGTCATATTTGGAATAAAAATACCACTCGATAAATAATTTATTTTTTATTTGAAACATATATTGTTAAATTTAATTAAGTCATGTTAATTGAGACCGGAATAAAATTATACAAATAATGTCATTGACATTGCATTATATTATGTAAATCATACCAATGTTTAATTTTAATGTTTTATTCTGCAACGCTGAGTTTTTCTCTATATAATGAAAAAAAAGAAAAATCAATCAAGTCCAGACCGTAATCTACGCACGATTGAGTTTCGATATTCAAAGAGAAAATTAATTAATTTCTTATGTACTTCTATTACAATTTATTGGCAAGGAAATCGTTCCTGCAATGCTGATGATGATGGATTTCTTGAAGACTGTTTACCTGGGGTTAAGTACGCCCATAAAATGATACAGATATGGTTTGTACTTTCTCTTATAATTACTTTGGTGAGTACCTTCCTATTCATTTATAATTTTATTATAAAAATAACGGATGAAAATGTATTTAATTAAAATAATTTAAAATCTTATCAAGCGCCTGTAGGTAATAATATGTTTCCTTTGTGGCACGCTCAACTGAACTTCATTACTCATACGATTGTATTTTTCATATTTGCTGCATTGTTTTTTGTTTTAAGGCACACGCAAGCGGTGTCAATCAATCATGCGGTATGTTTTCAATATTGTCTTTTAGATAAGTACTTAGTAGAAGAAATAGAACTTTTTTATTGGTTTTTATTTTTCTAGAGTGCGGTATCGCTGGGACCAACCGGCGGATCGTGGGTGGCACCACGGTCCAACCCCACGCATACCCCTGGCTGGTGTCCCTCATGTTGGGACCCAAGCTGCATTGCGGCGGAGCTATCATCACCGATCTGCACATCCTTTCAGCGGGACATTGTATTACTTTCGGGTTAGAATTTTAGAAAGCCGTTACATGGTATCTGATTACAAAAATATGAATTTTCTTTGATTACTGATTGTTGTTGTTACATATTTCCAGCGTGCATTACCGTGAGTTGACTGTATACATCGGCATGCATGACCGCCTGGACACCTCATACGTAACACAGCGTGTCGCAAACGGCGTCAAACACCCTCACTTTACGTCTAATGCCGTTCGAGATATCAACGACATCGCAATCCTGACTCTCGAAAAGAAAATCCAATTCACTGAAAATGTCCGGCCAATATGTTTACCAGATCCAAGTAAGTTGATCAATAAACCGCGAGCGATATGATAAAGAGTAACGTATTATAAGTTTGCCCACAAGTTAGTGGTAACTTATCGATTTCTTAAAACTTAATAAGTATTAGTATTTAATCTCGACCTTCCAAACCTTCCTTCTTCAGGCTGAGAACAATTTTAAATTATTTGCTTCCTTCTAGCTATGGATTTTAGCCATATACCTTTGACTGTGGCCGGCTGGGGCAAAACGAGACAAGGTGCATTAACGTCCTCAAGATATCTGCTTGAAACCAAAGTACAGATTGTGGACGGTGATAAATGTAAAAAATCCAATATTTATAAAGAGAATCTGGTCAGTGAATCTATGATGTGCGCCTACAGTCTTGGAAAAGATGCTTGTCAGGTAATTAATCGTGTACTTTACGAGTAGAAAGCTCAAGACTAAACGCCTCGAGAGTCTTGGAGGCTGTACTGTGAGCTAACTTATTTGTGTGAATTTTAGGGAGACAGCGGTGGACCATTGTTTTCTACTCACAAAAAATCTGATAATAAAAAATGGTACCAAGTGGGTGAGTTTTCAGAACAACTAAATTGTTATGTCTGTGAGAGTGTACCAAAAGATAGTCCGACCGCAAACAAGAAATGTTTGCGTTCGGGTGGTCTCTTGGTACTTGAGACATTTGGTTATAGAATTAACATAATAAATATGAAACATTCTGTTTCAGGCATTGTATCTTGGGGTATAGATTGCGCTATGCCAGATTATCCAGGTAAGCCAAATTATACTCAGGGCATGTATTTTTATACTGTGGTATATTTATCTCAATTAATTTAAATTACGTTACCAGGTGTCTACACAATCGTGGCAAAATACATTCCCTGGATCAAGAAACAGACGGAGAAGGGAACGTACTGTGCATAGTTATAAAAGTCACCATTTTGTAACATAAGTACAATAAAAATGGAAAACTATATTATTATTTAACCAAGAAATAAAAATCCTTGCCTAATTTTGTTGTAGAAACAATTTAACACGATTTAGTTCAAATTCGTTTTTGATGCATAAAGTTTTATTATGAAGAATTTTCTCATTGTTCAGAGGAGAATGTATCGTTTGCCGATAAGAAAATACGTAAATTGGCTATACTCGCAGAAACAAATTGAATCGTGAATACGATTTGACAATTTTACGACCTAAGAAAACATATTTACCAAAATACTAAGGAGAGAATAGAACGCTGTGTTGATATCAAAATATATTCTTGGGGACCATAATAAAAGCTTCTAATGGGTAGCGTTTGATTTAATTATGTCATTTGGAAATTATAGTTCTTATGTTCACGATAAAATTTATAACCTTCAGCGTGTTAAATTTACAAGGATATTATCGCGTGGATAATTTCTGCGTTTTAAATCCGTGTAGAGCGTAAATAAGCAAGCATCGGTTGCAGAAAACAGTTGCAGCGGCAGGGGCTATGAGTGAGTGCAGTGTCCAACACACGTACTGAAATGTTCACGATACTAAGCACTATTTACTTGTTAATCGGGCTCGGTCAGGTCTGTATAATTATTCAAAATTATCAACGTAATTGCTGTACATGTGATATCACAGTGATCATGTTTTAGGTGGTGCTGGTGCAGAGCTCAGAATGTCGTAAGTCTATTGATAACTATTTTACCGTTATGAGATTAATATTTCCCAAAACGTGGAAGTGAAATTAAAAATAAATCATTTAGATTTATGAGCGGAAAAACTTGAACGACGATATCGTCGGAACTAATAATGTAAAACTGAGACGAAATCGAAATTAGTGCAGTCTTAATTAAATTACTGGAGATGATTTTGTATTTCTGAGAATTGGAGGCACATTATTTGGGTTTCTGTATGCTGTACCTACGTGGGGATCGCTGTGTGTATAATACACGTGTTCGGTGCACTTGCATTGTATGTGCAGCGCACGTGCTCCTCGCCGTTGCTATTCACAGGAGTGTTGCTGACGCCCCACAAACGTGCCACTCGAACCCGTTCCGATTGTGACCGAACAGTTAACCGTCCGAATGATCTCATACTTATTTTACAATTAATGAACTTTCTCTGTTCCAAATTCTCGATGCAACTGCCTCAGCATATGAAAACGATTTAATTGCAGTTTGTATTATCCAAATTAGGGTAGGAAATTCGACACTTTAGTATAGCTATACCAATATCTGTTACAAGTTAATTGTAATTGGTGCTACAAAGGTGTCAACTACAGTAGTTTTCGTGCAACTGACCACAAATATTGCATTGATTTATGTATCAAAACAATGGATGAAAATTCCCTGATGGTTTATAGTTTACTATGACATTCTAAGTATTTGTTCGATATTATCTTGCCGAATCCGATTATCGTCTCAATAGTGTTACAATCTTATAGAGGACGTATGTTGGCGGCGTAATCAAAACTATCCCTAACGTTATTTCATGTCATCAATAGGTAAACATAATATATCGGCTTAATATCGTAGGAAGATCAAGAAATATGCAATGAAACTGTAGTGTAGCATCAATTAAAGAAGGTGATGTTAATAAATCACACATACATACATCATAAGGTACCAATGTGCCTTATTGTAGAATAATATGTAACAAGCAGATAAAGCACTGTCAAATTTTACGGGCGAGGGATGTTAGGGTTAAACTCACGACTGAAGCGAAGGGGTTAATAGGTACTAGAACTCTAAATGCAGTGTAAGAATTTAGCCTATGACAAAGACACCTTCATCCCCGAGAAAGCAGACAATACAACAAACAGAGAGAGAGGCATACGATAAAGTATATAATAAATAAATAAATAAAGCTCTTCTAATTTTGTTCTTCTGTCTCTCTTTAATTCTTGTCTTCTATTTATATTTTTTTAAATACTTTCAAACGGTTGGAAGATGAAAAATATGTGAACTCGTATCATTGAATTTATATATCTAGTATAAGTACAATTAAGGTAGGTATCTGTTTTTAATACTGTTTGTAAGACTGGTTTAGAAAAATAATTAAGGATCTGCGTACAAAAAATTTCTTGGAATTGTGGCCAACTGGCATTGAAATTTAGATGAAGTAGCGGTTTCTAGCAAGTATAGCGAAATGAACACGAGGTATGGCTCATTTTACTTCGTAAATATATCTGCTTTGTACTTAACTGTACATGTTTGTGACTAGTATTATGAATCTGTAGGCATAATATTTTTATGATCGGACCAGAGTGTGGCAAACCCAATGTGATGTCAATGAGGATAGTGGGAGGAAGGAGAGCAGTACCGCATTCGTTCCCATGGACCGTGGCTATCTTGAAGAATGACCGCATGCACTGCGGTGGAGCAATGATCACTAACAAACATGTGTTGAGCGCGGGACACTGTTTTAAATGGTAAGTTAAGAGAGTGGAAAGTATGATGGTTATTTGTTCGCTTGTCGAGATAGAATATCTCCTTTATTTTTTTCTAACCATTACTGTACCACGGCTGGGCAAAGGCCTCCACTAAATCCTTCCCACTCCGTCTCAAACTAGTCCTCGTGGTACGCATCTAGATCATCTCGCTACCTCTTTCTGAGCCGACTGCGTGGTAACTGGAGGTGGTGCGTGGTGTGTGCTGTGGATGCGGCTGACGTGCCAATATCATTTGAGCCTAGCAGCATTTTTGGCCATGTTTATTATGCCGGTTTTGTTTTATATTTTGATGTTTTCCCCGTGAATATTTAAATTACAATACAAATATATTATAAAGAAACCAATAGTAGATGTAGGCATGGAGGGTATGGGATTAAGTATCAAAATTGCAACTGGTAATATTAGATACATCACTAATGTATGAGAGTGCCATGGCATAGGTAAGAAATTTCAAAGACTGCTTATCTTATATGCAGTCTTAGGATTTTCTTGTATCTAGTAATTTAACTTTTGCACGCAAAAGTTGCATTTTACAAGGACCATTTGTATAAGTGGCGCTAACTGGTTACGTACATTTATTCTATGTTTCTAAATTCAAATTCTCTATAGACAATAGCCAGTTCCAGAGTCAAAAATTTATGACTCTAAAATTCTAAAATAAAATTCCTTATAAACAATTAAAATCTCGTTAAACAGTTTGGGCTCAGTAGGTGGCTACGTTAACTGCAGCATCGGTGGTACTCATTAAATCCTCCACAGTGCAGGTATATGGCCAATTAGGGCATTCTAACATGTGGCTCATGTTTTGAACAGGGGCACCGCACTCACATTGAGTATCTGACGGGTCTTTAAAACCAAGTTGTATTTACAGCGGCCTACCTGGGTTAGCACCCGCTTTAGTGCTTTCCATATCAACATCATCAACATCGGCCTTTTAATGTTCCCACTGCTGGGACTCAGGCCTCCTCTCTAAGTGAGGGAATGGGCCGTAATCCACCACGTGGGCCCAGTGGGGGTTGGGCTTTCCATATAACTCACTGCAATTCGTATACAGGTGGGGAGATGTTCTTGGGATTTCAAGAAGTCAGATGGTGGTAGATGATGTTCTTCCTAAAGCTTTATTCTTTCTTTCTGTATGCTACGAAGAAAGCTCTTTCGGCTTTTAAGCAAACTGCTAACTAATCAGCAGATTCTTAATTGTCTCGTAAAAGGATTTAGGCCACGGTAGGTAACTCTTTCGAACAATTTATCCCAGCCCACAGATAAAAACCGTAGAGAACCAGCCTGTTAGCTGCAGGCAGGCGGGGTCGAAGCCTGCTTGGGTCATGGGTCAGCTTCTGAAAGGAAGGCCCAGCCCCAGCACGAAAGGCAACTAAGGAACGGAGTAGGTTTTTAGTCAGTAAGAGTCTGACACTATTTCCCGCTCCGCCCAAGGGCGGGATCTGTCATTAGATGATTTCACCTACCATAAAAAAAAGAAAAGCCCACGGATAAAGGCCCTCACCTAACAATTATTTCTGATTTCAGGGATAACTTTCAATCAATGGAAGTGTTTATAGGATTAGACAATTTGGATGATTTAAAGAATGTCGAGAAACGAAATATTTCGAACGTTGTGATTCACGAATTGTTTACATCGACTGCAGTTCGAGACGAAAACGATATTGCGATAGCCACGTTGCACGAACCAGTCGTGTTTAACGATAATATTGTGCCTATATGTTTGCCAAAACCAGGTATAGTATGTTTTCTCACCCCTCTTAATAAAATGGTCTCTTTCGAACAATGCTTTCTTCATGTCAACAAGACCTTTCAACTATTCAAAATGAGTTTGGAGCTAATCACCGTTTGTTTAGTCCTTAGCCGGTGAAACAGTATCTAAATAATGGGTTCTCTTCATTATTATTAAGGTATGAATCCGTGAAATTAATGAACAATTCTAAATAAAATTATACAATGCACCACAATTTATGAATAAAACACTGGTAATATTCATCATTATAATTATGTATTCATTTATTGTTGTACTGTCGGCTCTAAATTCTAGAAACATATGACTATTGATTAAAAAAATAAAACATTTTTTAATCCTGGCTTCATTCATTCCAACACTAGCCAGATAAAAAAAACAAATAACTTTATTTTTTAAATGGCATCTGCGTTATTTTTTCAAAGGAAACTGCCGTAATTGACGCTTTATTGTTATTCTTAATTTTATTTTATTCTGTATTTTCTTTGCTCCTGTACCCTATCATCAGTTCAATAATGGCAAAAAATAATTATCTGATTGGAATTATCTAGTTCTACTTAAAAAACAAGAAAACATTGTCTAGAAAAAAATATTGGTGCTTTTTTTTTTTGTTACCAATATTTTAGTATGTCTTTGTAGGTACTCTAATTATGTTTTGGTTTAAAGTTAAATTGCCTTTAAATACTTTTAGGTGAAGACTTTACAAATAGAATAGGAACAATAGTTGGTTGGGGACGAATCGGTGTAGAAAAGTCATCATCAAAAGTATTATTAAAAGCCAGTCTTCGGATTCTTTCGGACGAAGACTGCATGAATTCGCAGCTGGCCCAACATCTTAAGCCAACCATGATGTGCGCTTTCTCGAAAGGAAAGGATGGCTGTCAGGTAAGTTAAATGCAATTAAGCATCCTTTGCGTTTGGAATATTAATTAGGTAGGTACACGATTAAGTTAAGATTCTGGGTAGGTAATTAAGAAAGTCTTTATTAGAATTTTCATTTAATTAGAAGGAAAATACGTGATTTGATCACTGCTACTGAGAAAGACGTTGCTATTTTTGTGAACTTTTCCTTTCTTTTTTTGCTAAACAAAATTTTCTATACATTTTAATTTTTGAGATCTAAGTAGTGATAGTGTGATGCATTTATTATTTTAATTGAAAAAAATTACGACCTGTAACTTACCTATATGTATTTTTAAGCTAATGTTCTATGTCAGTGTTATGCATCTCTGTAAATGAGGAATTTACTATGTCTGAAACTGTATCTATATGTCTCTTGTTTGAAGTCATTGAGGCACTTTCATAATAAATAAACTCGGGGATTATATACTCAAGACTATAAAAAACCTGTTTTAGTACATAAGAATCTTAATTGCACTCATGTTAGGCCGAGGTGGGTCGCTAGTTTCTAATAAAACTGTTTTTTTTTTCAGGGTGATAGCGGTGGGCCGTTACTAGTGTTTCAGACTGAAGGGGAATATGTCCAAGCAGGTAATAAAATCTATGCTTATTTCCTAGTCTTACTAGACTAAATTTTTTCAATGTCCATAATAAAAGCAAGTACCTATAGCAAAAACAATCTAAATCCTTGTAAACTCTTATCAATGAAATCTTTATTTTTAAAACCAAACTGGATTACATTGTTTCGAAACTACATACATAATGTAACATTACAAAGTTTTTGGATGTTATGTTGTCTAATGGATTGCACAAACAACATAACATTTATTTATTTAATTATATTCGTGGTTAGATATTTTTAAGGAAGTATGTGTATCCGTTTTGATACACTTACCTACCGACGTTGTAAGAAACATGAAAACTATACGTATACATCCGTTCATAAGATTCAGATGAATAAATCGTTTGTCAATTTTATTTTTAATCCGTGGGAGCGAATATTACTTGAATTACCCCTTACCAATTAAACTACAAATTTAATAAAAAAATATAGTTATTCTTAGTTCCCAAAAATCCCAGATAAAGAGGATTGAATGTTTATATATCCAGGTACATCAGACTTTAAAAAAATATGATGCCCCTTACAAGGAATTACTTCCGCCCATTGTACCCTTATTTATAATAATGTTTGTCCTATATTTGTTGTTTATGCGGTGTAATAAAGAATATATAAATTAATAATAAATAAATTCACATGCAGAAGACACTCGGAATGGGACAATTACCTATACGCCATACAAGTTTTAGAAGTTGTTTGGCCCGACCAAGGTCATTACGGCACACTATGGATGAGATAGGTTTAAATAAATCACGAATAAATATCGATATTTTTTTTAAATAATAATTTGTACAATTTAAGTGTCACTTTGATAGATTGTAATGTACCGAAAAATAATGCGTTAAATTGTAAGCAGTGTGTTCCGGTTCACAATCATTCGATAGTTTATAATTTCGTGAGATTAATCTAACGGTATTTACAATTTTACGGTGATATATACAAGCCATTAAGGCTTCTTCCACCCTAGGGCGGAGCGGTAGTGTCAGACTTTTACTGACTACCACCACACCTGATGTTCCTTCAGCTATCCTTTGCGTTTTAGAACAACGGGTTTTCCTTTAAAAAGTCGACTAGTAGTAGGCTTCGGTAATAGTAATACCTACCTTGGGACTTCGAACCTTAGCGAAGCTAGGCGTGAGCGATGTGAGCCCTATGTGGCCGACGACCTTGCAGCCAAGGGCCCTCTCGCAACCACTTGACCACTTTTTTACATAATGGTAAGCGACGATGTGGTCGAACGCTGGGTTGCGATAGCGACTGTCTCGTTTTCGAATTTATGAAACACTAGCCCGAAGAAGAAGTGCCCGCAACTTCGTTCGCGTGAACGATGAAACTTATCAATGAGTTTTTTGTGTAAAGTGCTATTTGTGTAGAACGTTATCTATAATATAATATAATATATATAATAATATAATATAATATAATATTGACGTAACCTGCGACAAACTTATTATTTGCGGTTGGTACAGTAATCGGGCTTAGGGATCGAACCGCAAAATTAATTTTGTTTTTTATTTTATATAATTTTCCGGGATAAAAAGTACCCAGTGTGGTGCCCAGGATATTAAAGAATAATTATACCAAGTTTCATCGTAATCCAAACGGTAGTTTTTGCGTGATGCCTGAATAAACAGACAGACAGACAAACATTGTTTTAATCTCATTTTTGGGTTTGGTGTCGGTCTAATAACACCTGCCATTTATTTTTTTGATATTTTCAATATACAGAATTTTTACTTCTACAGATTTATTATAAGTATAGAAAAGGCCTCGCTGATGCGCTTTCACCACGTCTAAACTAGTCCAGTCGGAGGTGTAGACGACTTCGGAAATGAACTTTCCAAAGAAACTGGTCATCTTGATATAATTTCGACATGCGTTTCACAGAAGCCATTTTAAATTAGTTCATTTCTGAGAATTAGAGTTATGAGGTTGACGTTTAATTGATAAGCGATTGTAATTTTGTTGATTAACATACTCAAGCGCTCTGTTCTTATAAATGTGACTTTTTATCAGTACCTATACAAGGATCTGCTTATGCAAACAGGAAACAATTAACACAAATGCCAAAATCGAGATAAGGACACAGAAGTTTTAAAAAATTAGCCTTCTATCGACCCTTTAAAATCAAATGATCTGACAATTTTTAAAGAACGAAACATTTCTGTGACAAAGTTATCAATCTACAAAACCGCAGTTTTTCAATAAACTAAAAAGTTCCATGCCCCATTATTAGCCAGCATTCCTAAAAAAATTTAACATTGATTTTTTTTTTCACTAGAACCCATTTTAAACGGTGTATTTTATTTTTAATCAAATAAAGAGACAAAGGGCCGATTTTTGAATCGCCAGATAACTTTGATCTGAAGAATATGATTGACGTTTTGACAACTTTAGTATAGAAAATACGTCAAACCGCCATATTTATTCTTCAGATAGAAGTTAACTGATGATTGAAAAATCGGCCCTAAGAACTAATTCTTTTTTGCATATATGATATAGTTGTATACATAGAACAAATTATTTGGCACAATATTGTTTTTCTAAACAATTTTACTGTACATATACAAAGTTTTGACAAAAATGGCTTTTTCTCAAAACTGTCATTATGTGAGTTGATTCTGTTTTGCATAAATAGGTCCAATTATTGGTTTTGGCATTAGGATGGCATCAGTCAAAGATTTGATTTATACGTAACACAATTCTTAAAAAAAAAATGTTCATTTTATTCAGTATTTTTTATTTTGCACAGTTAATGCATTTAACCAGTATCTAATTTAAAAACTTATTTAGTTTTTGATACAGAATATTTCTAAGTATTTGCTGTACTAAGCAGTACCTACATATAGGTATCATCTTTTTCGGCAAACTTCGCTTCAATTATACCGAGATCCCGCCATAATCGTTTATTATTATTATTGTCCAGTTCTGTAAAAACTTGAGATTCAAAATTACACTAATATTACCCTTGTACATTTGTAATATGACAAAACATAAGCCTGTCTCTTCACCGCCAAAAGGAGCCCGTTCACCTTGGCCCCTGCTTTTCAAAATTTATTCCTGGATTGCACCGACCACCTTCAGCTCTTAGGAGCAGAAATTTCTTCAGACCTTAATTTTAGGCGGTTCATTGAGTACAAAGCCAAGGTCCAAGCTAGTCTAAACTCGGCAAACGTGGTTTTGCAAAGGTCCGGTGACACTTAAAGCTGGGACAGCTTTTAATGTTAAAGCCAAAGGCGGTAAAATGCCACCTAGCAGGTTTGGACTCGGTGGAAAGGCGTGCGAAGAAGCTCCAGAGAGGGGGTGATCCAGATTTGGTTAAGTCCAATCTATAAAACCTTGAGCACAGGCGTAGGGTAGCCAGCCTTTCGATATTTTACAGGGTGCATTTTGGAGAGTATGTGTGAGACTTAATTCTGCCATCTCATTTAACCATCGGACAACGACGTACGGCGAGAATCCATCCCTACACTACAAAATTCTGGCGACTTAAGAACTTCCTCCTTTTTTTGAAGTCGGCTAAATGTGGGTTACGGGCCGTCACACATAGTTCATAGGTCTTATTTATAAAAGAATCAATGGGGTAACAGTTTAAACACTGATGAAGAGGTTCCTAATGCATAATTTTCTGTAAATAATTGGAATTCGCTAAAAAAAGTTTTTTAAATAAGGAAAGTTTAAAAAAAAAACTCGTTTCCTTTCGTTCTATAGCCTATTTTCAGAATGGCGCTTAAATTTTAATTAGGTAGGTGTTACCACAGTGTCCCTTTAGTCGCCCTTTGCGAAGGCTGCGACAATTTTTTCGAACAATCTGAAACATATCTAAAGCTCAGCCTGCCAGCTGCATGCGTCTTGCTTTCAAGTAATAAAAAAGAAAGTAATTAAGAGACGATTAAGAGGACGTAATTAGTGAATTTGCATGCACGTGAGGTGTGCATGTGTGTACATGTAGGTACCTGCTGTCAATCGAACTCTGATCCTTTTAACTAAGACTTTTTTGTTTCGTATGCAGGAGTTGTATCTTGGGGCATTGGATGCGCAGATCCCAGGTATCCTGGTAAGTTTCTAGTCTTGTTCTTTGCCAACATTAAGAAGGAGGTATGCACATTTTTACTATTTTTGCTTGCCTATTAAATACCTACACACTCAAGGCTAATAGGTCCTTTGAACCTGCCAATCTGCCCATTAAATCATGGGCCAGAATTTTGTATGTAAAATTTATGTATAGATCGCTTTGAATATCGAATATCATGAAATAGTTTCTATCGCTCTGGACGGAGCGAGAGGGAAATCGCACCTTTACATTAGGCTTAAAATAGGATGAATCAAGAATCAAAGTGTGCATCTATCAATACATATAAAATTCTTTTTCCTGAATGAATGTCGGATCAACGCACAGCCTAGACCGCTGATCGTAAAGGCCTGAAGCTTGGAGGGTAAGTTCTTTTGTATGACATAGGCATCCGATAAGAAAGGATTTTTCGAAATTCTATCCCTAAGGGGGTGAAAAGGGGTGACAAAGTTTGTATTGAGAAACTTATTTTTACGCGGGTAAAACCGCTGGCTGAAGCTAAGTAGTCTATATAACGAGAAACTGATTTGAAAACAAATGCACACCCGGAACTATTAGGAATAAGAATGTGAAATATACAAGGTTGCTTTTATGACATAGGCAAGCACTAAGAGATGATTTTCCAAAATTCACACTCCAAGGGCCTATTCACGACTTCGGGCTTAGCGGCGAGCGGCGCGGCGAGAGGCGCGGCTAGCGGGGCGATACCGGTAGGCGATTGGTCGAGCGCGCGCCGCTATGGCCGCCATGAGCAGCGTCGACCAATCGCGTACCGATACGGCCCCGCTCACCGCGCCGCTCGCCGCTAAGACCGAAGTCGTGAATGGGGCCTAAGAGGATCAAACGGGGGCCCAAACTTTGTATGGAGAACCCTATTTTACGCGAGGTAAGCCGCTGGCAGGTGCTAGTTTCAAATAATTCATTTAGGCACTTTTGACTTTTCAAGAAGTCAGTCAGTCAGGAAAATGATGCTGATTGCACATTTCAAAGCGTAGATCTCTATAGAGAATAATGTACAGACGCCAGCACATCAACCTACCTCAAGCTGTTAAATTTCTTTAATAGATTTTCAACCTTATCTTGTGAATAGAAGGTTAATGTTCGATTGGTAAAATTTGACAGATTGGGGTAGATTGACGTGCTGGCGTCTGTACATGAAACTACAAGAACACTCCTTTTAATCATGTTACTTACGTATTACAAATATCTCGTTTACATATTTATTGTCGCTATTATTATGTGGGAAATTGAATTGATAAAAGTACTTCCTACTTAAAATTAATTGCTTCCTAAAACAAAAATAAATAAAAATCGGCCAAGTGCGAGTCGAACTCGCGCATTAAGCATAAGTATAATATAATTAGTCTAATAATGATCCCACTGCTGGGACACAGGCCTCCTCTCTAGGAGAGGGAATGAGCCGTAATTCACCACGCGGACCCAGTGCGAGTTGGATGTGAAATGTCTTCGAATTTTTGGTCCTAAGACTGCCGGTTTCGTCACGATGCTTTCCAACACCGTTTTAAGAGCAGTGGTGATGAAATAAATTACCTACACATAGTACGAAGCCTGCTGGGGTTAAGGGCCGTTTTCTGAGAGGAAGGCTCAGCCCCGGCATGATAGGCAACGATGGAACGGGGTAGGTTTTTGGTCAGTAAGAGTCTGACACTACTTCCCGCTCCACCCAAGGGCGGGACTTGTCATTGGATGATTTTACCTACCATAAAAAAAAAAAACCTACACATAGTAATGCGCCTGGCTGGGTTTGAACCCGGCACCTAAAACTCGCAAGTTAGGGCCGTTAGCACTCGGCAACCACTGTACGCGCATGAAGGGTTCCGTATCTTTATTAAAAACGGTAAAAAAGACGTGTCTGTTTTAATGGGAGCCCCTTAAATACTCAATTTATCCTGTTCTTTTTTAGTATTTGTTGTTATGTCAGCAAAAGAAATCATCATCTGTCACGATTCATGAGATACAGCCTGGTGACTAACGGACAAGATAGACGGACGGTCAGTGGAGTCTTAGTAATAGGGTCCCGATTTACCCTTTGGTTACGGAACCCTAAAAAGTGTCTGAACTCACTGAAATACTCACGTCACCTGTCAGCTGTAGATTTATTTGGTCACATGCACACTGTGTGTGTATCGCGTGACGCGTCACGCTTGTGCGGTACCATAATTGTTCAATTATGGTGGCTCATATTCACGTTTTTTCCCATGGGGGTAAGTAGACTCTAAGGCGGGGATTATGGTAGCAACTTACGATCTCTACATTCTCCTTTTGCTTCATCATGTTAACATGATTGGGCTTTGCGAAGTTTTTTGATTCTTTCATACTTGAGGGAATGCCTAAGTAGGTACTCCTCTTCAAGAAGCTACTTAAGAATGAAGTCTACTTAGGAACTATAGGCCCATCTCACTCTTGAGCCATGTCTATGAGTTGTTTTTCAGAGTAATTAGTGGGTAGGTTCCTAGGTTCACTTTACACAGGATTTAATTGTTAACCCACGTTAAAAGGGACATTCTTTTTTAAAATAGCTATCCTAGTGCCTTGCTGGCCCCAGCCCACTAGCCCAGTTCCTGGATTCTTTAGGAAAACTGCTGCTGTCGGACGACTGTCGTTTCACTTTGTATCACAAGTTTATTAGATAATAGGTGTCTGATTTGGCTATTGGAAATAAAATAATAACCAAAACAGTTAAGATTTTTTTTTCGGTGGGAAGTAATCATTCAATGTCATCTCCCGCCCTTAGGCGGAGCGGGAGATAGTGTACGTATGTACTGACTAAAAAACCCACCCTGTTCATTCTTTGCATTTTTATTCTAGGGCTGAGCCTTCCTTAGCTCAACACACCAGTCAGTAAGATAAAGTTAACACTGATGATGAATTCGCTAATGAAAGTCACAGATTAATAATAATAGCTTCTATAACTTGATTTTCACTTTTTGTTACAGGCGTGTACACCAAGGTCAGTGACTACATTTCATGGATCTTGCAGCACACGGCGGATGGGCTCAGATGTGGTACATCTTAATAAATATTTTAGATAGTTCAAAATATGTATATAAAAATAAATAATTGTAATAGTATTTACCTATTGTTTCTATTGACTAAACTCATAGAATAAGCTTGACACGTTAACTTCATTGGCGTAGCTACCAAAGAGGGGGCTCCAAAACCTAATAGCAATTTTTTTTTTTTTTTTATATATTTATTGAAATTATAAAATACAGGTGTTACTTTAAATCTAAAAAACTCGCCAAACTTTGACGTTTGAAGGCGAGAAGCGCTCTTTAACATAACAGTGCTACCTTTGTAGTTTGTACACACTTAGTACCGTATACATCTTAATCTCAAATAATTCATATATTTAGTAATTTTCACAATGCAGTACAATGTTCTTTAATTTTGTTTTAAGTGATTGTTTACTCAGTTTTACTTCTTTTCTCAATAAATCTATTTTATTAAACACTTTAGGTACCAAATACTTAGATGTCCTCTTACCATAATAATTTTTAGTCTGTGGTTGAACCAATTTATTATCTCTAACCCTACGTGTATTGTACTTATTTTTGACACTAACTTTATATTCATCATTATTATAAAATTCCAGACCTACCAAATAATCTACTTTTTTATCAATGGGTATAATTTTACAGATGGGAAATAACTTATTATACTCTTTGTTGCACTTATCTTTAACATTTTTACTAGCTAAGAACTTTATCAGTCTTATTTGTATATCTTTGATATCTCTTAAATATGTAATAAAGGTTCGCCCGTACACAAGGAGACCATAACTCATCAGCGAATCGGCAAGTGCGAAATAAACCATTCTCAATGTCTTTTTATTTAAAACATTTTTTAAGTGGTAAAACTTACCGAGCACCGATCTTAACCTGCTGCAAACATCATTAACATGTAATCTCCAGTTCATATTAGTATCAATGGTTAAACCTAAATATTTGAATTTATCTACATAATCCAATTTTGTACATTTACAATTAAATTTATTTTTATGCAAACATTCATATGTATGTCCTATCACTGTAAGATTTTCAATATTTATAGATTTAGCAATCCGATTATATGGCGAATATATATGCATACATTTAGTTTTCGCTAGATTTAATATTATTCCATTGTCGTGTGCCCATTTGCTAACATTTTCAAAATCATCTTGTATACACTTTTGTACCTCGGTTATGTCTTTGGATGCATACACTAGACACATATCGTCAGCGTACATGAACACCTTACATTTATGCACGACGTTTGACACACTGTTTACATGCATTATATATCCTACAGGGCCATATACGGATCCAGTTGGCACACCTAAGTCAACGTCCGCCTCCTTCCCAACCACACCTGAGATTGTTGTACTTATTTTCCTATTACTGAGGTAATCTTTAAACCAATTATTTGTGGGGCCGCGTATTCCGCATTCGTCCATTGCCTGTAATAAGATCTCATGGTCCAGAGTGTCGAACGCTTTTTTATAATCAATAAAAAGTGCTATAATTTGTTTACCAGAATCTAAGCATTCATTAATATAATCTGAAAAACCCATCAAGGCAGAAATAGTGTTGCGCCCTCTCCGGAAACCGTGCTGAGTGTTACTTAATATGTTGTGTTGTTCTAAGAATTTACTAATCTTTCCTACTATAATTTTTTCCACTATTTTATCAATAACAGATAATATTGCGATAGGCCTATAGTTAACATATTCCATGTGATTGCCTGATTTATGTATGGGTCGTATAATTGCATTTTTTAGTTGGTCAGGATAAATACCTTGAGATACGGACATATTTACAAATGCAGCCAGAACAGGGCTTATTTGTTTACATATATATTTAATGTCTTGCACCCGTATTCTGTCTGAACCAGGTGATTTTTCACATGACAGTGTTCTTATGATCTTTTCTACATCTGATGAAGTTACCTTATTGTATCTAAAGCTTACCCCGCACGGTTTTACATATTGATTTCTATCTAAAAACTTTAAGTTACACACATGTTTAATTTCCTTTATTTCTTCAGTAAATGTTTTCGAAAAGTTTGTACAAATCTGTTGTATGCTATCTGTTTTCCCCAAATGCCTTAAAATAACATCATCCAAGCTAGTTTTATTTCGACCTAACCATATGTTTATATTTGACCATATTTTCCTAAAATCTCCGTTACATTTTTCAATTTGTTGCTGTCTGTACTTATTTTTTGCCAAATTTATTAATTTATTTACCCTATTTCTAAATTTTGTAAAGTCTAACCTTTTGTTCATATTCTTTGGTTCCGCTTTCCAAACTTGAAATAACAAATCCTTTCGCACTAACATTGCATATAAGTGTCTGTCTATCCATGGTTGTCTTATGATTTTTTTATTACTTGTATCAATTTTAACTGAACTTTCCTTGTAGATGCGATCAAATACACTATACACCGTATTATACAATAATAATGGACACGTTATTGTCATTAATTGGGTCCAGTCATATTCATCCAGCTTTTGTTTAACCGTTTTATCACTTAAAACTTCGCGCAAACACTTGTTTTTGATGTTGTCACTCACAAATTGATTTTTACTTCCACCTACACATAAGTTCAACATTAATCCGATTCCGTGATGATCTGCGATGCGTGAGTCAAGCACATAAGCGCACGCGTCATGTTTGCTCCGTCCCGCTCGCACCCATATATGGTCCAA